>CM068375.1:37201664-37864993 GCA_034769895.1 Magicicada septendecula | reverse complement strand
ACGCATGAATACGCACCCTACTGGCAATAAACATTCTTGTACCGTGCTGTGCCTTACACGGAGCTACAGTCAGTGACAAAAAAATACACCCTGGTTAAATAAAAAGGTTACCTCAAAGGTTGTCCACAGATGGTTAACATGAGAAGCTTTAAATTATAAACCGCCCTTTAGTTCATCCCGTTACAACTTATCCTGCTGCAGATTGGACTATTTTGATGTTTTTCGTAATTTTTTTATAATCCGCCATTACATATGTATAAAAATGCAAATGTTTTCTTAAAGTATCTTGTTTCGTCTATCAGAAATATATGATGAACCACGCTCTGCTACCATTTGTAACCCCTCTTTATTTTTTTTGTACTTTTTTTAAGAGGGGCTACTAGATATTTAAAACTAGGTAGAAGGCCTAGATGAAGCATAAAATGTGCTGGGTCAAGTGAGATGGGACTTACAATTAATACTCTCGATCAACAAACAATAACAGCTTTTATTATATCTTAAATTTTTTTTACATTATTAGAGGAAAATTTCTTAATCATATTTTGTATGCATACATATATCAATTGCAATTCAAATATTCGCCATCACAATTCAACATTCAATATATAATACTCATAAGTCATAAAGTCATCTATTGTTTAACTCGCACCCCCAATTCTTTCAAATATCTTTTCTTTACACGATTCAACATAGAGACATATAGACATATAGATCACAGACAATTCATCAATATCACAAATATAAATCACAAACAACATTATAACATGAAAGCCTTGCGGCCTGCCGGTATTTTCTTTTTATATCGTCCCATCATATAGAAATGTCAAAACTACAATATATAGATCCATATATATACATATAGTGCACCAAAAGAATCTGGGTTGGCCAGAATAACCATGCAATACAAATTACCAAATGTGAACTGCATGAAAGCAGACTGTATAGTTTAGTCAAGTTACAATTTTTTAATTATAAAAAAACTGGTTTGCCTATAATAATCAGAAAATACAAGTTACAACTTCAAGTACCCATGAACAGTCTGTATAAATTTAGTGAAATTATAATTTACAAGTTTTTTAAGAAAATCTGGTATGACTATAATAATCAGAAAATACAAGTTAACCCCCTTTAGTTCGTCCCGTTACAATACCCCCCCCCAATGAGAGGCGTTCTGTGGAAACAGAAAAACTCTGATTGCCTAAAAAAAACCTAAGAGGACCAGCAAGGCTATGGTTGCCACCCCCCATAAATCCTTACTAAAATCATGGGTAACTTACCCCCCTAGTTCGGTGACTGCGGCCGCACCTGAATGACCTTACTGGACTTCCCTCTCGTGATCCCAACACCGCAAAGTCAGACAGGCACCCGCCACAGTATCACCAAAGTCTGTAACATTCATTAAAAAATCAATTACTGGTCGTTTGCCATGCCACATTCCCAACTGGTTTGTTTTCCTCTTAGCCCGTACTGGTTTGCGTTAAGAAGCACTGGTTGCATCTGTACGTTATAATACTTCTCTGTAGCTCCCGTGTTAATTTGCCACACGTTGGATGCGTCTATTTATTACCTTCCTCGTGTATACTGTTTTCAATCCACCTTGGATAATAATTCGCCTGTGTTATTTTATAATGTTAAGTTGCAACAAAGATTGGTTGTTTGTCAATGAAGAAAACTTTTGCTCTAATTGTATCAGTTGTCCAGTGGTTATTTATTTTTGCGTGTTTGTGTGAAGTGATTTAATATATAATTTTGATGACTGAATTATTCTGCCTCGTTTAATAATTAGAATTGGTTTATTTTAATTTGTCAGTTAATATGTTCGAAATTAATTTGAATGTAGCGGTCGAGTTGTTCCAAACAATTCTCAACGTGCACTTTCGATATTAGGCTTAACCCAATTCGTTGAGGTTAATCTTGGTTTTGTAGTTTATATGGTTCCAACAACTACTCGACGTCTTCTTGATCTTCGTAAGTATAAAATAAATATTAATTATATCTTACCTTCAAGAAATAAGAACGCATGGATATGATTTATTAACTTTATCGTTTAATCTTTGCAATTTTAATTCAAGTTGAGGGAATTACACATGTAATTCCCTCAACTTGACTAAATACACTGTATAAATTGTGTATATTATACACTGTATAATCAACTTGACTAAGTACACTGTACAAATAGCGATATACACGCTAGTAACAATCGATATGTATCTCAGGGTCGAATAGCAAAACATGTGCTAAACATATAATTGTGGGAATTCTTTTGGCTGCTACGAAAGGTTCCATTACATAATAAACAACAATATAGAGTATATTACAAATAATTCTAATGCTTATAATCTAATATGAGAGTTATAAAAATTATTCAGACCAACAAAATGTCTGGATGATATTCAGTCTGCTACATGCAGAGCATGCTAGTCTTAGAATGACGTCACCATCATGGCCGCCTTGTCCGTCTGATAATGCAGGAATTTTTCGTACCAATATATTTTAAATAAATGTGTTCCTTGTACTCACTGATTCTTATATAATGTGTTCACTTTATGAAATGTCCACTAGTGATTATTTGTTGTGTGAGTTATTGATGTGACCAGTGATTGTTCGTTTTGGATTAATTATTTTGTCTATTAGAATAATGGTGTTATACTTTACTTATACGTGGAAATTAACTGTGTGTTTTCTTGTTAACCGTTGATTTTTTCTTACTGGTGTTCGTTCTTTTTGATGATGTGAATCTAGTTCATAATTTCGGTATCTTCTATTGTGGTTATATTTTTTCTTCCAAATCGGTTCCTTGGTGTTATAATTTCATTACATAATCCTTCTGTGAGCACTATTCAACTGTCTTCGATCATAATTAACAATCAAGTGTGTTCTTCTTTTTGTCATCAAACTGACCAAAATTTCTTAAATTCTGATTGGCTCCTTATGCACAGTTCAAGGGTTATATGACCAATACCCCTTAATCACTTTATATTTTACAATTTTCCTTTAGCTTATTATTTTATCATCCTTTACCAATGGTTCATACAATGTTTATGTAGTTATTAATTATAAAATTACAAATAATTTGGTACTAAACATGTCTTGGTTTAGTCCTGTAAAATCTTAGTATTTAGTGAATTTTCTAGATATCTGATGAAACAATTTATAATGGTTGATGGTAGTTGTACTTTGACCCTTTGAGATACATTAATTTAAATTAATTAGTTAATAACATGAAACTCTTATAATATATAACAAAACTCTTAATAATACTACTTAGATTAACAATTTTAATTTATTCACACTGTTCAACAATTGTCTGTATGATAAGTCATTTATCCCTACTGTTAATAATAACTAAACACTTCTTTATAAATAATAGTACACTATTAAACTATAGTTTGTGTAACTATTATTATTATGCCACCTTTTCAGTGTTTATCACCACCTTTATCACTGTAAGGGGTTGTGCCCCTTTTCTCTCTTTAGTTTCATATAATTTGATTCAATACAATTTTATGTATTAAAGTTCATACAATTTTACTTTTGAATTTGTACTCTTTATTGGGTCTGTTTAGGTTACTCATTGCAAGTTGTTTAGGCCTACTAGGTTTCTTTATTTTAAATTTGGTGTGTTTACTGCCCTATTCTACTGGGTAATGTCTGGGTGTGTCTTGATAGTATTAATTAAGTCAAAGGTTGATGTTGTTGAGTCATAATTGGTTCTTTACTGATCTTCAAAATTCAATATTTTCTGTTAACTAATTACTGCATTGTCTTGAGTTCCATCCCTGGATAAGGTTTCACTATTGTTATTATAATTATCTTTTACAGTGTTCTGTTTCGTTATAACGTACATTCTTACCATAAACATATTACATTTGTTTATACTACCTTCCTAATCAAATAACCATCAAAATACATTACTAACCCTTCAATTTCTATTAACTAAACATTTCAACTATTTATCTCGCATTATCATTTCAACTTCGAATTTTTCTCAAATATTAAGTATTTAAATTTAATTGTCTACTATTTATTATCCGTTTCAAGTCAAAAAATAAACGATTCAAATTTATTACCCTTATTTCCATCTTTTAAATTAATTTACCCATCTCTTTCAATTAATTACTTTAATTGCTTTACTTGAAACCTTTTACATTAATTAAATCCTCTCATATAATTGTTAATTACCTCATAATCAAACACTGTAAATTACTCCCAAAACAATTTTGATTCATTTAATTTCATCTTTATAACCTGCAAATCAAAACTTTCAAATTGCTTAACAAAATTTCTATCTTTAAACTGAATTTAATTTCATTAATTTGATTTTCAATATAAACATTCATCATTACATCGTGACAGTTATTAAAAAAAACTAAAAAACTTATTACTATCATCAAATCCATTATAACTATATACTGATTACACCATGCGTCAGCTGATGTCTTATCAGCATATGAACATAACCTTACTCTAAGTACCTTTAACATATGTAAACCAAATACAGAATTATCTACAATATAAGCCATTGAATGTTCTTGTTAACTACACATCGTTACAGTATTACGTTCATTATTCAAAACCATTAACTGTGATAATTGAATGTTCATTAATAATCATTTAACCACCATAATTGAAAATTAACTTTCTTTTAATACAAAACAAAGCCTGACCATTTGAACAGCAAGTGAGTCACAACAATAACAACCTCTTTAATCAGAGCAAAGCAAACTCGATTTCATCGTGATTACGGTCTAGTAATCCCTAACTGAATATTCAGTTACTTCTTCTACATCATTTTATCATATTCCCCCCTAACCCAGTTACAATTGGGTAAATCACCTTCCGGTAACCCGGATGAGGCATTTACCTCCTTGCATAGATGCTATATCTATGCCCCTGGCTTGTAACGGTCAGCTCCTTTTCCACACACTCTATTGCTTAATGATGTTGGACTGTACCGCCCAGTTGATCCACAAGAACTTAAGTTTTTTTAGGGTGCAGACGCTGCCTACACCGTTCTTGCTTCAGCATTACAAAACATTCGGCATTACTGATGTCCGAGAACACCAGTAATCCTACTAAAAATTAGTTATATGGCCTTATACAGTCTACCATCCCATTCGATGGATAGCCGCTGTTCCATAGTTATGGTGATTCCCCTTATTTACCCCCCAGTTAATTTCTAAAGTCACCAATTTTGAAAATAATAACAAGTATGGTTAGGGTACAATATGCCTACCCACACCTTGTTTGCCGGTTTGCCTGCGAACCGGCGCTTGTATAAATAAAATTCGATATAAGTTATTAATGTCAGTGAATGAAGCGAATTTGTTAGTGAACGCGATCTGTATGACCACGTTCCGGCTGGTGACGCTATCTAGCGGGCCGAATTTAGGTTGCGGTACCGATGCACGTTGCGAGAGTGAGTCGAGTCTTGTCAACCGCCTCGTGTGCTACTGATCCTGTCCGACAGAGCTGAAGTTCCTTTATTGTCGTATATTTCTATTCCTTATGGCTAGATAAACTTGTCCAGATCTGCGGGCTCCCGCGCCAGTCGAGGATCTGACCCAAGCATGGAAATTCGACTCTCCATCTGCTCCTGAACCTACCAAAAGCTCTCGACTTCACCTGTCGGAAGGAAAGGCAAGATGACCATGCCTCCGCAAAACCCCATCAGCTAGACGTCTGACTCACTGCGCACCAAACTCCTGGAAATCTGCTGGATTAAAATAAGGTGATATTCAACCAGTTTTATTTACACTTGGCCTACATAGAAAACACCTATCGTACATTTAACAGTCCGTAAAACTCAAGTTGGACTTTTGTGACACACTATGACATTTTACATCTACATGACGTTTTGATTGGGCTCCGGCCCAACGGGACATAATTTGTACGCGGATTTTTGGGAACTTTATGAATAGAATGTACTTAGATTCGGCATTAATTGTATGCCTGGGGGCTGGCATGTGACCGGGGCTCATTAAATTTCATGCTACACATTTTCTTACCCGGATACTGTAAGGGGGTTGTATAAGTATTGGGGGGGAGAACCGGAATTTTAGCTATGTGGGTGCGTGCTGTTTGTGACAGGATGAGCCGGATCGGCTGGTCTGGTTCAATTATAATCGCGGATCTGGTATCTATTGTAATTACAGTTTTGACACCTAATCATGTTCTTAGGTCATAGAAGGGTTGGAAGTTTTTTTTCCTTGGCTGGTCCCCTCATTATAACCTTGGGTAGGCAGCTTTTGGGTGCAGATCTATGCAGGCCCTTGCACATGTTAACTTATGTCAGGTCAGGCCCTGGAACATGTCTGCTACCGGGTCAAACCAGATTTTCTTAAGGCTTGTAAATTATAATTTCACTAAATTTATACAGACTGTTCATGGGCACTTAAAGTTGTAACTTGTATTTTCTGATTGTTATAGTCATACCAGATTTTCTTAAAAAACTTGTAAATTATAATTTCACTAAATTTATACAGACTGTTCATGGGCACTTAAAAGTTGTAACTTGTATTTTCTGATTATTATAGGCAAACCAGTTTTATTTTTAATAATTAAAAAATTGTAACTTGACTAAACTATACAGTCTGCTTTCATGCAGTTCACATTTGGTAATTTGTATTGCATGGTTATTCTGGCCAACCCAGATTCTTTTGGTGCACTATATGTATATATATTCTACTGCTGTTAAAATGCAACACAGTACATAATAGGGAAATAATAAATTTTAAAAGAGAAAAGATACAAATTTAATATTAAATGGAACATATATTTTAAAATGTAAACAAAAACATTGGGACTATCGACTCACCCAGTCAACATAGAGGTCGATTCCTATATGATATGAAACAATATTAAGTTATATGTTCTGAAAAGAATATATGAAATTGGAATGAATGTTATTATAAGAGTAAATAGTAATAAAATTATAATTTAATAAATACCAACTAGAATTACAAATATTAGAGATAAAATAAAGATGTTTAATAAGAAATAGAAAAGTGATATATGTTTTTAATAGGTATATGATAAACAGATGTAATGAAAGTAGGGAATTATCAAAGTGGCAAATTTGTAAATTGTTAAAAAATTGTATTGTATAGAGATGAAAGGAAATGTTTTTAGTCTTCAATTATATCTAAGAAAAGTAACATCAAGAGTCTAAAATTATATCTAATAAGAGTAACATGACCCGACTTCCCGATCATCCTGTTAGGAGAGTCAATTGGCGATCCTACCATGTTGATCTGGCCAGGCAGTTGCCATCTGTCCCTCCGGACCCACTCGTCTCTTGTGACGACGTGGATCTCCGGGTACATCAGCTCCAGGACCTTGTCCAGTCTGCAATGGACAAAAACACCTATACTGTTCCGGTAAGTAATAAACGCTCCGACCTTCCTGCGGAAGTTCTCCAAGCCATCCGATTACGGCGCCAGCTCCGCCGCAGATGGCACCATACCCATGATCCTGCCGTTAGACGGCGCTTTCGAGCCCAGTCGGAACACGCCTCGCAGCTTCTGCTTGACGTAAACGCGAATCGATGGGACTCCTATTTGGAGTCCTTGGAAGTCGACCACGCCTCCGTATGGAGAGCCGCTGGTAGACCAAAAGGCGAAAAGAGGACTCGCCATCCCTTGAATACCCCGGACGGCACTGTATACTCTGCAGAAGGCAAGGCGGAAGTCTTCGCTGACTGTATTGAGGAACAGTTCACCGTCCATAGAGGCATCTCTGACCCGGCTCATTTGGCCGTCGTCAGGGATTTCCTATCTGGATACTTTTCTGCTCCCCCCATTGATCCTCCTATTTCGGTCGACGAGGATGACCTTGCGTCTGTCCTAAGCCGACTGAAGAAGAGAAAGGCCCCTGGCCCCGATCGCATCGGCGCCGCTGCGTTGCAGAATCTCCCGCCTTCGGCAGTTGACGTTTTTCTTGAGCTGTTCAACTCCTGTCTCCGACTGAGTTACTTCCCTCGCCTGTGGAAAACTGCCAACGTCATCATGATCCAGAAATCTAAAAAGCCGCCCACGCTACCTGGAAGCTACCGCCCAATATCACTATTGCCAGTAATCTCGAAGGTATTCGAGCGTCTTCTCCTGGCCCGTATTTGGCCCCTGGTGGATGGTTTCATCCGTGAGGAGCAGTTTGGGTTTAGGCCGAGGCACTCGACTACTCTTCAGCTAGTACGGGTTGTCACCTATCTAGCCGACGCCGCCAACAATCATCAGGCAACAGGCGCTGTCCTGTTGGATGTGAGCAAAGCCTTCGATAAAGTCTGGCACGAAGGCCTGCTCTACAAACTGGCGCATTGGCCAATCCCGACATATATCGTCCACTTGCTCCGATCCTATCTGACGGATCGCACCTTCAGGATCAGCGTAGATGGGGCGTTCTCTTGGATTCGCCCTGTCTCCGCCGGCGTCCCACAAGGATCTGTCCTCGGCCCCGATCTGTATGTACTGTACACGAACGATCTGCCTGTTTATCCCGGGGTCACGTTATCTCTATTTGCCGACGACGCGATGTTTCATTTTAGCTCGCTTTCGCCTTGGCGGACGAGCATAATGTTACAACGCCAGTTGGCTATGCTTCCGGACTGGCTAAGGAAATGGCGGGTAGCGATCAATACGGAGAAATCCGAGGCGATCTGCTTTACGCATAAGTCCATTTCCCGATGCCAATCCCTCTCCTTAGAGGGGAGACCCATCAACTGGACCGAGACGGTGAAGTACCTAGGTGTTCGGCTTGATCGGCACTTAAACTTCAACGCCCACGTGACCTCAACCCTCAACTTGGCTCGTGGCGTCAGAGCCAAACTATCACCTATGCTTTCGCGGAACAGCTGCCTGGCTGTCCGTACCAAACTTACATTGTATCTACTGTTCCTCCGAACAGTACTCACTTATGCGGCACCTGCCTGGTGGCCTCTCCTGTCGGCCACCAACAGGCATAGGCTGACTACATTTCAGAACTGGACACTACGCTCCCTCACGGGGTCCCCGTGGTATGTGCGAAATACCGCCATACATCGGGGTCTCCGTGTTCCCACCTTAGAGGTCTTCGTCTGGTCCCTGGCAGCGAATTTGTTCGCCAAGGCCGGCGAGTCCTCTTATCCGCACCTCCGAAGGCTTAACAGCATGGAGAATGCACCGCCCCCTCGCCGCGTCAGGCGCCCTAGGGCGCTGCTAGACGACCCCCCTAAGTTCATCACATGAACCCCCCAGAAACGAATCCCCCAACCTTCTGGAAATCTGCACCGATCACCATCAATCACTACCTGCGCCAGCCAAAAACTGTAGTCAATCATGCTGCGGCAGATTGAATGGATAGATTTATTGCCAGCATCGGCTTTGCTGATTTGGCAGGGCCTTGATCCGGGACATGGGCTCTCGCGAGGTTGTGCAAATGCCTTCCTTGCGAAAGCCGACTGCCCCGGTGATAAGTTCAGTCGACTCGGCCGCTGCCTTCGGGCAGACGAGCCTCTTGTATTCGCCAGCGCGTCTCTGAGTTTCCGTGGGCTATGTCCCGGAGACCAATGAGACGCGACCAGGCGTTGCGATTGGCTGAAGCGATAATAACGACTAAGATCCCCGTCAGCACCTGCTTTGTTGATTTGGCAGGTAATGACCTGAGACATGAGCTCCAGCGAGATTGTGCAAGTGCCTTCCTTGCGAAAGCTGGCTGTCTCGGTGACATTACCCACCATTTCGGCCGACGCCCTAGGGCGCTCGAGCTTCTTGTCCTCGCCAGTGCGTCACCACGTTCCCAAAGGTTAGCCTGAGGGGACCATGGTGTCGCGCCTTGGCCGGACAGTTGGCTGAAGCTAAAGCATCAGCTTGCCACCGTGGTGGCCATGTTAATTTATCATGGACCCGTGGACTGCACCTTAACATCCTTGAGCAGAGCAAACGACCGCGCTGAACTGTTGGCACCTGGCGTTCATCAGGCTTAGGCCTGGACAACGCACACAAATTAGGGCGCAAGACGCCCGTGCATCCATCCATCCATCCATCAGTAACATTGTGCCGCGTTTTGGAAAACGCGGCGATGTTCCGATCTCGATATTTGATTAATTAAGGTATTTACGTATTTGTCGACGAGAAAGAAGTTGTCCTTTGGGACGTTCAGTTGGACTTTGTCATGCTGCTGCCCCTTGCCCGCTCGCCGCGCGCGCGCCCTATCTATGCACGTACGGGTTTTTCAACAGCTGGTTTATTCAGTACGACTTTAGCTATCAGCGCTTCACATTCTAGTCCCCGGCTGGCAGAGTAGATTGAACAGTTTTCGTCTTCCAGCTTCTTCTATGAATACGCAGAAAGCTACGTGACCTCCGGGTTTCCGAGGTAGCCGGGAATCTGCCCCGCTCTGGAAGGATGGCCGAACAACTGCCTCCGACGATGTAACTTTAAAACCTTCGTCAGCTGTGTCAGCCGGAAGGATGGACTGGACACCACTACTGAGCCCTCAACATGCACCCTTCAAACCAGGTGACATTTAACCATTTTTAACCTAAACCTTGTGGCCGAAGTACTCGGTGAGACTTTCATGAAACGTTCCAGTGTGGACAGTTATTTACGGACAATGGGTGGAATATTTTAATTGTATTTTGTAAGGCTTACGCCTCCTCAATTACTATCATGTATATCTCGTTCTGAGAGTGAAAACTCGGCCGGGGTCACGCACCGCCCGGGTCGAGGGGAGTTCGGTAGATAGAGTTGTATCTCATTCTATTTCTGTTTTAAGCATGTTGGGATGGTTATGTTAACGATGTGGCTCCATGTGGACACGTATTTTATTATTCATTCATGATCTGGGGGGTGGTTTTAAACCGTGGTCGACTCCCGTTGGAGACGTCCACTGCAAGCCTGTCTATGTCAGATCTTGCTAGATCCCGTCCAATGCCTGACCCTGCCGGTAGTCAAGTTTTGTAACACTGTGAGCTGACTTAATACTCTTATGACTTATATTCTGTATTACAAATTCTGTTCCACTGTTTAGATAATTTGCACACTTTAAAAGTTACCATTGTCACAGATTGTATTTTACCATAGCAAATTTTGTAACCATAATTGTAATTGCTCCCTATAACAATTAGTTAACCATAAGACTACACAAGATTGATCAATGTCAGTTATGAATACTCATGGTGGTCAAATTCCACTATTTTTCTATATTCTGTTTTGAAGGTAAAAAGAAACATAAAATGCAGTTAGGCAACCGGACATCCATGTTGACCTTGTGATGCTACTTTTCATTATAGTAATTGATGGGATTTAATTGCTTATTAAATATCGGCATGGGATTTGTGTGCGGGCCGCATGGCTTACAGAGAACATTCAGTTAACACTTATCTTGTTAAACTTGGGGGCATGTCTGCTCCCCTCCTGGGATATTTAATTGAAGTTTCGGGGAGGGGGTTTTAGTCACCTATTAATTAAACAGTAAAGGGGGCCGGACACTTGGTCAGAATAAGGGGGTTATGGGTGTTGAACAAGACTATTATATGCGCTGATAACCAGGGTGAACATGTGATGGGTTATTTAAATATACGTTTGTTGATGTTAATTATATGTGTGTGTTGTTTTACATAATTGTTACTTGTCATATTGATTATGCCTGTGTATATTTCTGTATATTTATGCCTTGTTATAAAAAGTGATTACTTGCAAGCCGAAACTATGTGCCATTTTATAATTGTATTATTTTATAACTATAATTTGTGATTTATGTAACATTCCGCGATTTGTTGGTCAATGATGGTTCAGCTATTAATACTCATGCAATACTTAGTGCTGTTAACAGTTATTATTCCTTGTTCAACTTTGGCAGGGCACATATTAATGAAATTATATTTAACGATCAAAAGACTTATTTGTCTTGCCTTTAGAAGCTCATATGTTGTACTAGCCAAGAACAATAAATTGTTGTGGTTATCTTAAGTTCAGTGTTTCATTAGCAAGTCCCATCATACTGGACCCAGCCCAATTTTAGCTTCTCTAGGCTCTTGCCTAGTTCTAAATAACTTGTAACCTCTCTTTCAAAACCAGCAAGCAAGGAGATAGAAATTTAAAAAGAAATAAAATAAATACTAAAAGCATAGAGAGGTTACAAATGGTAGCCGGAGCGTGGTTCATTCTAGGCCTGAACCCTTGGGTCCGTTGGTGTGATGGGGCTTGCAACTTGGAGATAGTGTGGCAAATAAAATGGCACTTAATGGTTGACATGAAATGTAGAAGTATATATGTTTTTATGAATTATTGTTAAATGTTTTGAATTGAAAATCTGAGGCCGCCATGGGCACGTGTTGTAGTTGGGTTGTTGTTTTGAAATTGGACATTGCCGGAGATCGCGTGGGGATGGGTTCCCATATTTAATTTTTGAAAGTAATTGCGCGTGCGATTAGTGGGATGCGGTATGGCCCGACTGGAAGTCGGTATCGTCCGATTGTAATGGTGATAATGTTGTAGTCGAAATGTCGTATATTGTGGTTAGTGTTAGGTGGTGTGGATTGTATGTTGGTGTTAGTGTCTGATGTTGTTTCTTCTTGAGTCTGGCGACTGACGGAGAGTTGGTTCTGGAGCGGGGCAGGTTTTCGCAGCGCTAGGAACCCGGGGGTCTACTCAAAGGAAGGACAGTACTTGAGTTTTTCCGAATTTTGTTAATATGTTTTTGTGGGTTATGTTGTGTTAGGTTTTTCGTAGGAATTTATGTTTGTTGTTGTGTGTTTTGAATTGTGCAATTCTGGCGGGGATATGCTACGAGAAATTGCCCCACCCTCTTACAGACGTTCTCCAGAAATTTCCGGTGGTGGATGGATTTGATGAGGATCAGCTGTTGGTTTTCTTGGACCTGGTCCTGCAGGTGGCAGATTTCCCGGGGGTGTCCGATGGGGAGGTCTTGTATCTTATATACCCGTATTGCCGGAGTACGTTGGCTGGTCTGGTCACCAAGGCCCTGCGTCGGGGTGACAGTGTTGATGCTTTCCATGGGGAGGTGTTGAACTTCTTCATACCCACTTGACGACGCTTCAAGCTTGAGTTGGAAAGATTCTATCGCCCACAGGCCTACGGAGAGGCGTTAGGAGATTTCGTGCGCGATATACGGAAAGCTGCCCGGGTGTTAAGATTGGGGTTGCCCGAGACAGAAGTTATCCAAGCAATTCTGCAAGGACTGACTCCCCAAGAGAGATCTCGTTTGGCATTCGCGGACCGTCCACGTGGTTTTGCGGATCTTGAACAGCTGTGTGTGTTTTCAAGGACGGTCCAGGCAGCTGACGAGTCCCGAGGAAGAGATGCCACAGATGTCCAATCCTCCAGTGGTTCATCAGGAAGAGCCAAAAGGGACAAACATGGAGGTTGGAGGAAAACCCAAGGGACGCTTAGAAAGCCTGAATATTCCGGAAGTGATGGAGGCTACAAGGGGGTGGCAAGTGTGAAGACGGCAACAACAGCTACAGCTCAGAAAACAGAGAAACATGAAATTAACAGGGGAAAAAGAGATTATGTTAGGGAACAGACAGCGGCAAGTAGGGAGCCTGTACCAAGGCGTTATCTCTATTCGGAGAAAAAGGAAACTTTAAAGGTTCCAGAGGAAGTACAAGTGCCCAAGAGAGTAGTAGATGAAGAAAAGGAAGCAGAAGTAGAAGAGCGGAATGACTTTGTGGGAACAATACAAGAGGATAAGAGCGCGTCAGTTAATACTGAATTACCGGACTCAAAGAGGACGTCATGGTTGAATCCAGAGGCCGCGGAATTTGTTCCGGTTTTTACATCTCGGTTTGTGAGGGATCCAGATCCTGTAACATCACCATCGCCAGTCGAAATTAATTTAGTCATTGCACATGAACCTGGACAGCTGGATTCCAGGGTGGAAGACGTTGAGGACGTTGTGGTTGCTGAAAGTGGTCAAGGAGTGGAATCGACAGAAGAGTCAGAAGAGCGGTCTGCAGATGCTGCGCAGGTGAGTATAGTTGTAGGTGTTAGGGAGACTGTAGAGTCTGAAGTTGCAGATGGACACAGGGATGTCCGGGCTGCGAGTGTTTCTGAGGTTGTGGATGGACAAGGGGATGTCCATGCCGCAAGTGTAGTAGAAGTAGATGAGGTAGAAGTTGAGGAGAAATTTGGTGGCAGCGTTGTAGAGTTTGTGAGTGAGAGTGATGTAGTGTGTGAAGATGTGCAGACGCCTTCTGTAAGTAGTGTTGAGGATTCCGAGGAACGGGAAGAAGTTTCAGGTGGACCAGGTGAGCAACTAGAGGAGGACGAAGATGTGCAGTGTTCAGATGGTGGTAGTGGAAGTAGTGGCGATGATGTTGATGATAAATGTGTTGGTGAAAATGAGATAGGAGAAGAGGTTAGTGAAGAAGTTTGTGAAGCGGCTGGCGATGAGTGTCATGAAGAAATTGGTGAGGAGCTGAGGGAAGATGCGGTTGAAGATGGATCAGAGGAGCAACTGGGAGATGCTGAGGAGGTGCAGTGTCATGATGTTGATTTGGATTATGTGGACGAAGAAGGGGAAATTGTAGAAAAGGAAGAAATTGTAGCAGAGGAGTTAGACGGCAAGCATAATCCAAGGCGGAGTGAAAGTAGTGAGGTAAGTTGCCTTGATTCTGATTCGGAGGAAATCAGCCAGTATAGCTCAACACGAAATAATTTCTTAGAGAGTGGTGTCCGAAAGGAACGGGCACCCGAGGTACGTCATAGAAAGGTAAGAAGTAGAGGTTAACGGGTAGCGGGTAGATGTTCCCCACATTCCCAGTGGTGGTCATCTATTTCAGGGTTGCGCCCCTGCCCACGCGAGCCTTGGTTTCCTCCATTCTTCCTTATTTCCGGAGGTAGCCAGGTCCTTACCCTCAGTCCTAGCGATTGCCCTTTAAGGATCCTTGCCCCATTTCATCTTCCCAATTTTCCTACCACTCCCCTTAAAAAAAAAAAAAAAAAAAAAAAAAAAATCTGTCAAACGGAGTTAGAGAGAGACTTAGCTTGTGGTCCTCGAGATCGTCAGTTTCCCCTGGGTTAAAGGTTATATGGAGTGATGGTGTGCTGCTGCTGATTGTTAATAGTTGTTGAGGTTGATGTTGTTCATTATAGGGTCCGAGCCATGCCGCATTCTCCGGTTTTCCTGGTGTTATTTTTGTTGCGAGAAAAAGTTGTGTAGTAGGTACTGTAGAAAAGTAAACCCCCTCGAGTTATGGTGTATTTGTTGAGTTGAGATTTGATTAATGTTCGTGTGCCCTGGGTGCGGTCCTCTCTGTCTGGCTAAGCGGGGCCGTCCGCCCTTGTGTAGGGAAGTGGGCCAGCCATATGGCAAGGTTGGAGATGCCTTGTGGGTGCATGTGGCTGGTCGGTCCGAGAGACGGACGGGAGTAGTACGGTCACTCACATATCAAGGTGGGAGATACCTTGTTTGGTCGTATGACGAATATGTGAGTGGGACCGGTGGGAGTAATTGGTGGTCACCGGAGAGGGTGACGTGTTGGGGCGGTCCCGTGGGGTTGGCGTGGAGGAGAGGGTCGCATGGGGATTGGTGGTGTTCCTGAGAGCAAGTGCCTGGCCAACTCACCCACGATGTCCACCGGAGTTTTAATGGGAGTACACTGCAGGGTACCTTCCCGAGTTTGAAGGTGAGGCAACCGGGTTGCCCTTTTGGGGTGGGGGTGTGCCGCGTTTTGGAAAACGCGGCGATGTTCCGATCTCGATATTTGATTAATTAAGGTATTTACATATTTGTCGACGAGAAAGAAGTTGTCCTTTGGGACGTTCAGTTGGACTTTGTCATGCTGCTGCCCCTTGCCCGCTCGCCTCGCGCGCGCCCTATCTATGCACGTACGGGTTTTTCAACAGCTGGTTTATTCAGTACGACTTTAGCTATCAGCGCTTCACATTCTAGTCCCCGGCTGGCAGAGTAGATTGAACAGTTTTCGTCTTCCAGCTTCTTCTATGAATACGCAGAAAGCTACGTGACCTCCGGGTTTCCGAGGTAGCCGGGAATCTGCCCCGCTCTGGAAGGATGGCCGAACAACTGCCTCCGACGATGTAACTTTAAAACCTTCGTCAGCTGTGTCAGCCGGAAGGATGGACTGGACACCACTACTGAGCCCTCAACATGCACCCTTCAAACCAGGTGACATTTAACCATTTTTAACCTAAACCTTGTGGCCGAAGTACTCGGTGAGACTTTCATGAAACGTTCCAGTGTGGACAGTTATTTACGGACAATGGGTGGAATATTTTAATTGTATTTTGTAAGGCTTACGCCTCCTCAATTACTATCATGTATATCTCGTTCTGAGAGTGAAAACTCGGCCGGGGTCACGCACCGCCCGGGTCGAGGGGAGTTCGGTAGATAGAGTTGTATCTCATTCTATTTCTGTTTTAAGCATGTTGGGATGGTTATGTTAACGATGTGGCTCCATGTGGACACGTATTTTATTATTCATTCATGATCTGGGGGGTGGTTTTAAACCGTGGTCGACTCCCGTTGGAGACGTCCACTGCAAGCCTGTCTATGTCAGATCTTGCTAGATCCCGTCCAATGCCTGACCCTGCCGGTAGTCAAGTTTTGTAACACTGTGAGCTGACTTAATACTCTTATGACTTATATTCTGTATTACAAATTCTGTTCCACTGTTTAGATAATTTGCACACTTTAAAAGTTACCATTGTCACAGATTGTATTTTACCATAGCAAATTTTGTAACCATAATTGTAATTGCTCCCTATAACAATTAGTTAACCATAAGACTACACAAGATTGATCAATGTCAGTTATGAATACTCATGGTGGTCAAATTCCACTATTTTTCTATATTCTGTTTTGAAGGTAAAAAGAAACATAAAATGCAGTTAGGCAACCGGACATCCATGTTGACCTTGTGATGCTACTTTTCATTATAGTAATTGATGGGATTTAATTGCTTATTAAATATCGGCATGGGATTTGTGCGCGGGCCGCATGGCTTACAGAGAACATTCAGTTAACACTTATCTTGTTAAACTTGGGGGCATGTCTGCTCCCCTCCTGGGATATTTAATTGAAGTTTCGGGGAGGGGGTTTTAGTCACCTATTAATTAAACAGTAAAGGGGGCCGGACACTTGGTCAGAATAAGGGGGTTATGGGTGTTGAACAAGACTATTATATGCGCTGATAACCAGGGTGAACATGTGATGGGTTATTTAAATATACGTTTGTTGATGTTAATTATATGTGTGTGTTGTTTTACATAATTGTTACTTGTCATATTGATTATGCCTGTGTATATTTCTGTATATTTATGCCTTGTTATAAAAAGTGATTACTTGCAAGCCGAAACTATGTGCCATTTTATAATTGTATTATTTTATAACTATAATTTGTGATTTATGTAACATTCCGCGATTTGTTGGTCAATGATGGTTCAGCTATTAATACTCATGCAATACTTAGTGCTGTTAACAGTTATTATTCCTTGTTCAACTTTGGCAGGGCACATATTAATGAAATTATATTTAACGATCAAAAGACTTATTTGTCTTGCCTTTAGAAGCTCATATGTTGTACTAGCCAAGAACAATAAATTGTTGTGGTTATCTTAAGTTCAGTGTTTCATTAGCAAGTCCCATCATACTGGACCCAGCCCAATTTTAGCTTCTCTAGGCTCTTGCCTAGTTCTAAATAACTTGTAACCTCTCTTTCAAAACCAGCAAGCAAGGAGATAGAAATTTAAAAAGAAATAAAATAAATACTAAAAGCATAGAGAGGTTACAACATGACGAGTCTAAATTCATATCTAAGAAAGTAACATCATTAGTCTAATTTTATATCTAATAGTAACAGCATGAAGAGTCTACAAGAGTGATATGTAAATTAATATTTGGTAACATTTAAATAAATCAAATTTGTACATCAAGTTTAATGTCATATGTAAAAGAAAAAACAGTAAAGGAATTTAATTTGTTATACCAGAGTTTTGATTATAAATTTAATAAAGTAAACAATCAGGAGGAGAGATTCAACATTCCTATTGAGTTTAGTAAAATAAACTAATATTAAATAAATAAATAATACTACAAGAAATCTAAACATATCCTTAATAGAACGCCGATAGAAGAGGGAAATCCTGGACTGAAGAATAGTTTAAGTGGCCATAAAATATAATTAAGTATTCCGAGGAGACATCTGTGTTGCAGTCGTCCTAGAAAACAACATTCAGCGGTGAAACCAATAAGAAATTCGAGTGAAGGAACGGATCGCCAAACCTAATATTGCTTTTGAAAATAATAAACATCAACCAGAAGTGAACCCGTGGCAGCTGGAAGAATTCAGAATCAGTCAAGTTACATTTGTTGGTATCTATTTTTTTTACATGGTTATTTCTCAAAATACTACATACTAACTGTATTTGGTTTGGTTTAAAGAAAAGAAAATATTATATACAATCGTAAATACGATCAAACAGCTTAATAATCATTAACCCTGAGAGAGAGAGTTTCTTTTCATGTACTGATAAACAAAAAATATAATAAAGGTAGTTACATATCATAATTACATAATTACAATACCTGTTAAAATAAACAGCACAATAAATGGCTGATTCAACGTGGAACAGATTTAATTACCATACGTATAAATAATTACAGTACAATTAATAACGCATCCAATGTGGTGCAAATACTAAATATATTATATCAGTAAAAAACAACAGTACAAATAATGGTGCCCATACGTGAAAGCAAAGATTTTCTTTAAACCAGCACCAAATAACACAATTTTGTTAAATTTAATTAGCATAAAAAATTTTTTTCCTTGTAATTAAATTAAGTTAAAGATTGTAAAATGGCTAACAAACCAGAGCAGCGATATGAATTAAGGAGTAATAGTGCTGAAGAGGAAGAAACTGAAATGGAGATAATAGTAAGGGATGCCCAAGGGGACCAACCAAAGAAACCAACCCAACCAATGGATGCAAATTTCCAGGAGATGATGAGAATTATAATGGAAGGGAATAACAAAACCAACAAAAATTTCAAACAAATGAACGAAAAATTCGATAGAAATAAGGAAGAAACTAATGACAATTTTAAGAAACAGGAAGAAAAAATAAATGAGAAATTAGACAAGAACAATCAGGAAATAAATGAGAGGTTGGACAAAAACAAGGAGGAAATGAAAAAAGATAATGTAACCTTATTAAAACAAAATAATGAGGAATTAAAGAGACCATTCAACAACAAATAAACGGGGTGAATAATAAATTAGATCAGCAGAAGGCTGAAATCAAGTTAATATTGAAAAATTATGAGGAAAAGAACGTGAGGCAATCCGCAAAAGTGAAATTGAATATATAAACAATGAAAGAAATAAGGAGTGATGAAAACCAGTCAATAGAAACAACGATAGAAGATGACAAGCAAAATGTGGAAACATTGAATAAGATAACGGAGATAGAAGTAATACCAAACGATCAAATCAGGGAACCAGTAAATGAGAAAATAAAAGGTAGTAAAGAAATAGTAAATAAAAAAGACAAAGGTGTATTGCTATCTAAAAAGAAACATAGCAGAAACAAAGAGAATAATAAGTATGTGGAAAAGAAGATGAAGAAAATAGGTAAAAGACGTCCCAAGAAACAGAAAAATACACAGGAAGAATTAGATATAATTAGGAGTGGGCTGGTTAATGTACGTAATCTCCCAATCGCTAATTACAGAGAAAGAATAGAATTAAAAAATCATAGAAAAAACTTAAGGAAATTTATATTTAAAATGAATACATCAGAAAAAGAAAAAGAAAGGGATAATAAAATATCAGCTATATCATCAATAGTTGATATACCAGTGACATATTTGGTTAATGAACTAGATAGTAAAGTGTTAAAAGTAGGCGAAGATACCATTGAAAATTTGGTGTTCGAAAAATTGCAGTACAGAGTGATCGAAAGATATGTCATTAGGACAGAATGGATTGGAAATTCAATAGTAGGTCTTGAAATGAGTGAAGACTTTGCAGCAGACAAATCAGAATACAAGGTAGTAGTGATAAAGTTGACAAGGATAGAATTCATACTGAAAACAATAGTAGTCCGGGCAAAAAGGATAACTTATGTATTTGACAATGGATGAACTAAAGATGAAAATATGGAAAGAAGGGACTGATTTTATGGGAATGGACTAAAGCAAACTAATGGCAATACACATTATAGTCACCTGTACGGTGACTATAATGTGTATTCAAGTTGAAAATACACATTACAGTCACCTTAAATATAATTAACGCAACCCAGTGCTTTTTGTTCATTACATAATTTTCACACACACACACACACACACACACACACACACACACACACACACACACACACACACACACACACACACACACACACACACACACACACACACACACACACACACACACACACACACACACACACACACACAATTTCTTTAAATTCCCATTTTAATTAATAGCTTTTTCCCACACACACACACACACACACACACACACACACACACACACACACACACACACACACACACACACACACACACACACACACACACACACACACACACACACACACACACACACACACACACACACACACACACACACACACAATTTCTTTAAATTCCCATTTTAATTAATAGCTTTTTCCCAAAGTCAGTAGGTAACAGTTTAAAAGTTTAGTTTATCGTTTATAATTATATAAAAATGTTTATGAGCTACTCATCCCTTTTCCTGCTTCTCCTCGTCGTTGTGTCACTATTTTATATTCACTTTTTATCCATTAGCCTTTCGAAACTGTTTTTTAAAATTGTCACTGCTATATCGATTCTCCACTCACATGTTTAAATACTGATTAATTAAGTTTTTTAATAGTCGGCCGACTTACATTGGTTCGCGAACACTGTTTTGCTGACTGCGCGGTCTGAGGGTTTTCGTCGACTGCTTAATTATTCGTACACTGGTTACTGCTCACTCACTGACCTGCGTGGCTCTATAGTTTCTTGTCGACTGAAGTTTTCAAAATGGCTAGGCGTCCCTCTGCGCCCGGCAACTTGGCTCGTGATTGGCGAGTAGCATCTCTCGGCATTTCTGTCATCTTGTACATGGCGAGAAGGAATTCTTAAACGTGACTTTCACGTTGTGAAAAGCGGCACACACGTGCGCTCGTACGCATGAATACGCATCCTACTGGCAATAAACATTCTTGTACCGTGCTGTGCCTTACACGGAGCTACAGTCAGTGACCAAAAAATACACTCTGGTTAAATAAAAAGGTTACCTCAAAGGTTGTCCGCAGATGGTTAACATGAAAAGCTTGAAATTAT
Source organism: Magicicada septendecula (assembly GCA_034769895.1). Lineage (NCBI taxonomy): Eukaryota > Metazoa > Arthropoda > Insecta > Hemiptera > Cicadidae > Magicicada > Magicicada septendecula. The sequence continues at coordinate 37,843,678 of CM068375.1, read as the reverse complement.
AAACCCTCTTTAGTTCGTCCCATTACAAACTTATCCTGCTGCAGATTGGACTATTTTGATGTTTTTCATAATTTTTTTATAATCGGCCATTACATATATAATAAAAATGCAAATGTTTTCTTAAAGTACCTTGTTTCTTCTATCAGAAATATATGGTGATAAAAAATATTTTGTTTTAACAATTGATACTTACTGTTTTTGAGACTCAAAAAATTTCCACATAGATGCTGTCTTCTTAAACCATATTAAACAGTTTTTTTACGGCACACTTTACCAGTTTTTGAATTTATTGTAAACAAAGAAAGATTAATAAAGTCTTGAATATTATTTCTGAAGCTAAAACACAATTTTAATGATAATACAAGGATACTGAATTGTGCAGTCACAAATATTTACTTTTCACACAAATTTATTCACTAGTTTATATTATAAAACCCATTTACAGTTGTTTTCACCACGATTTAGCAACTTTATCACAAACAAAAATAAACAAATAAAGTTACAAAACAAAAATTGTTCAATAAAAAAAATTTACAGGCATTGCACAAATGCAATGCATAGAGAAGGGCATTGAAAATGCTTCTAAAAAATATATATATTTATTTTTCTTCATTTACTAATGTACAGATTATAAGTTAAATGTAGGCGCATTCATAGGTGCACACGCATGCATTCACCAATCATCTGTGTTGATTTTGCGCTTTTTCTCAGGCTGTTCATCACATTCCTCTTCCGAAGATGTCTGATCCTCTTGGATTGTAAATCGCGACAGTACTTTATGAGGTCCTGCTTTATTAATCTTGTCCATTCGTTCAAACTTATCGAAGACTAGCGTCTCGACGAACATATCTAGAGTGATCCCCGATGATGTTAACTTAAAACCAGCAACTTTCAATAAGAGAACCGAATGCATATAAGCAGGAGTCTTGAGTTCCTTCCATTTGCTGCAAGTTAATGTTTGTTGGTTCTTAATTTTATACAAAGGCGCTATAATTTTACTTGGTGTTCCAAACGAATTATACAATCTTACTCCAAATACTGCAGGCGTAATTCGATCATTCTTACCAATTTTATCGGCCGTTAATATTTTCACTTTCATATTCTGAACTACCTTTGCAAAATCATGCAATTTATAGCAGTCAATGGCATCAATAAAGGCAGATGTATTGGCTATACATTTTATATTGGTAACAAACGTTTCGATAAACGCTTCCATCAACTCTTTGCTCTGCTGATTCCACCAATATTTGACAGTCGGTAACAACAAATTCATACGATGTTTGGCTTGAAGATGATCTAAATCCTGTATTACATTTCTGGAGGTGAAATTTTAAGAATCGTTGATAAACAACCCGTACGCGTTAGTAGTTAGCAGTAGATGAGGCGCCTCCTTATATTGGAATTGAACGAAATGCTGGTGAAAAATCGCTTTTTTCGTCAACTTAAGATGTGTTTCTTTCAGTTTGTCGACAGTACTAATACAGATCTTATCCTTGCACGTATTAGTAAAATCAACATGGATATCTTTTAGATTTGTTGCTGTAAAGAAAGAATCTTTACCATCATTAGGACGTAACGTATATTCGCAATGTTTCGACGATCGAAGTTGTTACTCGAGGTTCGTCATCATCATCTGATTGATCAGCACTAACAAAACGACTTAAAGACATGATGAATAATTTGTTTGTTGATTCACAACACTAATTATACTCAGGAAAAACACAGTGCGTCTGTAAATTTCATTCGCTTTTCAATTTTGAACTATCGACTGCTTATTTGATCGATTAACAATGTAATGGCGGGTAAATCATCATTATCCGTGATATTTTTACACGTTGGTGCATTATTTAACCATAGTAACATATGACAATGAGGGCTACCTCTATGTTGGAATTCGATGCGCTTGAAATAATCAACTACGTAATGATCTCCGATCATGCCATTTGGTTTTTTAAATGCGTTAATAAAGGTCGACACCAATTTCTCGAAATACAAGCAGCACAAAACTGGATCGTTGCTTACCAATTCTGCTCGATTTGTTGTGCTCGACATGGTGACAAATAACGCTGGATCTATCGGCACGTCTACTGGTATATCTTCTTGAAAGCGATAAATAGATTCTAAGAGATGAGGCCAATGTATTTCTGAAGCGCTCAATGTGAGAAATATGGTAGGTTTGCCTAATTGTCACATCATACTGAATAATTCCACTTTACGCTGATGCCAATATTGGATAGAGTTTGGTATGTTTCTCATGAATGCTTCACTTTTTAGCAGCATGCTCTTTCAACAAATTCGGTATCTTCCAGATCTCGTCTTGATATGCTGTTGATTTGATTATTATTTCGAAACACTAAGTTTACATTCGCTATGATTCTCAAAGGCAGCACTTTAGCAGCCATATACAAGATATGATCGGATTTTATGCCTCTCCGATCCCGTCTACGTATTTCGGTAGTAGCTATCATGAATGGTGTGGCTCGACAAGTAAACCGCCGTTTCACACCATAATATAACGCTGTGAATGATAACTCTTCTGCATCTTCATCGAATGCAAGCGATAATGGTTGATTATTTTGTCCAGGGGCTAGATGTAAAATCCAATCTTCACACCAGAATAAGGTATGCTGCTGCAATTTGATGTACTCTTCGCCAGTTACATCTCGCTGTATGCTTGTTATTTTGCTATTAGATTGATTTATGCAAGACAATAAGTCTCCATTCTACTTGGACATTCTTGATCCTCGTCTTCATCCTCACTAGACGCACTGCTCTCATTTTCAGGCTCATTATTGAAGAACTTGTCATTAATCGTGATGTTATAATATCTGAATAGCTCAGTTGTCAACAGATGCCTTAACCAATTCTATAAATTAAAATGGTAGTTGATGAGGGAGGAGATAAGTTTTATATGTGTACTACGTTATTGACAGCAAAGAAGTAGTTTCTATGGAAACTCACCGGTTCCCATTTTCGATCACGCACCAGCGATCACGCGCAAATGTGCGAAATGTCCTTATAAACATTTTCAATGTTAATAATTTATATATCATACTTGTTTAGTATGAAATAAGTGAAATCATTTCAGGGCACTTAGTGGTACATTGCAGAATAATTTGCAGAAGTATCAGCTCTGTAAAAAATATATATTATTTTTTAACCAAGTAATACCATTTTCTGTAAAAATATATTTGTATATATTATAAAAGATGTGGTTGTCAAAAAATAATTAATGAAATTCAATTGTTTACAGATATAAAACAACAGATTGTGTTGTTTGTTTTGAAATTTTCAACCACCACATTTTCAGTAAAAACTTTTATAATCTGAAATACTATCTTCTGGTTCTAAATCTTCTGGATCACTGTCTTCATTATCAGCAATTTTGGAACCACTGTTGTTATAAAATATTCAAGAATTTGAGATTTAGTGAGATAATCGTGCTTGTGATGACTAGCTATTTTCACATATAACACCAACTAAAGAAGTTATGGCATAGCTTTCCAAATATCGTTGCCACAAACATTCTGATTGGTGCTGCTGAAAACAATTTTTTTTAAACTAAAATAAGAATCAGTCTTTTAAACGGTGAAAAAGACAATCGAATACAGCTCGAGGGAATGAAGTTATAAGGGCGCCTTCACACGAGGCCACCATGGCCGCACCACCACGTGAAGACATAAGTTCAAATGAGCTCTTTCACACGAGGCCGCACCACCAGTTTTGGCAGCGCCACCAACCGACTGACAGTCGACATGCTGCGATGACAGGTTGGCGGCGCCACCAGGTCGTTCCCCTCTATCTTACCAGCTCTTTCACATGAGGTGCGACCAGACGTCGCCACCAAGTCAATGGTCAATTGCCGTTTGCAGTTCCTTGAGGAGCGTTGTCTGTCACTCTTGCTTGTTGTTTGTCTCAAATATTTAACAATGGGAAGGTGAGGACGTTGTTCCGATTCTGAGAACTCATGAGACGTTTGCACAGAAAAATTTATATTTGAAATACAATCAAGACCAGTGCTGTGGGATTTGACATGAAACGATTACGCCAATAGGGATTTAAAAAAGAAGAATTGGGAGAAGTTGGTGACATATTCATGGACAAAGAAGATGCTTCCAACCGTGAAAAATGAATATGGTAAGTAATCATACTTTTGTTATGCTTGCTGTTTCCCAAAAATTCTCATATTATTAGGTTTTCTAAAGTAATCTTGTTTTTAGTAAATTTCCACTTAGTTGGTAATCTTAAATCGACTGAGACAGTAACCAGGTTTGTTAGGATGAATCATTTAAAAGAAAGCCTATGTAAATTTTTATTTGTGCTAGGTAAAGAAATTGGGATACAAAATGATACAATAAGAGGATCACAACACTTCGTTATTAATAGCACACTTTTTTTATTAACTATTCAGCTTGAACTACAGTCATCAGTACAATATATTATGATGAGAAAAAAAAGCAGCTACTATAATACGAGGCTTATCCAGAAAGTAAGTACTGTTTGGTCATTAAGAAAATGATACAAATTAATTTATTTTTCAAAAATTCTGCATACCTTAATCTACGTTTCTACATAGTCACCATGCAAGTTGAGACATTTGTCGTATCTAGGCACTAATTTTAATATGCCCGCTTCAAAGAATTCGGCCGCCTGCGACTTCAACCACTGCTGGATGTTTCCCTTTATCTCATCACCCTTTATATCAAACTTCTGGCCGGCAAGAAATTTCTTCAGATGCAAAAAGAAATGGAAATCGCTGGGAACCAAATCTGGACTGTAAGGAGGACGACTGAATTGTTCCCAGCGAAATGAATCAACAAGCGCCGTCGTTTCATTTGCGGTTGCATGTTGTCATGCACAAACACCACTCCGGAAGTCAGTAGTCCACGCCTTTTGTTTTGTATTGCTCGCCGTAACTTTTTGAGTGTTTCACAGTAAACTTCTGCGTTGATTGTTGTGCCTCGTTTCATAAATTCCACTAACAAAATTCCCTGACAGTCCCAAAAAACGGCACACATGATTTTTTTTGCAGATAGAGGTTTCTTGGCTTTCGGGGAACCAGAATGCCACCATTGCAGTGACTCGTTTAGTTTTTGGTGTCTCGTAAGAAACCCATGTTTCATCACCAGTGACAATTCTTTTCAAAAAACAATTTCCATCTCTTTCATACCGCTGCAAATATTCCAAGGCTGCTCCCATGGGTTTCGTTTTGTGACTGTCCGTTAGCATTTTCGGCATTGATCTCAAACACAGTTTCTTGTAGTGTAAATGTTCAGTCACACTTTCGTATAATAAAGATCTAGAAATGTTTGAAAAATCCATTGACAAATCAGAAATTGTGAATCGCCTATTGGAACGAACCTTCTCGTCAACACTGCGCAGCAATTCTTAGTTGACTAAGGACGGGCGACCACTACGCTCCTCGTGAACATTTTCTCTTCCATCGTTAAACATCCTAACCCACTTTCTCACCATACCTTCACTAATCGCATTCTGTCCATAAACTTCACAAATCTGATGATGAATTTCATAAGGACGAAGATTTCTCGCATTCAGAAACCTAATAACTGTTCTTATTTCACAACTGGTGGGCCGATTGATTTTTTTAAACATGATTACCGATGTGTAGTAAATGTAAATCGGAACGTAAACAAACAATATAGCTTGGCTACTTCGTCGTCGAATAGAAGGAAGTAACTATGCGTAGGCATGCGCGACCTTCGTACTACAATATGCGTGGGATATATGCGCAAACGGTACTTACTTTCTGAATAAGCCTCGTATAAGAAAGTGTAGTGGTTTTAAATATCATATAAAGCGATGTTGCCATGGTAGTTCACCTTCCTTACTCACAAAATAGTCAGCTTATTTATCCCTTATCGAGTAAGCAGCACTTGAGCCTCTGCTTGCCAAATCAATTTTGAGTTCTCTCAGTCCACAGATGTTTAGAGTTTCGTCAAAGTTGTAGCCGTCCCTTGTCCTTACATAATTGTGTAAAATCCTGCATGCCTTAACTATGTCTTCCGCCAAGGTGATGTTAACGTTCAGAGGCCGGTGAAATATTCGCCACTTGTTACTCAGGATGCCAAAAGCACAGTCTATGAACTGACGAGCACGAGAGTGGCGATAGTTATATATTTTTCGTTTTGTTGTTAAAGACCTCTTGCCAAAGGGCCGCATAACATGGTCCGACAATGCAAATGCCTCATCGGCCAGAATGACGTATGGCAAAGCTTCAGGGACAGATACACTGACAGGTGTTGCAGCTGGCAAGTTTAACTTGTTATTTTTTATATCCTGAAATAGCGCACTGTTTCTGAAAATTGCTGAATCGCTTTCTTTACCATACGTGCCGATATCAACAAAAGAAAATAAATAATTTGAATCACACATGGCTAACAGTACAATTGAAAAAAAGTGTTTGTAATTGTAAAACATAGAACCACTATGCTGTGGTTTAATTACTCGAATGTGTTTCCAATCCAACGAGCCTACGCAGTTTGGAAAGTTAGCGTGATCTTTGAAACCGTCAGCAATGGATTTCCACTTTTCTACATCTGGTATAGGCAGACATACGTTTTTCAATTTTTTCCATATTTCTCTACAAACTAGTCTTATGATGTCGCCACAGTTGATAGTCCGAGCCTGAAGTAAATTTGCAGATCAGTCATCGTGTGACCACTTGCAAGATACCTGTACGGTAAAACAGAAAACGAACAATTAGTAATGATTTTTAACTTGATATTCGTACATTTTATATTTAATTAATTATAAGCCTATATCAGTTATTTTTATTAAAGCATTAATATGTAACAACAAAATATTATACAACATTTCATGTTAAAGCAAAAAAGTCTTTGTTATTGTATGTGTTTTAATAGTCTTTTAATATTTTAGCTACAAACAACAAACATATTTTTTATCTACAGAAGTTTGAGAACAAATTGAAAATTCTCTGCTAAGACAAAAATCCGCATTCTCCCCCACCTCCAAGTTTCTGACTCACGAATTCCCTTAACTGTACTGTACACTTGACCATTTTTACTGTGTAAGTAGGCATTTTTCTCTATTACAGGAAAAACTGTTACAGCGGAAATGGAAAAGCCTTAGAGACTGCTACAACAGAGAGCGTCAAAGAATGGCAAATATCAAGAGCGGGTCTGCAAGTTCAAGAAAAACACCTTATACGTTTTATAACCAACTGTCCTTCCTACAAAGGGTTGTGAAGCCTAAAAACCGTTCTGATAACATGGAAGAAATTTCAGTTGATGAAACAGGACACGGGCTGAAGAAGGCCCTTCAAATTCTAGTGCGCATAGCTCGGAGCGAAGGAGATGCAAGAGAAAGAGAGGTGAAAATGAAGACACTTCAAGTGATGTACAGCAGTTTGTGAGTGTACTGTGTAATGGCATTCGTTCTAGAGAAGAAAGAGAAATATCACTGGAAAAGGATGATGATCGACTGTTCTTGCTGTCGGTGAGTGGAATAAAAAAAATTCCCGAACACTTGCGTTATTCAGTTCGCATGCAAATAATGCAAGTTATTGATAATGTGACAAATAACCAATATCTTCCTTTCTTCCAACACCAAACTCAGCAGTCGAGCTGACCAGAACTTTTCCATCAATATCCCCTCCCCCTCTACAGTCAGCATCACAATGATAACACTCATTTGACAGAACTACAACCTCCACTGTTTCCATGACCGACTACAACTAATTCACAACTGTTATCAGCCACATCGCCTTCACAAAGTTCTACTGCCAGCAGCTACTCTGAGCATGAAATTGATGATCTTTTTTTGTAATCACCATTTTATTTACATCGTTAATATTCATTCACGCCAAAAAAATGTAAACAAAATGTTTTCACAATAAAAAAAGAAGAGAGTGTATTTTGATTTAGAATGTATGTATTATTTTTTGAAAGATGTGCGTGTACTTTTGTTTTTATAATATTTTTATGTGTATTTTTGTGATCTTTGTGTTTATTTTTTTTTTTTGTAATAGTCTTTTGTAAAAAAAGCACATACTGTACTGTTCATAAGTAGGCTATTTAATAAAAATTGTTTCCACTGTACTTAACACTATTTCTTACCTTAATGTAACCAAAAGCTTTTCCTCTGTTGAAACGCAGTCTCTCATGTTGGTGTCCATACCACGTAGACCATCCTTTAAATGGAGAACCAGTTCATCAAAAGATGCTATAGACATTCTTGTGAAGTTAAAAAACTTTTCCTCGTGTTTTCGAAGATCATTGAACAAAAGGCAAAATATCGCTTTGGATGATCGGTCCTGTAAAAGTGGGTGGACCCAAAAACGTCTTTTTTTCTTGCGCTATTTTTGCGACTTTATGTAAGTATACAAAAAGATTGAGGCTGCTATTTCTTCCAACTCCATTTCAAGACTGAAGCTCTCTTGGTCGCATTCTTGATGGCAGGAAAAACATCGCGCCACCAGCATCTGTGGTGGCACCACCATGGTGGCTTCGTGTGAAGGCACCCTAAGTGTGTAAACCTGTGCCCGAGTGATGCTCAAGCATCGTCCACTGCTGGTAAATTATGTGCTTGACCTGAATGTGTTAAACCTTGTTTAAAACAAAAGTTTGAAGATACATTTTACGACTGTAACATATGTTTGTAACAAAATGAAAACTTGGACAGTTATAAAAAATATTTAATTAGGGAAACCTGCACATTGTATTTTCATGAGTTTTTGAATGTTCTCTTTTGAAATAATTGTTGGATTCTCAACAAGAATCTCAAAGTCTTTGTAACACTGATCAAAGACAATTCAACTAATTAGTAGACTTATCTTTTACTGCACAGTAAAAAATTGTAAGAATTTTTTGAACACTTAAAAGTTTTTTGTTAATTTATCGGTTGTGTGTAGTTTTGTTTAATCCTGTTTTCTCATGTATTTATAAAATTACATGTAAATTCGGTGTTACTTCTTGCCATCATATTTCAAGAATGTACATTGAGTTTTCGATTATTGTTGTATTTAAAAGATTTTTCAATAAAAACGAAGATTTTTTATTTAGTGTTTATTGGTTTTGTTTTAGAAATGTAAAAAATCATTATGGTAGATGTAAAATTATTATATTTATAGATCTATATTAAATCATAAAATGACAACCTGTAAAAGCCATAAATCATGTAAAAGCCATGATTGAGTGACCAGAGTTAAATGATTTTTCAGGTTTGATGTCGTAACCAGTTGTCATTACCAGTCATTTCAAGTTGAAAAAGTTGAAATACATTTTTGCCACCAGTCTGAATCTCTCTGTCCCTCCTCACACATACCCCCCACAACCCCCCCCCACAAACACGCCCTCCCCCCACAAACACATGCCCCTCCCCCCACACTCACACACTGGGAAATTATGATTGGAGATTCCCAAAAATACAGTTTCACCAAAAAAATACTCTTCACATGTTAATCAACTACAGAAGTTGTTAACTTTAAGAACTAATGCAAACCAAGCTGTTTCTCATTTGTTTCCTTAAAACAAATAATAATTACAGCATACAATATATTATGGACACTACTGTGTCCAAAATAACAGTTAATAATGTTACATATTTACTTATAGATGTTAATTCTGGTTCTCATTGTAGCCTTTGTTGGTTCAGAATTTAAGCATCCCTTTTTGCCTGCTGTCACCGTTATAGTAAAAATAATAGCCAACACCATTTCTGTTTTGAGTTTATATCTGGTGTTAGTTTTACAGTTCTTCAGAACACTCAGAACCTGTTTTAATAGAGGTATTGAAAAAAGATTATTGGCCTGTACATATACATGTTTTTTCTACGTTTGTACATCTGTACATTATTTTTCATTCTTGGATTTCGTTGTCCATGACATGTCCGTTAATTTAACTAAATATAATTAGTCAGTACAGACTTGGAACACAAAGGTTTTTGTGGGTAAAAACGTAAAGTTTTATCTTATAGCCTGAACCAGTTTTCACTTTTAAAAAGCTTCTTCAGAGGCTCTAAAGTTCAGGGTATAAGGTAAAACTTTTACGTTTTTACCCATAAAAAACTTTGTGTTCCGAGTCGGTAGTGATTTAATTATATTTAATTATTTTTCATCTGATTTTGTTGTGTACCCAGCCTCAGTGAGGTTACTGTGTTCAAGTAATGCTTATGAGCTTTCCATTCTCAGTCCATTTATATCATATATCCGCCCCTTCTCTATTCTCTTATTTATCACTTTTGATATGTAATCAAAACAAGGAGTTATGTCTGTAACAAACATTCCCCAGTCACAGAATTTAATCAAATTTAGCAGTAATAAGTATAAAATATTTGTAAATTTGAACTATAGCTAGTTGACCTTGACGGCCTGAAGTCCACTGTATGCTGTTGCTCAAAATCCTCTGTCCTTCAGTGTTTGAGATAACATTCCCTCCGCCAGCTCCTCTCTCAGAGCCACCACTGATGATTATTAGATTGGAAGCTCTTGTTAGCATGTATATTATTATCTTTGGCATACATTGTTTTTAGAACAGCTGCAAGTCCCATGCTTTACATTTCAATTTTACTCAAAACTTTGGTTAACAGTTTTTGTCAATACTGCCTCTTCAAACATTCATGATCTCTGTGGTCCCGTGATCTATGGTAGTTCCACATTCTGCACCTGGATAGCTATTTTCACAGTGAGGTGAATGTAAGCAGTCGTCTCTCTCTCTCTCTCTCTCTCTCTCTCTTCCCTGGTGAGTGGGGGGGGGGGGGGTCCAATCTACATAATCCTTTGTGAAACACTCAATACACTAAAAAAAAATATCACCGTTATTGTTGTTCATCATCATCACAATCGTATTTCCTCTCGAGCAGTAGAGGAGACAACCTATAGTGGCCTCTTAACTGTGCTATAACCCTACTGCCTTTCCCTCTGCGCTACTTCCTTAACTTCATCATCATCGTCCTCTCAGCTGATAATAACGAGCTGATAATTTCTTCATCTTTTGTTTTAGTAGATCCTGGTCTCCATTTTTTTTTCTGTTTTGCAAATCCTTGATTCCATTGATCAGTTCTTACTCGTGAGTTCCTTCAAGATTTCACATTTTGGTTGCTATTGTAGACATCACAGAATAATGTGCAGTTGTTATTATGTGACATGCTCTCTTCTGTAACGGGTTCATTTACTACTGAAGAAAGATTATCTTTAGTTTTTCGATGTACTTCTAAAAATTTTGTCAATGTTTTTTTCTCTGCGATTTTGTAAACATGGTGTGAGTCATTATATTGGAAGCTCTTGCTAGAATGAATATTAATGTCTGTGATGTATATTGTTCTTGTTTTTGATTTCTATTTTACTCAGAAATTTTGTTTAACATTTTTTTTTGTCTGTATTATCTCTTCAAACATTCAGTGATCCTCTGATCCATGGATTCTGAATCAGACTGGTGTTATGAAAAAAAAAAACAATTTGCTGAGATGCTTGTTGTATTCCAGTTTATCATTTTATCTATAATTAGGTTAACATTTTTGTGGAAAATTTAATGCTGATCAAGTGGTTTACACTTTTGGGATAAACTTGAATACCATTGTAAGGTATATGATCCTGTCTGCTGTAAGGAAAAAAAGAGCAGAAGAAGTAGAAAATCAAAGGAGGAATAGCAAATATTTTATAATTCAGTTTATTCAATATTTTCCTTGTACATAACTCGTACATATATAAATTGAGGTCCGACTGTACAGTCCTTCTAGAAACACCTTATCACACACTCCGATCAGTAGACAAAGACATTTCTTTGCATATAGTAAGTACAAGTTAGCACACACATTTGCAAAAAAAAAAAAAAAAAAAACTTGTAAGTTTCACAAATTTTTTAATTAAATCTGACAGCTGTTTCGACTAACTTAAGCCATTGTCAAAGAGTGAGTGAATGAAATTACTGAACACAGGATGTTAGTGGAGTGTAGGTGGTGGACATATGTTTAGGGCGTATCTGGAACATCTGTGTTGTGATGGCGCGGGGGGGGGGGGAGAGTGTGTGCATGAGACAAGGGAAGGTCAGGTGTCTTTAAAAACTAAATACAATCATGAATGCAAAATATAAAATTAACTGAACTAAATATAAACTGAATGCAATAATTTAGAATAATGATGAACATTCAAAATAATATAAAATAAACTAAACTAAATAACAGATTTTAATAAAGGGGATACATAAAATTCAGTCTGTTCATTGGTTAAATTTTTGTTATTTTTTATTGCTTATTTAATTTCTAAAATTTCTAACAAATCCATTTTTTTACCTTTTTGTATGTTGTGGAGTAGTGTTATGTTTTTTGTGTCTATGAAGTGATTGTGTTGTAAGCAATGATCTCCAAAACCTGTATTAGATGTATTAGTTAAAATCGCCTTCTTATGTTCAGAAATGCGATGTTTCAGAGCACGGCCACATTGTCCGATATAAATAGCATCGCATTCTGCACAGCGTATTTCATAAACTCCATTTTTCTCCAGTGTGTTAGATTTTTCTTTATTATTGACTAGTAGTGAAAAAAGATTACGTTTGTTTACTGATACCATGTTAAGACCATGGTTTTTTAACCTATTATTAATCTTATCTGTTATACATGGAATGTAATTTGTTAAGTGAAATTTTTTTGTTACCCTGATCTGGCTCTATGGAATAAAATTCTTTTAAAGTAATTTTCTTCTGTTTTTTTAAATTAAAGAGTTAATTATTCTTTCATCATAACCGTTATTTTGTGCTATGGCTTTTATAATATCTACCTCTTTATTGAAATTTTCTTTGGATAAAGGAACTATAAGGAGACGATTAACCATTGCATGAAAACTGCTTAATTTTATGTGCCATGATTTTAGTGATTGTTTATGTATAACGGTATCTGTAAAAGTAGGTTTTCTATATATCTGAAAACTAAGATTATTTTGTGATCTAGTAATGGTAAGATCCAAAAAATTTAAACTTTTCATATTTTCTGTTTCAAGTGTAAATTGTACGCTACTATAAAAGGAATTAATATAATTTAAGAACATATGGAGCTGTCTATCTGTTCCCGTCCAGATACAAAATATATCATCAACATACCTTGCCCAATGAAAAACATATTTTATGTTGGGGCTATCGGATGTAAAAATGTTTTCTTCCAAAAACGTCATAAAGATTTCACTTAGTAAAGGTGATAAAGGAGATCACTTATTAAAAATTGCCCTAATATATTTTCAGACACAAAAAGTTTCATGCTAACTATGATGAACCCAAAAGCTCCTGTTTTGTATAGTTTACCAAAAATACATAAACCTAATTGTCCCATGCGCCCAGTTGTTTCATATGTAACTGCACCTGTATGTTACTTTTTTCAAAGTCTGTAAAAAACTTAATGAATTATTGCCAAAATATATTAACTTTAACCCAAAATATGCTATTAAAAACACTTTATAATTAGTTAATAATATAAAAAATGTACATTTACAACTGAATGCAAAATTAGTTTCATTTGATGTTAAGAATTTATTTCCGTCTATACCTGTAGATGTTCTGTTGTCTATCTGTTCCTCACATATACAAAATACTTTAACCTTAAATAGTGATCAGAAAAAAGAATTATTCTCGGTCTTAGATATTTGCATAGGACAAAATTATTTTCAGTTTAGTAATAAAATCTATAAACAGTTAAATGGCTTACCTATGGGCTTCTCCTTTATCACCTTTATTAAGTGAAATCTTTATGGCATTTTTGGAAGAAAACATTTTTACATCCGATAACCCCAACATAAAATATGTTTTTCATTGGGCAAGATGTGTTGATGATATATTTTGTATCTGGACGGGAACAGATAGACAGCTCCATATGTTCTTAGATTATATTAATTCCTTTCATAGTAGCGTGCAATTTACACTTGAAACAGAAAATATGAAAAGTTAAAATTTTTTGGATCTTACCATTACTAGATCACAAAATAATCTTAGTTTTCAGATATATAGAAAACCTACTTTTACAGATACTGTTATACTTAAACAATCACTAACATCATGGCACATAAAATTAAGCAGTTTTCATGCAATGGTTAATCGTCTCCTTATAGTTCCTTTATCCAAAGAAAATTTCAATAAAGAGGTAGATATTATAAAAGCCATAGCACAAAATAACGGTTATGATGAAAGAATAATTAACTCTTTAATTTAAAAAAAAAAAACAGAAGAAAATTACTTTAAAAGAATTTTATTCCATAGAGCCAGATCAGGGTAACAAAAAAATTTCACTTAACAAATTACATTCCATGTATAACAGATAAGATTAATAATAGGTTAAAAAACCATGGTCTTAACATGGTATCAGTAAACAAACGTAATCTTTTTTCACTACTAGTCAATAATAAAGAAAAATCTAACACACTGGAGAAAAATGGAGTTTATGAAATACACTGTGCAGAATGCGATGCTATTTATATCGGACAATGTGGCCGTGCTCTGAAACATCGCATTTCTGAACATAAGAAGGCGATTTTAACTAATACATCTAATACAGGTTTTGGAGATCATTGCTTACAACACAATCACTTCATAGACACAAAAAACATAACACTACTCCACAACATACAAAAAGGTAAAAAAATGGATTTGTTAGAAATTTTAGAAATTAAAAAAGCAATAAAAATAACAAAAATTTAACCAATGAACAGACTGAATTTTATGTATCCCCTTTATTAAAATCTGTTATTTAGTTTAGTTTATTTTATATTATTTTGAATGTTCATCATTATTCTAAATTATTGCATTCAGTTTATATTTAATTCAGTTAATTTTATATTTTGCATTCATGATTGTATTTAGTTTTTAAAGACACCTGACCTTCCCTTGTCTCATGCACACACTCTCCCCCCCCGCGCCATCACAACACAGATGTTCCAGATACGCCCTAAACAGATGTCCACCACCTACACTCCACTAACATCCTGTGTTCAGTAATTTCATTCACTCGCTCTTTGACAATGGCTTAAGTTAGTCGAAACAGCTGTCAGATTTAATTAAAAAATTTGTGAAACTTACCAAGTGTTTTTTTTATATATTTTACAAAACCTTTGTATTAATATGTTTCACCAAGTGCCCAACGAGTCATCAATTAATATCGTGACAAATTTGCAAATCACACAGGTAATCCACACTTTTAGTAGGTAGGATAAAAAAGTAATAATTAATGTAAAACAACATACATACGTTAGTTTGTTAAATTTACATGCGTACTGTCAACATTTTTTTTTTTTTTTTTTAGTAATTGTGTGGTCAACAGTAGCACTCACTAAGTCATCATTTCTGTTTGAATAAAACCTAAATAATGAATGGCAGTTGAAAAGTAATGCACAACCACACGTGAGTTTGGGAAATCATCTAATGCAGCGTTTCTGAAATGCCGGGTCGCGACTCGGTACCGGGCCACGAAAGCAAGATGCAGGGTCGCAGAAAATTTACGAAAGTTACGAAAATGTTATTTAAAAAAATAATCTAAATAAAATAAGCGCCTAATAAAGTCACTAGATATACACCTATATCAAGTGACTAATAATACATAATAGGGTCTGTATGTAATTAAATACATAAGTGTATAAAAGTACAGAAAACCTGAAAAATTCGCAACGTTTTACTGATTAACTGATTTTTAAAATAGGAGCAAGAAATACATAGTTTAAAATAGCTAAAAAAACCACAAGAAAATTAACCACGCGTGACACTGGACAGCCTTAATATAGTGTTCACGGACGTATTTTGGTTTCTGTGCAAGTCTGCGCAGTGATGACGTTTGTGTACTTCCCTCAGCGTTTCCACTATAACCTCTTATTAATAAATACGTGTTAGGCGTGTGACAGTTTTGTTCTTATTTTCATGCGTGTATTCTCACTCAGTGATTATTTGTTAGTTATTAGTTGAGTTACTACGTACTTTTTTTGTATTTATTACATACTATTACATCTAATTTATCAATGGATAAATGGTTAATAAAACAACAAAAAAGCAATGTGCCGGTTAGAACCGATAAACAATCAAATGATGTGCAGACTAAAACAATTTTTGTGGGTGATACTAACAATAAACAGTTAAGTGACAGTCAGCCAAGCACGAGTTCTGAGAGTGGCACTAATAAACGGCCGCATGATGTGTTATCCATTACACATGCAAAAAAGACGAAAACAACCTGGATCCGACAGTATTTTGACGATTATATAAAATTTGGTTTCATAAAAGGTGCTGATGAAAAACCATTGTGTGTTATCTGTTGTACGGCACTATCAAATGAGTCCATGAAACCTTCAAAATTGAAGCACCACTTAGAATTAACACACCCGACACATTCATAAGCCGATAGATTTCTTTATAAATAAAAGGAAAGAATTCACAGCTAGCAAGAAGACTATGACTTCGAATTTTTCTCAAGGTGCTTTGTCTGAAAATCTAATTATGGCTTCTTATGAAATATCCCAATTAATTGCTGAAACTGGGTATCCTCATACAGTTGCGGAAAAGTTAATAGTTCCAGCAATGAAAATATTGGCATCTCGAATATGTGATAAAAGCAGCAAAACAACATAAATATGTTGTCTCTCCAATAACACAGTGCAGCGTAGAATTGTGGAAATAGCAGATAATATCGAGGAAACTGTTGTAGGTCGCTTGAAACGGTGCAGTTTTTTTTCTCTTCAAGTCGATGAAAGTACAGACATATCGGACAATGCCAATTTAATGTGTTTTGTGAGATATGACTTTGAGTATACATCTAATGAAGAATTTCTATTTTGCAAACCATTAAATACAAGAACAACAGCAGAAGAAATTTTTAACTTGATTGACACTTACATCAGTCGAAATGACATTGACTGGAAAAAATGCGTGGGACTGAGCAGCGATGGTGCCCGCGCAATGGCAGGTGTCCGTATGGGGCTTTTTCCAAAAATAAAAGTCATGGCACCAGAATGTGTATGGGTGCATTGCAGCATACACAGAAGCTTTGGCCATAAAAAAATGCCATTGCTTGTGCAAACTGCTATGCAAGAGTGTATAAAAATTATAAATTTTATAAAACATCGTCCCCTGAATTCCAGGTTATTCACTCCATTATGTAAAGAAATGGGTAGTGAACATAAACATCTTCTTTTACGTTGCGAAGTACGATGGTTATCCAGAGGGAATGTTTTGAAGAGACTTTTTGAAATGAGAGAAGAAGTTTTAATGTTTTTAAACCAACATCCCCCAACGGCTAAGGATGCAATATTTGAATTTAAAGATAGTTTTAGTGATGTTAATTTGTTGATTAAGTTGTCCTACCTTTGTGACATTTTTGATTTTTTAAATAAAGTAAATCTTTTGTTTCAAGGCAACAATGTTACTGTATTCAAAGTGCAAGAGAACATGGAAGCTGCGATGGAAAAGCTCAGTTTGTGGATCCATCGTGTGGAAGCAGGAAATTATAATGCTTTTATCAAGCTAACTGAAGTGCAAAAAGAGTACAATATTACTTCCATGCCTGATGAAATTTCAAGTGCTCTCAAGGAACACCTGATAGGATTGCATACAGATCTGAAAGAATTTGTATTTTTGGCATTCCTGTCGCCAAGAGTATCCATTTTTGGCACAAAAGGCAATAAAGTTTCTAATGCCTTTTGTCACAACTTACAAGTGTGAAACAGTCTTCTCAACACTTTTTTTTCTAAAAAATAAATACAGAAACCGATTAGATGTCGAACCCAATTTAAGAATAAAGTTGTCATCTTTTTCTGCAGACCTCAAATTTCTAGTTGACGAGAAACAGCATCAAACTTCCCATTAACAATTTTTTTATAATTGTTGTGGTCTCCAAGTTGCCTATATAATTAAATATTAGAACTACCTTGGTTTCCTTCTTTGCAACTACTTTGTGTTTTTTCTCGATATACACTACGCATTTCGGGACTTAAAGTCCCATCATCAGGTGGATAAATTTTTCACTCATGTAGAGCACGTCACTAGATAAAAAATATATAAAGGTCACGCACATCTCGCTACTCAGTCGATTTCCCCACTCGCGTTATCTCATGATGTGCATCGCTACCAACCTCGCGAGCCACTGACAAATCTATTCGGCCTATATTTATTTGTCGTGCTGTTTCAGCATGCGTATAGCAGTATCATACAGTTCATTTGACTTGAACAACAGTTTCTCGTTCAGGAGCCGATCATTGTGTTGTAGAGGCTCTATAAATTTCAAACTCTTCCAGTGCGTCCATGAGTTTACCTTTTTTGCAGAAATGCAGTGGTTTGAAATTATTTCTAAAATTGGAATAGGTATAGTTGTGATCAATGATATGCATGGCAAAGTTTGATTTGACGTTCCTGACGTTGCCCCTAGGCAGGTGCTCTTTATATCTATCTAAAAATTTTCTGCCTGTTTGTCCAATGTAGAAACTATTACATACTTCACATTCTATTTTGTGTAGATAGATACATTCTTTATATAGATAGAATATACTGGTTCACGGTGGGAGAAATATACAGTTATAAACGGAGGCTAAATTGAAAAGTAAATACCAATACACCTTTTATAACCAGTAAAATGTATTTCCATGTCTTTATTGTTTGAATTGATGTCTCTATTGCTCTAGAGTATGTGCATTACTTTTCAGCTACTCAGTGTACTGTACACAACTTCTGTCCATGGTAGAAACGTGAACTACAAATGCCTGAGAACCATTGTAATTAGTTATGTAAAGTGCATGTGCAATGTGAGACATTTGCTGACATTTGAAACAATAGCTTTGTAGTGTAAGTATAGTGATATATAACTAAAGAGCAAACACCTTGATTTGTGATACTTTAATGCCACACACAACCATTAAGATTCAGATTTAATCAGTGTGTGTCTGATTAGAGTTGAATTACTTTCATCTTTAAATTTTTTCTTTTGTCACTTGTAAGAAGTAGGTTACAACTAAACTTATTCCGACACGTAGTGTTTCCTAGGTTATCCTACATTCCATCTCTCTTTTTGCATGCAATTCAGTGCTGCTTTGGACAGTCTATCCTATACCATTTGCTTCAGATAGCAAATGATAGGCATCATTGCCTTTTATTGAATCATTTAAAAATTGTATATATAACTCTATCATCGTTCAGTACCCTATTATGGAGAGAGTATATCCGTAGATACTTCTCAAGCAGATGATTGTATCTTTGCTTGGCTTGCCTTGTTACAGCTTATAACTCGCTGGCATGTATTACTATCCCATAGCCATGTGAGGTACATTATGACTGGCATAGCCATCCTATTTTACGGTCTTATACATGTTTTGTTTATGGCCACACAGATGCTTCAAAGTTCCAGTAGCTTGTATGTCATTTTCATAAACATCAGAGATAATCACATTCTCAGTAAATTAAAATTCCTGACTTGTTCAGGTAAGTTATTCCCTACTACAGTCTTTTTATTCTTACAAGATATTTTATATATAAACTATTGTTATTAATTTTGGAGTTAAATTTTCAGCCTATATTCATCAAAATATTATTAGACAGTACAAACATGCATTTTGTAGCCTGACCTCAATTGACTGGGTGATAATTTTATTATCTGAATGTAGGAGCAAATTCCAAATTGCTTCTGCTGTAGGAGTCCACAGCAAAATTCCAGGGTCCACTTTTGATTTATACATTCATAACATATCAGTATAAATTTAAATAGAAAAAGTAGGTGACAAAGAGCACCTTTGTTGTACCCTATATTGGGGATGTCTTTGTGATCTTACCAGGGCTGTATGTTCTTTCAAATAAACATTGGATATCTCAGTGGTTCTCAGTCTCTTTTTGTTGATGGCACATTATCCTT
Source organism: Magicicada septendecula (assembly GCA_034769895.1). Lineage (NCBI taxonomy): Eukaryota > Metazoa > Arthropoda > Insecta > Hemiptera > Cicadidae > Magicicada > Magicicada septendecula. The sequence continues at coordinate 37,823,845 of CM068375.1, read as the reverse complement.
TGTAGTGAGTTCCTGCGGCAGATTAACGGAGTTAGTAACAATGCAGGAGACTCGGTCCACTGACCTCCCTCTGGTGAAACAATACCAACATTTGCAGAATTTTAGTCAGACCAAACAGTTCAACTGAATATGATTAACTACCACTACTCAAATCTGGATGTTAGCAAAGAAAGAGTACCCAGTAATATCAGTGGAAGTAGTTGATACCCTGTTACGTTTTTCTATCACTTGCTTGTGCTAGCTGGGCTTTTTGACACTAAAAAACAAGAAACACGAGAATCAAAAAAATTAATGTTGACAGTACGCATATAAATTTAACAAACTAATGTATGTATTTTGATGTTTTACATTAATTATTACTTTTTTATTCTAACTACTAAAACTGTGGATTACCAAGGAAAATATAGAATAAACTGAATTATAAAATATTTGCTATTCCTCCTTTGGTTTTCGATTTCTTCTGTTCTTTTTTTTAATTACAGCAGACAGGATCATATACCTTACAATGGTATTCAAGTTTATCCCAAAAGTGTAAACCACTTGATCAGCATTAATTTTCACTAAAAAACAAGAAACACAGTTGATCAGGAAATGTGTGCGCGTTTGTCTTCAATTCCACCACGACTTTCACTTTTGTGCAAGAGGCAACAAGCTCAAGTAGTAACTCAAATCTTTTATCGTAAGCCATAAAGCCAATAAATTCAAATAAATAAATAAATAAAGCCAATATAAAATAAAAGTGGCTAAGCTCTTTAATATTTTTCTCTTCCTCTTTTTTCAAAATAATTATTTGGTAACATTTTTTGAATACTTTAATCAACTTCACGATGTTTCATGGCACAACTAGCGAATCTCCTGGCACACCTGTTGAGAACCACTGGGATAGTTGATATTAAATGATGTGGAACTGCTCTCTGTTTTAAAATTCTCCAACAGAAAGACCTAGTTACATTGTCAAATGCAATCCATATGTGAATGGGTTTCAAACATTGTACTTCCACCTATATAAATAATAATTGTTTTATTGTAAAAATTATGTTTGGGATCCCTTTCCTGAAACCCATCTGCTATTCTGATATGATTCCATCCATTATATATTTTAATTTTCTGTAGACTAATTTGTGTATAGTTATTTGTATTTATTTGTTTTTTGTATTATCCCCTTTTTTTCTACAGTGTAACCATATTATTTGGATATAACCATTCTGCGTGGACTTCACGGCTTTCCCAACATATATTAATAAAACGCTTTATAACCATGTTATTTGGATGTAACCATTCTGTGGGGACTTCACGGCTTTCCCAACATATATTAATAAAACGCTTTATACATAATGTGCAGAACTATGCCTTCATGTTTCAACTATTCCATATTGATATACTTAAACAAGGTGATTTACAATTCTTTATATCATTTATAGCTTTATTAATTCTTTAAGCTTCATTCTATCTAAATCATAGTGAAGACACTGTTTTGTTAACCGGGTCTTCGTAACCATTATATCAAGAGTTGAGTGGTGGCCATAGTGGTTTCCAAAGTTGTAACAAATCACTGCCATGCCTCCCAGGACATCTTGCAGTAGTTTGACGGTTTAAAATTTTCAGATTAACTGGCATAATTATAGTTATAGACATACTGTAACAAAATAAATTATTATGTTCCCTTTTAATATGTTATGCCCCACTGTTGGGATCGCCAATTTGTAACAAAATAAATAATTACGTTTATTTCTTTATATGTGACTCCCGTGTATCAACTTTAAGTCCCACGTTGTGAACGTCAATTTTTTAACAAATAAATCTGTTTGTTACTTTATTAACTATATTTGAGGATGTTTAAAAGTCCCACTGTTGGATTCGCCAATTTGTAACAAATAACTCTTGTTGTTATTATTTATGACGAGTGTAATACGGTTGCGGGTTTATCGTTAATTCAGCCCAAGTTGAATTCACCAATTTGTTACCAATTCAATCTGTTTATAAGGAAAAATATTTATTATGTTGTGGATATTATTCGGTTGTTGATTATAGACCTGTGTTAATTAATTATCAAGTGTCTTACCAGAGAAAAACGCTATACTGCGGTCATTATAATGAATAATTCAGTATTTTTCTCCAGCCCTAGTCACTATGTATTATCTAAATTGAAAAGAGCGGAGTGTGAAGAGAATAAGTTAGTTCTCTATTCTTCCGTATTCACCAGCTGTCTGCAATCGAGCGCTGTTATTAGCGAATGACCCGTTCTTATAGGTTAAGTTGTTCCACTTGACGCTTTTATCACTTTCTTTCCCTGTAAATTACACCCTATTCGAAATACAATAACTTCTACAATAACACAGACTCGTCAAATACAAGAAGGATTCTTTATTTTATATTATTTTAAATTTCCAACAGTTGCTTTCTTCGGTTATTAAAGCATCATATCGATCGTACAATACCGAATCGATTTGTTATTGAACTCTTGGTTTATTTTACAATTTAATTATAATTTTCAGTTTATCTATTATCTCAGGGTACATGTAATTCTTGTAACTATTAGTAAGGCCAGGTAATGGAAATTCAGGTTACTAGGTATTACAATTTAAATTAAGATCTTATTATATAAAGTATTAACATAAGCAGGTTTTTACCAAGCGTTCACCAGATACTCATTCAGGCCGTGTTCCACTAACGATGTCAGATCGACGGGTGATGAAGAATGGCTAGAATTTATTCACCTCCAGCTTCTCAATAAAGTTGTTGTTAGTGTCCCAGGATGTAATAGAAAGTTCAGTTCTTGATCTTCACTGATTTTTTCGTTTCTGGTGGTCACAGGTCCCGATGGAATTAGTGTAGTATTAAGTTCTTGCTCTGCAGTCAAAAGTGAGGTTCAATAGGTAAATTTAATTCTCTTTAATTTTTGTTGTATGGTATTTATTCAATTCGACTTCTCCCAGTCTGGATTATCTTCATTTATTTATGGTTTCTGTGATAACTCATTTAGTGGTAAGTTTAGTTCATTTTTCTTAAGGTTTTTGATATGAATTTTGTAGATAGGTTGTTTATTCTCAAAGTGATAATTTAGGAAGTCGTCCAATCCGTCTTTTTAATTAGTGTTTATATTTTAACATTGATTTGTAATAATTTTATTCATGAAGTTTTGTGGTTTTCTGGCGATTTTTAATGACTGAACTGTCCTCGTTTACATATAACAATTGAGTGTCTAAATCAACAAGATTTCCTGCATTTTGTTGCCTTAACAACCATTGCTTCTTCTGTCATTGGATAATATCTGTTATCCTAGAGTCAGAATTAGGAAATATTCTTACACTTATTTAATAAAATACTCCTTGCTTGGAATTACATTAAATCATATAAAACTTTCACTTAATCTGCCTTATTAAACCGTATACATTTTACTACATTTTCTTCTTAATTGACTTATTTTAAAAGGTATTAATTTCCTTTTACAAAACACTATTTTTTTTTTTCTGTATCCATAAAATCTGTCCCTTTTCTCTATATTCTGTTTGGAATCTGTTTAACCGTGGTCCATTATTTCCTCTATACTGGTTGTTCGGATCTCTCTAGTGTGTAGAATTATTTCCGTCCTTGTGACATATCTCACTATCATCTGGTTCTTCCATCTTGTCACTATAAAATTTTCATTTATGCTAAAGTTTACCATCGTCTTTCGAACTGATTCTTCCGTACTGTTTCTTAATAGTTCGAATGGTTCATACATAATTTCCATAAGTCCTCCATGCTCCTCGGTTAGTTTTGGCTTTTTCGGTCCTTCTAATCCATCTGGGAACTCAATTGTGGTTCGTTTACTACTACTACTACTCTCCAACACTACAGCCCATGGTGAGCCTTGGCTTCCGCTACGACCCGTCTCCACTCATCTCTGTCCACTGCCTTCAGTCTCCAGTTCCTAATGCCCATCTTTCTTAGATCTTCTTCCACATATTGTGGTTCGTTTAGAGTTTCTTAATTGCCTTACTTCTCTTGGTTCCGCAATTGGTATATTAAGCAGCTTAACTAATCCCCCTTTAATCATCTCCAATCCTTCCCGTGTATTCATTAATTTCCTTTGACGTTTTTGCATTATTTTCATTGTCTTCATTTCATTGTTAACCCGTTCTATTCTTCCGGCTATGTTGATTCGTACTTTGTTTAATTTTTCTTGGGTCTTTGCTTGTATCTCCTTTACTCTAGTATTGTTATGGTTTCCTATTTGGTTTATTTTGGCCTCTACTTCCACTCTTATGAGTTGTATGATGGTTTCATCCGTCTTTTCTAGACCTACCTTAGTTTCAGTTATTTGCTGTCTTACTTCCTTTTCATAATTATCCACTCTTTTGCTAAGTGTTTCATCGACAATTGCAATACTTTCATTGATGACTTCCCTCAACGCTTGGTTTTGTTCATTGATGATTTGCCGCAACTCCTTATTAGTGTTTTCAGTTCTTTCGTCTCTTTGTTTGGTATTTTCCTGAATCTGCTTTAAGCTCTCATCGTTCCTGTCAAACCTTTCATTAATTTGGTTTAAGCTTTCATTTATCCGCCGGTTATTCTTATCAGTTTCCTCTTTATTTTTGTCAAACTTCTCATTCATTAGTTTGATTAAATTCTCACTCAAAATTTCGTTTTGTTTCTTTGAGTTTTCGTTAATACTGTCTATTTTATTTTCCAGCTTTTCTGAATTTTCGTTTATACTGTCTATTTTATTTTCCAGCTTTTCTGAATTTTCGTTTATACAGTCTATTTTATTTTCGAGCTTTTCTAACATTTGTTTGTTTTTCTCGTTATTTTGTTTATTATCCTCCTTCATGCTACTCACTAAATCCTTATTATCCTTCTTCATGCTACTCTTTAATTCCATTAATTTTTCCCAATTTAATCCTCCTCTGGCTTCCTCTTTATCGCCCGCCTGTTGTTCCATTTCAGTTACTGTAACTACCTCTGCTTCTTCCCGTCTATCTTCTTCCGTTTCTTGGTCCTTCGCCATCCTTTTAGAAACACCTCTTGTATGCATTCCTGTGCCTCTAATAGTTGCCTGCTCCAGTTAAGTAATAGCGATATAGTCGATTTTTTACTTAACTAAAGCCCCACGTTGGGCGCCAATTTGTAACAAAATAAATAATTACGTTTATTTCTTTATATGTGACTCCCGTGTATCAACTTTAAGTCCCACGTTGTGAACGTCAATTTTTTAACAAATAAATCTGTTTGTTACTTTATTAACTATATTTGAGGATGTTTAAAAGTCCCACTGTTGGATTCGCCAATTTATAACAAATAACTCTTGTTGTTATTATTTATGACGAGTGTAATATGGTTGCGGGTTTATCGTTAAGTCAGCTCACGTTGAATTCACCAATTTGTTACCAATTCAATCTGTTTATAAGGAAAAATATTTATTATGTTGTGGATATTATTTGGTTGTTGATTATAGACCTGTGTTAATTAATTATCAAGTGTCTTACCAGAGAAAAACGCTATACTACGGGTCATTATAATGAATAATTCAGTATTTTTCTCCAACCCTAGTCACTATGTATTATCTAAATTGAAAAGAGCGGAGTGTGAAGAGAATAAGTTAGTTCTCTATTCTCCCGTATTCACCAGCTGTCTGCAATCGAGCGCTGTTATTAGCGAATGACCCGTTCTTATAGGTTAAGTTGTTCCACTTGACGCTTTTATCACTTTCTTTCCCTGTAAATTACACCATATTCGAAATACAATAACTATTCTACAATAACACAGACTCGTCAAATACAAGAAGGATTCTTTATTTTATATTATTTTAAATTTCCAACAGTTGCTTTCTTCGGTTATTAAAGCATCATATCGATCATACAATACCGAATCAATTTGTTATTGAATTCGTGGTTTATTTTACAATTTAATTATAATTTTCAGTTTATCTATTATCTCAGGGTACATGTAATTCTTTTAACTATTAGTAAGGCCAGGTAATGGAAATTCAGGTTACTAGGTATTACAATTTAAATTAAGATCTTATTATATAAAGTATTAACATAAGCAGGTTTTTACCAAGCATTCACCAGATACTCATTCAGGCCGTGTTCCACTAACGATGTCAGATCGACGGGTGATGAAGAATGGCTAGAATTTATTCACCTCCAGCTTCTCAATAAAGTTGTTGTTAGTGTCCCAGGATGTAATAGAAAGTTCAGTTCTTGATCTTCGCTGATTTTTTCGTTTCTGGTGGTCACAGGTCCCAATGAATTAGTGTAGTATTAAGTTCTTGCTCTGCAGTCAAAAGTGAGGTTCAATAGGTAAATTTAATTCTTTTTAATTTTTGTTGTATGGTATTTATTCAATTCGACTTCTCCCAGTCTGGATTACCTTCATTTATTTATGGTTTTTGTTATAACTCATTTAGTGGTAAGTTTAGTTCATTTTTCTTAAGGTTTTTGATGTGAATTTTGTAGATAGGTTGTTTATTCTCAAAGTGATAATTTAGGAAGTCGTCCAATCCGTCTTTTTAATTAGTGTTTATATTTTAACATTGATTTGTAATAATTTTATTCATGAAGTTTTGTGGTTTTCTGGCGATTTTTAATGACTGAACTGTCCTCGTTTACATATAACAATTGAGTGTCTAAATCAACAAGATTTCCTGCATTTTGTTGCCTTAACAACCATTGCTTCTTCTGTCATTGGATAATATCTGTTATCCTAGAGCCAGAATTAGGAAATATTCTTACACTTATTTAATAAAATACTCCCTGCTTGGAATTACATTAAATCACATAAAACTTTCACTTAATCTGCCTTATTAAACCGTATACATTTTACTACATTTTCTTCTTAATTGACTTATTTTAAAAGGTATTAATTTCCTTTTACAAAACACTATTTTTTTTTTAGGCCTATTAGTTTTATTACAGGTGTTATAATTTTTTGTTTTTAATTTAATTTTTCTTACCTGACCTACTGTACAAAGAGTCACTGGCTTATGGCCAATTATATCAATTTTAATTTCCTGATTTCAATTCATTATTATTATTTAGTTCATTGGTTTTTAACATAATTATAATGACCACTTGCCAACTTATTAACACTTATTGTCTTCCTGGCCAAGTTTACAAATATTATTTTAAACATCTTCATTAATTATTTATAGTAAATACACTTAACATAATACCATACATAATAAATATACTTGTATTTAATTATTTAAATACAAGTTTAACATGAATGAAATGAGTACCCATTACTTAGTACTTCCTTAAAGCAATGGCTCCACACTTACTACATACAAAACATAAAATAAATATCATGTAAACACTATATCATGATGAAGTACAACAACAAGTACATTTTATAAAACATTAAATATTAATTGAACAGTATATTATATTCAAACTCCTACACAGTAAACTCATCCCATTAGACACAGTGTTTATAGTTTACATCTTACACTGCTCATTACATATTTTATATTTAGGTACACTTTCAATATTTTATTACCTAGTAACCTACTAGGTATCATCAATACATTTTTTAGGTGAGATTGGCCCTCTTGTACTTAATTATGGCATACCTTGGGCATTGTTTCAGTTAATTTGACAAAGTTTTTTATGTAACGTCGGGAACCTTAACTTTGTTACGTTACAATACGTAAGAAGGAGTGTTATTAAGTATATTCTTTTTAGATAAGTATTCAAAGTTACATCTAAAAACTAGGCTGTTAAGCCGTGATTGGTTGCTATGAAACACCATCACGTCAGCAACGTTTCGATTCCCCCTTGGGAATCTTCCTCAGGCTGCCAAAAAGCAACAGAGCATAAGAAGACAATAGCAGCAGATGTACACCAAACAACACCCGATACCTGTATCAGGTAGAAGCAATAAGGCGGCCAAGTAACAAAGGTTACCTTTATAACCTCGCCGACCAGGTATCAGCCAATTACAGAGCCTTGATCTGGTCGCACCACAATAGGCTTGCTCAGTACACCATACCAAATAGTATTAAGAGCCAGGCTTTCACCCCGCCAATTCGTTGATTGACCGGTATGGCTATATGTCTCAATGGACTCCTGCAAGCGAGAGTAGTAGCTGCGGACGGACGACAGGACCTTGGTCTCCTAGAACAACGCTTGACGGTCAGGGTTGTAGTGACCATGCTCGGCAACTGCGGACTTCTCCAGCTGGTGCAGAGGGCAGCAGCGGTTGTGTTCACCCAAGTGGGTCCGGACATTACGCTTCATGGTGCCGATACAAACTTGACCACAAGCATGGCACACAGTATACACCACAAGACGACAGACGATCTCTTGCATCCTTCACTGGCTTGAGAAACTGCTGGATTTTCTTGGTCAGCTTGTAAATCGCTCAGACACAATGCCCTTAGAGAGCAGCCTACCTATGCAGTCCGTTAGTCCTGTGATGTACGGTAGGACCGCCGAGCCGAGAAACTCGTGGGACATCAACAGGTCCTGTGCATCAGATCTTTTCTGGCTGCTCTCTATTTTTTTTAAAACTATCTATTCAAAGTAGGATAGTTTTTAATATGTCTTCCCATACAAAAAAAAAAAAATTAAATAAAACTATAAAAAGTAAAACTATAATTGGTGTATACTAAATTCAAAGAAAAATAACAAAATTAAACTAGGTTTGTTTTAAGTAGTAGCTGTTAAATATTATTTATTGCATTATTGTACTGTGCAGTAGAGGAGAGGTTGGTTGGCAACCCTGTATCAAGAGGGTGCATATGTGCCTGTGAATTATTTTATAAAGCTTTTATTTATTTTTGACCACTTTTAAAACTGTTATTTAGAAATCGTTCAGACGTTGGGACTGATTACTTTTGAGTGCTCTGGAGAAACCCGTCCTACCAAATAACTACCAGCTCTTGGTCTTGTCAGATGACTGCCGCTGTCATAAAACTTGCCACTAGATTTTTTGCAAGGATAAATTTTTTGATTAGCCGTGTTATCAGACCTTGAAGGGTGGGATTTTGGAGGAAAATGGCGGATTGACGTAGTCTTAAAGTACAAGTTTGCTCTCACTGATCCAAAGATTGCTCTTGTTTACCTCCGGTCCTAATTTTGTTTCAATTTTCTTGTATTTTTGTTTTGAACTTGAGTTGAAAATGAAATGAGTATTTCTGATTAAATTTGATATACACAATCAAGTAAGAAAATATGTACTTGTATGATGTACAGATGTTAAGAGACAAACTAAATCGAAATAAATAAATTAAATAAAACTGCCAGAAACTTACCTGCGATCTATTCTCGCTTACTTACCTTTTATAAAATCCAACTCGGAAGTACAAGGTCGCCACGGTGTTTTAGGCTATACATCGAAACCTTTACACTCTTCCTTAATAAAACAAAATGGATAATTTTGCAATCTGACTAACCCCCAATAATTCAGAAGATACCCGGGAACGTTAGACAAATTTTTCAGCATAGAACACTAGGAAGTGGTAATGACGAAATGACTAAGCCTTAACACATTATTTATATCAAGAAACAAATAGGTTTTATTGCCACTAGACACATGAATTTATTTTAACCAAAAGATTTCTACCAACTACTTATTATCTAGTACCCAGTACTTCTATTAATGACTTCTCCCCTGTTAATTTTGCGCACACACACTCTCATTCTAATATTCACTTTTAACCCCCGTTTTGTTTCTGAGCTCATTATGGTTTATATTGTTTTGGCCAAATAAATTTCCCCTTTTTACTTTTTTACCTATTTGCGTAATCCAAATGCTGTCTGGAACAGTTTTCACTAAACACACAGTTTTCACTTCGATCACGTTTAGCGTCATTCAATCGTTAATTTATCACTGAACATTGGCTGCACATTTTATACTCCTTGGTAGGCCTACTTTAATACTTTTTCGGCCTACCAAGAACTCATCCGAGAGTACGTTTTAATTAACCGCTGTACAGGCTGAAGGCTTGTAGAGAACTCCATGTGACGACTGCGTGACGATACCTAAGCATCGGTACAAGCTACATCCGCCAGCCCGCGCTGTGATTGGCTGATGCGCTTACGTGGCCAGTTAATGCGCCACGTGTTGTCTATTTCCGTCAATCGATTTTGGTGTCAAGATTATTGCTGTGGCACACGGGCGCAAACTTACAGCCGCATTCCAATGTTATCGTTCTGTACTAGGCACAGACCGGCACGGATCCGAATACAGGGTGTCACACAAAGCAGGTCTTAACGGCCATAAAGGGTGCCCAAACAGATTGGCCCCAAATAATTATTAAATGCAATAAAATATAGATCCTTCAAAATTGCCCCGTTACAATACCCCCCCCAATGAGAGGTCTTCTGTCGCAACAGAAGAACTCTCATTGCTAACCCCTAAGAGGATCGGTGAGGGTATGGTGCCAACAACCCCCCCATTTACTTCTAAACACATCATGGGTAAACTACCCCCCTAGCTCGGCGACTATGGCTGCACCTGAACGAGATTACTGGACTTCTCTGTACGAGATCCCAACACAGTAAAATCGGACAGATACTCACCATAATATACCTAACCTTCTCACATTCCACCCCGAAATCAAAACCCTGGCCTTATACCATACCAGATCCTCAACCGATATGTTCCCCCTTACATGCATACTGGGTTGCCTTTAGATAGTACTGGGTGCGTACACATACTTATTGTTACATTTTTCACAAACTCCATAAACTATTTTCTCTTTCCAAGTTCAATTTCTTTTCTCAAATCAACGTTACTTTTTCAAATCAAAACATAGCAAACATATTAAATCCAAATCATTTAAATTTTGTTCAAAAATTAATCTAAGTTCAAAATCAAACTTTTACATGACCATTAATTTCATTAAAATCTCAAAAACTTTTACATGAATCTACATTTCTTCTTGACTATTATGAACAATCATAAAAACACATAAAAGGAACACCTTATTAAATCATAAATTCACTTATCATTACATTTGCTTACACATATATACTAAACAATATAATTCAATAAACACAATAAACACATTAGTAATACATATAAACTACAATATATTCAGAACCTCAAAACCTCATCTATACGGCAGGCATACAATTTTTTTTTTTTTTTAATAGGAAAACAAATTACTTTTATTCTATCCAAATTACTTTTACATTTTTTAAATATGAGAAACAAATTAAAAACAGACAAAACAAAACAGTTACTTAACATTTTTAATTCTAATTTACTTACTTATTCTAATTCTAACTCTTAATTTATATAAGACAAACCCAGCTTGCTACATTCTCGCATTCATACCTTTACAACCCCCCTTTTATTTTATTTAGAGCGCTCTCTTAATTTAGAAGAATTATAGCGTGAAATTGGTAGTCGTCTGTTACTTAACTTTGGGCGTATTTCTCCTCGTCACGTGCCGCACTCGATATATTTCCGAATATGTTTATTAGTTCAATACACTTTCTTCTGTCACTCCACTTACTCCATTCTTAGGTATCCGGTCACTTATTTGTGCAAGTTTATTACTTTCAATTAAACTTTAAAAGATTCTTGGGGCCCACGAGTCTTAGCGCGCATCTGGCCGACGCCACGGCTGTATGTCGACTTTCCGACGCTACCCAAGCGACGCTGGCAACTACATCCGCCAGCTCGCGCTGTGATTGGCTGAGGCGCTCACGTGGCCGGTTTAATGAGGCGGCAGTGTTGTCCATTTCCGTCAGCATGAAACCACGTGGCGAGAAATTTTACATCTTTGGCCATTTTATTTGGCTTGGCTCGAGGCTGCGTAGCATCGTCTGCGCGCATTGCTGGTGTTTGCGTGTTTGAGTGCGTCACAACCCTGAAATTCTTGGAATAATATTGCGTTGCCAAACATACATCGCATTCCACTGTTCTTTGTTCGCATAAACCGTTTTAGGTTTGGGACTTGCTGCGGTGGGTACATATACATTTAATAAAATAGAATAAAAATTACAACAAAATATAATACCCCTTTTTGCCCCGTTACAATACCCCCCCAATGAGAGATCTTCTGCCGAAACAGAAGAACTCTCATTACTAAACCCCTAAGAGGATCGGTGAGGATATGGTGCCAACAACCCCCATTAATTCTTAACGCATCATGGGTAAACTACCCCCCTAGCTCGGCGACTATGGCTGCACCTGAACGAGATTACTGGACTTCTCTATTCGAGATCCCAACACCATAAAATCGGACCGATACTCACCATAGCACACCCAACCTTCTAACATTTACCACATTTTGCCTTACATTAACCATTGAAAATTCAAAACTATCTCAAATACCTTTCATCATTTAATTTAAAATCTTAAACCTATTGAACCTTTTAAACACATTGAAAAAATTATATTCAAACATTTAATTATTTTACTTTACTTAAATTGCATTATAAAATTCATACTTACAGTACATCACTCATATACTGTCATAGACACAAAATATAAACAACTGTTACCACCAAATAATGTACATAACTCCATTTATCTTCTGAAACATTATAGCAAACATGTTATTCCACAAACTAAACACATCTTGCATTTATTTACTCATTATTTATTATCAAGTTTAAATCTCATAAAATCATTTAAATTCATCTTCAAAATCTCTGTATACAACATCTTAAATCAATCAAAAATATTTAAACATCTCAAATTATTTTAATTCCATCACGTATTGAAAACACAACATATTTTAATTACTTTACTGCAAAACAATTATAATTCATTTATTACCTTCATAATTATTCTCATTATTTATTTAGTCTGCCAAAATATTATTATTATCAAATTGATTTCTACTACATACACACATTGTTTACATTAAATACCTGTTACAATACAAACACAATTAATTTCACTATAAATTTATTTACAATTTCTTGTCATTACTTTTCTTGTTTACCACACCTCATTTCATAATTTCGCCAGGTCATTATGTAAACTAAAATATTTAAAATGTCCATTCTCTTCTTTTTATTTTACCCACCGTCATCATGTATTAGTCTTACATATTTGTAACACAAATCATTTTTATCGACACACATCACATTCTTATTGTTACTGTGATAACCCATTAAATCTATGTCATTCATTATACCATTATAATTGGTAGGATTATTTCCTTTTCTTATTTCATAAACCTTGTCTGCATTAGTTACTTTTGTCCAGTCTCCGTTAGTATTTTTTATTATTCCCACGTCATTTGTATCATCATATTCATTTACTATATCAATCACAACCTCAAGTAAGCTATTATCATTTACAACAGTATCATCAAAATATTAATCTATCTCTACTTCACAATGTAAGTCACTTTTTTCACCTCTCAATATCTAAAACCTGCACTAACATTTCATAACCTCTATTAACCTCAAAAATCTCTATTTCTCTCTTTCTCTTTCTCTCATCACAATACCTCTCATAACCCCCCTGAACTATCTCATTCCACGCAAAGGGCAACATAAAATCGTTAAAATACTTTCTGGGTTTACCAGATACAAATACATCACTACAACAACTTAAGGGACCCTTTGGAGACACCATGTCTCCTACATAACCTTTGTCCTCATAAAACACATGTGGAGTCTTTACTCCACTTATACTACCGGGAAAATTTGCCCTTTGTAACCCCTCTACCTTTATACTCTCTTCATACTCTCTCTCTAACTGATTAACATTTGTTTCTACCCCTCTACAACCCATTACTCTCTCACTCTCACTCACCATCTTACTAACTATTTTCAATGTATCACTCTCTGATACCACATTTTCAATTACATCACCCTTTTCAATATTTTTATCACTTATTGACTCTTTATTATAACTATCGTTATTACTCACCTTGTTAATTATTCCTTCACTACTTTTCGTTATATTACTACCACCACAAACACTTACCTGTTTTTATTCACCTGTATCTGTTCGCCACTCTCCCATTTTCTCAATAAGTTTATCAACTTTATTATTTAAATTGCACAGCGTGCTACATAAATATTTCATCATATGCGTCTTATAATCAGATTCACTCGTATCATTACTTACCTCATTATCTGCCACCTGATCGACTTTCTTCTTGTTAAATTGGTTTGTCTCTTCACCACTTTCTGCCCCCATTATACTATCATCCCTATCTTTAGGCCTATTCACTGTCTTATTTTCTACCACTATCGCTTCAACTATCTTACCTTTATTATTTGTCATCTCACTATGTTTTTTAATTTCCGCGAATATTCCCTCATCTTGTTCTTCCATCTGTCTAAAATTATCGTCCAAATTACCCCACTCCTCGTCCGTCATTTTATCTACAATCCCTCTGAATTCACGTTCCCATCCATCCCACGTGAAACCAATATCATTATCTCGTACCTCGGCCATGTTCAAAAATTATATGATACCCTTTATCTCTGAAAAACCACTATTATTCTATAATTGCTCATATAAAATCAAAACACCTAACACAATCATAAACACAATAACCCTACCAAAACATAACCTTTAACGTAAATGTATATGATTATTTCACACATATGTCATTACCCAAATCCTATATTCTGTGCTTTAAAATAGGTCTAATTCATATAATATTTATACGAACATCCTGGCAGCGAGTCGCCAATTGTTGAGAAACAAACTAAATCGAAATAAATAAATTAAATAAAACTGCCAGAAACTTATCTGCGATCTATTCTCGCTTACTTACCTTTTATAAAATCCAACTCAGAAGTCCAAGGTCGCCACGATGTCTTAGGCTATACATCGAAACCTTTACACTCTTCCTCAATAAAACAAAAGGGATAATTTGCAATCTGACTAACCCGCAATAATTCAGAAGATACCCGGGAACGTTAGACGAATTTTTCAGCACAGAACACTAGGAAGTGGTAACGACGAAATGACTAAGCCTTAACACATTATTTATATCAAGAAACAAATAGGTTTTATTGCCACTAGACACATGAATTTATTTTAACCAAAAGATTTCTACCAACTACTTATTATCTAGTACCCAGTACTTCTATTAATGACTTCTTCCCTGTTAATTTTGCGCACACACACTCTCTCATTCTAATATTCACTTTTAACCCCCGGTTTATTTCTGAGCTCATTATGGTTTATATTGTTTTGGCCAAATAAATTTCCCCTTTTTACTTTTTTACCTATTTGCGTAATCCAAATGCTGTCCGGAACAGTTTTCACTAAACACAGTGTTCACTTCGATTACGTTTAGCGTCATTCAATCGTTACTTTATCACTGAACATTGGCTGCACATTTTATACTCCTTGGTAGGCCTACTTTAATACTTTTTCGGCCTACCAAGAACTCATCCGAGACTACGTTTTAATTAACCGCTGTACAGGCTGAAGGCTTGTAGAGAACTCCATGTGACGACTGCGTGACGATACTTAAGCGTCAGTACAAGCTACATCCGCCAGCCCGCGCTGTGATTGGCTGATGCGCTCACGTGGCCGGTTAATGTGCCACGTGTTGTCCATTTCCGTCAATCGACTTTGGTGTCAAGATTATTGCCGCGGCACACGGGCGCAAACTTACAGCCGTATTCCAATGTTATCGTTTTATACTAGGCACAGACCGGCACGGATCCGAATACAGGGTGTCACACAAAGCAGGTCTTAACGGCCATAAAGGGTGCCCAAACAGATTGGCCCCAAATAATTATTAAATGCAATAAAATATAGATCCTTCAAAATTGCCCTGTTACACAGATTACGTATTTTTGTTTTGAACAGATGTACTTTTTCAGTGGAATGTAATTATAAAACCATTAAATTTTAGAGGCTTGCAACACTTATTAAACTAAATATTAAAGCCTTGTAAAAACTAATTGATTTATACTGTTGTCAGAGTAAACTAATTAAGTGATAAAATACAAAATATATTAAATATATATTTTTATTAACATACAATTTTTGTTATATTTTAGAGTAAGCAAAAGACAGAGAAAAAGAATGAACTTAAAACATCCAAAGATGAAGAAGAAAACGGCGATGATGAAGAAAGAGATGAAAATGAAGATGATGAAAAATTGGATGAAAATGAAGAAGGAAATAAAAGTGAAAATGAAAATATGGATGATACCAAACAGGACACAGATGATGAAATTGCCAGGTAGTCTCTTTTGCTTACTTTAGTTGTGAAATTTAATTTTAACTTGTTTATGTTGTAGTGTTTCTCTAGGTATTCAACAGAGCGCGAGTCTCAAAAAAAAAATTATGCTTGTCCTAGTCAGGTTTATTGATTTGTTCACATTTTCAATGTATATAAAAAGTATCACTACTTCAAGTATTAAATTAGAAGTTTATACTTAGAAAGAATTATCAATTTTCTTAAATTTATAAAACAAGAACTACCTAAACATTGGACAGACAAAACTATGACATCATAGTGAATTGTGAAACTTAACATGTCAGTGAAACTGGTGGATATCAGCTTTTAATCAATAAAAGGCACATGTTGCCAATGAATTCAATTCTGCAAACTAAGAGTAAGGTAGGTGCCCATAGTATTAACTCTTCTACCAATTGAAAGTAAAGTCCCAGCACGTACTGAACAAAGCACCCTGAAAACATAAACACAAGAGTCCAGGTAGTTGGAAACATTAGCCGGACTGTAGACCATGGCCTAACAGCCCAGCTAATAATGTTTCCAACTGTGTGGACATTGGCCATGAAAGCCTTAGGAACCCTATACAGCAGTCCAGGGTCACCGACCACATTTGATGGTTGTATCACTCACTATATGTCAAACCAGTTACATGTATCAGCCTTGTATATCTGAAGAATTAGAATCTGTTCTGTATATTTCCCTGTTTTACCATAATGTTTTGTCATTCCGTTACAAAATTTTGTGTGATGCCACTAGTTTCTTCTATCCTTTCTTAGCCCGTGTAAGTTTGCAACTCTACAATAAAGTGTATTCACCAGATATTTTATTTATCTGGTGTATGTGTATTTTGTGTGTCCTTTCCTGTCTTTCCTGTGAGTGTCTTTTAAGTTTCACGTCCACGGACAACTGTTGACCTTGTTATTGTTTCATATAATGTGAGCTTTGTATTGTGCTGTACTGATTTTGACTTCATAATATTGTGCATCATAGTCTGAACACACACACGGTCTTCATCACTTCATTGCTGTGATTTCCTGCTGTTATATTGTATTGCTGTTCCTATGAAGGAGACATTATCTCATCGCCTTTGTCTTGGCATCCCGATAGAGTTTGGAGGGGTTCTCCAGCGACAACCTTAGTGCAGCGGAATAGGTGTTCTTTGTCCTTGCATGGTGGAGTTTGCCTCATGACGTATTGTGCATTCGCAGATCTTATATACGCTGATTTCCCTTAAGCGAGCTGCTTAGCAGTCATGGCCAGCCGCAAGTGTCAGATTTGCTACTGAATTCTTTCTGGATTTGCTCTTTTAGTTAGTCCAGCTTTTGTATTTGTCTCTCCATTTTTTCCATGTCAACCAATTTGTCAGATTCATCTTTGTATTTTTTTATTATTTATGGTTCAAGAGTTTCTTCAGTGAGCTGACTTGTAGTGGTGTATCTTTAGTATCTCATATTGTAGTGCCTTTTTTTGTAAGTTTGTCTGCCATCTTATTCCCTTCTAGTCCGGTATGACATGGAACCCATTGAAACATAACAGATTTATTGAGAGAGCCTGTAGGTGTTTTCTTCTTCTTCTTATTACGTGTTTCCGGATTGTTCTCCGATGACACGATGTCTCCTGTAGATCCTCTCTGTCACCGCCCAATATGAGTTGTCGTTCAGTATTGCGTCCATACCAAATCCCCTCAGTCTCGGCACTCCTGGGATGTCCGTCCGGCAATCCACCAATATGTGCTGTAAGGTCTCCTCATGCAGATGAACAGCAGACAGGTGACAACTCTAGTTGAAGTTTGAAATGACAAGAGTTTGAAGTTTAAAACTCTTGTTTGATTTTTGTTTTAAATCTTCCGTTAAGGACAAGTTTGTTGTACAGACATGAAGTTTAGCGGTTAGCAGTTGGTTTGATAGGTTCTATTTGAGTTGGAATATTCATTAAGCTTGGGAAGTTATGGCTGTTCGCTTTAGTCTTAAGAGTTTAATGGGAGATATGTTGTTGTTAGGTTCAAATACAGTTTTAAAATATGTAAAATACAGAAATACAGTTTATTTTCACCTACCTGCAAAGTTTCTTATATCCGGGTCCAGAATTCGATCACATGTACGTCAGATGCAAACCTGTGTTAAAGGTTATCGAAATAACTAACTCGACACATTTTTTGAAGAGAACTTATGGTTTTTTACTTGTCAATTATTGCAACGTTAAAAACTATTTTCCAATAAATTTCTGACATGGTTTTCAAAATTTTGTTACTATGGTTCATACATCTTATAATGGTACACTTAAATTATCTTACTTACGTCTATTGTAGGTAGCCTAGCCTGCCTTTCACTCACTCTCACATTCTAAAAAAAAAACCCCATTACCCTGATTTATTAATTTAACACATTGAATCTAATAATATAAAAAATACCCCTCCCCAGCCGGCACGCAGTTCGCACTGTTCGTTTTTTTCATTATTGACTTCGTGATGAGTTCCGGATTTCACGGTTGTTGCTAATTGGTAACTATTAGTTTCACTGCCGCATAACCGTTCACAAAATAGAGTTTTTTTTAAACTGAAAACGTGGAAAAATCTGAAGAGCCCCTTTAGGGCGGTGTCTGGCCAGACACGATCACCGACGAACTGCCCAAGTGTCTCTTGCACGCGGGCGGAAGTTGATATTCACCGCCAACGAATTTTGTCGTCGCTCATAGTTGAGTTGTTGCAGTTGAGCGACCATGTGCATGATATATAGTGGTCTTTTCTGTAGTGTGTGCCGACGATATTTAGGCACTTCTGGCTTGATGTCACGAAAGAGGTGGTCCTTAATTTGCATATCCTTCAGCTCGGGTTGTGGGTCTCACCAAAATGTCGTTTCTGCGCCATTTTTGACAGCGTCGGTTGATCTGCTTCGCGTCCCACCCGCGCGTATACCTGTGTCATGCGTACAGGCGCATGACCACACATAAGCAAAGTTCTTGGAAATCGAGGGTGGCTGCATACCTCAACTGATTACACAACGTAATATTGCGTTGCTGCTTTTGTTACAAACTGTTATATTCACCACGTGTTCTGTCACAATGGGATTAAAACTTGCCCAATACCTTTGTCAATCCCCGAAAATGAAATAAATTTAAAAATACAAATACCCACAAAATTGGACCGTTACAATACCCCCTCAATGAGAAGTCTTCTGTCCAAAACAGAAGAAATCTCATTGATAAAACCCCTAAGAGGATCGGTGAGGAACTGGTGCCAACAACCCCCTTTTGTTCTTACTCTGCATGGGTAAACGACCCCCCTGGCTCGGTGACTATGGACGCATCTGAACGAGATCACTGGACTTCTCTGTAAGAGATCCCAACACCGAAAAATCGAACAGACCCGTACCACAGCGCACCTCACCTTCTAACCTGCTACCCCAAAAATCCTCAATCCCTGGCTTAGATTACGCCAGATCCTCAGCCGACATGTTTCCCCTTATATGCAAGCTGGGCTGCCTTTAGCAGATACTGGGCTCACACACTCACATTACATATTATAAATTGAAAAATTCTTTAAAAATTACAACTCACTGGTTGTTTCCATTTAAAATCAAATCACAAATTCTGTATATATTTTAAATTATTCTCTTCATTGGTTTTTTCTGTTATTTAAAATAAATCAATTCAAACATTTCTTACACTTAAGAACATCCTTAACCTAACATGTGATTACCTAGAGTCTAACAATACAATTCAACAAAATAAATCAATAATAATAAACATGGTTAGAACACAAACAATAAAATAATCAAAGTTGAAAATATCCATTATCTGGCAGGCGAAAAATCAAGATTTTGATTTTTTTTCCCCAAAAAAAAAATATTTTCCAAAAAAGTTTAAAATTAAAAAAATTTAAATTTCTTAAAATATTTTCTTTTCATACGGAGATTATTTAAAATTTGTTTAAATTGATCAAAAACCCAAAAGTTGAATCAACTTTCTTACTATTAACTTATATGACCTCACTGTCAGCTGATTAAAACTAGGTCAAGTTCAAACCCTGACCTACATACGTTACGTACCAATTATGTCTGAAAATACACTTACCATCTGTAAAATTCTCGCTTAAAACACAAAACATAATAAAATAAAACTTTTAAGATAACAAAATATTATTATAAATAATAATCAAATTGACACTTAAATTATTCAAAATAAACACCTTCTAACTTTACATTTCCAAATTCTATCAAAAATTTGTCACTGGTTTCAATTAAAATATTTTATATTTTTCTTATAAATCTCTTTCTTTATTTGACAATCTTATTCTCCCTTACTGTGGGTGATTTAATTATTTATTTACATTTAATTTACTACTTGACATTTATACATATATCATCTTTCAGTTATTATTTAATTTTTAATCATCATTTTTATTTAACACAATTATTTCAAATAATCTCATTATTGAATTACAATCTTTTCCTCTGAGTTACCTGTAAACATTTTCTATTATACTTGATTCATACTATAAAATTTCTATACTTACAGTTCATTTAAAACGACATACACCCCAATACTTTCACCTCACCTCTGAAACATTTAACACAAATATTAGTTTAAATCAAACAATTTATCATTTAATTACCAAATTCACCTCGTAACATAATTTCAATTCATTAGAAAATTTAATTAATTAACATTTAAATAATAAATCAAAATATTTAAAACATATCAAATTGTTTTAATTATATTAATTACTGAAACTACAAATTATATAGCTATCGAAACAATTACAATTAGTCAATTACTGTTTTTCAAAATTAATTCTGTTTATTTAAATTGCAAAATATTATTATTATTATTATCACTTACCTACATACATACATTGTTTATCTGACCTTCTACAATACACATAAATAAATTCACTACATATTTATTTACAAATCGTCAGCATTGTTACTCAGTAGTACCACACTTCAGTGTCCAAAATTGCAAGGTCAAAAACCATAAAACGAAATATTTATAACTGTCCTTTATCATTTTATAGCCTACCCTCCATCGTCCCAGATAAGTCTTGGTTTTATGTAGCATCGTTCAATTTCATTAACACACAAATTACTGTCTTGTATGTTGTAATCATAAAAATCAAATTCATTCATTTCACCAAAATAATCATAAAACAAGTCAATGTTAAGTACTTTTGTTAAGTCTCCATCAGTAATTATATTCATTCTCGGGTTATTTACTTTTTTATTATAAATCAAATCATTATTGTTCAGACACACTTCCATCCTTGCTTTCCACTCATCTTACTTTCTATTCGAATTATACACTTCTGTTTCTTTCTCAACATACCATTCTCTATTTAAATCTCTCTCATCACAATACCATATCACACTCTCAAAATTATTGCAGACAGAGGTACAAAATTATACAACAAAAATAAACACTTCAAATCTTCTACCAATACGGGACTCTTGCCCTTCATAAACAACACTTGTGAACACCTTACATCATCATCATAAATAATAAGGGGAAAATTTACCCTCTGCCCCCATTCTACCACTATACTATCTTTTCTCTCTCTCTCTAACTCATACACCCACATTAACATTTCAATATCACATTCTACAAACTCATCCGTACTCTCTTTATTTATTTTCACCGTATCACTTTCTGATACTACCTCTTCAAACACACTACTATTCTCAGTATTACATTCATTATTTTCGACATTATCATTATCATTTGTTAACTCTTTGTCATTATAATTTTCATTCGTCTTATTCTTATTTGGATTCATTACAACTACTCCCATTCTCTCCACACTATGTTCTAATTTATTCAGACTAGTTATTATTGTTTCATGGGTATTTTTACAACATTCATTCATTTCTTGGATCTCATTTCTTAATTCATCAAAACGATTATCAAATTTTTTATCATTACTATCGAAACGTTTATTTAACTCATTAAATTGGTTCAATATAATACTCATCGTATCATTATCCACCTTATTGTATTTTGTTTAAGTCGGGGTCACTTGAATCCCTGAATCTTCAGTTACATTACTCTGGTCACTTAAATTTAACTCTGTTTTCTCTTGACTCGCACTTGGAGTCGAATGTATCTCAAAATTACTCATGTTTGACTCGTCAAAAATTTCGACACTAGTTTCATTTACTTTATTTTCGTTATCTGACATTCTTACTTTTTATAATTGATACTTGTGCGTACATATAATATAATCAATATGTGATATACTATATAACCAATTTTGTGTGAATGGCGCACTTTTTATTTTATTCCGCTAACCTAACAACACACGTTTGCATCTTCGTAGGTGTGGAATTTAATTAATTAATTTATTAAATTCGTTCCTGTCACGGGCGCCATTGTTAGGTTCAAACACAGTTTTAAAATATGTAAAATACAGAAATACAGTTTATTTTCACCTACCTGCAAAGTTTCTTATATCCGGGTCCAGAATTCGATCACATGTACGTCAGATGCAAACCTGTGTTAAAGGTTATCGAAATAACTAACTCGACACATTTTTTGAAGAGAACTTATGGTTTTTTACTTGTCAATTATTGCAACGTTAAAAACTATTTTCCAATAAATTTCTGACATGGTTTTCAAAATTTTGTTACTATCGTTCATACATCTTATAATGGTACACTTAAATTATCTTACTTACGTCTATTGTAAGTAGCCCAGCCTGCCTTTCACTCACTCTCACATTCTAAAAAAAAAAAAACCCCCGTTACCCTGATTTATTAATTTAACACATTGAATCTAATAATATAAAAAATACCCCTCCCCAGCCGGCACGCGGTTCGCACTGTTCGTTTTTTTCATTATTGACTTCGTGATGAGTTCCGGATTTCACGGTTGTTGCTAATTGGTAACTATTAGTTTCACTGCCGCATAACCGTTCACAAAATAGAGTTTTTTTAAAACTGAAAACGTGGAAAAATCTGAAGAGCCCCTTTAGGGCGGTGTCTGGCCAGACACGATCACCGACGAACTGCCCAAGTGTCTCTTGCACGCAGGCGGAAGTTGATATTCACCGCCAACGAATTTTGTCGTCGCTCATAGTTGAGTTGTTGCAGTTGAGCGACCATGTGCATGATATATAGTGGTCTTTTCTGTAGTGTGTGCCGACGATATTTAGGCACTTCTGGCTTGATGTCACGAAAGAGGTGGTCCTTAATTTGCATATCCTTCAGCTCGGGTTGTGGGTCTCACCAAAACGTCGTTTCTGCGCCATTTTCGACAGCGTCGGTTGATCTGCTTCGCGTCCCACCCGCGCGTATACCTGTGTCATGCGTACAGGCGCATGACCACACATAAGCAAAGTTCTTGGAAATCGAGGGTGGCTGCATACCTCAACTGATTACACAACGTAATATTGCGTTGCTGCTTTTGTTACAAACTGTTATATTCACCACGTGTTCTGTCACAATGGGATTAAAACTTGCCCAATACCTTTGTCAATCCCCGAAAATGAAATAAATTTAAAAATACAAATACCCACAAAATTGGACCGTTACATTGTTTAGTCAAGTCTGCTTTGAAGAAGTTTGTATTTTGGTGAGAGAAGTAGCTGCTTGTTTTTGTGTTGATCGAAACTCGAGTAATCCCGCAATTAGATTCAAAGAAACGTGACAGAATGTAATTAACCTGTTTTATAGTCTCAACCGTTTCTGGAGGCAAATAAAATGTTAAAAAATTAATTTCTACATTAATTTCCAGGTTTCCTGTTTGTCTGTGAAGTGGTGTTACTGGTGTTGAAGTATTTTGATGAGAGAAGTCGCCGCTTGTTTTTGTGTTTCTATATTAATTGGCAGGTTTCCTGTTTGTCTGTGAAGTGCTGTTACTGGTGTTGAAGTATTTTGATGAGAGAAGTAGCCGCTTGTTTTTGTGTTTCTACATTAATTGGCAGGTTTCCTGTTTGTCTGTGAAGTGCTGTTACTGGTGTGTTGAAGTATTTTGATGAGAGAAGTAGCCGCTTGTTTTTGTGTTTCTACATTAATTGGCAGGTTTCCTGTTTGTCTGTGAAGTGCTGTTACTGGTGTTGAAGTATTTTGATGAGAGAAGTAGCCGCTTGTTTTTGTGTTTCTACATTAAATGGCAGGTTTCCTGTTTGTCTGTGAAGAGCTGTTACTGGTGTTGAAGTATTTTGATGAGAGAAGTAGCTGCTTGTTTTTGTGTTTCTACATTAATTGGCAGGTTTCCTGTTTGTCTGTGAAGTGCTGTTACTAGTGTTGAAGTATTTTGATGAGAGAAGTAGCCACTTGTTTTTGTGTTTCTACATTAATTGGCAGGTTTCCTGTTTGTCTGTTAAGAGCTGTTACTGGTGTTGTGTTAACAGCACCACAAATCAACCTAAGAGTGTTGTTCTAGGTTCTTTCAAGGTGATCCAGATTAGAGTTACTGGCTGTAGCAAAAACTTCACCGCTGTATTTCAGTACTTGTTTTTAAGGGGGGATGGTGATGAAGGTGTGTAGTAATGTTTGATGTGTCTTGTGTGCTTCCCCATTTTGCTCCTCTGGCCATCCTCATTGTGTTCAGTCTGTTTTTATGTTTTCTGCTGTTTTGCATATATGTTCTGTCGAATTGAGTTTGCAGTAAAAAAATACATTTAATTATTTTGTGCTTTTGTAGATTCTGCCTATTGATTTTCTAGCTGACATCTGAATTATTGTGTTGTGAAGAGAAAAAGTGGTACGCCAGTTTTGATTTGCTGGTGCTCATGTTGTTTTGTGATGTCCATGAGTAAAGCTTTTCTAGCCCAAGGTTCATAGATTTCTCCAGATTTATTTGTTTTTATTGACGTTTTTTTCTGACGTCCAAGTCAGCATCATCACCAAACATGCTAACTTATTCCGTCTTCCTTGTTAGATGTTCAGAGAGATTGGACAGAGCTGTACTAGTGACAGCTCTCTGTGGGAGTCCTACTTTTGATTGTATTCTGACTCTCTATTCGACCCGACCTTACTTTGACCCGTCTCTGAGATAGAAATATGCCAATCCAGTGAAGCATGTTAACTCCAGTTACACCATTCAACTTGAGTTTACTTATCAAAACTAATTTCTCTAAATTGTGTTATAGGCTCCTGGAAAATCTACAAACACTGTCAAAGTGCTTTTTTTTTATACCAGTTTCACATCCTTGACCAATTTTCATTACTGAGTGTGATGTTGACGTATTATTTCTGAAACCAGCCTGTTCTCCACCTGGTATGTTCTGAATTCGAAGAATTATTTGTGGCTTGCTGCCACTTTCCTTTCAGAAATTTGCCAAGATCGAAGTCATGGCAGTTGATCAGTATGAGTCCATTATTACATTGTGTTGAGTTGTACGAGGGTAATTTGAAAAGTTCGCAGCGTGATAATGAAAGACTTAACTTTATCTTTCTGAAATCATTTTTACTTTTCAACATAGTCTCCATGTAGTTCAATGCACTTAGTCCAGTGATGCTCCAGCGCTTTAACCCCGTTGAGGAAGTCCAATTCTTGTAGGCCCTTAAAATAACCGTTTACTGCCTCTTTCAGCTCGTCATCTGAGAAAAATCGCTTCCCCTCTGAGGAATTTTTTGAGGTTTGGGAATAGCTGAACGTCAGATGGTGCAAAATCAGGCGAATAAGGCGGGTAGTGCAACAGATCGTACTTCAACTCTGTGACTTTTCCCATAGACACAATGCATGTGTGACGGCGTGCATTATCCTGATAGAAAATTATCTTCTTCTTTGCTAAACCTGGTCTTTTTTCTCGAATTTTTACATTTAATTGTCCCAAAAGGTTACGTAATACTCTCCATTTATCGTTTGACCCTTTTCAATGTTCTTTTAACATTAGTATCCCAGAAAAATGGATCCGTACACTTTCCAGCCAAAAAAAGAAGAATTTCGAAGAAACCGAAACATCGAAGCATGATAATGTTTTTAGGATTTTGAAACGTATAATGTGCATAAACTGCAGACTCCTGTTCAGCGATGTTCGTACGGATTTCTGAAAAACAACAGAGACCGAAGATTTCTAGACTGTGGGGAATCGAAAGTGTGGAAAAAATATAGTGGTTTTTTCGGAGCATTATATTTTTCGATGATGTTACACATTTTGCATCACGCATTTTGTGGAATGACTCCCAGCCTAAAAACATTATCATGTTAAAAATTGATTTTACAAATTTTGGAGGTGGTGAATCACTATGCATCCATTGTTTCGACTGTTGTTTTGTTTCTGGAATGAAGTAATGGACCCAAGTTTCATCAGTTGTTACAAATCTACGAATAAAATCTTTCGGATTTTTCTTAAAACGGTCCAAACATCCCTGAGAAGCTTGCATTCTCATGCGTTTTTGGTCAGTTGCCAACAAACGGAACATTCATCTTGCAGACAGCTTTTTCATGCCTAATTCCTCAATAAGAATGTGATGTACCATTTCATCTGAGATGCCAGTCTTAGTAATTTCAGACGGCGATCTTCCAAAACAATATCATGCACTTTATTGATGATGTCTGGTGTAGTACTTTTCGGAAGCCCAGTATGTGGGTCATCTTCCAAACTTGCATGATCACGTTTAAATTCAGCATCCCATTTTTTGACTGTAGAAAATGAAGTTCCAGCATCACCCAACATGTTCTTCATCTCATTAAAAATTTCAGAAAAATTAATTGCAAAATAATTGTTTAATGATTGTGAAAAAAGTCTGTAACTTTCTTTTGTTTTTTTTTTCTGTCCACCATACTTTTCAAGAGACAAATTATGTATTTGGCGCAGTGAAATATATTAGGAAGTTCTGCTTCATCTTGCCCTTCGTTCCACTTGATTGCTGTAGACAGTGGTTGAATGGCCTCCTTATGCGAGATTGGAGGTTGTATTGGCGGGTCATCTTCTTCATCATTAGCTTCTGTAGGTTCTTGTGGGAATACATGTAAAATAAACATATGTAAAATTAAATAATATATAAAACGTTAATATTGTACTAAATAAAATACTTGCAATTTTATACATATTTATATCAAACTTGTGCACCTACATATACACGAGTGTTAGCATACATTTGAAATTATGTGACCATTTATTGTTTCTGAGCCAGCGAGATAGGCCTGTGTCAGATTTTGAGTTTTTGACAAGACTGATGTAGAGTTTCTCTGAGAATGCTGTTATATGTGTGTTTACAATGAACAAGGATCTGCTATATATTGTAACGAGAACTGTTACTGGTTGTTTAAAATAATTAGTGTTTCTGTAATTCGTTCTATTACTCGTATAGTAAATGTGTGCGTGACGAGCGTTTTTTAATTCGCTCGTTGGGTTCGTGGTATAGTAGAGGTGTATGATTGATGTTTTTAATAAGTTCTATAATTTCTGTCAATGTTATTTGCGTGTAGCGAGTCGAGTTGTACCTTTTCTTACCATTTACGGGCAAACCGTATCTCTCGGCATTTGGTTTGAATATTGCCGCCTCGCCACCTGATTGGCGCACGCCGTCTTTCAGTGTCGACTTCGCTAACTGTGATGTTTGTTGTTTTCACTTCAATAAATTTTCTATGCATTATCTTAATTTGTACGAATCAAACATACAGCGTATCAGAACAATAATATTTATTAACCCTTTAATAAATTTCAGTTAGTTAGTAGTACATTATTTTATCTTAGCACCGGCTTTTACAGTTGCTCAGTTGGCATGCTCAGTTCAAGTGTGTCATATACACGCCGCTTAGCGAGTACCGTTGGTTTACAATAAAATGTTTTACACAGGGGGTGTTAATAAGTCCTTTTGGCTACAGAAGTATTGGATTACGGCTAATATGCACAAATTTATTATAATTCTTAAAACTAGGTACACAATATTTAATATTTTAATACATCCACATAAGTAATCATCAATGAGAGTTAGTCTAATTTTTGTTTAGGATTTTGTCAACAAGTTATGTTTATTAATTATTTATTATAGCTCAGTTTAAATAATTATCAATTGATTAAAGTTTAAATAATAGTGATATTATAAATACTTTCAGTTCTTGTTCAAAATAGTGATCAGTGAAGTGAAAATTGTGATTTGTTATTATGGATAGAAAAATTGGGAATTCGTTTTTAGTGAGATTATTGTTTATGCTCATCAATTCTTGCTGGGGCTTCCACGATGCTCATCTGCTTCTTCCGGGTGGATCTGGTCGTCTTCTATTCTTCGGATATTCGTCAGTCTCGTCCAGACGGGTTTTTCCATAAAGTTCGGCTTCGTACTCATTCTGCAATCGTCCGTCTTCTTGGGTTGAAGTAGGTCACCTCTGGTCTTCATTCGGGATGAGTCGTCAGCTATGATTCCAGAAGTCTTCTTGATTTCCACGGATATTTTTGGTTTGTGAAAATTTTGATAATAAATATGTTATCAGGTGTTCCCTGGACTGCTATTACTATCTTCTTTTCTTATGATTTCCGTCAAAATTTACTTATTTATGATAAAATTTGGGTTGAGAGCTGCATACATCCGCCCTCGGCGTCGGTCAATAATGGATTCACGAAAATTCAACGGTTTTTTGGCAATAAATTTCGGTTGCTATGGTTACCTAATAAATTATGCTAATTCTCATTGGTCGTTAATTTAAGTCATTGTTATATTCTAACGTCTTATTTTAGTTTAAATCTACAAAATATCTTCAAATGAAGATTTCCTTCTTATACTAGTAGCTAGGTTTATTACATGAATACCGTTGTTCGTAATTTTTGATAAGGATCATTTTGATACCCCTCATGGTTACTTTTGGGTAGCTAATCACATTTTTGTTATTTTCCTTATTATATTTTATATATATTTTATCCAAAACTGGATGTTATTTATTCATTTTGGTATTAGGAATACCCACTTAACTTGTTTAAACATTTGGTATATTCTGCTTCGATACTGGACTATTACAGTAGAACTTGGCTAATTCGAAGCTGAAGGGACCAGTAAAAAATTCGAATTATCCAAAAATTCGAATTAGGAAAACTTTTGATAACAGTAGAAAAATCAAATCAAAAACCGAAATTCAGTAAAGCAATATGTTATTTTATTAAACAATTTCCTTATACATATGTATTACAAACGTATAAACATGTTTCAGTACAAAATATAGCATTTACAGTTTTTTAAAAAAGCTAGAAACTTTTGATTGCATTTTGCAGTTAATACACTGAGTTGTAGTAAACTCTTCAAGTTTATTAAGTGCTTGGAAAATAGCGTCACTTACGTTCTGCTGTCCTTCAACAAACCGTCTCAAGTCTTGTATGTAATTTGATGCCTGTGAAGCCGTTGGAAACGGTATCTCTGGAAGTTCTAGCTGGTCCCCTTCTTCATCTGAAGATGTACCATCATTTATTTTGTTCATAACATCAGCCACAATCTCCGCATCTGTCTGTTCACCGCACACCGCCAAGTCTTCATCCATGTTTACAAACTCTTCGTAACGAATACCTGCGTCATGTCCAACATCTTCCCAGTTATCCGTAGTAGGTACGACTTCTCTAGCAGCTTTATTCTCCTCTTCACCTTCAATGTGGCAGAAACCACCTTTACGAAAACAATTAGCAATTGTTTTTTGCGTAACTTGGTTCCAAGCACTGTTGCACATGCGGGCAGCTTGAAGGATGTTAATCTTGATATTTTCGTGCTCATCTAAATAAGCACCTGACAGAATGTTTTGGACCACAAGCTTTCTGTAAAAATGCTTAAAATTTTTTATTACACCTTGGTCCATAGGTTGAACTACTGAAGTCATGTTTGGAGGGAAAAACACAACCTTTACATTTTCCATCACAGGAATAGTGTTGTGGGCTGTACAGTTGTCAATAAACAAGACGATTCTTCTGTTTTGATTCCGAAATTTCCTGTTGATTTTCAAAAGCCATCTTTCAAAAATTTCACCTGTCATCCAAGCTTTACTGTTTGATTCATATTCAACTGGTTTCGTTTTTACATTTTTGAAACAACGTGGGTTGGCTGACTTCCCTATCGTTAGCAAAGG
This sequence comes from Magicicada septendecula, assembly GCA_034769895.1. Classification (NCBI taxonomy): domain Eukaryota; kingdom Metazoa; phylum Arthropoda; class Insecta; order Hemiptera; family Cicadidae; genus Magicicada; species Magicicada septendecula. The sequence goes on along the minus strand of CM068375.1, from coordinate 37,793,748 downwards.
CAGTTTTTCCGAGCCATCCATGTTTGCTCCGATTAAAAGTGTTATGCGCTCCTTGCTGTGTTGCCACCACTACAACTTTCTCCTTTAAAAGCAAGTGTTTTGTCGGGGGTGCATTTGAAGAATAAGCCCGTCTCGTCTACGTTAAAAATGTCTTTAGCATCTCTATCAGAAATCATTTGCAACAAATCGTCTTTCCATGAATTTGCAACTTCAGCGTCAACAGATCCACTTTCCCACAAACAGTTTTGAAAGACATGCCATTCCTTTCTTTAAAACCATCGAGCCAACCAGTGCGCTGGCCTTAAAATCATTTTTCCCTAAGCTAGATGCGAATTCCTCAGCTTTGGCTCTGACGAGGGGCCCACCGACTGGAATTTTTTTGTCCCTTGCTTGCTTAAACCACTTCACTACACATTCATCCACGTCAGGATTTTCTGGTCCTCGCGCTCTTTTCCTATTTTTTTTGTCGCTGGCTTTACACACACTATTCAAAATCTTCTCTTTATTTTTTAGATACGTTGACAGCGTATTTGGCGGTATCCCGAATTCCTTGGCAATTTCAGATTTCTTTTTTTTGTCCCTTTTCGACTTCTCCTACAATGGCAACTTTTTCGGCAAATGTCAATGATTTGTATTGGGTCCGTGTTGGTTTTGAAAGGGCCATGATGAACACACAACACAATAAAACTGCACAATAAGCGTCACTAAAACACACCAGTCTGTATATACAGTACTGTATAAAGAAAGGAACGGTCTCTCACTACGGGACACAGCTCGCACAGTAGAAACTCAAAAAGACTTAACACTTCCACGAATGTAGGCAGACTGAACTGAAAGCAACAGTGAGGGTGGCTGACTGACGAGGCGTGCAACAAGGGACAATGTTGGACGGTACCATTACACGAGCCAGTCATGTGTCATCGCCATATACTGACGGCAATTCCACGAATTTGACACAAAGGACAAGCGTCTGTTCACAAAGGGCGATGCCTGCTTGTCTGTTTCCAGTCGTGTCTCTATTGTTACATGGTCTACCCCATACAGCAGGCGATTTTTTGTAGTTAGAGCAAAATTTTTATTTCGAATTAACCAAAAAAAGTTCGAATTACAGACGATGTTTTTGCATGGTTTTACATAGGATATTCAAGGGACCATGGTAAAAGTTCGAATTATCCACGAATTCGAATTATGCACGTTCGAATTAGCCAAGTTCTACTGTATTTGTTCTCAAATTTACAAAATTCTTCATTAACAGTTAGGCCTACAAAATCTAGAGCCTAGATTTTCCTATACTACTATCTAACATTTCTTTGTAACTTCTTACCTTTATATTTGGCATTTTAAAACAATTTTTTAACAGAAACAAGTAATAAACATTGGTGTTTCTAATTACACCTCTTATTATAACAATAAATATTCTCTTGACAGGTTCAAGCCTGAAATAAACTTCTAACTACCTTTCTGTTCCTTTCTATTATCTGGTTCAATTGATAATTCATTATATCATATTGGGTTTTAAACAATAATAACACTCTTATTATACTACTATTAAACTATACTTTACACAATATACTCTATCCCCTCATTCCTTCACTATAAAACAGTGTCTATTGTTCTTGTTTGCCTTTCATTCCAATGACTTAATTTCTGTCTTATTTTATAATTCTTATTAACTATTGCTTAACTTAATCACATTATAATGAGTTCCTCTTACTTGCTAGTACAAAGTTTATCACAGGTCTTTCAGTTATTCTAATACAGTCTACTAACTAAACTACTTTTTTAAGTTCACCCACTATACTTTTTTCCTTCATAGAAGGTTTTTGATTTATTCACTTTCACTTATTATATGCAACATGCTATCACTACATGTCACCACTTTTGTATTAATATACTCTTTTTTCCACTCACTTGACATTATTCACTGGGTGGTTTATTTATGTTAATATCATCATGGGGTTACTGGTTATAAGTGTTTATTTTATTTTCCCTTCACTAATGATCACTTTTGGTTATTAACTGTGGCCTGTATTTGCCTCAGGGTATTATTTACTAGTTTTGATTATATTTATCACTATTGTAACGATAATAGAAAGACTCGTGCGTACCTGTTAAAATGTGTTTACACTTGTTTATTATGTGTATAAGTGTTATTGTGGTGTGTTCGCCTCACACCGGTCGTTACAATAATAGTAGTCACTACTGAAGTCTGTAGCGTGGTCCAAATTACCAGTACAACCTACCTGTTCATTCATAGGGGTTGCGAATCCCGGGTGGCGCCAAATTGTTTATATTAAAACAATTAAAATTGTTAAATTACAAGTTGATAAGTGTTATTAGCGTTGACAGCTGGAGCGTTCAAATGGTTCCCGCCGCTGTACAGGTTGCCGTATTGTCCACTCGTGACGAGCGCTAGTTGGTTACTAAATAAAAATTGCTAACACACATATATTCTACAACGTCCTATGAAATAAAACGGTGGTAATACTCTGTACTGTAATTTTAATACAAATTCAGTTATTAATATGACAAAAGGATTATAAATGGTTTAATAACAAATTGCTCCGGCTTAGAACATGAGACGCCAATATTTCAAGGTTGGCGAAATCGGTTTTAAAACAAATTATTTCGATGCCGTGATGGCTACTGTTTACATACAATATATTAATCTGTTCAAAATCTGGGGTCCTTTGGATTATAAAATAAGACATAAAAGTTGGTTACATTAAAAAAATACACTACCATACCTTATACGTACTTAAAGAATATAAAGTGTTTTTTACAAATTGTTCGGTAGTGTCGTATTTTTTGTTACAAAGTTCGCACACTAATGCGAGGTTATATTTTAATTAACAAAATGTTTTTACGTAAGTTGATTATGCATTAAACCTTTGAATGAAAATTAAATTATTTTAATAGTGAGAAATTTTGATTGTTTGAGAAATATTTAAAGTAATTTGGTTTCTGGGAGAAAGGAATTTATTGGATACTTATCAGTTCAGACAGTGTTGATATGTAGTCGTCTGGGGTAGTGGAAATTCCGCAATTTTGGGCTGGTTTTAGGCTTCGGGCATCTTCTTCTATCTTGTCTTGGGATTTCTGCTAATTAATTTATTGTTATTTGGTTCCAGGACATCGTTTAATCTTGGTAGTTCTGCATCTATTTGTCTTTAGTTTTGGTTGTCAACTTCCGAACGTCTTTTTAACTATTTAATGGACAATTTCAGTCATCACAATTTTGCGTGCCGCTTACCCACGAGTCATTTCTTCAAGTCTAATAAATTTAACGGAAAATTAGTATTCAACTGGTAACAGTAACCCTTTGATTGGTTAAGACCTCTTTCAAAAGCATTGTTAAGAGATTTGAATTTTTATTCAAGTTTATTAAGTATTTTCTTAATGATTTTATTCCTTTATCGTTCCTTTGGGGTAATAAATAATATCACTATTGTATTTCTTTCCTTTCAAAGTTTAAAATGATACCTCATAAGGTCATATTCTATTATACATTAACTTTAGTCTAAATATTTGACATTTGATAAATTACATATCTTTCTTAAATTAAACTTTTATAATAACATTTTTCTTTTAAAATGATTTACATATAATTACTGGCCATTTACTGGTCTTAGATTAATAAATTTCCTTGTGAATTTGTTACAATTGACATTTGTGTGTGTCTGACAGTTAGACGTTTTCATAGCCAAAAGTAGCCATAATGGTATTTTGTTTATTTCTTTTAAATTATCTTTTAATTCAGCCTGATGGGCTTCACTTTGTTATCATATTTGTTTGTGTTGTGTGTTGATTCTGTTTGTGTTTTAATTACTATTAAATATACATATTTTAAAATATAACAATTAGGCTTATGGACTGCAAGTTCCTTTCAGCCATATCCTCTTCATAACATTGAAACAAACAATTCTTTATAAGTTATTAGTTACTGTTGGTTTTAACATTAATTTCATTCTTTTGCTACTACTTTGAGTGATAAACATCATCACTTCTTGCAAACTTATTAAAGTTATTTCCCCTTTTAACATGGGGTGTTTCATTCATTGTATACTTAATTTTAAAACAAAACCTTATTTCAATATTACTATCTTCCTCCATTCCATGTTAATACAATTGTTTTTATCTGGGCTTTCTCCCTGAATAATATCACATGTTTTACTTATCTTTATTTGAAATATCATTGTTAATTATTCTTAATTATATGATTGTTCACAAGATCACTCAAATCATTGACTGTTTATCAATGCTTTATAAAGTGTTTTCTTATTTATTATTACATCTTTATTACTTAAAATATCTATTTCCACGTATCACCTTCACCTTTAATTAACAGAGGTTTATCACTGATACACACTCACTATTTTTAGGGTATATACACTTTCACTATTGCACTTTATTTTGGTTCACTGTTTGTATTAAGTGTTACTTAGTGGGTAATCCCTATACTTATTTCTCCTATTATTTCTCACTATTTCTTTACAACATAATTCTTATTATTAATGACATTTGGTTATTTACCTTTCATTAAATCTAACCTTAATAATTGTGTTAGTGTACTTTTCTACACTACGTTACTTTATAATTGTCTTTTGTTTTAAAATAGGTATATAAGTTATTTCAATTACAACAATACTATTTGTTTCATTAGTGGATAATTATTTGGGGTTTATTTACAGTATTCTATCTTTGAGTCTACCATTTCTCCCCTTTATATGTGGTGTTAGTTTCTCCTTGGGTTCCACCTGTCTCCTCTTCATTCTTCCTCTTCTTCTTCTTCTTCTTCTTCTTCATCTTCAACTTCACTTGTCTTCATTTTGATTCGTTCTCCTCTTCTCATCTGATTTAATTTCTATATAGTTGTAGGAATTTGTTCACTTCCTTTGATTCTTCTTTAGTTCTGGTTTCTTATCTTCTTTTGTTAGTTCCTAATTGTTTGGTCAATCACCTTTTGTCTCTGTGTATGTTTCGTGGTTCCCTTCTTTGTGTTTCTGTTGTTGGGTCAATCACTTGGGTTGGGTAATATCGTCGTTCGTCGTGTCATAATATTTATGTTTTATTCATTTTTTTAAACATTTTATTTTATATGAAGTATTTTTACATTAAGAATTATTTTTTTATCCCTGGTACTGGGGTGGCTTATTTGTGTTGTAACACTATTCAATTGGGTGTGTTTATTATTAACTCCCTATCTTATATTTATAAATACATTCCTTCATTAATAAAACATACATAACATTACTATCTTTCTCATTTGTCATTATTACCCTAGGTACATCTCATCTATACTCTAATTACATTAGTGCATTTGTTAACATACATTTTAATGGTCATTATTAGGGAATTACAATGTTCGTTGTCAGTTTCTTGATTACATTTATTTCTTGGTTCCTTCTTCCTTGTTCCATTGTTCTTTTTGTATTTATCCGATCTATTGTGTCAAGTCATCGTCAGTTTACCAGTCATTTGTCATTTGGTTATTAGGTTATTAATCTCTGAGTTTAAGTTCTTGCCTTTTATTCTTGTCTTCAGCTTCTTTGTTTTATAATTAATTATCATTGTATCTTCACTACCTTATGTCGTGTTACAATATATATGGAGATTTGTGTTCCAACTATTGTTGTAGTATGTGCAGTTGACCAGTTATTGTCCTTCTACCTATAAATCCTCTTTTCTGCATAGCAAGGTATTCAGTCTCCGAGGACGGCTAGAAATAATTTGTGTGGTGTGCTTAGGATAGATTATTACTGCCCAGCAGCTATGTAATTATTGAACAGAATTGCACAGTGTAAAATTTCTCTGTTATAATTAGTATAGATTAATGTCTTTGGGTTGTTTGTATAATTAATGTGTCCTCTCTTCATGGTCACTGCCAGCTTATGCAAGTCAATGTCTGTTATTGGAAGCCGAAAGACCACACGTGTGGTGTATAAAGGGACCTTGTTGTTTATGTCCAGTGTTGTATAGAAATGCTAATGCGATACAAAATAGTTTTTGATAATATTACAGCAACAAAACAGATATCTAATATTTGTTAAGAAATTTGAAATTATTGCGTGGACAATTTATAGGAAATGATGTTTGGTCTGGCAGACTCTGTGTTGCCTCCTGTACGAGCATTCAAGTTTTTTCTGCTTTAGAGAGTACAGCATTTCTCATTTACTTGAATAATGTTATGACAGAAATTGTATTGTTTTAGTCAATTTTTGTAATGTCAGTATTTGGTTTTCAGGTTGACAGATCTATCAAAACTCAGCCAGAAAAAGAAGAAAGCGGACACGAGTAGTGAAGAAGATGATAAATCTAGAGCGGATAGTGACGATACATCAGAGAGAAGCGCAGTTGTGAAAAAGGAAAAGAAAGAATCTAAGAAGAGTAAAAAAGAAGAGAAAGAAGGACTCTTAGATTTTCTCGGAAACAGTGACAATGACGAAGCTGAAGACAATGACGTGTGTGAAGGTTTGTCTGAATAATAGAACACATTTTATGTCAGGTATTGTGGTCGGTTGGTTAGTTACATTTCACGGCTTTGAAATGTTAATTTTTAACTGTACATACGTGTACGTGCACTTTCAGTAAATAAGGGTAATCGTTGAAAAGGTATGTACAGTATACAATGATATTCGGTTTGTTTGTATTAACTCATGATCTTGAACGTTACAGTACAGTTTTTTTTTTAGCGTGTACTTAAATGTTGTGTGTCTGATAGTGATGCAACATGATGGTAGACAAACCGACAGTATTATGATATGTATGGGCGCACATTATTTTATTGGGGTATATTGCTACTCATAACGGTATTGGTTATATAACAGAATATTTCTCATCATCTTCATTGTCATTAATTGATGGGTCATTATTATTTCACTGTCATCATGTCTCTGTATCTCGTTCCTTGATGAGTCCAATCTTGTGGTTGGTTAGTAATTCTTGTTTACGAAGTGTCATTCGTTTCTTGTTGCCAAATAGCGCATAGTTTTTTGTGTTTCACTTTTAGTTAAACCACATTATCATAGAGGCAGTCGTTCATTGGAGTTATTCAATATGTTTTACCAGAAGGTAACAGAAATATTTTTTTTTGTCTTCTCATACAAAGTATGTAGCACTGTATATACAATTTTTATACCAAATGAATATAAAGATAGAAAGTAATGTAAATGTTTTCAAATCAGATGTCATACTCTATAAGAGAATATAAGTTCTTAGTATAAAAAATTTAAATTAGTATCAGTATAAATAAAATTAAATAAAATTATTAAATAAAATTAATTTTAGTATTAATTAAAATTATTTCATTAGTATACAAAATTAAAATTTCATCACAATACTGTACATATATATATATTTTTGTTTTTTAAAAGCATATAACATTCTGTTAACTACAACAGCTACAATAATATTTTTGATTTTACATTGTCATTTTAATTGTACATAGTGGGTGCGACCACTATGACAAAAAACAGTATGTATATTTTACTACTAACATAACTTGTAGACAACTGTCTGAAGTAAATTATTCAAACTTTTTTTATTTTAAGATCAACAGTGGATACAAAAATAGTAATAATTCGCTGTAACTATTGCTTATTAATTAGTCTTATTTATAACTCTGTGTGTATAGAAAATAACAAAATCACAAAAACCGTGACTTCAATTCTGTCAGTTAAGCAACAGTTATGATTTATTTTTTAAGTTTTAGTCGAGATTTTAGTAATTTCAATATTTTGGAATACTCATTTTCCTCAGTTTGCAATGAAATTGTTATTTGTTTAGGACAACAATTTTTATTTTTAAAATACATTTTTAGTGTGAATGAGACAATGTAAATCCGTTTTGTGTGGTACCATCAGATAGGCTTTTAAAATAGTTACCAAACTTCTTTACTGAATATGTCTGTGTAGTGTAAAGGGACTTAACATGTGTGCCCATGTGTACACACACATTTAGTTTTGCATTGTGAAAGTTTTGTAATTTGAAAATATCGTGAAGAAGCTAGTGTAAAAGCATTGTTAACTATTCATACGTTTTATATGAACGACCATTTTTACTATTATGTTTTGTCATATGTAGTGTCGTCACGTATTTTGACAGTTCTAACAAACGGCAATTCCAGTCAGCAAGTAAGGGTGTATTTTCAGACAGAATGCTGAAGTGACAGTTCCTGTCTACAGTGTTCTGACTCTTAATCGAAAACTAGAAAGGGTGTGACCTGGTGACGTTAAAGATGAAATTAACAATAATACAAAAGATAAGTTGAGTATGTATTTGTATTTTGTTATAACAATTGGCTTACACCATTGTACAGTAACGGGGTTTGTATTGTACATATACATGCAGATGCACATATGAATTGGGCACACAGAAGACTTGTACAAAACAGTAGAAATCATTTAGGCACATTATATAACATTTGCTCATTTTTGAAGTGCTATATCCGTCTCAGATTTCTTCCACAATTTATGCTACACTGTAATATCTTCCTGTGCATGTTTTCGAATTAGGTTTCCTTAGCCATAATGTTCTATTTAGCATTCAGGAAACTGGTTTTGTAGAAAGTACTCATGTAGCAGGTAGTGTGGTGAACATTCTGACCAAGCAGCAGATCTTCTGAAAATCAGTGCTATAGGAATGTGTCTTGCATCACTTTTCTGTATTGTGGAACCTTGGTGAACCCAAATCTGAAGAACAAGGGTGTAGGATTCTAAAATTTGATACTTCACACCAGATATTTATATGCCACCCAGGAAGTGGATATATATATATATATATATATATATATATATGAAGCTGGGTGTGGGGGGCTTTGAATTGAGATTACAAGACAGGAATTTTGTTTCCTCATTCTGCCAGAAAATTAAATGAAAACATGGTGTCACTTACTAGATAACTAACAAGTTGTCTAGATACTACTAGAATTACTAGATAATTGTAACAATTTTTGAAGTTTCTTAGGGAATGTAATGTGACTTACTTTGTTATGGTAATTCACCTGTTGTAGTAACATCATTTTATTTGGCTGTTCTTGCACGATTTCATAAAAATATTAGTCGGTGTCATAACAGACTAGTCTCTTGTTCATGGCAGGAACCGTTGATCAATTGTTTTAACTATCCATAGCTTTAAAATGTTTAACATTTTTTGGCTAAGAGTGGCATCACGACATGTGATGTCAAAGTAATGCGGGAATGATCTTTGTATTGTAACAGTTGACATTAAAAAAAAAGTCTCTTCCTCTGGTGAACAACATTTCTATCTTGACACAGCCTCTTCTCTGTTATATGGACCTACTATGAGCTCATTTTCTGTATTAAAGACTACTACATAGTGCACTCTAAAAATCCTTATGTTTCCTTAACCAACTTTGTAAATAGATAGACAGTTGAATCAATAAACGAGGGAATTAATGAATAATAAGTAAATGGTAAATAAATAAATGCTTTGATTGGCATTGTCAATAGAGTAATGTATTAGATAACAAAGACGTGAAACCCATCAACACTCAACAATAGAAAGAACAACTTAGACTCGTTAGCATCACTGATCTTCACAGAAATATCGTTCACCCAGACTGGCATTTTCATTGTAACACGGATAAAAATTGTCAAAACAAAACATGAATCCCTAATCTAGGATAGTCTAATTTAAAATCAATATTTACTAAGAATAAGAAGAATGTTACATGCATTGCAAACATTTTTTTGATACTGCTAAGATGTTTACCACAACAATCAGGATTCACATTACTGGTAAGAAACGATATCGTAGCATACCTTGTAATCTGTGTAGATAAACTAATATCTCCAGTTGGCCCTTCTAGTCATTGCATGGAATTGGTATTGTGCATGGTGGAGGAGAGCACGGAGGAGCAAAGTCTACAGTATGACATTTTTGCATATACCTACTCATTTTGTTCACATGTCTGTAACTTATTAAATTTTCACCATTTAGTTGGAAGAGTTAACATTTTTGGTAGTAGGTATTGTCAATAACTAAAAGAATTCATTTTCGTTGCTTTGATATGTACTGTTTCGATTGAAAATAGTTATGTTAATTGACACTGTTTGCGTATATAATCTCCAAATAAACTGTTTTGAATACTGTCAGTAGCTTTTTGTCATTCTTTCATGTTTTTAACATTGAAAATGTTTATAAGGACGTGTCGCACATTTGAAAACGACCGCTGGTGCGTGATCGAAAATGGTAACTTGTGAGTTTCTATAGAAACTACTTCTTTGTTGTCAGTAACGTAGTACACATATAAAACTTCACTTATGAATGCGACTACATTTAACTTATAATCTGTACATTGGTAAATGAAGAATGAATTCATTGATTGTGAATAAACATAAATATATATATATATTTTTTAGATTTATTGAAGCATTTTCAATGCCCTTCTCTGTGCATTGCATTTGTGATAAGGCTTGTGATGATATCGGACAAAATCCCTTCTGACTCATCCGAGTCCGTGTTCAGAATTGTTTCGGGTCCTGATAAACTTTTCACTGTAAACAAGAGATCTGAATTTGTCACTCAACTTTACTGTGACTGGAATTGGCACTGGTCAAAATTGTCACAGTTTCTTGGTATGTTATATTGTTACATGATCTGGGAACGTGTGCTGTACGTGAATAATTTCAAGTATTTTGAATGTTGTTTTGTTTTTATGGAACTTGTAAAAAAACGTTATGTTTATAATAATCATAAGAACTCAAAAAAGTTGTTTGTTTAAATAGCGTTATCATACAAATTGTAAATGTAAATGTCACAAAAAGTAAATAAAACAGTTTGTTTAAAGAAAAAGTTTAATTTTTTTAATTGAATGATTATAGTTTGATTTCCTATCCTCTTTATTCCTCAGAAGAATTTTTTCCAGAAGAAATTGAAGTTAATTGATATTATTTTTGGTTATACAGACTTGCGGGATGTGTTCTATTACGGCGAGTATGTTTTTAAATGTTTTTCTAATTAATTTTATATTTTAAATCTCACAATCAATGTAATACCTGTCGGATGAAGATAATATTTATAATTTAATTTGTTTTTATTCGGTTTAAAATAGTTTGATAACAATGCTTTTACATTAAGAAACAGATATAACACTCGATTGAAGTTGAAGTCAATTTATCATAAATACTAATAAATACTATTAATCTTTACATGTACAGTTTTGTTCATATTTTATTTGAGTTTCAAATAAATTGTCTTCGGGTTGCTGTAAAATTAAATATGCAAACTTGTAGACTTGCCTTTGTAGATATTAATGAAGTGGAGATTTACCATGTTATTTAGTTGTTTTATGGTTTTGGGCTGTGTTTAATAAATCGTCAGCAGATTTTGTGCAGTATATTCTATTTTTGTGTGGAAAAAGGTGAGTACAGGGCATTTTTTTTATTTTTACGGTATTTGATTTTTTTTCTTTAGAACTACACGGTGGCTGAATGCCTTTGTTATCCATCCATACCACCTCCATCTTTGTAACTTTTTCCTCAAAATTTCAACCCCAAGAATCTGTCGTCATTCTCAGAAGCTGTAAACATAAAGTACATAAATAAAAATTCTAAAACAAAATATTGTCAAAAAATAATTACTATTTAAATTCTTACCATCAAAGTATAAAAATCATACATAAATTAAAGATGATTCATGTAATTATTCAAAGTAATAATGTATATAGCAAAATTGAAAGGTAAGGGCATGGAAATGCGTGAAACGGTTGCGATCAGAGGGGAAAGGCGATGTGGAGAGTGTCACTGTGAGATGTGAGAAGAGAATTGTTGTTATAAGCGACGGTGCAGCCAACCTATGAACATTACTTCTAATAGTAACAAAAACTCGGGACTGTTATAAGGTTTGTTTGTAAATAAATGTGTCACGATGAATCTGTGTGTGTTTGTGTGTGCCTACAGTCACACAGCTGACTTTAAAAAAAGAATTATACGTTTATTGTTTCCGACGTAAATCAAATAATAATAATAATAATAATAATAATAATAATAATAATAATATTGTAATTGTATTACTATACAAATCAAGCAAATGATATGTACTGTTCACACGTATCGGAATTTGTTGCTGTTGCATATCAGAATATTTTATGAACATATCTGAGTGTTGTTTGGTTCTGTCATGTGTACTGCTGAGACGTAAAAAGCTACAGCTTTCCTGATCGTTCTTATTGCAGTGGAATTTGCAAACTGGACACTTCCACTCCGTAATTACATTTGACTATCTCTACAGTTTATATTACATAAAGGAACCCGTTCTTCGTATTAATTTAATTGCAAGAATCTTTTTAATCCTGGACAACAAAAAACTGTTTATTATTACTTCCCATGCTTGACAATGAATAACTTTCCTGACTTTGCTAGTTGAAGGAGAAGTATCCATGTTAACAAATCTTATTACTGGATGATAACACAAATAATTACGATAATACATAATTACAGAATAAAAACTACCAATAGAAATTAACTAAAAAATTAAATAACTAATAAGAATGAGTAACTGTGAAACAACGATAGGATTAATAATAAATTGAAATAATAATAACAAATGCAAGACTGAGATAGTACGTCACACAGTAACTAACAATGTAGGGGTAACTAAAACATCACACGCAAAGTTGGCAACACCTTCACTAGCATACCAGCTGATTCTCCGATACCCTCCCGCCATTCACATTTTCAAAGTGGACTCGTCCATCCATAAATTGGTTTCTGCCCGTAACATTCAATTTTACTGTACTTTCAACTTTTTACTCAAGAGTGGTAGCAGTGGCGGTTCATGTTTCTGACAGTTGGGGGTTTAATGTCTGAATGTTTCTATTAAAGTAAGAACAGTTTACCCCATTTCAAATAACATAGAGAAATGACTGTTGTATTAGTAATATTAGGTTGTGTTTGTGCCATTTGTAATTTATTCTAAAAATATATAGTTAAAAATTAGGGTATTTAAAGGCCTACCTTATTTTGGAATCACATATTTTGTGGATAAGTTGTTCAAGACTCATTGGTACACTGCTCCCAGCATCTTTTAGACTTTGTATTGCACTGTTTATTGTTATAGATGCTAAATGTTTATGTAAAGAAATCAGTCCTTCTTTCCTTTTTAGCACCAAATTTATGAGTATAACTTTCATTGAAATCTACAAGTTGGAAAACAAATTCTTTCTCCATTGATAGCATGACACTATTTTATTTGGTTTTAAGACTTGACTGTACACATTTTCATTTCAGAAAGTAAGAAATAGAGCAATCTGACACAAAACTGAAAGTAACCGGAAAAATCATAATGGTAAAAATCATATGATGGTGGTATGAAAATGTTGGCATTCTTAGTCAGGGCAGTTCGGCCCTCCTTGGAACTATTCGTCTCTGTTGCTAAGCTGGAATGTGTAGTGAGTTCCCCCTCCAAAGCTTTGTACATAGCCTAGGAGGTGCTGGGAGCTCCACCTCGAGAAGTAGTAGTGAGCAATTCACTTATTACGTGAATCGATTATTTGTCAGTCAACACGATTAATATAACAAATCCTTAAAAATATTTAAGTTATTTAGGGGGTTCCATGAACCATTGAACCTAATGGATGAGCCACCACTGAGTGCTAGTTATAGGACCTTGCTGAAAAAAACCAAACAATAACTACAATCTATTAATAAACCTCCAAATGGGCAGTTGGGAACCCAGAGGAAGTGGAGATTTGGTACTCTTTCATTTAGTTGTTCACAGCTGATATATAAGGCCCCCCCTCCCATACCAATAAATGAAAGTTGCCGTGTGTGTGTGTGTGTTTTGGTGTTTTGGAAACACATGTAATAGCAACATCACTAATTTCCAAGTGCCTTATGTGTCTCAAGAAGTCTTGATCAATATTTTGTATTTAATTTGTATTATGCATACTTTTATATTTATAGCTTCAGAGGACAACCACTGGTTTTTGGGATTACAATGATGAAAAAATTATGACACTGGAAAGCCAGGGACAGGAGGGGGGTGTAACAGATTTCAGATGTTAGTTTGGTGTTAAGTGTTGCTAGTGGTGGTTGTTCTCTTCTTTCGTCTTATCTTCAGCTCTAAGGTTGGTCAGCAGCGTGATTTAGTTTGTTTTTGAGTTTACTTCTGCAGGGTGAATTTGTTAATATGGTGTTACGGACATCCTCTTAAAATTCCATCAGTGAACATTAATGATGTTTGTATTTGTGGAAAATGGAGTTTTTTTTAAAAATTGTTCTTATTAACATGTGGAGGAGTACAGTTTTTATCATTTATTCTTTAGCAACATTTTTCGTCAAGAAAATTAAAACGTGTAAATAAGAGACATTACTACTGATTGCTGTACTAAACACATATGGATAATTCCAAATTGTAATGGTTGAAAAAATATACTAATAAACATTAGTACATGGGATTTTTTTCTTTTTTTGTGGTGAGGTTACTGTTGCCTAGCATTTTGTGCTTTTGTGAACTTAAATCTGGGATATTCATACTGAGATCTGTACTTTTTATGACTAAAAAATCTAGCATTGATGGTAGTTTGTAGTATAAAAAAATCTAGCATTGATGGTAGTTTGTAGTATTGTGATGACTGTTTCACCCTTTCACAGACATCTTCAGGATTTTTGTAGTGGTAAAAATGTATAAATACCATTTAATAAATACATTTTAATTTATAAAATTTGAATTGTGAAAGAAATATAAAAAAAATAAGTGTTTTTTACCACCACATATAAACAACCTTGAGTATGATGCTCCTGAGCGGAAAATTGTTGCCACTGATGTTAAATTTTGATCTGTACTTGTCAGATATAAATATGTCATTATCATCCACAAGGATTAAACCAAGGATGGTTTGTTCTGGTCTCAAACAGTCAAAGAGTCTAGAGCTGGTTACTCCAGCACTTTCTGGGACGTCCCATACCCCTCAGTCCCTTCTGCTTATAGTTCCATAGTTGTTTGGGGATGCGGCAGTCATCTATTCGGCAAACATGTTCCCACCAATTCAGCTGTTACTGGGCAACCCTATCGAGTACACTCATAATATTCAGTTCCTGCAGTTATCTGTGTTTCTTCTATGGCCGTGGAGAGTATACCCTGCCTGAGAAATCTCATTTCAGCCTTGGATATGACTGGCCTGGCCTTTTGTTAAAGTCCAATTTTCAGACCTATAAAGAAGTGTAGGTTGGGTCGTCACCTTGTAGGATTTTAGGTGTGTTTCTTTACTTGCTGGCGTAAGAGTTCGCTTGATGGTCCCTTGAAAGGTTGAACTTACGCAACTTATTCACAATGTCGTTGGTTGTATTATAAGACACACTGTAGCCCAGGTATTCAAAATTGCTGACATATAAATACATTGGCCTCTCTCTTATCCGACTTGGATGGGTAATGGTCAGATAATGGAAAATTCGGTTAACAGAACGGTAACTTGTTTATGACCATCGAGAACAAAGAATTGAATAGACTATATTTGAAGCACATTGTATAAAAACATACTTCTTTATACATTTATTTCACTTGTTCGTACTTACCGATATTCCTAAGGGTCCCCCCAGAGTTCTCCTATAAGCGAGATCAGAAACTGTGTGAGGTTACGAAATAAATATTAATACACATTTTGTATGAAGAGTATTTTCTTAATATTTATTAATCATTTAATATGTTCTGTTGTAAATTATTCATTGCTAAATTCTGGTATGTTTACAAAACCTCTATAATTTTTAGTGTATTGTGCAACTGGAATACAGCTTCCTTGTAATAGGTACTTTTACATTATTGACTTACATACTATGGCTTACCTTATACATCACTCATAAATACACAAACAGAAACAGAAACAGCCCAGCTTTGCTCACTCACGCATACACACTATATAAAAAAACCCCCACTAAAATATTATATCCAAATAGCAACATAGTTAATCTTTACATATTCCGGTTTCGTTTTATGATAATTTGTTGTACGCACTGTCGACCGAACACGTGCTTTTGGTCCGATTCCACTGTCCGTTATTACTGTTATCAAATAGTCACTGCAACAATTTTTAAACTGGGATGTATTGATTAATTTATTGGGTCCCGGTCGGTATTAACGATATTGAGTTAATCGCATTTTATAATACCACCGACCGGGCCCTAAACAAAACTGTAAGCGTCTGTTACTGGAGTCGGCTTCTAGTTGACTGTGTAGCGTCTCTTCCTAAGGTAGACTGTGTTTTGGGCGGTAGGAAGCTGCCGTTCACTGCCCGTTTGATTTCGTCGTCGTTCACGGTGAATTGCTGTGGCTTACGAGCTCTATGCATGAAACATAGTGTGTTTTTTGGTGTGGCAGGCAACCGTGGACGATCTTTGTTAAGCACTGTTGACGTCACTAAAAGTGGGCAGTCCTTAGCGGCATTTCCTGCGGATCGGCTAAGGAGACGATGAATAAAATTGTTCCCCAGACATCTTGGTTTTCGGATGAAGGCGTCATTCCGAGCGCGTACTTGTACTGCGCGTGAGTGCGTGGTCACACTTGTGCAAAGTTCTGAGAAATTTTAGGGTGGTGCAAATTCCTTGCCGAATTACACAATAGAAATTGCGCCTTGCCTTTGTTTCAACACTGTTTCTTGCCACGTGGTCGGTTCCAATGGAAATAACGTTTGCTGGAAATTAAAACTTTCACAATATTTTCTATAAAACCCCAAAAAATGAAATAAACAAAATACAAATACCCTATACTTGTAATAAATAAAAGTCCCCAATTTTGACACGTTACAATACCCCCCTCAATGAGAATTCTGCTGTCCAAAACAGAAGAAATCTCATTGATAAACCCCGAAGAGGACTGGTGAGGAACTGGTGCCAACAACCCCCTTGTTCTTATACATCATGGGTAACCGACCCCCCTGGCTTGGTGACCATGGACGCATCTGAACGAGCTCACTGGACTTCTCCGTAAGAGATCCCAACACCGAAAAATCGAACAGACAAGTACCACCGCACACCTCGCTGTCTAACATGCTACCCCCAAAAAATCCTCAATCCCTGGCTCAGATTATGCCAGATCCTCCACCGATATGTTTCCCCTTGTTTGCAAGCTGGGCTGCCTTTAGCAGATACTGGGCTCACACACACTCACATTACATACTGACATTATATATCTTAAAATTGAAAAAATTTTAAAAAGTTCTTTAAATTACAACACGTTGTTTTCAAATAAAACTGATTCATAAATTTTGGTATAAATTTTAAAATATTCTCTTCATTGTTTCCGGTTTTTATTTAAAATAAGTTATTTTAAACATTTCTTATAATTAACACATCCTTAACCTAACATGTGATCACTTATAGTCTAACAATACAAGTCACTGCAATAAATCAATAAAAATAAACATGGTTAATACACAAACAATCAAATAATCAATACTTAAAATATTCATTAGCTGGCAGGCGCAAAATCAAGATTTTTTTTTTTCAAAAACAAATATTTTCCAAAAAATTTTAAAATTCAAAGAAAATTTAAATTTATTAAAAGGTTTCCTTTACATACAGCAATGATTTTAAAACTTGTTTAAATTGATCAAAAAAAAAAAACAAACAAAATTTGAATCAACTTCATTACTATACAAGCTTAGTGTGTATATGACCTGATCAGCTGATCAAAACCAGGTCAAGTCCACAACCTTGACCCACATACGTTATGTACACTTTCTGTCTGAAAATACATTTAACATCTGTAACATCCTAACTTGAAACACAAAACATAATAAAATAAAACATTTAAAATTAACAAAATATTATTATAAATAATAAGCAAATTGACATTTAGATTATTCAAAATAAACAATTCTTAATTTTACATTATTTTCAATTTTTATCAAAATTTTGTCACTGGTTTTAAAATAAAAATTTTATATCTTTATTACAAATCTCTCTCTTTATTTAACAATCTTATTCTCCCTTACTGTGGGTGACTTAAGTACTTATAACAATTTAATTTACCACTTGGCATTTATACCTTTATAATTAACCTTGCGATTATTACCTCAAAATAACCAAATCAGATTTAACTTTGGTCAAACTCTACACACCCTACATCTTTATAAAATTATAAACATTCCATTTTAATTTCAATTGAACTGTTATTAATTAACCCTCAATTATTTATCATTTGATTGTATGCAATTCAAATTTATTATTAACCTTCCTGTTACATTATATTTCATCTCTGATTACCTTTCTATTATGAATCTTCTATCCAACTCTTCACATTTTAATCATTAATTAGTCTGGGTGACACCTGTATTCTCTTATGCTTTCCCTCGAACAGACAATTATCATCTTACCCCCTTTCTTACTACTAACAACCACTATTAACCATTTATGACACCAATCTCTCAATTATAAATACCTTTCACTAATTCCACTTACCTCTGGCACCGCTCATCTTTGTACTAGGATGTGTGTTCCCTACCTGGCTATCTACATACGAACCAATGCCCCTCCAAAATATCGGCAAACACTCACTCAAACTACTCTATTCCCGCCACAACGCCACACGCTGGTCTCTCGCCACGTCGCACGTTGCTCACACCTTACCACCTCACCCTTACTACAAAATATCATCAACAAATATGTTTATATCTCATTCACATTACTCATCTCTACATATACTCACTACTACTGTGTCCCGAAAATATCTAATACTATCTCTGTGTGTTACCTGAATTTCAAAATTCTTATTCTCTTTAACTCCCATTAACTTTAATTCTACTTAACTCACCTGCCTTATTTCATTATCACCCAAACCCTTTTTACAACATTTTACCTTGATATAACACTAGAAAATTCATCACTTCTCCCCTTATAATAACATACCTCAATTTGAACGTATTGTCTGTTTAATCATCTACCAATCATTATAGAATCTTAATTTCATAAAATCATTTAACTTCATTACCAAACTTTCTTTTATACGACCTTAATTAAGTAATTAATTTTCAATTATTTAATTCAATTATTTAACGGTTCACAATTATTTTCATCGCTTAATTAGTCTGTCAAATTTTATAATTATTGTTAATTTATACTGGTTAATTGCAAATTCAATTTAATTGACAATTAATGTTATCAATTTCTCCTATACATACACATTGTTTACATAACACATAGTACACTATAATGTAGTACACAAATACACTTAACATAATGACATCAACACATAAAAGAATATACAGTCCAACTTATTATTTCTTATCATTAACCACAAATCGTTCCATAAGACAATGCACTTCAAAACCGTATTATTCATATCATTAAATGTTCATGAACAATAAACAATAAACAATTACCCCATATCGTCAAATAATAGTCTAACATATTTGTAACATAGATCATTCTTATTTATATCAAATTTATTAATATTATTATAATAAACCACTACTTCTACGTCGTTCATTATCCCTTTTATTGGTTCATATACCTGTTCAATATTGGTCAATTTTGTCCAGTCTCCGTTGGTATTATCTGTTAACATTAGGTAAGTTATATTATCATTGTTAACCTCATCTACTGCTATCTCAATGTCATTGTAAGGTAAGTACTCATTCTTATTATTACCTCTCTCTACGTTTAATCTTTCTACGAATTCTTCATAATTTTTCTTTACTTTAAATATCTCTATTTCTCTCTTTCTCTCTCTCTCTCTCTCTCTCTCTCAAAACATTTCTCACCATCATGCCAAGCTACACACTCTGTCTCAAAACATGCAGGGGACACTAACTTATCATTTCGGCACCACCTATGAAGTGCACAAAAAACCCAGGGAAATTTATTTACAAACCTATACTCTTCCAAATACTCACGTGAAGCCATTTCTTCACCCCCCACTACAACATTACGGGAAAAATCTACCCCCTGCATCCACTCTGCCTGCAAATCCTTTCTACACTCTCTATCGGATTCATCACACACAAACATCTTATTATCAACTTCTATTCTTTCTACCATTTCGTTATCACTCTCAACATCTATACAATCATTTTCTAACACCATATTTTTATTTGTATTGTCATTTTTATTACTCGTAAACTCATTATTTAAATCATCATTTCCACTACTACTTACCCTGTCATCTTTGTTCGATTTTAATTTGTTTATTACTTTCTCATTTTCTAATTCTATTTCGCCTAACCGCGTCTCTATTTCACTCAATTTCTTATCGTAAATACAGCCTTGTTCTTTAATTTCTTTCTTCACTTCATCAAATTGCACGTTAAGATTATTTTGGATATTTCTAATTTCATTTTTCTGTTCACTAAATAGTGTTTGCATCATTTTTATTATTTCGTTATCTCGTACTTCCCCCATATTTAAAATTTATTTCTCTGACACTTTTTATGTATAAAAAAACCACTATTATTGTAAAATCAAAATACCTAACGCAACTGTACCTTACCTTACTAACACAAACATAACCTTATTTTTACGTATGATATATTTTTTCGATACCCACACTGTTTCTGAATTCTGGCTTATTTATATAATTATTTTATATAATGTCCATCGTTCGGGCCGCCATTTGTATAAAAACATACTTCTTTATACATTTATTTCACTTGTTCGTACTTATCGATATTCCTAAGGGTCCCCCCAGAGTTCTCCTATAAGCGAGATCAGAAACAGTGTGAGGTTACGAAATAAATATTAATACACATTTTGTAAGAAGAGAATTTTCTTAATATTTATTAATCATTTAATATGTTCTGTTGTAAATTATTCATTGCTAAATTCTGGTATGTTTACAAAACCTCTATAATTTTTAGTGTATTGTGCAACTGGAATACAGCTTCCTTGTAATAGGTACTTTTACATTATTGACTTACATACTATGGCTTACCTTATACATCACTCATAAATACACAAACAGAAACAGAAACAGCCCAGCTTTGCTCACTCACGCATACACACTATATAAAAAAACCCCCACTAAAATATTATATCCAAATAGCAACATAGTTAATCTTTACATATTCCGGTTTCGTTTTATGATAATTTGTTGTACGCACTGTCGACCGAACACGTGCTTTTGGTCCGATTCCACTGTCCGTTATTACTGTTATCAAATAGTCACTGCAACAATTTTTAAACTGGGATGTATTGATTAATTTATTGGGTCCCGGTCGGTATTAACGATATTGAGTTAATCGCATTTTATAATACCACCGACCGGGCCCTAAACAAAACTGTAAGCGTCTGTTACTGGAGTCGGCTTCTAGTTGACTGTGTAGCGTCTCTTCCTAAAGTAGACTGTGTTTTGGGCGGTAGGAAGCTGCCGTTCACTGCCCGTTTGATTTCGTCGTCGTTCACGGTGAATTGCTGTGGCTTACGAGCTCTATGCATGAAACATAGTGTGTTTTTTGGTGTGGCAGGCAACCGTGGACGATCTTTGTTAAGCACTGTTGACGTCACTAAAAGTGGGCAGTCCTTAGCGGCATTTCCTGCGGATCGGCTAAGGAGACGATGAATAAAATTGTTCCCCAGACATCTTGGTTTTCGGATGAAGGCGTCATTCCGAGCGCGTACTTGTACTGCGCGTGAGTGCGTGGTCACACTTGTGCAAAGTTCTGAGAAATTTTAGGGTGGTGCAAATTCCTTGCCGAGTTACACAATAGAAATTGCGCCTTGCCTTTGTTTCAACACTGTTTCTTGCCACGTGGTCTGTTCCAATGGAAATAACGTTTGCTGGAAATTAAAACTTTCACAATATTTTCTATAAAACCCCAAAAAATGAAATAAACAAAATACAAATACCCTGTACTTGTAATAAATAAAAGTCCCCAATTTTGACACGTTACAACATGTACGTACAACCCACTTCGTACTGTATCTATAAATGAAATGCGTACGATAAAATTGGATAAATAGTTTAATTATAATTGGTTTAATTGTCTCTGAGTACAATAAATAGAACAATAAATAAAATATATATGGTAGTGTAGATGAATGACTTACCTTAATTATGAAAACAAAGAAATTACGGTCTGCTTTCTTTTGGCTCATGTCGGTTCTAATTTATAAAGAAACGAAGATTTTGGGTGTTAAATAAACTATGTAGGCTGAAAATTAAAGTTGTAACACGAAAACGTGTTACGTATATTTTACTGTACAATTAACCTACATAAAAACAAACACTTTATTTCACACTGTGCACTTAAAAAGTTTAAAAACCAATTTATGAGAAAAAGTCGGTCATTTTCTTTTGTTTTATGTTACTCTAACATCTGTCAGCTGCATAATCTCTCCACTTTTTCAGATTCAGTACATCGACTGACGTTGAAGTAGGCTGTTGTTAACATATCGAAGGGCTATTTCTAGAGCGTCTTTCCCAGCCGCATGAGACATTTTTTGTTTGATCCTCGTTGAATTTATTCTCATTTTCATGATCGTCATTTTTATTCATTACTGCTTCAATAATTTCTTATCATCCATTTCTTTCTCCACATTTTTGTCTTCATTTAACTACTCAATTATCTCTTGTTCTTCATCAGCTTCACATCCTGGTAATTGTCTCACTAATGGCAAGAGTTTATTTTCTGCAGGGCTGGGTGTAATATCATCTGAAACAACCAATGGCAGGATTTTTTGCCAAGATTTTTGCAGAGAAGTCTTAGAAATTGTACTCCACACATCAGCTATCATGTAAATAATGTCCTTAATATTAAGTTTTTTTAAAGCTTGTGTTATATCAATATTACCGTCATCCATATGTTCCATACCTTTTCTGGAAGATTTTTTGATTTAAGAAATGGTTTCACTTTTGGAACAAATTCAGTATCAAACCAGTCTTGAAATAAAAAGGATTCCATCCAAGCATATTTCTGAGCTTGATAATAAATGGGTAGGAATGGTGGATTTATGTTTTTGAAAGCCCTAGGTTTTACAGATTTTCCTACAACAAAAAGTTGTAATTATGTGGTCCCAACGCATTTGAGGAAACAGTAATAGTAATTCTGTCTTTAGACAACTTATGACCTGGCGCATTTAGTTCTGCTTGTCGAGCAGAGTCTGTTGCGGAAGCATTCTATAATTCAACCCCGTTTTGTCAATATTCTAAATCTGATCCGCCACCATGTTCTCATCAGTTATGATTTTTATAAACCGATTTTAAAAATGAGTTTTAGCCGATGGATCAGCTAATAACTTTTCTTCGCAAATCGATAAACATGTTTACCGTGTTGTTTTTTCCATATTGTTAACCACCCATCACTTGCCAAAATATTTGTGTCACCATTAAGTGGCCTATTTAAATGTAAAGCCTTTACTTGAATTACTGGGCCATTCAAAGGCACACCTCATTGTTGAACAAACCACAGCCATAGAGCATATCTAGTGTTTCCAAATTTAGTTTCTTCAGTGTAAAACAAGACATTAAAGCAGTCTGTGGTTTACTTGATATGCTGGAGCAGTAAGATTTTATGTTCGCTTTATTTTTCTTCCAGTCCTTTACATTGGTTCCCCAAACGACCACGCGCTTTCTTTTATCAGCCAGTTTATAACATGCAGTATGTAAATTAAGTTTAGTACAGTACACACAAATACTGTAGAGAGTACACTCATAAATTTAAAGTACAAATTAAAAAATGTCAATTCATACTATAAATTGAACGCATGAAAATTGTACGATTTCTTCAAACATTGATAACTGCATGATGTCTAAAATAAAACTGATGTCATTAAACCTAATGGAAAGAGGATAAATGATTAGTAACTATCGGATGTGACTCATTTTCAAGACTACAGCTGTTACGTAAATGCGTTTGTTTACAATGTCAGTTCGTCAAAATACACTCTGATTTGTGACACAGTACAATATTTTAACAGTGGTAATCATTAAGCATAGTACAGTATATCATTGCTAATAGAATATAATGTACGTACTGTACATAGTGTTTATTAAAAAATTATAAATAATGTATTATTAGTGTATGTATATACGTATAGTTAATTTTTTCCACCCTATCTAGGGTGAAACAGTCGGTTAATGGAATGGTCGGTTAAGAGAGAGGCCACTGTATATGTAATATACTAATTCACATAAAGTACTATGGTTTGGTAAGGTACTGATTATGGAACATTTAAAAAATACTGTAAAACAATATGCACACTATAAGAAAGATTACCACAGCACTGATACACTTAAAATGTACTGACAGCAACATCAGGGCCAGTGAATTGACGCAACCAGCTGATGCCACCGTGACTAGCATTGCTGAGCTCAACTGAATCGATTTGAATATTGTGAAACTTACAAATTTTTTAGATTCTGTACTTAATAAAGTGAACAGCACTAAGTGCTGTAAAGAACATGGTTAAAAACTCTTTCAACTTGAATTTCCCAAGTAACAGCAGCAGTGTGCAGCATGTTTCATGAAGGCATGATGATACTATAAGGGCACTTGGCGATTATGTATTTTTCTCCTTAATTCTGTTCATTGTGATTATTTGTACAGCCATTATTTAACTCCTTACCAGTTTCTGCACTTTGTGACAGTACATAAAGGCCTGTTATCCTAATTATGGGATTAAGGGATCTCGTGTTGTATTTTTATTATATTTATGAATGTCAACCAGGGTTAGGTCAGTTTTACCCATGTCCCAAGAAACAACGCATATTCAACAAGAGGGGAATGATTCCAAGGTCACCGGGAGACAGGCGAAGTCGAACATGTATATTGGCGGTGTATGTGAAAACGAAGTATAAATATGAACTTTCATTGGTCCACAAGGCTGTGTCGTCATTAGTAAACGCTAATGACATAACACCAAGAACGTACAAACCAAGGCGTTGGCTGTAGAAACAAAAGACGGTGACGTCATATACACTACTACTTACGCAGATTTTGCGTATAACCTGTTCTCAGTCTGCATTAACAACTCGGAGCGTACACACGCTCAATTGTGTATTGGGCAGTTATTGCCAACAAAGGTGTTAAAAAATTTGTAAAAATGTAATCATACAAAGTAACTAGTTTCAGTGGACAGTTTCATGAAGTAATCTAAATTCAGTGTACTCAGGAAAAGAGAGATCAAAAAGTTCGGCCGAACATCCGCCAACCATCATGGGAATAGTCTGAGGAGCGTCATTACCACTTCAACGCAGGAAAGTCCTTTTTAAATATTCTAAATTTTAACCAGTCAAATGAGCTCAAAATATATTTAGTACAAAACGTAATCATCATCAAAGTATGAAAGGTGCGAGTGAGAAAGTGAGAGTGAAAGGTTGCCAGCATCTAATAACCATTATCTGGGGCGTTGGTTTGTGTTAAGTATATGTATTATTTAATGAATCTAAAGAAACAAGTAATTTTGAATACCATACTGCAGTAAAATACGTTTGTTAAAAAGATTAAATTCCAGAACAAGTAAGCGCTATATAGAGTTGAAAGCATGGCAAAAGAGGCGGAAGTCATGAAGCCGCCATTTTGGTAATTGTTTAACTGAGTAATGACTCCCATTGTCTATAACACTTGAGTATCGAAAATCAAATAAAGCTTAAATTGTTTAACTATATGTTGTACGAATGGTTATTTCGAAAACCCGACTACCTCTGCCTTTTCGCTTAACGAAGCCCTGGACCCGAAAGATAAAATTAATGTTGATAAAAAAAGACACATGTTTACACCGGATGTACGGAGGGTACTGCTTTAGTTACAATAAAAGACATAAAAATAACTTATCATATTTATATGAAAATGTATGTAAGTGAACAGATGTCGCCCAGAACTAGGGACTTAGTTTATAAGTGAACAGATGGCGCCCGAACAGGAACTTTATATAAAAATTTACATTATATAAATAAGCCGGAAGCAGAGGCAGACGGGTGGCGAAATATACGTAACAATATAGATTACCTGTATAGGTTATGTTATGGTATGAATAGAATACAATACAACAACTAAAACAAAATTTATTATTATTAGTATGATAAAAATGGCAAACAGTAACGAGACGAGTAGAACAGAATCAGAAATGATGGGTGATAGTATTCACTCAACACCAGCCCCAACAAAAAGAGTTGAGGAAAACGACATAATAAGAATGATGAAACTGCTTTTTAATGAACAGAGTATTAAATTCGATACGAAATTAGACAATTTTAATGATAAATTGAACCAGTTTGATGATAAATTAAACCAATTTGATGAGTAATTTACTGATATCAAAAAAGAAATACACAAACAGAATGGTAATATTGATAAAAGATTAAATGAAATAAAGACACGGTTAGACGAGATAGAATTAGAAAATAAGAGGGGTGTGATCTTACTCACTTAATCATTATAATCTATTTTGATTTATACATATAAATAGTACCATAATATGGCACGTGTGTACTTACCAACTTTAATTATTGCCGGGTTCATACTCTTCTTATGTAATATGCTTTTTTACCTAAGGGGTCCAGGAATTCGTTACAGCGAGATTCTTGAGTCAAAGAAGGTGACACAAATGATAACACTGTTTTAGAGTGAAAGTAATTATCGAATTTTAATTGCCAAAGTAACTTCATTATATAAAACCATGTGCTCAAAATGACGTCGTACAATGTTACAACGAAAAAAACAAAATGGTGGTTGTTTTAATTAATTCTATTCATTTTAAATATTTTCTTTTGGTCTCTAATCAAGATCATTAAAACTGTTATTTTGTGCTGCAGCTTGAATTAATTATTAATTTGTATCTGAGGTTGTACACAAACCAATGCCCTTGGCAGAGATACTCATGGCCATGTGCTCACTCACACCCGCTCACATACATTCATCTGATTACAAGTACATTGTTTAATTAGTTTGTTTTTCAATTAATGAGCTCATTAAATTAATAGAAAAAAATGACAAAAGGTTGACTTCTCTTAACGGTGATCTGCGTTGCTCCCTCGCTGTGTTTGGTTGATTCCCCAATGCATGGCTGGTGTTCGCCTAATAATTCTTTTGTTTTAATTACAACATTAGCACTGATTTTACATGTTCTGATTTTAATTGTTATCAAATTTGAGCAACTATCGCTCCACCATCACATTTGCAATTAAGAGTCTGGTTATATTAAACTTTTATGTTAAAACTGAACAGACAGCGATACATCGCTGCTGCACCCTTGAAGGACTACGTCGAATTGAGATGGAGGCAAATGTAAATTTGCACTTGTGTGCGTGTGATTGCTTTTTTATACACTACAACGCCTGGTTAGACTGCGTTGTAGTCAGTGCGTCATTGTTTTGTTATGACGGAACAGTGTTATTGTCCAATCCTAATTCATATTGTAGTCTTTTCGTCACAAACACCGCCATGGTATATTTTGAGTTCAGCACGTCCATCGGCGATCTTGGTGTCTTACTCTGGCTGAATTGGCGTTGTTCCTTTTTCCAGAGGGACAATGTACCTAACCAATCTGTGTTTAAAAATTACATAATAAAACATCGAAAATCACCCTTAATTCCCATAATTCTGTTACTGAGTCATTATGTACCGTTACAAACCCCCTCAAGGAAAATTTTTGTGTCGAAACCCAAAAAATTTCCTTGACTCATTCACACTTTCCTAAAAGGATCAGTCTAGATATGTCACCACAACCCCCTGTAACGTTACAAAAAAATTTATCATTACTTACCCTTGGTCGCACCCTCTGACCTTACTGGACTTCTCCTGAGAGATCCCTACACCATAAGGCCATGAGGCACTCTACACTGCTGTTCTGACGCTCCAGCCAGCCCAGGACTGCGGTCACAACACCACAAAACTCTGAAACATCGAATACAAAAATTTAAAATAGTGGTCTAGTACACTTATATCTATAACTGATATGTTCCCTTTTAGACGCATTGGTTTGTGTTTGGGGCATTGGTTTGTTGTTAATTCAACAGGTTCAACCTCACAACTACAAGACTTACACTACATTGATTTTTTACCACCACCAAACTCAATTTCTTCCTGGTAAGAAAATAAACAACCTATATATAACTACACATAACACAATATATCCACAATTCTTTAATATACCCCCAAAATACCTTCACCTAATTATTTCTACAAATTCAGCTTACAACTATCATGGCAGACACTTTTATTTAAATTTTGTTACTCAACTTAGACTCACTTCTTCTATTCTGTACATGGCAGCTTACTATAATATTTTATCAACTTCATTTGTAACTTTAGATTTTCAACTTTAAATATACTATCTCTTAACACTTGTTATCGTCATTACCCCTGTAACGACCTCCTAACCACACACTCTATTGCCCCCCAACATAATAAAACATCATAAAACATTGTACATTACATATTAACATTGTTACATTTACCTTACATTAAACAGTTTACATGACTTGTACCAAAACTTTATAACATCAATACTCAATTAACTTTCAATTATTTGACATTCATCATATTCTATGCAACAATTTCAAATTTATCCTTACCTTTCAGTTACAATTACCTTCCTATCATGAATTTCCCTTTTCTAACCCTTTTATCCTTACTCGTTTGGGTGACTCTCTCTTATTCACTATTTTCTCTGTCTTATTTTGGCATCAGTCAACCTAACCTTACTACCCCTTTTTTACACTAACCGCTTCTAACCATTAATACATTTTGACACCAATATCTCTATAATAACCCCCTTCACAAATCCCATTTAAAACCTCTGGCACCGCGCCTTTTTTGTACTAGTATGTGTGTATTCCTTCACTATGCTCATTCCCGTATCCGTTCCTGACCCTTTCAGATAACCCTTTCCGGCACACAACGGTCCTTCCTGTCTCAACATCTCTCGTTGCAGACTCCTACACCAATACCCTTATTACAAAATATCACCAACAACCACAAATATAATTACCATGCACATTACTCAACTCTACTTATATAATCACTAACCACTGTGTCCCTAAAATATCTTAACACCTCTTTATATACTATCAATATCTCAACACTTTATTTTTCCTAACTCCCAATAACTCTATTTTATCCTTACTACCCAAACTCTTTTACAACATTTCAACTTAATACACCATTAGAAAATTCATCACTTACCAACTAACAACAATACCTCTCAATACTCAAATCTATTACCTGCTTAATCATTTACTAACCCTTATAACCTGAATCTCATAATATCATTTAAACTTCCTTTAGTTATTTAAAATCCTACAATACATGTTTACATAAAAATTACATAAAATACACAACAGCAAAAATACACAAAAATATACAATTCACATAATCATGAAATCATTTACCATAATCAGTCCTAATCAGTCCATTTAAAAAAAACACTGTCCACATAATTAAATTAAATGTTCATAACACAATAGAAGGTCTACCCTCCATCGTTAAACAATAGTCTTATCTTTGGTCTGTACAATTTATTTTTTATTAAATACATTATATTAACATCATTAATATAACACTTATTTAAATTCTTATATTTTACAAAACCGTCATCATTAATAGGGTTATTACCTATCAATTCATCATACAACCTGTCACGATTGGTTATTGTACTGTCACCTCCAGTATAATTAGTCACAACTAGGTACGTTATAAAGTCATTATTTCCATTATCATCTTCTCCTACTGCTATATCAGCTTCATTACAAGGTAAGTATCTACTTTTATTATCAATCATCTCTACTCCTAACCTTTCCATAAATTCTTCATAATTTTTCTTTACTTTAAATATCTCTATTTCTCTCTTTCTCTCTCTCTCAAAACATTTCTCACCATCATACCAAGCTACACACTCTCTCTCAAAACATGCAGGGGATACTAAATTATCATTACAGCACCACCTGTGAAGTGCACAAAAAACCAAGGGAAATTTATCTGTAGACCTATCGTCTTTCACATATTCACGTGAAGCCATTTCTTCACCCCCCACTACAACATTATGGGAAAAATTTACCCCCTGCAACCCCTTTATCTGTAAATTCTCTCTATACTTTCTCTCTAATTCATCAACACTTTTTATAACTTCATTATCAAATTCTACTCCCATTATACTTTTATCACCACTCTCAATACTCACACAATTATTTTCTAACACCATATTTTTATTTATTTTATTATAATTTTCCACCCCACTTACCTTGTTTTTGTCTCTATCTAATCTGTCTACCTTGTCAATGGTACAATTTTGTTTCTGTATTTTATTTTAAAATTTTTCTAATCTCTCTTCTACTTGATTTAATTTGACATTTTGTAAAGTACTTTGCTTCTTGAGCTCATTCTCAAAACTATCTAATTTTACATTAAATGTACTAAATTTAACATTCTGTTGTTCGAATTTATCGCTAATTAGCGTGAATAAATCCTCTAACGAGATTTTACTTTCAACTGCTTTAGGTGTTGAACTAACATGTCTTTCCAATAAAATGGATTCTGTCTCTGTATTATCCATTTCCATACTATTATTGTTTTCTGCCATTTTGTACTTTATATGTTGGAATTATTATTTCGTTCTACTTGTAACGAAATTACACAATTACTATTTACTCTATCAACATAACCTCCATAACCTCTCTTATTAGGTTCTGGATTATTTCGTCACCCTCTATGTCTCTGAATCTGGCTTATTTATATAAAATAATTTTTTATATAAAGTCAACTGTTCGGGGCCATTTGTGATCTTACTCATAAAGTCCCTGTGAGCGCGGCATTTGTATAAAAACTCACTTCTTCCTTATAATCTATTTTGATTTATACATATAAATAGTACCATAATATGGCACGTGTGTACTTACCAACTTTAATTATTGCCGGGTTCATACTCTTCTTATGTAATATGCTTTTTTACCTAAGGGGTCCAGGAATTCGTTACAGCGAGATTCTTGAGTGAAAGAAGGTGACACAAATGATAACACTGTTTTAGAGTGAAAGTAATTATCGAATTTTAATTGCCAAAGTAACTTCATTATATAAAACCATGTGCTCAAAATGACGTCGTACAATGTTACAACGAAAAAAACAAAATGGTGGTTGTTTTAATTAATTCTATTCATTTTAAATATTTTCTTTTGGTCTCTAATCAAGATCATTAAAACTGTTATTTTGTGCTGCAGCTTGAATTAATTATTAATTTGTATCTGAGGTTGTACACAAACCAATGCCCTTGGCAGAGATACTCATGGCCATGTGCTCACTCACACCCGCTCACATACATTCATCTGATTACAAGTACATTGTTTAATTAGTTTGTTTTTCAATTAATGAGCTCATTAAATTAATAGAAAAAAATGACAAAAGGTTGACTTCTCTTAACGGTGATCTGCGTTGCTCCCTCGCTGTGTTTGGTTGATTCCCCAATGCATGGCTGGTGTTCGCCTAATAATTCTTTTGTTTTAATTACAACATTAGCACTGATTTTACATGTTCTGATTTTAATTGTTATCAAATTTGAGCAACTATCGCTCCACCATCACATTTGCAATTAAGAGTCTGGTTATATTAAACTTTTATGTTAAAACTGAACAGACAGCGATACATCGCTGCGGCACCCTTGAAGGACTACGTCGAATTGAGATGGAGGCAAATGTAAATTTGCACTTGTGTGCGTGTGATTTTACGTCATCAAGCTTTTTTATACACTACAACGCCTGGTTAGACTGCGTTGTAGTCAGTGCGTCATTGTTTTGTTATGACGGAACAGTGTTATTGTCCAATCCTAATTCATATTGTAGTCTTTTCGTCACAAACACCGCCATGGTATATTTTGAGTTCAGCACGTCCATTGGCGATCTTGGTGTCTTACTCTGGCTGAATTGGCGTTGTTCCTTTTTCCAGAGGGACAATGTACCTAACCAATCTGTGTTTAAAAATTACATAATAAAACATCGAAAATCACCCTTAATTCCCATAATTCTGTTACTGAGTCATTATGTACCGTTACAGGGGAGTAGACAAATTAGAAATGGACAAAGATGACAAGGTAAGTAGTAGTGGAAATGATGATAAAATAAATAAAAATATAGTAATAGGAGATAATAGTGTGGAGGTTGGTAGTAATAATGAGGTTTTATGGGGAATAGAATATAATAATAATGGAATGATAGGGTGTTTTGAAGGGTTAAAGAGAGTGTGTAAAGAGAAAAAGGGAGAGAGATGGTGTGATAGTGAGAGATATATTGAGAGAAACAGAGAAGTAGAGATTTTTAAGATAAGTAGAGATTATGAAGAATTTATGGAAAGGTTAGGAGTAGAGATGATTGATAAATATAATAAGAACTTACCTTGTAATAAAACTGAAGTAGTAGGAGATAATGAAAATAATGACTTTGCAAATTACCTAATTATGACTAATTATACCGAAGGTGCCAGAACCATACCCGATCATGAGTTATATGAATTTGCGGAAAAGGATAAAAATTTGAATAGTTGGTACATGTATAATGATAAGATAAGATATCTAATATTAAACAATGTATATAGTTTTAAGATTCGACTATTATTTGACGATGGAGGGTAAATATTTTATTGTGTTTATGAGCATTTAATTATGTGGACAGTGTTTTGAAATGGACTGCTTATGAACTGATTTATGAGAAACGATTTAATGATAATGTGGATTGTATATTTTTGTGTATATTAATATCAGTGTATTTGTGTATTTTTGCTGTTGTGTATTTTATGTATTTTTTTGTATAAACTATGTACTGTAGAATTTTAAATATTCAAGAATAATTAATTATGAGGATGATTTTAAATGATATTATGAGATTTAGATTCCAATGGTTAGTAAATGATTACGCATGTAATATATTTGGATATTGAGTTGTTTTAGGATTGTAAGATAAGTGATAAATTTTCTAGTAGTATATTAAGGTGAAATGTTGTAAAGAGTTTGGGTAATAATGATAAATAAGGGCATTGGAGTTAGTTAAATAGAGTTATTGGGAGTTAGAGAAAATAAGAATGTTGAGACGCTGATAATATATAAAGAGGTGTTAGATATTTTAGGGACACAGTGGTTAGTGATTATATGTAGAGGTGAGTAATGTGAATGGTATATATATTTGTTGATGATGATATTTTGTAGTAAGGATCCGGTGTAAGGAGTGATCAGCGTGCGACGTGGCAAGGGACCAGCGTGCAGCGTTGTGGCAGGCGGAGCAATTTTGGGTTAGAGTGTTTGCCGATATTTGGTGGAGGGCAAATGGTTAGGGATGGATATGGCCAGGTAGGGAACATACATCCTAGTACAAAAACGAGCGGTGCCAGAGGATTTAAATGGGATTAGTGAAGGGGGTTATTATAGAGATATTGGTGTCATAATAGGCTAACGGTTAGAAGCGGTTGTTACTAGAAAAAAGGGGTAGTAAGGTTAGATTGACAAATGCCAAAGTAAGATAGAGAGAATAATGAATAATAGAGAGTCACCCAAACTAATAAGCATTGAGGAAGGGTTAGAAAAGGAAAATTCATAGCAGAAAGGTAATGTAACTGGAAGGGTAATGATAAATTTGAAATTTTTTTGTATAGAATCTAGGGATATATCAAATGTTAAATAATTAAAAGTTGAAAATAGTTGATAGTAGTAATGTTATAAAGTTTTGGTACAAGTTGTGTAAATATAAATTGTTTAATGTAAATGTAACAATGTTAATGTTTGATGTTCCATGTTTTGTTATATTTTATTGTTATTGGTAGTAACGATAACAGAATATTAAATGTTAAAGAATTAGTAGTGAGATTGGTGTTGGTTATCAAGTATATAATGATGATTCTGATGTAAAGAAGCGTAAAGAAAGTTGAGTAAAGAAAATAAATAGTTTTGAAGTGTTTGCCATAATAGGTATATGTGTTGATTTTATCTGAAATAAATTAGTAGAGATAGTGGTTGTTGTTTGAGAGAGTAGAATTTGTTTTATGCTTAGTATAATAATATGTTTTCTTGTCGTGAGAGAAGCAAGTTGATGTTGACTGGAGTCAGAGAATTTGATAAAAAATATACAGGAGTGTTGAAAATTGGAAGGATTTATCTGTCTTAAATCTTGTTTTTTTTTTTTGATATTTGAAAACTTATGAGTTAAGAAAACCAACGCCTCAAAACACAAACCAATGCATCTAAGGGGAGACATATCAGTTGCGGATATGGAGATAGATAAGGCCACTATTTTAAAATTTTGTATTGCATGTTTCAGAGTTTTGTGGTGTTGTGACCGCGGTCCTGAGCTGGCCGGTGCGTCAGAACAGGAGCGTTAAGTGCCTCATGGCCTTATGGTGTTGGGATCTCTCCTGAGAAGTCCAGTAAGGTCAGACAGGTACGATCATCATCATTGGACCAAGGGTAAGTGATTCTATTTCTTTTATGTTAACACTACAGGGGGTTGTGGCGACATATCTGAACTGGTCCTTTTAGAAACGTGTGAATGAGTCAATGAAAGTTTTTATGTTTCGACATAAAACCTTTCATTGAGGGGGTTTGTGACAGTACATAAAGGCCTGTTATCCTAATTATGGGATTAAGGGATCTCGTGTTGTATTTTTATTATATTTATGAACGTCAACCAGGGTTAGGTCAGTTTTACCCATGTCCCAAGAAACAACGCATATTCAACAAGAGGGGAATGATTCCAAGGTCACCGGGAGACGGGCGACGTCGAACATGTATAATGGCAGTATATGTGAAAACGAACTATAAATATGAACTTTCATTGGTCCACAAGGCTGTGTCGTCATTAGTAAACGCTAATGACATAACACCAAGAATGTACAAACCAAGGCGTTGGCCGTAGAAACAAAAAACGGTGACGTCATATACGCTACTACTTACGCAGATTTTGCGTATAACCTGTTCTCAGTCTGCATTAACAACTCAGAGCGTACACACGGGTAAAAAATTTGTAAAAATGTAATCATACAAAGTAACTAGTTTCAGTGGACAGTTAAATGAAGTAATCTAAATTCAGTGCTCTCAGGAAAAGACAGATCAAAAAGTTCGGCCGAACATCCGCCAACCATCATGGGAATAGTCTGAGGAGCGTCATTACCACTTCAACGCAGGAAAGTCCTTTTTAAATATTCTAAATTTTAACCAGTCAAATGAGCTCAAAATATATTTACTACAAAATGTAATCATCATCAAAGTATGAAAGGTGCGAGTGAGAAAGTGAGAGTGAAAGGTTGCCGGCATCTAATAACCATTATCTGGGGCGTTGGTTTGTGTTAAGTATATGTATTATTTAATGAATCTAAAGAAACAAGTAATTTTGAATACCATACTGCAGTAAAATACGTTTGTTAAAAAGATTAAATTCCAGAACAAGTAAGCGCTATATAGAGTTGAAAGCATGGCAAAAGAGGCGGAAGTCATGAAGCCGCCATTTTGGTAATTGTTTAACTGAGTAATGACTCCCATTGTCTATAACACTTGAATATAGAAAATCAAATAATGCTTAAATTGTTTAACTATATGTTGTACGAATGGTTATTTCGAAAACCCGACTACCT
This sequence comes from Magicicada septendecula, assembly GCA_034769895.1. Classification (NCBI taxonomy): domain Eukaryota; kingdom Metazoa; phylum Arthropoda; class Insecta; order Hemiptera; family Cicadidae; genus Magicicada; species Magicicada septendecula. The sequence continues at coordinate 37,758,260 of CM068375.1, read as the reverse complement.
CTGCCTTTTCGCTTAACGAAGCCTTGGACCCGAAAGATAAAATTAATGTTGATAAAAAAGACACATGTTTACACCGGATGTATGGTGGGTACTGCTTTAGTTACAATAAAAGACATAAAAATAACATCATATTTATATGAAAATGTATGTAAGTGAACAGATGTCGCCCAGAACTAGGGACTTATTATTTGTATTGTTCGAAAGTTAACAACTTTGATGTTACTTGTCATTATTACTGTACACCTGAGTACTTTGTTGATTAATTTTTGTTGCTCTTACTTATTATGTATATAAAAATGTCTCAGAACACACACACACACACACACACACACACACACACACACACACACACACACACACACACACACACACACACACACACACACACACACACACACACACCACTATTGTAACGTTACACAACCCATGCCCAAATATGATAACACAATCATCCCACTCTAAAGGTCAGAAATGGGTATTATGTACCTAGCTATAGAATACTTTGTACTACAGAACACTATAAACAATAACAAAGTGACATAGTGTACAAAGTGAGATATAGTGTACATAGTGAGAAGGGTAAATTGTTAAAAAGGAGCATCTTTTAAAATGTAGATGGAAAAACCATCAATTGTAGCAATGGACTATATTGCTGCTGATAAATTTTGTATTTTGTTTGTATTTTGTATAATTTGTATTGTGTAAGCCACAAAGGTTTTGTACCTAGGTATAATTTTATGTTTAATATAATAATTGTGTTTAAATATAAGATAACCCAGGGTTAGATATAAAATAATAATAATATAAAATAATACTATATAAGTAAGATGGCATAGGAAAATAGTTTAGAGTAAGGATACTTTAAGCAAATAATAAATAAATACAATTGAAGGGAATTAAAATATTAAAGACCTATGTATAAGCTTAAGAGAAAATAGAAAGAAAAACTGTGATAATGTATTCACAATACCAATACAAATACATAAAATTATTTTATCTTTCACCTACCTTGTTTTGTCTTCTCCCAGGATCCGTCACACGAACGTTAAGATGCAAGTATGATTATAGGTTATTTCAAGGCAGCCCCGTCACAAAAGCTTATATAAATTAAATTGGATTATAAACAAAATTAAAAAAGGATTGTTTTTCTATAAAGAAGAAATAAATTTATAATAATGAATAATAGCCTATATACTAAAAAGTATATAGATTCACCAATAAAAAACCATAAAAAAATTCTTGGTTACTAACAGTAACCAACTAACAAGATATAATTTAATTGTTAAAACGATTGGGAAGTGAACGTTTGAAAAAAGTGTAATGCCTATTTAAAATTTGAAAATTAGTGAATACTTTTGGAATAACCAGTGCGAAATTTAATAAAATTGACGAGAGATGTACACCTTCTATTAGAACTTCTGCAAGTAGCACCATCCACGCCCTTTATTTGACGAAATTTTGAGAAAATTTAACGACTAGTTCCAGGCCTAGTATCCAGCACTTCGAGATTTGGGTGAGATCGTATCCTAGTAAAAATTAACTAAATTACAACTCAACTATAACTTCATAACACTAGAAACAGCACCATATCTTTAAACACATCAGGAAAAGAGGTGAAACCAACTTTATTATCTTCGTTAACCAAAAAACGTTGCCATTAAATAGTTTTTGTGTATAGCGAAGGAACGTAACCTGCGATCTGGCGGATAAACCCGGAACTACATACTAAAGAAAAACAAATATAATCTATTTTTTTATGTAAAGCTTGGTATTAAATTATTCATTTCTGACCATCTCATAGCACAAAGAACTTACAAATAACCCTGGGAAATTAATAAATTAATTCTTTATTGTTTTATATTTTATAAAGGATAAAAATATTTGTTATTTTTTCTATGTTTACCAAATAAAACCGAACTAATGTTGTGTTGAAAGGAAGAATCGATTATAACTTTCTGTATTGGGAGAAGATAAAAAAAAACATTGCATTTATTAAATAAATACCATGAATACTTTGTTATTTGAATAAAATGTGTATTATTTTCAGTAGAGGGTAGTTGTTTACAGATCGTCAGGAGGCAAAGAAGAGTACGAACAACCAGAAAATATTACAGACAATTGGTGTTAATTTAACTTCCAATTTGTTTGTAAACGTCAAAATCAGCTGGGGGCACTCTCTCTCCTAACTACAGTCAAACAACTTCATTGAATTCTCCCAAATCACACACACTCGATTTCATTTTTTTGGAACTGTAAACATAAAATATAACGAATTCTGTGACGATCGCAAGAGTGACGATAAGATGTAACGATACTATCTAGACGTTACAAGATTGGCGAACCCAACAGTGGGTCTAATAAAATATTATTTCATTAAACAATTACCGTGACTCTCATTAAAGCGAGATTTTCGAAGGGCAAATAAAACTTAGATTTAATTAAGTAAAGTACTATTTAGACTCTTAGAGATTAACCGCGAGACGTTACAAGATGACGCTAACAACGTGAGGCTTATAAAATAAAGAAATAATTATAGTGACGATCGCAAAAGGTAATAAGACTCCGAGAGATATACCGCGAGACGTTACAAGATGGCGCTCAATGTAAAAGGGCTTTAATTAGGAAAGAAATTTTGAAATATTCGACAAAATAATATAACAAAAAACCTAATTTTCGTCGGCAGTTATGAGAAAACAAGAAATGCGTAATACCAGAGGCAGATCGAAGAAGAGGGCAGAAGAAAAGGAGAAGGAAGAAGGTGGACAGGAACAAGAAATAGAGGTAGTTACGGACAGTGAAATAGAACAACCGACGGGCGATAAAGAAGAAACCGAAGTAGTTATGGACACTGAAAAGGAGCAACAGGCGGGTGACCAAGCGGTAGCCAGAGAAGAACCAAATTGGCAAGAAATAATGAAATTTATGGCAGAACAAAGCAGACAAAACAATGAAAACTTAATAAGACAGATGAAAGAAGAAAATAATGAAAATTTAAGGAAAATAAATGAGGAAAATAAGGAAAACTCAAGGAAACAAAATGAAACCTTGAGTGAAAATTTTGACAAAATAGATGAAAACGCAAGGAAACAAAATGAAACCTTGAGCAAAAAATTTGACAAAATAGATGAAAGTTTTAGGAAACAGGAGGAGAACTCGAGGAAGCAAAATGAAACTTTGAGGGACAGTTTAAAACAAATTGAGAAAATAAACGAAGAAAATTTAAAACAAATTGAGGGTAAAATGGAGAATTTCATTAAGGAGATAAGGGAAACTTTCGGGGAGAAGTTTGAAAATGTTAATACACTTAGACAAAAAGCAGATACATACAAGGAGGAGACAAATAAGCAAATGGACAGTGGTTTCAAGAAGTTGGATGAAACACTAGACAGCACTTCAGAAGGGATTAAAGTAAGTCCGAATACAGAAGAGAGCAGGAAGGAAATAGAAATTACAGAATACCAAGGTGTAATATTATCTGAAAATAAAAATAGCCACAACAAAGAGGATAATCAATACCTGGAAAAGAAGACCAAGAAAATAATAAAGACATGTAGAAAGAAAATAATAAATACAAGGGAAGAATTGGAGATGAGGAAGGGTGGATTAATTAATGTATTTAACCTTCCAATTAATGAACAGAGGGAGTTAATTAAGTTTACATCCCAGTTAAATGGGTCGACGATTGAAGTGCATCAGAAGATATTAGTCAGATCATCAAGACGGAATATATCATTAAACATTTTGGTAAATCATCCAGAGGAAAATGGGAATGGAATGCTATTAAAAATGAGTGAATATGTTATATCAGAGGAGGTACAATACCTGTTAGTTAAAAAAGAACGAACAATTACGGAAGACCTAAATGAAGGGTTCATAGCAGCAAAGTGGGAGAGCCGGATGGTAAGAAGATTGTCAAGGAGAGAATTAATTCCAAACACCTCAGTAATCCGAGAAAAGGGAGTACCTGAGTTAATGGACCATGGTTAAACTAAACAATAACCAACCAGAAAAAAGGGGACTGATTTTCTGATACCGACCAAGAAACCCATTGAAAAAATAAAAACCCCAAAATTCAAAAAGCACAAGTAAGGACAACTTACTTAATTTATTCAGGAACGATATGATTTAATAAAAACCCCAAAATTAAAAAAGCACGTAAGGACAACTTACTTAATTTATTCAGGAACGATATGATTTAATAAAAACCCCAAAATTCAAAAAGCATGTAAGTACAACTTACTAAATATTTTGAAACAATATGATTTAATAAAAAGTATGTAAGTACAACTTACTCAAGATATTTCGTAACCATTTGATTTAATAAAAAGTATGCAAGTACAACTTACTTAAGATATTTCGCAACCATTTGATTTAATAAAAAGACAAACCACCAAGAAAATGTAAGAACAGATTATTAAATAATAATTATAAATAACTGATTTAAAATGGAATAATAGGAAAAATAATATTTTGATGGTAACAAACAGAAGAAAAAAAAAATAAATAAAAACAATTGATGGTAATGTGCTCAAATAAGAAGAATAACGAATAATTTAATGACTACAATGAAGCTGAAGGAGGATAATAATTAATACAACAATAATTTAGAATCTCTCGGAATTGAAGATGATATAAGAAGAAATGATACGGAGAAAATATGTCACAAGAAGGAAAGTTAAAAGGATTTTAAAATAATGCCTATCAATAATGTTATATGCTATTAGTTAATGGAAAAGAAGAAGGAATCAAGAAGAAAAAGAAATATATAATTAAATGCAAACAGCAACAGTATGAAGAATCCCAAAAGTGTTTAGTATTAGTCGCTGATCGACTACTTATAAGTTTCTTATCATAATGAATTGACCGTAGAAATGTTACGGCAATAATTTTCCTGAGCAGGGATGATGTTCCCCTGGTCTCAGAAGGTGTAAGGATGGACAGCGGAGTAATGGACCCAAAGTGGCCACCCGAACTGAACCACCGCACAATATAGGGAAAAATGTTAGGGAAATTGAATATTTAAGGGATAATTATAAAATAGCTGAAAAGAGTGATATTAGATTCCAGAAGTATGAATGTAGAAAATAGAAGGAAGATAGCAGACAGAAGCTTAATTGAGAAAGCGAATTTATAGAAGTAAATAGAAATATAAGTGTTAAAACAAGTTTTTTATGATTAGTGTGACCAGCCCTTATCAAGTAATATGTGGAAGACCACTACCCAGAGAAATAAATCATTGATGAATTTGCCTCCAAGAGAGAGAGAGTTGAATATAAAATCCAGCTTATTACCATTAACCGAATAACAGGTGTATAAACAATCAGAAAGGAAGGAATATTATGAAGATATATGGAAGAATCCGAAGATTGAAGGGTTCAACAATTTATTTTTTTAAAACCAGTAAACAAAAATAAATCTGTTCTAGTGGGGGGGCTTTATGTAACGTTACATAACCCATGCCCAAATATGATAACACAATCATCCCACTCTAAAGGTCAGAAATGGGTATTATGTACCTAGCTATAGAATAGAATACTTTGTACTACAGAACACTATAAACAATAACAAAGTGACATAGTGTACATAGTGAGAGGGTAAATTGTTAAAAAGGAGCATCTTTTAAAATGTAGATGGAAAAACCATCAATTGTAGCAGTGGACTATATTGCTGCTGATAAATTTTGTATTTTGTATAATTTGTATTGTGTAAGCCACAAAGGTTTTGTACCTAGGTATAATTTTATGTTTAATATAATAATTGTGTTTAAATATAAGATAACCCAGGGTTAGATATAAAATAATAATAATATAAAATAATACTATATAAGTAAGATGGCATAGGAAAATAGTTTAGAGTAAGGATACTTTAAGCAAATAATAAATAAATACAATTGAAGGGAATTAAAATATTAAAGACCTATGTATAAGCTTAAGAGAAAATAGAAAGAAAAACTGTGATAATCTATTCACAATACCAATACAAATACATAAAATTATTTTATCTTTCACCTACCTTGTTTTGTCTTCTCCCAGGATCCGTCACACGAACATTAAGATGCAAGTATGATTATAGGTTATTTCAAGGCAGCCCCGTCACAAAACCTTATATAAATTAAATTGGATTATAAACAAAATTAAAAAAGGATTATTGTTCAATAAAGAAGAAATAAATTTATAATAATGAATAATAGCCTATATACTAAAAAGTATATAGATTCACCAATAAAAAACTATAAAAAAATTCTTGGTTACTAACAGTAACCAACTAACAAGATATAATTTAATTGTTAAAACGATTGGGAAGTGAACGTTTGAAAAAAGTGTAATGCCTATTTAAAAATTTGAAAATTTATAAATACTTTCGGAATAAACAGGGCGAAATTTAATAAAAATTGACGAGAGATGTACAGCTTCTATTAGAACTTCTGCAAGTAGCACCATCCAAGCCTTTATTTGACGAAATTTTGAGAAACTTAACGACTGGTTCCAGGCCTAGTATCTAGCACTTCGAGATTTTGGTGAGACCGTATCCTAGTAAAAATTAACTAAATTACAACTCAACTATAACTTCTAACACTAGAAACAGCACCATACAAGTAAACACTTCAGGAAAAGAGGTGAAACCAACTTTATTAATTTTTGTTAACCAAAAAATCTTCTTCGTATTGTTTAAATTAGCAGCCATCCTTACTATTTCTTTTATGAATTTGCTAACTGCTATAATTTTTATCGTTCGACTAAGCTTTTCATATGAAGATGTCAGTGATGACGAAAAGCTTAGTCGAACAATAAAAATTATAGCAGTTAGCAAATTCATAAAAGAAATAACAAAAAATCTTCATAACGGACCTCTGTGAGTTTTCAGACGCCATTAAATAATTCTGTATTTGTAGCGAGGAACATAACCTGTACTCTGGCGGATAAACCCGGAACTACAGACTAAAGAAAAACAAAATATAATCTATATTTCTTTTGTAAAGCTTGGTATTAAATTATTCATTTCTGACCGTCTCATAGCACAAAGAACTTGCAAATAACCCTGGCAATTAAAAAAAAATTAATTCTTTATTGTTTTACATTTCATAAAGGATAAAAATATTTGTTATACTTTCTATGTTTACCAAATAAGATCGAACTAATGTTGTGTTGACAGGGAGAATCGATTATAACTTTCTGTATTGGGAGAAGATAAAAACAGTGTATTTATTAAATAAATACCATGAATACTTTGTTATAAATAATAAAATGTGTATTATTTTCAGTAGAGGGTAGTTGTTTACAGATTGTCTGGAGACAGAGAAGAGAACGGACAACCAGAAAATATTACATACCATTGGTGTTAATTTAACCTCCAATGTGTTTGTAAACGTCACAATCAGCTGGTCTCATGAGCGGAGAAATTTAAATTAATTAATTGTATGCCAAGAGGATAATTCTTTTTGCACTCTCCCTCCTAACTACGGTCAAACAACTTTATTGAATTCACCCAAATAAAATCTAAGGGAAATATCTGTATAATCACACACACTTGATTTTTGGAAACTTTGAACATCAATTATAACGAATTCTGTGACTCTCATTAAAGCGAGATTTTCGAAGAGCATAAATAGACGATAAGAAATTTTTTTTTAGGAAACGTCTATAAGACTCCGAGAGATTACCTGCGAGACGTTACAAGATGGCGCCCAACGTGGGGCTTTTGAACATTCGCAAATATAATCAATAAGTAACAGAAAAGAGCGAGACGTTACAAGATGGCGCTCAACTTAACAGGGCTTTAATTAGGAAAGACATTTTGAGATATGTGAAAGATAATATCACAAAAAACCTAATTTTCGTCGGCAACTATGAGAAAACAAGACATGCATAATACCAGAGGCAGATCGAAGAAGAGGGCAGAAGAAATGGAGAAGGAAGAAGGTGGACAGGACGAGAGATAGAAGTAGTTACGGACAGTGAAATGGAACAACCAACGGGTGATAAAGAAGAAACCGAAGTAGTCACAAACACGGAAAAGGAAAGAGTTGAAGAGGATGCCCAAGGGGACCAACCAGATAAAGCGGTAGCCAGAGAAGAACCAAATTGGCAGGAAATGATGAAATTTATGGTAGAACAATTTAGTAAACAGGAGAAAAAATTTGATAAAATAGATGAAAACTCAAGGAAACAAAATGAAACCTTGAGTGAAAAATTTGATAAAATAGATGAAAACTTTAGGAAACAGGAGGAAACTTTGAAGGAACAAAACAAACAAACCAATGATAAAATAGACGAGCGGAGAAATTTAAACTAAGTAATTGTATGCCAAGAGGATAATACTTTTTGCACTCTCTCTCCTAACAACTTCGTTGAATTCTCCCAAATCACACACTCTCGATTTCTTTTTTCTTGGTTTTATTTAAGTTAAACATAAATTATAACGGACACTGAACCTTTGCAAATACAATCAATAAAGGATTAACAGTGACTCTCATTAAAGCGAGATTTTCGAGGAGAATAAATAGACTAAAAGAAATTTTTTTAGGAAACGTCTATTAGACTCTGAGACTTTAACCGCGAGACGTTACACTATTCATGAAACATACCTGATTTTAGTGTTGCCTATCTTAATGTCATTTTATAAGAACATATTGTCTAAATCTCTATACACTGGTCAACCAGAATGATTTATGGAGAACCGTTTATCTAGTCCTTCATGTGAAGCTAATCCCGTCCTACATGGACAGGAGTGCAGTGCGAATCTACATGAAGAATCAAGTGAATCTTATTCGTGTCAGTGAATTATACCATTTCACCTCTCCAAAAGAGGAGGTGGTAAACTAAGCTACATTAACCCTTTGGGTGTGGGCACCTAATTTTTGTCACTCTATATATCTATTCAGTTACTATTATTCCACCCTTACAGCAGTGTATGTTGTTTTCTGTATTTGTAACTTTTTAAAATTATTTTAATTTTTTTTTGCGTATGAGCCACTTTGGATTACGTTTGGTTCAACTGGTTCCTTCCTTCTTCTCCTCTCGCTTCCTCCTCTCCCACATCTCCTTCATTCTTGATTGATGTCTGTCCCTCCTTTCATCAGTCCAGATGGGACCTGTCCTCTTCTTGGGGTTTTCCTGAAAACCTTGTGCATATTTCAATTTCTTTTTGAGTGGCAAGCATTCATCTTCTCTGTCATGGATGTTGGTGCAAGTTCTCCAGAATCCGACGACTTGCTTGGATTGCTCTCGGCAATGGTGGATTGGTTACCACTTGGAGTAGTTTTTCGTTCCTGACTTTCCACCATGCTGTACCCTTGAACAAAGTTTTGCTGGTAGGTTAGCAGTATTTCAGCTAATTCAAGATACAACCAAGATTGTTATTGTTATTCCTGGAGGCCCTATGCCAATGACCATCCACTGGTTCTTCCAAATTTTGGGACAGTTTCCCATCCCAAGAGCAAATGGGTGCCGTAAACTCTACTTGCTCTCATCCGCCCTCCTAGGAGGCCGTTAGCACTTGGTAGAGGGGGGTCACCTTATACCTGGTGACACTCTTGTCACCAGAGCCTTGTTAAATGGGTCACTGCGAGAAGGTGAGGTTAGCATTTTAAGAAGCGAGGTTCCCCCTTGACCCCCATTATTTTAGTTTATTCACAGTTTTTTTTTAAAGAGAAAGTTACTAAATTATTAAAAATTATATGTACTAACTTATATAATTGAAGAAAACTACTGTAAAATTAGGTAACAAAGAAATAAATATTTATAATAATATACATAATAAAATATGGTAATCCCTTTTTTCATTTTACCCTTCATCTGAATTCATTTCTTACAATTGAGGATTCTAAATGACATTAAATTAGATATTGTTTTAGTGATAAATGATAAAATATAACATATGAACTGAACAACAGTGTTTGCTAGTAATATAAAAACAATGATAAACGGAACACACCAAAATCTTTACTCGAACTTCTGATTGAAACAGTGGTATGTAATTATATAATACAGTTGACGATGGCTATTATACCACTACCTGTCCAGTGAAAAACTGTATCCTGCATTAGATTGAACTCCAAGTCTCTGATGGAGGGGATAAAGTATGCGTGATTGTGTTGTGTGTGTGCTTGTGTTGGTATTGTTTGTTTGTCAAGGCCAATGATTCATCAGCCCTGTTCACAGTGCAAACTGGCATCCATCACAAAAGCAGACTAACAGTTTGTAATATTATCGCAGTGCGCTTCTTACCATTACGGTAGTAAGTAAGCAATTAAGAAATTGCAACAGTCATGGAAGTCTTAATTTTTCGGAATTGACTGAAATAACTGAGCAAGCAATAATGTCAGTAACTGATAATGACTGGGTAGGGTACTGCAAGAAAGTTGGGGAGGTAGAGGACTACTGCTGGGAAAGTGATGGGATAGTGTCAGACATTATTGACAAGATTATTATCACATCAGGTTCAGATGATACACTATCAGCACTGAAAGTGGTGACAACATAGACAGCAGTGACAGTGACTCTGATCGCAGTTTCAATACTGACAGGGAAGAGGAAACAGATGAGGAGTTAGCTCGCCTTCTTTAAAATGTAAGTCGTCTATTACATTTTGAAATGATAATATATGTGAAATTAAAATTAGATTTTAATACTAATAATATTTAACAGTGCCAATTCTTGTACAGACATAGTGTCACAGTTATCTGGTTTAATGCTGAATGAGAAGAAAGTGAGCGTTAAGCGAGTTTTGATAATGCATGTGAATTGGGATTTCTCAGTAATTGCTGATTGTTTAAGGCAACTGCCTGTCCGTGTGTCTATGCTCTCTCTCTGCCCGCGTTCCTCTCAGAGACTTGGAGTTCAGTCTAATGCAGTATTAAATAAAACTTACTTGATTTCACAAAAGCAGACAAGATTTAACTTCTGGTAAGAGGCACGCAGTATTGAGTAAGAAAAATATGGTTATTAATAAGCTTTTTTACTTTGAAAACTGTTCATTGTTTTTAAGTTTGTAAATTTCGTTTTACAAGTCCTTATCGAAGTAGCTCACTATTGTCATGTACATAATGTCCAAAACCAATATTCCATTTTATTTTTTAGCATGAATGAACAAATAACTGTCAGATGAAAACGTGAAACAAATCACAGCTAGATGAAAACGTGAAAAAACTCACGGCTAGGAGATTTGACTGGTGAAGTGGACTGTAGGCAGTATGATAAATTCTGGCTTGAAACAAATTGATTTGATAGTGGTCTCTGAATTTTTGAATAAACAAAAGCCCACAGAAATAAATTTTTAATGAATTTTTTTTATTTTTTTTAAATTAAATACAGATATTTTATTAATGCTAAAATATTTTTTATAAATACTCTGTTATAATCATCAAGGGTACTGTATCCCTAGATGGTTCTTGGCCTACTGAAGGAGAACTCACCAATGGTCTCTGACCATAGCAGCCATTTTCCAGTTGTGGATTCCAGCCTTTTCCACAACTTGCTGGGACTTTGAGATTTGATCTTCCTACTTTTGTTTTGCTGTGGTTTAACAAGAAGGGTGCATTACAGGTTACAGCCTTGCTACATGGCAAACCCATCTAGGCTGTTTCATCTTTTCTTTTGGCTTGTAGCCATAAATGCATAACATAATGGATTATAATCTGTATTCCATTATTACGTTATATCATATCATATATATGAATTTAATATGTAATACCATGTAATTTTCTTTGTAACTTCATTTAATAAGTAACTCCAACTAATACGTAAAAATGGCATGGTCCTATTTAACCCTTTCGCGGCGTCAAGTCAGTTAGCCAATAAATGGCATGAAAGGATTATAAATTAAACACAGACATCACTTAACCCTACAAACAGTATTTATGTTTATATAAGTACAAACGTCTCTAGACCTACAGTGTTAAAGCCCGCATGAAGACTACTTGCTCAGTTATGAAAAGATTTAATTGAATGATTGGAGCGAGGTCTCAGGTTCAACTTGACTATTTGACATTTGTCTGTTTGCCTCCTGTTTTAACTCATGATAAATTTTGAATGTGTCAACCAATTTTTATATAAAACTTTGCATGCGGATCCATTCTTTTACACTACAAAATTCTATTGTTTTTGAGACTGGTTACTAAAAAAAAAGCAGGATGCAAATATGTGAGCGGACAACGTATCAACTTATGAAGAAAAACTGAAGTCCATGAGGGGCTTCAAATTAAAGGAAAATTTTTAACCACTATCTGCAAATAGGGTTCATTTTTAAAAACTTCAAAATTTGGAGAGCCAGGGCCAAAAAAATGTGAAAATTTTGATAAAATCGCAAAAATTCATGTGGGGTTTAAAAAAAAGTTAAAGAGAATTTGGTACTGTCCCACTGCCCCTACCTGGACTGATTTTTGATATTTTGATTATGCGATTTTTGACATCGATATGTAGTGAATATCGCATATGCTTTTAATTAATAAATAGAAATCTTGAAAATTTATTTGTGTGTTTCATAAAATAGTTTGTTGATGGTTGAATTCATGTCTTATTGTCATATTTTTTATGAGAAATGTGTCTAGCTATAATATCACTCCGATGTGTGCCTGTGACCCCGAAAGTTGGCGTTGTTAGGTTAACATGCAAACTAAAATTACACATTGGAACCAATATGCCTATAAAATAATACAGTACTTGCTTTTTGCAATATCCGTGTAAAAAAAAACTGAACCCCTTGCCTATTACTAAACATATCTCTCTTTTTGTGGCAGAACTCGTTTTCCACTAATACTCGGTTTTTTCACTAATACTCGTCTTTTGTTGTGAACAAAATTTGCTTCCACTGAAGTTTTCGAGGTTTTACTCAATAACACAATAGAATATCGACCACCTAACCAATAGCAAATCTTGTTTTCATATGTTAATACGTTGTTTTTTGTTTTATTCTTACTATTCAAAAATAATTGTATTTTTCATTTTACAATTTCTGTTGTTTTTGTTAAAAATATATTATGTTCTTTGTTTTTAATGTTTCTCTCTTTCAGTCATTGTGTAGACACATTAAACGTCATATATTTCCTAACCATGGCTTGTATTTCTTTAAAGAGTAAGCTAAAAACCAAAAACCATTATTACCTAACCTCACAAATAAAAACAACACGTGTTTTTCCTTTATATTAAGAAATAGTACAATTTGCAAGCTTTACCTTGAAAAGGGAAGCTTGAAACCGCTAATCAGCATAATTTTTCTATAGTGGTGTGCAACAGTGATAATTTACAATTAGTACACTTCTTCTTCACATCGTAGTATATTGATACGATCTCATATTCAAACATCGAAAATGTAGTGCAGGTACAGAAATTGACAGTTCCGGGAATTTTAACTAAAATCTGAATGTACTGTTAAGTTTTGAAATTTCAAAATTTTGGGATTCCCGAGCTTGAAAAGTGGGTCAACATTCTGATAAAACAGAAATTCCATGTGGGATATCAAAGAGAATTTTAACCAAAATCTGAATATAGTGTACAGTTTTGAAAATTTTAAAGTTAGTGGACCCCAGGATCCAAAGAAGGGATCAGAAATTTGAAACCATTGTAAAGGTGTCAGACTAAAGGAAATTTTAATACAAATCGGAATGTTTGAAACTTTTAGTTTTTATTGTATGATTGCCTGCTGTACAGTTATTTTACTAAAAAGATAGAAAATCCAGGATTTTCTAGATGGTTTGATAACTGACAAATGTTCTAATTCATTAGACGATAAATGTACGTTGTTCAAAGTATTTTTGTAGCTCAGGGAGCATAGTTTTAAATTTTACTTGAAAATAATCGTTAATACTGTTTACCATATATAAACATTTAATGTTTATTTAATTACTTGTATGACCATGGTCAGATATTATTTTCTGAATAGGCGCCCATCTGTTTTGTTAAAAGGCTGTTTAACTTTTCAAATTTGGTCAAAACTGTGTAACTTCTAAAAATAAAAGTCTTAGTATTTGTTTAGTTTCATTAAAATGACATGAATTCACAGAGCACTGTAGAGATATTAATGAGAAGGTAGCTTGGTTAAAGGATATTAAAATTCAGTTATTTTTTATTTTTACTTCCATGTTCCATAAGAAAATGCAAGTATGGTGATTACGAAAAAAAATCGTGTTCAAGGTAAGGGCTGATTCTGATTGTACTACTCTTAAAATATGAAGAAAAGTCATTTTCCGAAAAGTGTCTGTGTGTCTGTATATAGAATTTTTTCTATGGCGAACAATAACGGCTGCAAATTCAAACAGAATCAGATAATTTTTTGCATATATGCCCAAGTTGTAGAGGAGGCCTCAAGGACTATTGATTTTGGTGAACATTGGTTAAGGGGAAGAAGAAGTTTATCTGCAATGTTTTACGTTTTAACAAGATTAAAGTAATTAATTTTAATAAATAAAGTATTCTGAAAATAAGGTCATAATAATTTACTGTAGAAAGGTAAATGAAATATCTATAAATGAAAAGGGTAGTTGAAGGGGGAGGGAGTAATTTTAAGAAAACTACCTTTTTGATGTCGAATAAAGTACTTCATTTTGAAGGATAAGATACCTTAGTAATTACATATAATGAAACTATTACTCAATAAAAATGTAACTATAAAAAATGGTGTTCAGTTAAAAGGGAAAGGGTAGTTTACCTGCATTGTTTTGTATTTTAACAAGAGTAAAGTACTTCATTTTGATAAATAAGTGCCCTGAAAATAAAGTCATATTAATCCACTGTAAAGTGGTAAACAAGATATCTATAAATGGAGAGGGTAGTTGAAAGGGGAGGGGGTGATTTTTTTAAAATTACATTGCGGATATCAAGTAAAGTATGAGTATTTAATTTTGAAGGTAAAGATACCTTAACAATTACATATGATAAAACTATTACTGTATGAAAGTGTAAATATCATTAATGGTGGGGATCAGTTGAGGAGGAGGAATGATTATCTGCATAGTTCAGTTTCTTCATAAGAATAAAGTACTAAATTTTTATAGATAAGGTGTATTTTTTTATAATTTTGTTCCAATAATTTCCTACTACGGGATATAACAGTATTTTTGTCACAGTTTCACTTGGTGTTTTGGTGTTGGTGCCTATGGGTGTCTTCATAATAGCTCTGTACAATAACAGAAATGTAGTTGCCAACAGGACAGACTATGAAAGGGCGCCTTCTGTCATTTATTTTGCCAGTTTTTTTTTGGTAAGCTGTGTTTGCTCACCTGTGTTTGGTACATGGAGCTCTCATTATTTTTGTACTCAGTGATTTTATAAAAATTGTTGCACTTCTGTTATTATATACTAGCAGAATACCCGTGCTTCGCTACGGAGTTTCACGTTGTACGTAATAAAAATGTTAGTTTAATTAATAAAGTTCAATTAAAGTAGGTTTCTTAAAAATAAATAGCTGTTGCCCACGACTTCGTTCGCGTGGTCTTCAATTTAATGCGATAATATATTTAGAACAGAATCTATTCTATTGGGTTTCCATAGTAACCAGATCTAATAGTTTTTTAAGACCCCAAAGGACCCCCAGAGGATCGTATCGAAAAACACCTGTCCTATGTTGGTTCTCCCGTTGCGTAAAATATTTGTGCCAAGTTTGGTTGAAATCGGTCCAATGGTTTAGGAGGAGATGTGGAAGACCCCAAAGGATCGTATCGAAAAAACACTTGTCCTATGTTGGTTCTCCCTTTGCGTAAAATATTTGTGCCAAGTTTGGTTGAAATTGATCCGGTGGTTTAGGAGGAGATGTGGAAGACCCCAAAGGACCCCCCGAAGGATCATATCAAAAAAACACATATCCTATGTTGGTTCTCCCGTTGCGTAAAATATTTTGCCAAGTTTGGTTGAAATCGGTCCAGTGGTTTAGGAGGAGATGTGGAAGACCCCAAAGGACCCCATCGAAAAAACACCTATCCTATGTTGGTTCTCCCGTTGCGTAAAATATTTGTGCCAAGTTTGGTTGAAATCGGTCCAGTGGTTTAGGAGATGTGGAAGACCCCAAAGAACCCCCAAAAGGACCCCATCGAATAAACACCTATCCTATGTTGGTTCTACCGTTGCGTAAAATATTTGTGCCAAGTTTGGTTGAAATCGGTCCAGTGGTTTAGGAGGAGATGTGGAAGACCCCAAAGAACCCCCCAAAGGACCCCATCGAAAAAAATTTAGAAACCTTCGCGGGCGTGCGCACAACAACTCACCGAAGTTTCATCGCAATCGGATGAATGGTATAGGAACGCATACGGGACAAAGAAACATTCATTTTTATATATAAGATTTATTATTTATACTGAAATTACCTCAAGATATTTTATTTTCCTAACTAGGAACATGTTTCGAGAGCTATTGTGCTCTAAACCGGCCTTCATGATTCTGCGTCTAGTGAAGTACCTATGTGTTGGTCTGTCGCCATTGTGGTCTCCTGTTGGTTTCTGGTATCTCAAAGTGGTATTTTTGTGTGTGGTTGTGGTGTATGTATTAGTATTTTGTGTATTTTCGATGTTGAGTGCTTTGAAAATTGTGTCTTATTTTGTATTGATTTGTATTTGTTCGGGTATTATATATCATAACTCTGAAGATGGTCTTGTATATTGAATTTATGATCATAGAATATCAAGTGAACTTATGACGAATTCAGTCGTTGGATCACTGAATTATTTCAAGACTACTAAGCATTTTTTTGTTGGGATGACATTTATTGAATTCCAGACAACATGTTGAAGTGCTGTGAAAAATATTGTGTTGAAGAAGCTAATGAAAGAATGGAGAACCAAAGTTTTGTAAGCTCATTGCAGTTATGATTCAGAAACAACTTTAGTGGTTAAAGATGAGATCTTGGTAGGAGTCAGCTCTTTAACTACAACACATTCATTTGGTAGATAAGGTCTGTAAACAAGAAATTAAATTGGCTAGAATTTTATTGTCTGCCTGTTTTAAATTAGTGTGTTTGAATGAAATTTGGAGTCCAGTAGGGAAAAAATATGTTAAGCAAAAGCTAACACAGCAGATAGATTATGCCGTTGAATCACCTCAGTTCTTGAATGAATTCTTAATTTTGTGGTGACCGTTTTGATGATGGGTCATTCCATATCAATTCAACCAAAAAAAATCATTTTCTCACCCACCATCTCAGATTTTGATGAAACTTGGATTATTTGTTCTCCCTACAGAGATAAGTAACCACACCAATTTTAACCCTCTATCTCTCTCCGTTTTCATTGTATAGGCTTTCAAAGTTTTGAAATGTTGGTGTTTTTAACAATTGGATGTCGCGAAACGTGACTGGCTAACCTTTTGAAAATAATTTGTAAATTTTTTATTTATCATCCAATCTTTGTGAAATTTTGTAGTTATATACTCTAAAGTATAATAAGGATTCTAGAAGAAAATACACAACACCTTTAAGTAAAACTACTAAGGCTGGAAAAAATGTTTTATTTGCATCTTTGTAGTTTTTTTGGTAAAAAACATGGCTTATCATTAAATTGAATATCACACAGAGGGAAAGGGATAATCATAAAACCTTTTTTTTTTTCAAAATAATCCTCAATACATGGGCTATCATATGAAAAAATAAAATTGATGAGGTTTTCGTTCCTTTGTTGTTTTTTTCTGTTAAAGGTAAGTTTAAAAAAATTTTTATTCAGCGATTTTACTAAGCCATAGAAATTTAAAAGAGTCTTAAGTATTTTTTTTAATAAAACTAAAATTTTAAGTGATTATAAAACAAACAGGCGCTATATTAAAACAAATATCACAGAAAGGGAAAGGGATAATCACAAAAACTTGCCCACCCAAAGAAAAACTAACAGACCTTTTACAAACAAAATTTGAAGATTGTGATGAAGACAACACCATTGAATTTAATCAATGGATTTCAACTGACAGAACACAAATGATTATATGTTCTCAAAAATTGGTGAATTTATTGATGACCTTTCATCTAAATTGGAAAAACTTGTCCCACACTCTTACATTGCAAAATCTCAATCAACATATTTCAAGATACTTAAAGAATCTTCTGATGCAAACGTTGCCACAGTATCAATTGACTTTAGTGAAAATTACTCTTTTACTATCCAGGACGAAGCCCAAGGATACCACTGGACATCTGACTCTTGCACTGTACATCCTATTATAATTAACCTTAAAAGTATTGAAGGTGAAAGATTGGTTTTGTCTCTTTGTGTGATATCTGACAACATGAAACATGATGTTAGTATGGTCTACAAAATTAATAACTTCAGGTACCTGGATTATATGATAGATAATGAAGGGTCCATAAACACGACAATACATGACACGATACAAATAGGAAATAATGCATATTACGCCAACAGTAGACTATTGAAAGCAAATGCATTAGTCGTTAACACAAAAATAAAAATGTATAAGACACTTGTGAGACCTGTTGTTACTTATGGAGGGGAGGTATAGGCAGTAAGAAAAAATGAACAAGAAACATTACAAAGGTTTGAAAGAAAGTTGTAAGACGTGTTTATGGCCTGTTTGAAGATAACGAATGGAGAATAAGAAATAATCAGGAGATAGATGAGCTATTGAAGCATGAGGACATTGTAATATTCATAAATGCTCAATGAATACAACGGCTAGGTCACCTACACTGGATGGATGATCAGCGTATGGCAAAGAAAATTGTGAGGGCACAAGTCTATAAAAGCAGAAAGAGGGGCCGACCCTCTTTAGGATAAGATGGTTGGGTAATGTGCTGGAAGATCTAAGAAGAATGGATGTGAGTGGTTCCACTGAGAGGGGAATGGGTAGGAGACATTGGCGATGATTGGTGTTAGAAGCCAGGGCTCATGTTGGGCTGTAGTGCTAAAGAAGAAGAAGACAAAATATCAAGAGTAATATTGTACACCTTATCCCAGATATAAACAACTAAAGCACAGGCATTAACCAACAGAGTTCTCTGAGTTCACTTGGCATTAAAAATATGGGGACTATTTTCAACAAAAGAGGGATCCTACTAACAAGTAAAATATGTCTTTAATATTCTCCTACAAACATTATGCAAGTAATAGTAACATAACTGATTTTCTTTTTAGCTGAAAATGTTGATGAAACAGCTGGATTTTACTTTAATAGAGAACTCGTCAGTTAATTATGCTAAAAGATATACTTTCAAGAAATATTCTGATCCCTTCTATCTTGAGTTTCAAATTTGCTTACCTAAATGTACTATTTTCTGTTACATGTTCACTTACCGTACATTGAACCCTTTTAAACTGTTACAGAATACTAAAAGTTTCTATATTTTCCACATGTAATTACAAGTTGTGACTATTCTTTTTTCTTGATATTTAATTTTATTATTATATACCTTATGTACTAGCAAATAGGCATGTTTACTTTTGAATTGCAGACGCCATTTTTGCATACTGCCAACTGCAAAATTTCCAACTTACCAGAGTTCGGATCAGCGAACTAGGAGAACAGATTATGGTTATTCGAAATAAAGAAAACTACTTGTTTCCCATGAATTATGTTTTATTCATTACTTTCTTCCAATGTAAAATTTTTAAAATCATTTACCTTCCATCACAAAAGATTTTTCTCCCCCTTTTACGTATTAGTAATTAACTGGAAACAATTCAACACTTATTTTCTTATATATGTATCAATTTATAAGCTTATTTCCTTCCAACAAAAAAAAAAAAGAAGATATTCATTATACAATAAATTAATATATTAATATTTTACCTTACTATCCGTCTTGTGACTTCCCTTTTTTAAAACAACACTACGTGTTTCGGAACGTATGTTCCATCATCAGGTGTAATTACTTTTGCGAGGTCGTCGAAACATTAAAATATATCACAAACACATAAAACACTAACGTAGGTCGTATTCAGTATCTAACGCGCGCGATACGTTTTCGGTGCACACCTTGACAACACTGAACTAACGCTATCAGTTCACTGCTATCGCTGCTCGCGCATGATGTGTGACGTGGACCTTAGTTGTTCTGAGATTTGCATCGCAGTGTCATACGAGTTAGAGCGAAAATTCAACTGATCATTTAATAAATAATCTGGACTGGTTTTAAGTCATTATACAAATTAACTTTATACTTACAACAAACCAGCGCTTCAGTCACACACACATTTCTACCTTTTTGAGATCTCAAAATTTAATTGGAATACATAATTTTCTTAATTTTGTTTAACCCCTTTTGAAATTTTCTGGTTTATACATCCTGTGTTACTTATCTTGTCATGTTAGTCCGAAACAGTCCAGGCTCCACCCGTATTCTCGTTCACTACGCACATTTCCTTTTTTACCATTTTCACTGTCACTTCGTTTTATATTAATAAAATGGAACTGCTTATTTCCTTAAAAATGTTACATTTTAAATGATTTTAACTGGGCGAAAGTTTTAAAATGTTTTACACGTGCGGTTTTCACATTTTTGTGCGGGCGCCCGCGATTTATGTTCTAGAACTTTTTGTTTGCAGCCGGCCGGCTTACAGACAAATTTTATACTGGGGTGAGGCGAACGGCACTATTTTCTGAAGTGGTCGTGGTTACATGGCCAAATCTTATTGTTCTAGTTTTGTATCACTACGCCAGTATGTGATGCTGGACTGCCACTCCTACATACCAGCGTGACGTATGATCTGATGTAATATCGTACGATCCTCTAAGTTACATAATATGCTAGTCATGCATCTAAAAATAGCTGTTTTGCTTCTCACTGGAACTGACCTTGGCACAATTTCGCATGTTTGTCTATTGCGTTGTATAATTCATGAAATAAAGTTTGTTTACTTTTCCCCAAAATTATTATTTACATATTACTTTTTATGTTTCCTCAAAATTAGAATTACATCAGAAAATATTATTTTTATCAAAATACAATAAATTTTTATATTATCCCAGGTAGGTCTAAATGTCCCGTTACAATACCCCTCAATGAGAGGTTTTATGCCGAAGCATAACAACTCTCATTGACACACTCATACTTCCTAAAGGGATCAGTCAGGATATGTCGCCACAACCCCCTCTATGGTTTACAAAAAAAATATATCTAATTTACCTTTGGTCCAGTGATTGTGACCGCACCTGAATGACCTTACTGGACTTCTCTCTCGAGATCCCAACACCGCAAGGCCAGTCAGGCACTTAACGCTCCTGCTCTGACGCACTGGCCAGCTCAGGACCACCACCACAGCATCACCAGACACTGAAACAACAAATCAAAAATATCAAACAGTGGCCTTGGATAATACCATATCCCTAACTGATCTGTCTCCCCTTAGCTGTGCGCTGGTTTGCTTAAGAAGCACTGGTTTTTCTTAATTCTTAACGCACATGTACATATGAACCCTTAAACTAACATGATACATAGTAAACTATTGTTAACTTTTATCCCAAAATTCAAAATTATTGCCCTGATTCCCATCAGAATTTAAATAAACATTTCCCATTACAATATTACAAATATCTCTCATCCCCAATTTACATCTAAAATATCTACATTCATTATTAAAATTCTCTTAAACACATTTAAATCAACTACACAATAGCAAATTATTTGCTTATATCTTTCTCAACTTTGTTAATCATCTCCATCAAAACATCTCAAATCAACACAAAATCATTTAAGTACATTATAAAATCAACTACATATTCTACATCATTGACATAATTCAATCTAATATTCAATAACTCATTACTAACAGTTTAGTAACCTCCTTCTACATCAAAATCTAATATCCTCCGTATATACCCAGTTACAATTAGGTAAATCACCTCACGGGTAAACCGTGCAAGACATTTACTTGGTTGCATAAACACTCTATTGTTTATGCCCCTGGCTTGTAACTGCCAGCTCCTTTTCCACACACTCTATTGTTGATTGATGGTGGACTGTAGCGCCCATTTGCATCCACAAGAACTGAATTTTAATTAGGGTGTAGACGCTGCCTACCCCGTTCTTGCTTCAGCGTTATATAAAAATTCGGCATTACAGATGTCCGAGGACACCAGTAATCCTACTATAATGATTCACACACCCTTAATACGGCACTATCACCACCTTCAATGATAGCCGCTGTTCCATAGTTATGTAGGTTCCCCTGAGTTACCCCCCAGTTAATTTCTAAGTTCACCAATTTAGAATATATTTACATTATAAATCCACGGTCAGGGTTTGGTGAAGCCGTGACCGCCCGAAAGGTAGGGGAAACTACTAAAAAGACATACAAGGTTTACACTGACACCGTTACTAAATTCTCAGACGGTAAACTCTTATATGTTTGGTTATTTTATTATTTAATTCTCCTACACCCTAACAAACATAATACAACATCATAAAACATAGTATACTCATAATTCACATTGTTGTTATTACCTTAAAATTAGCAATTCACATTTAGTTTTGATCAAAAATTACACACCTTACATCTTTAAATTTGCATATAAAATTATAAACATGACATTTTAATTCCAATTGAACTTTTATTAATTCATTATCAATTATTTATCATTTACTATACCATTAACCTTTCCAACAAAAATTTTTTACTTTGTTATCAACCTTCATTTTACATAACATTTCATTTTTTATTATATTTTAACTATTATTTCCTGTTTGACATTTTCATCCTTAATTAGTTTGGGTGATTCTCCGTTATTCACAATGATTCGATTTATTGAATTGGCATTTATATATCTAACCGTACTCACCTTCTTCCTTCTAACAACTACTAACAGATTCGCATAGGGTGACACCAATCTCTCAATAATAACCCCCTTCACACTAATTCCACTTAACTCATTTTCCTCTTATAATAAAATATCTAATACCCTCTTTGTAACTAGGATGTGTGTTCCCGAACCTGGCAATTCCATGCATAACCTTTTGCCCTCCACCAAATAACGGCAAACACTATTCGACCCTTCACAACTACCTGCCCAACGACGCATGTTGATCACTCCTTACCACCTCACCCTTACTACAAAATTCACCATCAACTATTTACTCTCTAATTACATTACTCCCATTACTCTACATATATGCACTATCGCTACTGTGTCCCTACTATTACTCTGTTTCTGTATTATTTCTATTCCCAAAATTCTTATTTCTAACTAACACCCATTAAAGTTACCTCAAATGCCTTATTAAAATACTCATCATTACCCAAAGTCCATCTTTATAACATTTTGCCTTAACATGATCATTGACAATTACCTTAGACATTTCATCACTTAACTCATAATAACAATATAACTCGATACCTGAACATATTGTATGTGTAATCATTTACTATTCATTATAGAATCTAAATCTCAGCAAATCATTTAAATTCATTATCAAAATTTATTTGTATAACACTCATTAATCAATTAATTCATCTCAAATTATTTCATTCAATCAATTCTTGAAAACACAAGTTATTTTAATTACTCTCTTCCAAAACAATTACAATTCAT
Source organism: Magicicada septendecula (assembly GCA_034769895.1). Classification (NCBI taxonomy): domain Eukaryota; kingdom Metazoa; phylum Arthropoda; class Insecta; order Hemiptera; family Cicadidae; genus Magicicada; species Magicicada septendecula. The sequence continues at coordinate 37,734,804 of CM068375.1, read as the reverse complement.
TTATTACAAACTCTCATTATTTATTTAATCTAATAAAATATTATCATTATTATTAAATCAATTTCTACTATATACACACATTGTTTACATAAAATATATTTTATAACACACACAATTAATTTCACTATCAATTTATTTACAATTCTTTGTTATTTATTTTCCGTTTATCATACCTCATTTCATAATCTAGCCAGGTCATACCATAAACTGAAATATTTAAAATGTCCATTCAATGATTTTTTATTTAACCCCCATCATCATATAATAATCTGATCTTATGACTACACCATTCATTTACAATCGAATACATATGGCTATTATAATTATAACAATCATCATTCTTACTTTGTTCCATTGTATCAATACTATTGATAATACAAATATTATTGCATCCTATCGATTCAAAATTCCTGTCGACATCGGGTAGGGTAATTTCTCCTTTAGTATTTTCTGTTAAAGTAAGGTAAGTTAATAATTCGTCAACATTGTCATCTACTTCTGCTACTACCTCAGTTTCAATACAAGGTGAGTACTCTATATAATTACCAGCTCTCTCTACATCTAACCTTTCTATAAATTCTTCATAATTTCTATTCACCTTAAATAATTTTATCTCTCTATCTACACACAACTCTCTACCACCATAAACATAACTCTCTACAACTCTAAATATCTCTCACCATAACACCATATCACACTTTCTCTACCATCCCATACAGAGGGCACTAACTCATAAAATTTCAGGGAACAACTCAAAGACCTCATGTCTTCCAATAATAAGGGACTCTTGCCCTTCAACAACAACATTTGTAAACACCTTGGTTCACAATAAACCTGGGGAAAATTTACCCTCTGCAACCCCTCTACCTCTATACTCTCTCTCCACTTTCTCTCTGACTCATCAACACACACTAACATTCCATTATTACACTCTACTCCCATTAAAACTTCATCAGTACTTTCAATATTCACAACCTTACTCTCTAACACCACATGTTTAATTATATCATCGTAATTCTCACCCCTACTTACCTCATTATATGTCATCTGACCGTCTTTATTTTCGTTTAATTTATCTGTTTCTCTACTATTCTCTACCCCCACTATACTCTCAGAATTATTATCACTATTCAATACTTTATTATCTTCCACTATTTTGTCATTATTAATATTTGTCATGACTATAACATTGTCACCTAACTTTTTATTCATTATCTGATTTAATTTACCTTCTAAATTTTTATTCATTTTGTCAATCTTTTTCTCGCAATTGCTACTTATTGATTCTAATATCTGTTCTGTAATTGTATCAAAACGTGTATTAATTTCTTTCACTTGTTTACTAAAATTAATATTTTGTTGTTTTATTTCATCTCTGATCTCATTCAATTTTTCAGTAAAATTATTTTTAATCTTATCATTCTGTTCATTTAGTTTATCATTCATTTTAATGTTCACTTCATCAAGTTTAACATTGAAATTATTTTTTATTTGATTGATTTCGCTTTTCAATTCACTAAAATTGCTATCTTGTTTTTCAAAACTGTTATACATACTATCTTGTTTTTCTAAACTGTTATACATCATATTATACAACCGTGTTAACATATTTTCGTCATCAGATTTCTTATTTTGATTTACTAAAATAGGTGTTGAATGAATCTCAACTTCATTCATTATTTTCGACTCATCAAAATTACTTTCACTTGTTTGAATTCCTGAGTCGCTATTTATTTGACTTCCAATTTGACTATCAGTGAAGCTGACGTCCTTGCTAATATTTTCATTAGTATTAATTTTTTTATATTATTTAATTTTTTTTACTTATCTACAATACACATTTATCAACCATATCATAACCTTACTACTTATGTTTACACATTTTTTAGTTACCTTAAACAACCATTCTGTTCTCCCAAGTAGGCCTATATTTATATAAAAATATTTTGTATATAAATGTCACAGTTCGGAAGCGCCAATTGTGACTATTCTTTTTTCTTGATATTTAATTTTATTATTATTTACCTTATGTACTAGCAAATAGGCATGTTTACTTTTGAATTGCAGACGCCATTTTTGCGTACTGCCAACTGCAAAATTTCCAACTTACCAGGGTTCGGATCAGCGAACTAGGAGAACAGATTATGGTTATTCGAAATAAAGAAAACTTTACTTGTTTCCCATGAATTATGTTTTATTAATTACTTTCTTCCAATGTAAAATTTTTAAAATCATTTACCTTCCATCACAAAAGATTTTTCTCCCCCTTTTACGTATTAGTAATTAACTGGAAACAATTCAACACTTATTTTCTTATATATGTATCTATTTATAAGCTTACTAAAAAAAAAAAAAAAAAAAAAAAAAAAAAAAAAAAAAAAAAAACACGACAAGATATTCATTATACAAATTAACTTTAAACTTACAACAAACCAGCGCTTCAGCCACACGCACATTTATACCTTTTTGAGATCTCAAAATTTAATTGGAATACATAATTATCTTAATTTTGTTTAACCCCTTTTGAAATTTTCTGGTTTATACGTCCTGTGTTACTTATCTTGTCATGTTAGTCTGAAACAGTCCAGGCTCCACCCGTATTCTCGTCCACTACGCACATTTCCTTTTTTACCATTTTCACTGTCACTTCGTTTTATATTAATAAAATGGAACTGCTTATTTCCTTAAAAATGTTACATTTTAAATGATTTTAACTGGGCGAAAGTTTTAAAATGTTTTGTCTATTGCGTTGTATAATTCATGAAATAAAGTTTGTTTACTTTTCCCCAAAATTATTATTTGCATACAGTATTACTTTTTATGTTTCCTCAAAATTAGCATTACATCAGAAAATATTATTTTTATCAAAATACAATAAATTTTTATATTATCCCAGGTAGGTCTAAATGTCCCGTTACAAAGTCTCTGTGATTCCACAGTTTATATCAAAATTTATTTTTTTATCACAGTGACTCATGCTAAATTGGACTTTTTTGTCAAAGTACAGTTCGTGATTCAAAGTAGTTTGAAAGTTTTATAATTCTTTTTTGACGATGTGAATAACTACAGAGTCTAGTTTGGAGGAAAGAGAAAATTTTGTTCAGTATATTTCCTGTTTATGTCTGTTGTTATTTTAAATTGTTTTTTGATATTCCACATTAATTGAACGAACAAAGCAATTTCTTACTTGACCTCTGTCCGTTGTCTGTGTGGGGTACAGTAAAATTGAAAGTTAAGGGCATATGTGCAGAAACCAATTTATGGATAGACGAGTCCACTTTGAAATTGTGAATGGCGGGAGGGTAACGTAGAATCAGCTGGTAAGCAAGTGAAGGTGTTATCAACTTGCGTGTGATGTTTTAGTTACCCGTACATTGTTAGTTACTGTGTGATGTACTATCTCAGTCTTACATTTGTTATTATTATTTCAATTTATTATTAGTTGTATCGTTTTACAGGCACTCATTTTTACTAGTTATTTAATTTTTTAGTTAATTTCTATTGGTAGTTTTTATTCTGTAATTAGGTATTATCGTAATTATTTGTGTTATCACCCAGTAATGAGATTTGTTAAAATGGATACGTCTCCTTCAACTAGCAAAGACAGGAAAGTTATTCATTGTCAAGCATGGGAAGTAATGATAAACAATTTTTTGTTGTCCAGGATTAAAAAGATTCTTGCAATTAAATTAATACGAAGAACGCCTTCCTTTATGTAATGATAAACTGTAGAGACAGACGAGTGTAATTAAGGAGTGGAAGTGTACAGTTTGCAAATTCCATTGCGATAAGCACGGTCAGAAAGGCTGTAGTTTTTTATGTCTCAGCAGTGCACATGGCAGAGCCAAACAACACTCAGATATGTTTATAAAACATTCTGTTACGTAGCAGCAACAAATTCCGATACGTGCGAACAGTACATTTGGTTGATTTGTATAGTAATACAATTACAATATTAGTATTATTATTATTTGATTTATTTCGGAAACAATAAACGTATAATTCTTCTTTTAAAGCCAGCTGTGTGACTGTAGGTACACGTGCACGTGCGCACATGCTGATATGGAGATTCATAGTAACACATTTACAAACAAACCTTAACAGTCGCGAGTGTTTGTTACTATTAGTAACGATATCCATAGGTTGGCAGCACCGTCACAGAAAACAACAATTCTCTTAACACATCTCATAGCGACTCCCACCACATCACCTTTCCCTTCTGACCGTAAGCGTTTCACGCATTTCCATGCCCTTAACTTTGAATTTTGCTATATTTCTTGTGATAACTGTTGTAGAATTGACTGGTGTCGTCTATTATTTTTAGATATTTTTAGAATTGTAAGTTTTAACACTGTGTTTCAGCGAATGTAATTAGTGTTCGTTCGGAAGCGTTTTGTAGCCTGTGTGCCTTACCTGTCCCTTCTCACTCTTTTGTAATTCCCGATACGCCAAATTGTTTTACAAGAAAACAAAAGTTTTTATCTGTATGGTTTGAGAATGTACTAGGGTAAATTCGAATCATTCGCTGACTGGCATGAAGTCGAATCTCGTTTGAGTGGGGGAAACATGTTACCAACTTGAATAATGTTGGTTATGTTGACTCACTGCTATTAAACAAAACATACATAATATTCTCTATAAATAAATACTGGACAGTTGTTATCGGTACACACTTTTTTATTAGGCTCTGACTTGTTAATTCTTGTTAACGGTGTATACAAAATCATAATTGATATAATAATTTTAGCCTCGGCAATATATAGTCGTTCACTCAGCGGATTGCTGGGTTGGCAGTACAATGTTTCTATTAGATGCAAGACAGCGTTGATTATTATTTACAAAATAAATCTGCCTACAGAGTCCTTTTAAGTACGACAAAGAAGTTTTTATAACAAGATAACAAATTATAATATATTGGTATCATTGTGTTTGTCTGTATTTATCTTGTTTCTTGTTTGGTTTTTAATCATTATTTATTACATAATATATAACATAGAATCTTATGGTTTAATAATTCCCATAGGCATAATTGTATTCATTATAACATAATTATTTGAGACATAATTCTATTCATTAAAACATACTTATTTACTTTTCATTACCTACTCATACTCTTTAGTGGGTAATAATTATTACATAGTATTAACAAACAAACATATAAACATTAATAAAAATCTTTGAACAAAATTATATTTCTTATTACTAATCTTATTTGACACTATGTCATTAATTTGATACTCTAATAATATTTTACTATGTTTTTACTTAAATCTGATAATGATTATTAATTGTCTTTCCCTTATCAATTTTGGGTGAATAACATTTGTTTTTATGTTTCAGTATTTCAGAAATTCTCTATACGGTGTATTGACACTCTAATAGTCTATTTTTCTTACTCTCATGTAATAATATGTATTGTCAGTTATAATATTAATTGATAAAAATTTTAAACATGATAATTAGTTATTACTACTGATAGCTTAATCCTACTACTTTTAGTTTATTTTGTTACATATTGGTGTCCACTTAAATTGGCTTTTAACTATCACAGTCCTTCCTGTGTTTAACCATTATTAGATCTCACTGACTTTATGCACTTATAAACTTTTATCACTGTCTTATCAGTGTTTATCACTATTAAGGGGGTTTATTTTTACTTTGGGGTTATTAATAATAACACCTTGCACTCCATGGTTTAAGTGTTACTGGTGGGTAAAAATTAGTGTATTTTTACATGGTAATAAAATTAATAAAACAACCCAGATTGCTCATTCTCTCAGACATACGTAAAGAATTTCCCCCAAAAAATATAGCGCTATTTAGCTTGATACATTTTATGATTGATTCTTTTTATTTGTGTGATAAATAGTTACTGATTCGGCGCCTCCTCCAACCACACGTCACATTTTGTCGATCTAGTTTCGCCACATTTTAGTTATCCCGCACTTTTAGTTATGAAATTTGGTATTGTTTGTTTACTTATGTCACGCTACACTTTCAACTAGACTGTTCTCACACTTTAGTTTAAATTTAGCAAAGTTTACGGTTGACGAATCTTGAGGCCCGCCTGATCAGGTGTCTGTTTCGTCGAAGACTGACTGTTTTTATGTGGGCGGATATCACTGCTATTCGCTACCAGATCTCGTCGCTGTTCCCCAGCCTCCTTATGTCAGAAAGCTCGTCAATGTGGCTACAGCACAATGATGTTCGGTGTTGTTTAAAGCGACAAAATTTCATGGCCTTTCGTCACACGATTCAGTTGGGCGGAGTTTCGCTTTCACTTCTGACTGCAACGAGCACATGGCTAAAGAGAAGATGGGTTTAGCCATCTTTTGTTGAAGCGTTCCTTCGGACCAACGTGCGTCTTTACGCGCACCTGTTTGCGTTGCGCGTCTGAGAGTGGGACACAATGTTAGACTTCTGGGAATTGTTGCGTTCTCTTGCAACACAGCGTGCAGTTCCTTTGTTGGAGACGAATTCCTTTAGCACTCACCGGGCCACGCTGATGGGAAATCATTTTACAATACTGAATAACAAATAAAAACCTCTCACTTGTCCCCAAATAATTATTAAAGAAATAAAAATTAAACCCTTCAAAATAGTCCCGTTACAATACCCCCCCAATGAGAGAGCTTCTGTCGAAACAGAAGAATTCTCATTGCTACACCCCTAAGAGGATCGGTGAGGATATGGCGCCAACAACCCCCATTAGATCTTAACACATCATGGGTAAACTACCCCCTTAGCTAGGCGACTATGGCTGCACCTGAACGATATTACTGGACTTCTCTATCCGAGATCCCAACACCATAACATCGGCCAGATACACACCATAGTACAACCTAACCTCTTATCATTGCAACCAAAATCCACACCCTGGCCTTATACCATACCAGATCCTCAACCGATATGTTCCCCCTTTCATGCATACTGGGTCGCTTTTAGCAACTACTGGGTGCGTACACATACTCTTATTTTTTTTTTTAGTATACCTAAACTCATACTCACAATTATAAAAATGTTTGTTATCTTTTAAAATTGTTTTTTCTCATGTTTATCGACTGGACCTAATTTGTTGTTACTATTTATTTATTTAAAATGAATTAAAACGAATTAAATGAGAATCATTTCACTTTTTGCTCAAAATTGACTCCAAGTCCAATATTAAGAAACCATTAATTTGATTAGAATATCAAAAATCTTTCATATGAATCCAACATTTTATTGTTCCATATAAATCTCCCCTAACTACTCACAATCATCAAACAACTAAAATGAACATATACACTAGCATATATACCACAAAATATTCTGAATTTCACAACCATCTACACGGCAGGTATAAAATAATAAGATTTTTTTTTTCAAAATTGTTTGAAATAATAATGAAATAATAAAATATTTTATTAAATTGTTATTCTGGTAAGTAGAGAAAATATTAAAAAAAAATACAACTAGCATCTATCTGGATTAAAAAAAAAATTAAAAAAAAAAATGGTATGGTTTATATGGACCACGATACAACCCATCAGCTGATCTCTCTGGGTCAGGTAAATGACCTTGACCTACATACACTACACAAAATTATACAATACAAAATACATAATATATGCTCATAATTCGTATACGCTAACATAATAACAATAATGACACAATCAAACATAGTAAACAAAATAAAACACCATAAACACCTTATCTACTGGAATCATCTTTTCAAAATCAGTAACGTCATTTATAAAACATAACACAGAGTATAATACGTGTAAGTAAATTCGTATCAGTTGTCTACAGTAACCACTTCTCAAGTCAAAAACCAAATCGGCTGGTCAGCGTCATTGAGTTACAAAACAAATTTTTAAATTCGTTACTCCCCCGAGTAACCACCTTGCCACACACACTATTGTATTGTACCCTCCACTGAACTGTAGCGTTCAGCTGCTTCCACAAGGACGGCATTGGTGGAGGAATTTTGGCATCTCCGTGTCCTTGCTTCGGCCTTACATTTTTTAAAATTAATTAGATATAATATCTATTGTTTCATATTGTTACGACGGTCTGCTCGATCGTCGTAGGTACAGTGGAAACAAAATAAGTACAAGACACCAATTAAGTCACTAATCACACCTTTAATTGTTACAGTAAAACAGTTCGTAATTAACAACACAGTCTCTACAACAAATCAAATGAAAATTGTACACACGCAATAAAATGTCCACAAATATTAAAACTCAATTGTATTACAATTATACCGTCCGAATATAAAACGCAACACTTCACTACTAACTACTTGGACGTACACAGTAATAACCCGAACCGCTCTGTAAATATATCGCACTAATACTCTCGAACCGCACTATCCAAAATCTCACATGGAACTGAAAACTAAGGCCACTACCCGATGTATTTATAGTCACGCTCACACACCAGAAGCTTCCAAACTGCGTCTTATCTCTCGTGAACTACGTAATTACTACGGCCTTGACACAGTCCTAGCGCCCGAGCGAAGCCCGGCACAGTCGAGAAAATTCTCGCAAAATGCGTCTAGTAGCACGTACACCACACGCTTACATCGAGATCCTTCTGGCATATTCGATAAACGCGTAGATTGTTCTGTGCTGTCGTAGCAATATTTACGGCCTTAAAACGGGTCTACCACCTGGTTAACTGTTCCCACGCGAACAGTAGTAGCCGCTGTTCCATAGTTCCGGGGATTTCCCCTAAAGTCACCCCCCCCATTAATTTCAAATCTATACCAATTTCAAGGACAACCAACCATGGTCAGTTTTACAATTTCTGCCCACAGCTGGCTGTCGTCCAAAACCACGATTAGTACTGGTAAGGCAGTAATCGCCTGAAAAGGCGGGGATATCAACTTTAAATTCAGGCATGCGTACCTTCATTTTATAATACACTGCACGGCAACAAATCAACATATAATATAAAATTATATAAAAGTTGTGCAGTGTATATTACGCCAGTTTGGCCTCCGATGGTGGTAACAATCTCTGTCACTCCCCAACCCTTACTGCTATCTACAGTGGCACATGCCACCACTGCAATAGCCTACCTATAGCTAAACTTAATGTCCTTCTACCGTTGCAGTCTCTACTTTCCATGATTATTTCACTTCTATTAACACCACACAACCCCCAAAATTACCCATATATCTTGTATAATAACATAACATAACATAATAAACAAATAGACATTAACCTTGAACATTAGCCTTGCTACATTCACATTAAACAAACAATTCACTTTTTAAATAATTTATATAGAAAATTATAAACATTATAACTTGGAATTTTTATTAACTCTTCTATATATCATCAGTTAATTATTTACTTACTACAATTACATTTCAAAATTTCAAATTTATTATTAACCTTTATTTTACATCACATTTCAGTTATTAGTACTTTTTAACTATGGTTTCTATTTAGTACAACTATCTCAAATTAGTTTCATCATTGAGTTTAAAATCTTTTCAACATATGTAAACATTTTACTCTATTTAACTTGTATTATAAAATTCATACTCACAGTACATCATTCAACACTATCATAGACAAACAAATATAAACATCGAACACCAATAACTCCATTTACCTTCTGAAACATTTTAACAACCATGTTATTCCACAAACTAAACACAATTTAACATTTATTTATTTATTAATTATTATCAAATTTAAATCTCATAAAATAATTTAAATTCATCATCACAATTCAATTATATAACATTGTAAATCAATCAAAAATGTTTAAACATCTCAAATTACTTTAATTCCATCAATTATTCAAGAATACAACATATTTCAATTATTATCAAAACAATTACAATTCATTAATTACTTTCATAATTATTCTTGTTATTTATTTAGTCTGCTCAAAATATTATTATTATTATTATTATTAAATTGATTTCTACTACCTACACACATTGTTTGCACTACATACTTGTTACAATACAAACACAAATAATTTCACTAAAATTTATTTACAACTCTTTGTCATTATTTTTCAGTTTACCACACTTCATTTTGTAAAGCAGTCCATTCCAAAACCATTAATTACATGATTAAACATTCATAAACATTTATTGTCTTTACCCCCAATCATCGTACAAAAATCTGTTCTTACATCAACACCATTCATTTTTTATTAAACTCATTATATCATTTTTCATTTTTATTAATATAAAGATTATCCAAATTTTTATATGCTTCCACAATATCAACAGGATTATTCCATGTTATTAAATCATATAATTTATTATCATCGAGTATAGTCCAGTCACCTTTAGTACGATCTGTCATAGTTATGTCAATTACAGTTTCATTATCATTATTATCTGCTGCTGTATTTGCTGTGTCATAATGTAAGTAATCAATATCATCAATTGCTGTACTATCTATTTCACAAGGTAAGTACTTATTATCACTAACTCTTTCAATATCTAACCTCTTTATTAATTTGTTGTAACCTCTACTAACCTTAAATAACTTTACCTTCTTGTCAACATATCTTTCATCATAACACCAATTCATGCTTTTGCTATCATTCCGTACAGAGGGTATTAAATCATAAAAACGCCTACTAAAAATTAAAGAATTACTTAAAAACACATCGTTTTCCTGTAAGGGACTCTTGCCCTTCAATAACATTTGTAACCAGCTTGGTTTACCATAAAACTGGGGAATATTTACCCACTGCCCTATATTCACAAAATCATTCTCTTCATACTCTCTCTCTAACTTACAAATACTGATCTCTACTCTCTCGCTCTCTCTCGCTGTTTCTGTATTATTATGATCGCTAAATATTTTCACTGTATTATTTTTATATATTTCGTTTTCAACTATCTTACTACTATCAGTTGTTAATTCATTTTCGTAACTAACACCTACCTTGTCGATGATCCCTTCGTAATTATTTGTTATTTTATTATTACCCTGGTCGTCTGTTACTTCGTCACATTCACTCGTAACTGTGTCATTTTCTACCTCCTCCTTCAGCGTTCTATTTTCGTTTAGTTCGTCTTGTATTTTATTTATATTTATTATTATCTCACCTTTCATGCCCTCAATAGTTTTATTCGTACTTTCCAAGCGGCTATTCATTTATTTCACTCGCTCTCAATTCGCTCCTTACATTCATGAACTCGTTATTTAAATCGGTAAGTTTAATATTTACGGCATTTATTTCTGATTTGATTTCAGATTTTAAATTATTATTTTCTAATTTCATTTTCTTGTCTTGTTTGTCAAGTTTATCATTCATTCCTGACATCATTTCCATCATCAACGCTAATTGGTTAAATATATTTACATTATCGCTTATTTTTGCGTCTACCGTCTCAATCGTTAATTCGTCTGTTGTATTGTCTACGCTCTTGTTAATATTTGTTGATATTAAATTGTCCTGCGTCACATTTAAATTCAATTCCACTTCTACACCTTCACACAAAGTTGCATTCTTATTTCCCTCTGCCATTTTCGACCAGTTTGTAAATTAATTTGATTTACAAATTTTTTTAATTTACAAAGTCACTGTTAAACGGGCGCCAATTAAAGCATTACTTGCTTTAATGTTATTAAAATATTGAATTTTGTCCCTTTTTAGGGCACCAATTAAAGCAGTTCAGGTTACTTAATAAATAAAGTATTGATATTTTATTAGCATCACCTACCTTTCGTAGATTCCCAGGGTCTCGTCTGGTGTACTTTTGGCAGAGAGAAATAGGTGAACGCAAATGACCAATACACATTTATATGGTTAATTAACACTTTTTATTTTATCTGATCAACTCCCACCTCATCGCTTTCTTTTATACGTACATCGATAATAATTACTGGAATTTTAATTCAATTTTGATTTACTAGTTATTCACTGTCTTCGAAAAACTTTGCTTCTCAGTTATTTAACCTTTCTCTTGGAAAACATTGATACTTTTTATCATACATGAAACAAAAATGGTTGTAATACTTATAACTAAACAATTACATTCTAACCATGGTAATAAAATTAATAAAACGACCCAGATTGCTCATTCTCTCAGACATACGTAAAGAATTTCCCTCAAAAAATATAGCGCTATTTAGCTTGATACATTTTATGATTGATTCTTTTTATTTGTGTGATAAATAGTTACTGATTCGGCGCCTCCTCCAACCACGCGTCGCATTTTGTTGATCTAGTTTCGCCACATTTTAGTTATCCCGCACTTTTAGTTATGAAATTTGGTATTGTTTGTTTACTTCTGTCACGCTACACTTTCAACTAGACTGTTCTCACACTTTAGTTTAAATTAAGCAAAGTTTACGGTTGACGAGTCTTGAGGCCCGCCCGCCTAATTAATTTATTAATTGGTTTCAGGATGGTTTTTTTCTCGTTTTTAATAATATTTTTTCATAGAGGATTGGTTATATGCCCCCTTTCTTCTTTGTGTCTTTGGGTCTACGATCTCATATGTGTTATGTAGGTTGTCTTTACTTACTATGTAGGGCCCTGTGTAAAGTAACAATAGCTTCTTGGCTATCCCTTCCATGGTGCTTGGTAATCCTCTGTTTTTGAGTAATATTTGCTCTCCAATCTGATATTGTATGGGTTTCGGTTGCATTTGCTTATATTTTTCTCTGATCTTGTCAGTCTTTTCTAATATCTTATTGTGAAATTGCACGTCATCGAACTGATATTCTTCTTGATTGGGAAATTTAATTAGAGAAGTAATTTCTCTTGGTGGTGGTCTTTGGAACATTGCAGCATGTGGTGTTGTTTCAATAAATTGGTGGTGCGATAAATTGATAAAGTTTTCGGCTGATGGTATGTATTTAGACATTTGTGTTGCTTGTAACAATATGTACGGAGAATTCTCCCCACTTCTCTCAAGACTCGCTCTGCAGGGTTGCTGCTGGGATGGTACTCTGATGTCTTGTACGTTTTTATTCCATGAGTTAGTAAAGTGTTGTTCCATCTGTTTCCCTTGAATTGCGTTCCGTGATCAGTAATGATGCATTTGGGTATTCCCACTTCACTAATGTATGGTTCTAGTATTAATTTTAAAATTTTCTGGGTAGTGGCACGATTGATGGGGTAAAGCTTTGTGAACTTTGTGTAGTGGTCAAATACAATAATGAGGCATTTGTATTGGTGCTTTCTTCCACTACGCGGAAATGGTCCGCATATGTCAACGAAGACTTTCTCCAATTTACAAGAGGTGGTTATAGGTATCATGGTGCCCTCCTTTCTGTCATTGTTGACCTTCACTAGTTGGCAGATGTGACATTGTTTTATGCATTTTCGTACCTTTCTGTTAGCATCTTTCATGTATACATGCTCTTTTAATGCCTTTACCACTTTTAATGCGCCCATGTGTCCATATCTCTCATGGTAATCGAGAATTAGGTCTTTCTCTGTGGCTTGAGGTATTGCTATTTTCCATGTTACGAATTTATTTTGTGTTTTTATGAAAAGTATCCCTTGGTGTTTACAGTAAAATTGGGATACGTGGTCATCTTTGTCTGTTAAGCGTGATAGAACTTTGCTTAGTTTGGGATCTTGTGCTTGTTGTCGTTCCATTTCTTTCATGATGTTGGCCAAATCAGTTCTGCTTTTAATTATGTGGTATATTTTGATAATAGTTTCCTTTTCTCCTTCGTACGTCTGATCTTTAATGTTCACTCTGGACAGGGTATCTGCTACAATATTTTTCCTGCCTGGAATGTATTCCTAATTTAAATCGTACTCCTGTAATACCAAACTCCATCTAGTCAATCTTCCATGATTTAACTTACAATTTCTGAGGAATGATATGGACTTGTGGTCTGTCCTTACTGTAATCGGGTACCCCAATATGTAGGTTCTAAATTTCCCACATGAAAATACAACGCTCAGCAATTCCTTCTCAGTGACGTTATAACTTCTTTCACTGCTGTTTAGCACTCTACTTGCGAAACTGATCACGCAATGATTCCCCTCTTCATCCTCCTGGTACAAAACGGATCCAAGGCTAACGTCACTGGCGTCGCAATTTAAATAGAATGGTTTAGTGAAATTCGGAATGAAGTAACATTACTGACTCAATGAATTTGTGTTTAATCAGTTGGAGTGTTATGTCTTGTTCGACTCCCCACGTCCATTTGTTCTTAGATGACAGTTGGTGTGAAAATTTGGCTGTCATTTCAGAATAATCCTTTTGGAACTTTCGGTAATAATTGCATAGACCGAGAAATGATTGGAGTTATTTCTTATTTTTTGGTGTTGGAACCTTCTGTATGCACTCCACCTTTTCTTGTGATGGTGTTATTCCATTTCCAGACAAGTTGAACCCTAAAAATTGCACTTCATCAGACAAAAATTTGGATTTTTCCAGCTTGAGGGTTATATGGTTATTTGATAGCCTTTTCAGCACATACTCTACTCGGTGACAATGTTCGTCCCACACATCTGAAGTTATTAATAAATCGTCTACATAGACTGTTGTAAACTGTAATGCATCTGGTCCATAATTTTTACAAATACTGCTACCGAATTCACCAATCCGAATGGTAATCTTTTGAATTGGAAGTTCCGTCCTTCAAATATAAATGCCATGTAATTTGTACTGGATGGGTGTAACTCAACCTGCCAATAGCCGCAGACAGTGTCCCATGTACTGATGAATTTGGTCTCATAGAATTTTTTCAGGATCTCTTCTATTTCTCCTGGGGATGTACGATCATTTATTATGTGTTTATTGATTTCATGGGCATATTCTCACCTTCCCGTGTTTCTTTGGAACTGCAAGGATAGGGCTGGTGTAGGGTGAGTAGCTTGGTTCAATTATGTCTTCTGCTATTAATCGATTGATTTCTGTTCTCACCGCTTCCTTTAATGAAAATGCGATCGGGTAAGATTTTTTTATCAAGTTGACAGGCTCTCGGAATTGAATCTCGCACTGATAATCTCTGACCTTTCCAGGTGTATCTGAAAATACGTGCTTGTAGCGGTTATACACTTCTATCAGTTGTTCAGCTTGTTGAACTGTTAATTGTGCGCTCGTTTTCTCTCTCTGGAAAGTTCGGATTTCTTCGATTTTTTCTTGCCATAGTTCTTCATTGTCGGTCTCGTCATAAATTCCATTATTTAGTATATGTTCTCCAGTATTTCTGTACTTTTGGATATGGTACATTGTTTTATTTAGCTGTATTTCGTCACTATTGGTCAATTCAGTTACCCATTGTATGTCACCTTTCTTCAAAATCAGTTTGTATTTGCTCAGGTCAATTATTGCTGAGTACTGGCGCAGCATATCGCAACCAATCAGCATCTGGAATGGTAATCCGCTGGCTACTAAAAACGTCATTGTTACGGTTTGTCCGTTGCTTGTCAGTTCGAGTTGCACTTGTTTTCGGACGGTTCTGTTTTGTCGTCCGGTCGCTCCTACAAGAACAATGTTGCTGATTGGTAGCGTAAGTATAATTACTATTTCTTTATGAATTTGCTAACTGCTATAATTTTTTTATTGTTCGACTAAGCTTTTCATCATTACTGACATCTTCAGGTCTTAAACAACGATCTTAAGACAAACAACGTCGTTGTTTAAGACCTGAAGATGTCAGTAATGACGAAAAGCTTAGTCGAACAATAAAAAAATTATAGCAGTTAGCAAATTCATAAAGAAATAGTAAGGATGGCTGCTAATTTAAACAATACGAAGAGTAAGTATAATTGCTGTACTCGCTTTGGATTTTTTGAAGTGCGATACTGTCAATTAACGAAATATTTGATCCCGTGTCTATCATAATTTGTGCTGGTACTCCGTTAACTTGTGTTGAAATATAAGCAAATTTCGCTGTGTTTACTATCAGATTGGTAGTTACCTTCTTCGAGCAATTCCTCTACAATATTTTTCAGATAATTATTTCGGACTATTGTAATTGTGCGTTCGCCGTTGGTTTGTGCAACGTTGCGATTTAACCCAATAGATTGGTTCAGTGAGGGCACAAGTAGCTTTTTCACTGCCGCTCCTAGTTTAACCTCATCTCGGACTGTTCGTTACGACTATCTTGTTGACCTGTTGGCTGACTTCCGCTCGTTGACGGTCGGGGTTCAGGCTGGTTGTGATCTTCTTCGTATCGGTCACGCCTGTACACTTCTTGACTAAGACTTCGGCCCGTGTTGGTTCTGGCGTCACGTCCGTAATTATTATCAATGTACCGGTGTCCGTAGGCATTTCGGTCGGCACTTCGTCGTCCCTGATAATATGACCTATTTCTCCCGTCACTTTCGGCCCTCACATAATGCACTTGACGATAGTTACGATCGTTGCTGTTGCGATTTCTATTGTCATTTGTATTGTTGTTAAAGTTTGGCCGGTTGTAATTGTCGTTATTCGGCCTATATGGTTGACGTTGTTGATTATTCGGCCGGTTGTATTGATTATTTGGATTGTTTGGCGTACTACTATTATTATAGCCGTTATTTTGTTGGCTGGCCGGATTATTATTAGGTCTATTCTGCGACTCGTTAGGCGGGTAATTCACATGGTTACGGCTGTTATAATTAGAACGGTAGTTGTTGTTATTATTTTGGTAACCGTTCTGGAAGCATTTGTTTTCGCCCCTGTCGTCCTGCTGTTGGGTCCTACGATAATAACGTTCCCGTTCGTAATCTTCCAGCAGGGCTGCCATGGATTGTATGGTTTTGATTTGGCTACCCAGCCGCGCTCTAGAGACACCCTCCTCGTAATGAAAAGCAAATTTTGTCACCAAACTTTCTTCTGGGATTTTCGGCTCCAGGTTCCTTGCTAGGCATACTTTTCCAAGGAAATATGCCGTGAAAGTTGTCCCTCTGCTGGCGTCATATCTGCCGAAACATATACTGTCTCGCAGGATGTTTTGTGTTGCCTCCGACCAGTATTTCCTTTTGAATACGTCTTTAAATTGTTCGTAATTCGTGAGGTCGTGTCTTGTACCCGTCCACCAGTTATCGTTTATATCACGAAAATACTCGTACAGGTACCCTCGGATAAAAGGTCCATCTGTTCTCCCGAGTTTTGGCCAGTTGCTCGTCTACTCTCTCTAAAAACTCCATTGGGTTTCGCCGGTATTGTTTAAAGTCGATTACTTCCCGGTTGTCCATGTGCTGGTACTGTGTCATTATTGGCGGTCTGTTATTAATTATTTCCAGCTCCTCCCTGATTTTAGCAGTTTCTCGTTGCTAGATTTCTTCGATTTTGTTTTTGTTTATTTGGCCTTGTCCGCGAACATCGGTTACGGCGGTGTCGATCTCCCGGCACTTCTCTCCAAAATCTGTTCGTACCTGTTTTATGTTTTGGTCGGTTGCGGTTTTTATCGACTCTATTCGGATCTGGCTGTCTTCTTCCATCTTGGTCATCCGTTCGCCGAAGTCTTCTTTTGTTTGTTGTAGGTCATGGCTCAAACTAGGAGAACAGATTATGGTTATTCGAAATAAAGAAAACTCTACTTGTTTCCCATGAATTATGTTTTATTAATTACTTTCTTCCAATGTAAAATTTTTAAAATCATTTACCTTCCATCACAAAAGATTTTTCTCCCCCTTTTACGTATTAGTAATTAACTGGAAACAATTCAACACTTATTTTCTTATATATGTATCTATTTATAAGCTTACTAAAAAAAAAAAAAAAAAAAAAAAAAAAAAAAAAAAAAAAAAAAAAAAAAAAAACACGACAAGATATTCATTATACAAATTAACTTTAAACTTACAACAAACCAGCGCTTCAGCCACACACACATTTATACCTTTTTGAGATCTCAAAATTTAATTGGAATACATAATTTTCTTAATTTTGTTTAACCCCTTTTGAAATTTTCTGGTTTATACGTCCTGTGTTACTTATCTTGTCATGTTAGTCTGAAACAGTCCAGGCTCCACCCGTATTCTCGTCCACTACGCACATTTCCTTTTTTACCATTTTCACTGTCACTTCGTTTTATATTAATAAAATGGAACTGCTTATTTCCTTAAAAATGTTACATTTTAAATGATTTTAACTGGGCGAAAGTTTTAAAATGTTTTGTCTATTGCGTTGTATAATTCATGAAATAAAGTTTGTTTACTTTTCCCCAAAATTATTATTTGCATACAGTATTACTTTTTATGTTTCCTCAAAATTAGCATTACATCAGAAAATATTATTTTTATCAAAATACAATAAATTTTTATATTATCCCAGGTAGGTCTAAATGTCCCGTTACAAAGTCTCTGTGATTCCACAGTTTATATCAAAATTTATTTTTTTATCACAGTGACTCATGCTAAATTGGACTTTTTTGTCAAAGTACAGTTCGTGATTCAAAGTAGTTTGAAAGTTTTATAATTCTTTTTTGACGATGTGAATAACTACAGAGTCTAGTTTGGAGGAAAGAGAAAATTTTGTTCAGTATATTTCCTGTTTATGTCTGTTGTTATTTTAAATTGTTTTTTGATATTCCACATTAATTGAACGAACAAAGCAATTTCTTACTTGACCTCTGTCCGTTGTCTGTGTGGGGTACAGTAAAATTGAAAGTTAAGGGCATATGTGCAGAAACCAATTTATGGATAGACGAGTCCACTTTGAAATTGTGAATGGCGGGAGGGTAACGTAGAATCAGCTGGTAAGCAAGTGAAGGTGTTATCAACTTGCGTGTGTTTTAGTTACCCGTACATTGTTAGTTACTGTGTGATGTACTATCTCAGTCTTACATTTGTTATTATTATTTCAATTTATTATTAGTTGTATCGTTTTACAGGCACTCATTTTTACTAGTTATTTAATTTTTTAGTTAATTTCTATTGGTAGTTTTTATTCTGTAATTAGGTATTATCGTAATTATTTGTGTTATCACCCAGTAATGAGATTTGTTAAAATGGATACGTCTCCTTCAACTAGCAAAGACAGGAAAGTTATTCATTGTCAAGCATGGGAAGTAATGATAAACAGTTTTTTGTTGTCCAGGATTAAAAAGATTCTTGCAATTAAATTAATACGAAGAACGCCTTCCTTTATGTAATGATAAACTGTAGAGACAGACGAGTGTAATTAAGGAGTGGAAGTGTACAGTTTGCAAATTCCATTGCGATAAGCACGGTCAGAAAGGCTGTAGTTTTTTATGTCTCAGCAGTACACATGGCAGAGCCAAACAACACTCAGATATGTTTATAAAACATTCTGTTACGTAGGAGCAACAAATTCCGATACGTGCGAACAGTACATTTGGTTGATTTGTATAGTAATACAATTACAATATTAGTATTATTATTATTTGATTTATGTCGGAAACAATAAACGTATAATTCTTCTTTTAAAGCCAGCTGTGTGACTGTAGGTACACGTGCACGCGCGCACATGCTGATATGGAGATTCATAGTAACACATTTACAAACAAACCTTAACAGTCGCGAGTGTTTGTTACTATTAGTAACGATATCCATAGGTTGGCAGCACCGTCACAGAAAACAACAATTCTCTTAACACATCTCATAGCGACTCCCACCACATCACCTTTCCCTTCTGACCGTAAGCGTTTCACGCATTTCCATGCCCTTAACTTTGAATTTTGCTATATGTCTTGTGATAACTGTTGTAGAATTGACTGGTGTCGTCTATTATTTTTAGATATTTTTAGAATTGTAAGTTTTAACACTGTGTTTCAGCGAATGTAATTAGTGTTCGTTCGGAAGCGTTTTGTAGCCTGTGTGCCTTACCTGTCCCTTCTCACTCTTTTGTAATTCCCGATACGCCAAATTGTTTTACAAGAAAACAAAAGTTTTTATCTGTATGGTTTGAGAATGTACTAGGGTAAATTCGAATCATTCGCTGACTGGCATGAAGTCGAATCTCGTTTGAGTGGGGGAAACATGTTACCAACTTGAATAATGTTGGTTATGTTGACTCACTGCTATTAAACAAAACATACATAATATTCTCTATAAATAAATACTGGACAGTTGTTATCGGTACACACTTTTTTATTAGGCTCTGACTTGTTAATTCTTGTTAACGGTGTATACAAAATCATAATTGATATAATAATTTTAGCCTCGGCAATATATAGTCGTTCACTCAGCGGATTGCTGGGTTGGCAGTACAATGTTTCTATTAGATGCAAGACAGCGTTGGTTATTATTTACAAAATAAATCTGCCTACAGAGTCCTTTTAAGTACGACAAAGAAGTTTTTATAACAAGATAACAAATTATAATATATCACTTAATGTTCGTGAGCATTAAAATCAACAAGGTTTACTGTAAATTAAATATTGTGGTGTTAAAGTGTGACAGTGTCGTTGGTGTAATACATAGGTTATCATTAGTTCAGTGTTTACAAGTTACTTTTTATTTATCAATCCTTGAAAAATAATATTTTCAGTGATAGTGAGATTTAACGGTTTAGTTATAAAATTTGAAAGAGAATTTGTTTTATAGAAATCAATGAATTCAGAAATACTTAACATTAGTAGATAGGAGATGTATTGTCTGTAGTCAACGTAGGTTAATTGGTTGATGTCGAGTCTTCTTTCTTCAATCTTGGGCTTCATGGATGTCCGGCGTCTTCTTCTTGTTAAATTCCATATTTTGCAGTCATCTGGATTAATTTCAAGCTGGTCCTTGGTCTAGGTTGGTTGGAATGTCCTCTCATCAGTTGTAATGGTCCTTCTTCATAAAATTATGGGCACTTATACTGTTTTAAGTCAAAAATTTGGGCCCTTCACGGCATGGCGTCTCTCTTGTTAAGCGTCACTACAGATATTTTTGTTCCTAACGGAAATTAGTCAGTATTCGGTTGTTGTCATGGTAACTCAAAATTTCTGATTGGTTAAAATTGGCTTAAGACCATTGTTAGGATATTTGAATTTTTATTTAAAATGGTTACAGATCTTCTGAATGTAATTGATCTTCAATATTCCCTTTTTAGTATTAAATATCATTACCACTGTTCATATTTTGGCTCAAGGATTAATTGGACATCCAATACTATTGTGTTTACTTAGGTATCAACATTTTGACAGTTTTGTTGATTTTGTTTAATTATACTGTTTTCTTAATTTACATGATTACTATTATATTTCTGTCTTAACATGATTGTCTAATTGTATTTTATTGTTTATATGGCTTAGTCATACTAATGTTATTATTTAATTCTCAAAATTGAAGTTTTTTGTAGATTGACAGTTGGGAATTTGCCTAGGCTTAAACAGAAATTGGCTATTTTTCTTTAATTACTGAGATTACATTTTATTTTCCCCTTGTATGGGTCCTGATTGGTTTTAATATATGATTTTGTTTATCTGTTCAATGGGTTCAAGTCTGTTCTTGTAATTGTGTGTGATTTTACTGGTTTCATATTCTGTCTTGTCTATTGTCATAACTGCCTTTTGGTATCATTGTGTTTGTCTGTATTTATCTTGTTTCTTGTTTGGTTTTTAATCATTATTTATTACATAATATATGACATAGAATCTTATGGTTTAATAATTCCCATAGGCATAATTGTATTCATTATAACATAATTATTTGAGACATAATTCTATTCATTAAAACATACTTATTTACTTTTCATTACCTACTCATACTCTTTAGTGAGTAATAATTATTACATAGTATTAACAAACAAACATATAAACATTAATAAAAATCTTTGAACAAAATTATATTTCTTATTACTAATCTTATTTGACACTATGTCATTAATTTGATACTCTAATAATATTTTACTATGTTTTTACTTAAATCTGATATTAATTGTCTTTCCCTTATCAATTTTGGGTGAATAACATTTGTTTTTATGTTTCAGTATTTCAGAAATTCTCTATACGGTGTATTGACACTCTAATAGTCTATTTTTCTTACTCTCATGTAATAATATGTATTGTCACTTATAATATTAATTGATAAAAATTTTAAACATGATAATTAGTTATTACTACTGATAGCTTAATCCTACTACTTTTAGTTTATTTTGTTACATATTGGTGTCCACTTAAATTGGCTTTTAACTATCACAGTCCTTCCTGTGTTTAACCATTATTAGATCTCACTGACTTTATGCACTTATAAACTTTTATCACTGTCTTATCAGTGTTTATCACTATTAAGGGGGTTTATTTTCACTTTGGGGTTATTAATAATAACACCTTGCACTCCATGGTTTAAGTGTTACTGGTGCGTAAAAATTAGTGTATTGCTTACTAAGAATTCTCTTTCTCATTTTTATTTTAAAAATGTTCATCATCATTATAACTTACTATCTCTCACTCTATGTGGTTTGATTATACAATTGCTATGTTTGTGTCGTGCTATTGTGATTTGTCCTAGTTTACTCTATTTGTTTGGGTTAGTATACCCTTCTATATCTTAAGTCCTTAACATTTTAATACTTCTATTTTCAGACTGCTTGTCTGTTTTTACAGTCATTGTTATCATATATACAATTTTCATTGATTAGTCTTTTCATTGGTTTATCACTAGTTTTGTACTCTTTCACTGTGTTTACTTCACTTTGCCATATTTACATATCATTTCCTTGGTGTTCTGGCTGATTATGTGTTCACACTTCCATGCTAATTCTTTATACATCACTATTCTTCTTATTTATACACTCTTATGTTAGTGTGGTGGCTAGTTCTAGTTATCACTTACAATTGTCATAATTTATTTTATATTCTTGGTTTCTGGGGCTGGTTCTACTCTCTCACTTACCATCTATTGGGTTATTGTGGTTAAATCACCATGTATTATCGTATTTAACATTTTGGTTCGTTGTTTGTTACTTTTTTATTATTAGAGGTTACTTTTCTGATTATCTTCATACGTTTGATCGTGTTATTATTTATGAATCACCCATTCTTTAATCTCTGATGCATCCCTTTTTATTCTAGTGTTAATTATTTAAATAACTTATTTTGTCATGTTTCTTCATTATTGTTAGGTGAAGATATGTACCATTACACTGTTCGCATTATCTAATGTTCGTAAAATGCAGCATGCCTGCCTATACTTGTATCCTACTACAGAACCCTATTGTTTTTGAGATTGATCACCCCCCCCCCCTTACACAAATCTGGAGTGACAGGCAAAACTTTGTGGGAGTCAAAAGTTTGAAAAAATTGCAAAAGTCCTTGTGAGGTGTCAAGTTACAGGTTATGATAATCAAATTATGAATTTAGCATTATTTTTGAAAATTTCGAAGTTTTGTGACTTGGGGCCGAAAAATAGGGTAAAAAGTTTGAAAAATTGTAAAAATCCAGCTAGACTTTACACTAAAGGGAATTTTAACACAGATCTGATTTTTGGAATTTTAAGCGTTTATTGTATGATTACAATTGTTTCTTTACTAAACAAAAAATAGGTTAATTGGACTGTTTATAATTTTTGAAAATTTCTGATATTTGAAAATTGAAAATTTTCTGATAATTGAAAAATTATATATCAATATTTATCCAATAATAAACGTACTTTGTTCAAAATAGTTAAGAAGTTCTGCAGCTCAGGGGGCATACTAGTAAATAATAGCAGTGATATTGTGGCTTTTTACATACAGTGCAGAGGACAGTAACTTCTTTATCTCCAAAGTATTTTATACGTATAATACGTAGTATTGTGTACTACATATATCTGGGGGAAGTGACAGACTAACTGTTACAGGGAAGGCAAAATGAGAATTACCACTTGGAAAGTTCTCACAATGCTACAAGTAGGTCATTATCTTCACAACACGGCATAGCAAGGTTCTGCCTTCCAAAATACTCCAGTCACCTCTTCCTGGGTCTACCCACACACTTGTGTCCTATAGGTTCGTATTTCCACACTTGTTTGGCCAGTCTGGAATCTGACATTCTTTTTAAGTGTTCCTTCCACCATTGATTGTAATCTTTTGATTTTTAATTCAAGTTAAAAACTTGTAAATTTTCTCTTATGGCCTTATTTCTTATGTGGCCAAGTTTAGAATACCTTTTAACTCCTCTTAAGAATGCCATTTCCAAAGCCTGTTTTTCACTGTGTTCTTTTTTGTTGTTGTCCACAATTCACACACATAGGACAGTACAGGGACTACCATAACTTTGTAAAACGTTAATTTTGTATCTCGACGTACCTTGTTTCTCAAAAATATGGTTGATTGTTCCACAGATCATCTGTATCTTACCTAACTTAATATCAGTGTTATAATTTCTATCATAGCCAATATCATTTCCCAAATAATTAAAGTGGCTCACCTGTTCTAGAATTCAATCCCTGATCATTATTTTTGTTCTTACATTGCTACAATGTTCTTAGATTTTGCTACAAGTAGGTAACATAGAAAATCTCAAGATATAGTGAAGCATAAATCAAATCAGTATAGAAGATTTAAATGAAGTGAGGTGGGAATAAGTACACACAGATAGGCAAGTTGTGTGTTGATTAAGGAGTAGATAAGTGAACAAGAGAGATTGGGAACAAAATAGCTGTAGCGAAGGCAGTGTTCAGTAGGAAAAATACAATAATGTGTAGTAGAGCTAACTTGGACACAAGAGTATATGGAGAGAGTTAGTTTATAGGTCAGAGTAATCGTTAATAAGGAAGTGAGCATTGAGGCACTAGAAATTGTGATTATACGAATAATTACATTTATATCATAATATATTTATCTCCCACTTACCTTTCTTCTGCCCAGGGTTACATAGTACGAACGTTGAATAACAAGTATGATTTCAAGGTTGTCTCAATAACTCACTCGGCTCGCTTATATAGAAAACAACTAAGATTTTATTTCATCATCTGCATTTTTAAAAAGGGGACAATTTTATTTAACATAGGACTGGCCACGCAGATGGAAAACAAATTTATATTTATTTTAATAAAATAAAATCCTCTCCTTTTAGCCCCGTTACAAAATGTGGAGTTAAAGGCGGATTGAAAGGAATAAGGTGGGTGGCTAAGATAAGTAATGAATAGATGCTGCAAAGAATTAAGGAGGAAGTGATGTATCCTGAGGGAAAATTTATTAACAAAGGTTTCTAAGGAAGCAGAAAAAGGAGAGAGCAGGAGAGTAAGGAAATTATTGAACTTCTTAGTTAACGTGTGATGTCAGGTGTTGTATGAAAATATGAAGGCTCAAGCCTGGAATGGGCATGGAGATAGGGTATGGGTCCATTCCACATGGCAGAATACTACAAAGGGCAGTCAGAAAGTTGGTTACACTTGGCTATATTCTTTTTTCTATAAGAGATATTTTGATGAATAGTGTTGGCAGAACTGGTAAAATTCTGTTTCTGTTGCTGCTGCAGTAATGTTTCGCACTTAGTAGTAATGGTCAGTGTGTTGTTAGCCATGAAAATGTCATCTCATTATCGCCCAAATTAGAAACCTGTGAAGTGAGTGTGGGCAAGGAGGTGTAAGTCTATTGGAATTCTTCGTTAATTGAGGGAAGTGTATGGTGAGCATTTTTACGCCAGGCCATCAGGAATTGGCAGAGAAGGCCATCAATTTCGGGAATGGATGATAACGTTTAATGTGTGCACCAGTTGTTACTTTCAAATAGGCACAACTGTGGCTGAACTGGCTGTTTTACATGAAAGTGTGCACTACATCATCTCTGAATGTCTGCAATGTTGAAAATTTGCACACATTATTTGGTGACCGAGAATATCATGGCTGAGGAATTTAAGGACTTTGTTTGGCATGAATACAACTGACTTATTCTGTGCAGCAGTACAAAAAGTTATAATAGTCTGTATGATATCCAACATCCACAACGGATAGGAACTACCAGAAGAAGAAGAGATTTGGCACTTGTCTTGAAGGAACTTGTTGAATGGTTCAAGGCAGCGCGTGAATAGTTAGCAGATGTTTGACAAGAATTTTTTAACGTTTTAGTATTTTTGTAGGTTGTTATTGTTTGTTTTTATATGGCATTTTATTATCTGTTTCCTTTAGCCTTCTTCGTATTGTTAATGAATGTGAATGTTGTCTGTTTCATTACATTATTATTATTATTCATTCAGGTGTTCTGGGATCTTGTTAGATGTGCTGTTTTCATTTCATTTTTTTTTTTTTTTACTTTGTGTGCACTCACTTTTCTTGGTATACTTGGTTGTTTGGCATATTAAATTTCTACCTATTACTGTTTAATGTATTTTTAGATATTGAAAAGTGACTGGAAATTAACCATTTTGTTTTTTGAAGGGGGGATTATTTGAATCATTAGGAGTAGTCTGCTGCTGGTAGTTTGATAAGGTTTCTGGAGATTGCTAAGTAGGTATAAATAATTAATTTTGTTATTTTCCTGTATGCTCCGTCTGTCTGTCCCTTTTTTTGTCTCTGTCTGCCTGTGTGTTTCATAATGGAAATGTAGTCAACTTTTGTGTTCATGGCCTTTGCAAGTGTCCTACCCTCCAAATTTTCGGTGTTCTTTTGATTGTACTGCTGTTGAAGGACATAAAATTATTTTTTGTACAATTAAAAAAAAAAAAATGGTACAAGCAGTGAGTAGTTTCTTGAACATTGAAGATAAAGTCAAAGCAAAACATAACACTTAAAGGTGTACCTACTGTTACTGTGTGAAAATACCCAAATATAGTGAAGTTGCTAATGAGCGTTATGTAGATTTATCTTTCTTTGTTTGCACGTCCATTTATTTAAATGGAGAGAGCGATGGATAGGCAGATAGATAGATATGTGGACAAGAGAGTGAGAGAAGGGGATTGAATCACTCAGGCAACCAAAATAATTAGTCGTTTAACTGTTTCAGGTCTTACTAATAAGCCATTGTTAAGTGATGACTCGTTTGAGAAGAGAATCGCACAGCAGTATAAAGATGTAGAAAAACGACAACAAGAATTTACACTGAAACTACTGTTGATGAGCTCAGACTCTGAAATAGAGAGTAAGATAGACAGTAAGTACAGTATACGCCACATCTCTCATTAACTGTATAAATCGGGAACCTCAAGAGAAGGGATGGGGATTAAAAGGTAAAATAATATTTAGTTTCATTGGAGTACAACAGACTTCTTTTAGTTCCAATCTGTTAAACTCGTTGAAGTCTGACTTTTAAAATAGGAGTCATTTCTTTTCCTTTTTTTGGCCCTTTTATATATTTTTAAAATGCTCTGTAGCTACTAACCTGTACTGTAAATGTCATCACGGTGTCACACCACATGTCCCAAATGTCAAGGCGGTGTGCATGAAATCATATTATGTATCTGTGTTGTGGTATAGGGAAAAGTAGTCTCATCTGGGTAAAAGTTATTTACAAAACAAAAATACTTTATTAACTATTTGGTTATATAATTCTGTGTACATGTGTGTGTGTGTGTGGGCGTGTGCGCATGCACGAGAGAGAGGGAAGGAGGGGGTTAACAATAATTTTTTCCTGTTGTAGAAGTTCCAGCAGAACACGATAGCGACACTGATTTTTCATTTGAGGATGAGAGTAAAAGGAAGAAAAAGAGAAAAAAGAAGGCCAAAAGTGAAGAGAAAAGTGATAAAAGTGAAAAAAGTGGCGATGATGAGAATAAGAAAGGTAAGACATTATGCATAAATAAAAAAAAAGTTATACAGGCTAGTACTGAGTACTGTTTAGATTGATAATGATTCTGAAATCACAGAAAGTGTAGACTTTTTTGTAGACCATATTCGATGTATAAGATGTATGTGTTGGACATTCTATTTTTAATTTACGCCTTCCTCTAAAAAAAAGTTAAAAGCTGTATATGAACAATGCACTGTATCTAGTTTGCAAGCGTGGCCTTCAGGGTTGTGAAGTACATCTTAATCTGATAGAAGATGTTAAGAAGAAGACAAGATCTCCAGAAGAACTAAAACAGATAACACTAACAACCATCAATGAGCGATTTCCGGGAGAAAACTGGCTACACGTATACACTGATGGATCCTTGCTGGATGAAGTGGGTTGTGCTGGAGCAGGAGTGTTCTCCTCATTGTTTTCCCACTGTATTGCAGTGGGACAAAATAAATCAAGTTACGATGCTGAAGTAGAGGCTGTCAAAGTGCCATTGCAAAACCTCATTTGGAGGCCAAATTCCTTTTCAAAAGCTGTCCTTTTATTGGGCTCTAAAGGGTGCACTGTAGGGACGCTCGCGCTTCAGTCTCGGTTCGCTCAAGGTACGGTCAAAATTAATCCAATGTATTACAGTGGAAGTGTACGCACTATGAGGCTCGGTTCGATCACGCTCCAGTCGTGCTCTTGTGACGATTCTGGCCGACGGATATTTTACCGCGGTCTCGAGCCGTCCCATGCTTGTTGTGCAAGTTTGAATAGGCCACCGCTATGATGAACGAATTTATTTTCTGCCCTACACAAAAATTTATTAATTTTATTTTATTTATATTATTATTGATTCTAATCGATATCAATGGATACAATAAATGTAGATACGAGTGCGTGCGCGCGCATTCACTGCAGTACGTCCCAATATTTTATAAAACTACATAGCTGACAAGTTTTTCATTCCGTTCACATAAAGCGTACATCTTGCAGCAGCGAGTGAGACAGTGGTGCTGACACTGTCATACATAGAAGGGTGTAAACTGCAACCGTCAACAGCTCTGCCTACTGTGGGAGAAATGACTGTCCACTGTTTATGAGGCATGCTCCGAACACGGTCAACCCTTGGTTCTTTCATTCGAGCACTGTGTTCTACAATCGTGTTTTTATGCTTCGCTGGAAAATGTTGGATACGAAAAGATATCAGCGCTTTAACATCAGGTTTCTCGTGAAACTTAAAAAGTCGGCAACAGAGACTTACCAAATGTTGTTGGAAGCTTATGGAAATAAATGTTTGTCATGTGCACGTGTCTTTAAATGGCATAAGAGATTTTTAGAAGGCAGGGACTCCGTAAAAGATGTCGACTGTCCAGGCCGACCACACACATCAACAATCGACGAAAACTTAAAAGTTCGAGACACAATACGAAAAGACCGAAGATTGAGTGTCCGTGCTGTTGCTGAAATGTTGCATATTGTTACGACGGTCTACTCGATCGTCGTAGGTACAGTGGAAAACATATTACAAGACACCAATTAAGTCACTAATCACACCTTTAATTTTTACAGTTAAAAATGTTCATAATTAACAACAGTCTCTATAAAAAATCAAATGAAAATTGTTCACACGCAATAAAATGTCCACTAAAATTAAACCCAATTGTATTACAATTATACCGTCCGATTATAAAACACCACTCTTAACTAATAACGACTTGAACGCGCATAGTAATATTGCTACTATAACTCTTGAACCGCACTGTCAATATATCGCACAATACTGAATTGAACGTCGTTGAGTAATGGTATTTATAACCACCGAAAATCTAGACGATTCCACATACTACGCTATTACCTTTAAACTACGACGTAAGTAGTTTTTTTTTTGCTTGTGGCCGTGACACAGTGAGAGCGGCCGTGTGAATTCTCGTACCATCTAGCAAATGCGTCTAAAAGCACGTACGCCACACGCTTACATTCTGGATCTCTCCGGAACGTTTGATAAACACATAGATTGTTCTGTGATGTCATAACACGGCCCCCTCCTTTTAAGCCTGTTCGTCCCGAACTGGCAAACCGTCTCTGAAGTAGTACTTAGCCAGGCGATCTAGGTGGACGACCTTGAACTTTCACTGTCCTTCCTGTTGAATCTGATAAACAACATCGTTGATTCTTTTTTTCACAGTGTTGGTTCATTCCCAGTTAGACTGAAGCTTAAAGTATAAATGTATAATGTATAAAAGTACTTGATGATTAAACTCAAATCAACCAAGGTATAGATGTATCTCCACTTTTCCATACACTTTTACAGGCCATCCAGTAGCTGTTCGCAAGCTGCAAGAGCACCAAATTGGCTTGAGATCTTTCACCACGTTGGGGCGCACAATAGAAACTGTTGCGCCTGTGTCAACTGTAATCGAGGTTGACCTTTCTTGAACAAATCCGGTAACTACCAAGCTCCCGCTGTTTTTCTGAAGTGTAGAAATTGCATATTGTCTAGGGGCTTTGTTCCTCCAGTTAGTCAGCACACGCCCCGTTGTACCGACTATTGCTCGTTTCCCTGCTGCTGAATTCTAACCCGACAATCTCGTTGTAGATGTCCAGGTTTCCCACATCAATAACACTTTGGCCTTCCATCTTTTCTTATTTTATTCTGTGGCGCCGACTGTCGAATCTGTTCCTTGTTCTTCTATCTTCCTCATCGTCTGTGGCGCCGCGATCTTTTAGCGCGCGCACTTTATGACTTGTCCAATCAGACGCTGATTTGGCAGCCTCAAATTGCAAAGCATGTACACTGTACTGGTGTCTTGCCATTCGTAACACTTGCTGTAGTTCGTTATCTCGGACACTGGCAGTAAATGTCTGCATCGCAAAACTCGTTCGAAAATCTTCTGGCACTTCAGGATAGGCCAGTCTAATTAGTCTGTTGATACTTGCTTCGAACTCTTGAAGGCTCTCCCTGGCATGCTGTCGCCTTGCTCTCAACTGGGTGCAGTACACATCTCGCAAATGTTTATCACCATACCGTAATTCCATAGCTTTTATCAATTCGGCATAAGTGTTTTGGATGTCAGGTTGGACTTTCTGTAGTAGTTCTGCCGCAGGTCCGTTTAATGAGAGAACGAGTGAAACAGCCTTATCTTTCTTCGTCCAATTATTTGCACATGCAGCAGCTTCGAATTGGCATAAATACGTCGCCCAGTGCATGCTTCCTTCAAAGGTTGGGGCCTCGACATGAACTGTCTCAACCGCAGGCGAGGTGACCTTCTCTATTGACTTATTTTCTGTGTCTTTCTCTGTTTTTATCATTGGTACAGTCTATTCACAAAGTTGTTTTGGTTGTAACTTCAGGAACTGCTCTCTTATGTTTGCCATTGAGACTTCTACTGCAGATATTTTATTTGACATGGTTTCTTCTATGTCAGTTATTTTTGTGGACATCGATTCTTCAACACTTGAAACAGATTTCTCTACTTCAGCTATTTGTAATGTCATTGATTCTTTTACCTCCGATATTTTAGTAACTTGTTTATTAAGCTCACCTCTTAGGAGACCCAACTCTGCAGCGATTTGTTCTTGTGTCTGCTTTTGCTCCTGTATTAACTCCTTGATGTCTTCTGTTTCACGCTTCCGTTCTTTTTGTCTTTCTTCTGTTTCTAGCATTAATGCTTTCTGACGTTCCTCAGCTTCTTCTCTTTCCTGCCTGCGTTTTTCATCCTGTCGTTTTTCTGCTTATTCTGCTTCCTGTCTGCATTTCTCATTCTGTCGTTTTTCTGCTTCTTCTCTTTCTTGTCTTCGTTCTTTTTTTTGTCGTCTTTCTGCTTCTTCCGCCTCCTGCTGTCGTCGTTCCTCTGTCTGCAACAGCAGCGCCTGGAAATTTTCCATCATCTGACTGGCATACATTGTTTCCGATAATTACGAATTACACTCGTCTTTTTCAAAGTGTCCACTGTTTCCACTGTTAACCGTTTCATCCCAGTTCCGACACCACTGTTACGACGGTCTACTCGATCGTCGTAGGTACAGTGGAAAACAAATTACAAGACACCAATTAAGTCACTAATCACACCTTTAAATTTTACAGTTAAAAATGTTCGTAATTAACAACACAGTCTCTACAACAAATTAAATGAAAATTGTTCACACGCAATAAAATGTGTAACAATAAATGTATACGCAATATATGTAATATAATCATATTATAAAAAGAAATAGACAAATATTGTGTTTCGTGACTTACCTTTGTAACGGGACAGAACAGGGGGGGTTTATTTAATTCCATCATAAGTGTAATAATCAGTAGTCACCCACACTGAGCCCCGTTTTTTATCACAAAAGCTTGACTTTTGTGAACACCCAGTGGTCAGTCTGGAAACAATACGGGGAAGGTGCGACGTATTTTGGAACATTGGAATGTGTACGAGCGTGCGTGTGCCGCTTTTAGCAGAGTGAAAAGCATGTACCGGATTTCCTTACCGCCTTCTACGAGATGACGAGAAACAGCGATACGCTCGCCGGCCAATCACATACCAAGTTGCCGGCTGCAGAGAGACGCTAGCCATTTTTGAGACGCCACAGTCGGCGTCTAACTTCGGAACCGCGCAGATGCGTTAACACGCGGTTCGCAAAAAACCGTACTCAAGAACAATGTAAACCGACCGGCCAAGAATACAAAGTTATTTAGATTGTGTTAAAAAACAGTATGGAGAGTTGAACTAACATTCAGTAAAATCAGTTGGCATCACTCACGTGAACCACGCGGTTCCATGTAATAGTGCTCACGAGCCAAGATCTAGTAAACTTTTGCAATGTGTTAATAAATACAGTCATACTCCGCTTAACGCGAGTGATACGTTCCTCAGTGATTCGCGTAAAACAAAAATCGCGCTAAGCAGGGTTTCCTATTTTTTACCGACCAATACCTCATTGTTTTAGTTTTTGTTGCTTTTATATGATTTTCCTTGTCAAAATGTGTTATTTTCGACATTTTATCAGTGCACATTATTAATTCGTTCTAATTGAATGTTCGAACTAAACTGAAAGGAAAATGTATTCCCAATGTTTAGAAACAATAACGGGGGGGGGGGGGGGAGTGAATGGTTTTCCAGGAAATTGGCCGAGAGTTAAGTTCAACAAGGGGCCCTAAAAAGGATGGATTAACCCGAACTACCATTCCAAGAATGTAAATTAGTACGTATACAGTACAGTAATGTTTATTTGGCTGAGACAAGATAAACAAGAAACGGGAATGAAAGATGCATTTTGCAATCTAACGCCTACGTCACACACGTCCGCCTTTTCTACAAACATTGTGCACAGTTTAATCTGAGTTGTGGCATCGGGAACTCAGAAATAGTTAATAAACATCAGCCACTGCTGTGTGTATGTAGTGAAAATGTGTTGTGTCTATTCAGCATCACCACGGGTCTCCAGCACAGATATACGATTTCTCATTAGTCAGAATCCTGCCGAGAGTATTCAAGGTCAAATAACATTTATAATGTATAATGGCACAGCCATGTATGTTTACAAACGTACTACTGTTTTGGCTGACACTTATTACAGATCTATGTCTGACCTAATGCAACCTCTTATTTATCTGTACAAATCAGCTGTCTGTTTTTACGTTTCCACCAAACGTATTGGTAGGCTGACGTGTTCGTACTCCTTAAAAAATAATACAGTAATGTAATTACTGTATGTGTTTATTTGTCATTTTTAAAATAAAATATGCAAACTTTAGTTGTTAAATTCAAAATTTACATATTCATTACATTTACGATGATACGTATTGTAATAAAAATAAAAAATGGTTTGTTTGTAATTTGTTATGCCCCACTGTTGGGTTTGCCAATTTGTAACAAAAATAAAGTGTTGTTTCGGGGTTTAATTAAGCTCCACGTTGGTGTGCGCCAGTTTGTAATAAAACAATAAATGATTAACTAGTGTTGCGGGTTTATTGTTAATTCAGCCCACGTTGAATTAACCAATTGGTTACTAATCCACTCTGTTTATAAGGAAAAATATTTATTATGTTGTTGCAGATGAGACCTCCTGAAAATCAAGATTAATTTATAAAAACAGTTATTTATTATATAGTTGATATGCTTCATATGTGGAACATAGACCTGTGTTAATTAATTACCAAGTGTTTTACCAGAGAATAACGCTATATTACGGGTATTATAGTTAATAATTCAGTAATTCTCTCCAACCCTAGTCAGTCTGTATTATTTAAATTGACCAAAGAGTGGCGAATAGAGTAAGTTAGTTCTACACTCTCCCGTATTCACCAGCTGTCTGCAACGAGCGCTGTTATTAGTAATTAACCCGTTCTTATAGGTTAAGTCGTTTCACTTGACGGTTTTATCACCTTCTTTCTCTGTAAATTACTCCCTAATCAAAATACAATAACTATTCTACAATAACACAGAACATCGTCACATACAAGAAGGATTCTTTATTTATATTATTTTTAATTTTCAACAGTTGTCTTCGTCGGATATTAGATCGTAATATCGATCGTACAATACTGAATCGATTTGTTAGTGAACTAGTGGTGTATATTACAATTTAAATATAATTTTCGGTTTATCTCTTATCCCAGGGTACATGTGATTCTTTTAACGATTAGTAAGGCCAGGTAATGCAAAATTAAGGTTACTAAGTATTACAATTGTTATTAACTCTTAATATATAAAATTAAATATAAGCAGGTTTGTTACCGAGCAATACGATACTTAAGGTGGCCGTGTCTGTTATAACAGAGTGAAGATGAAATGGTTATGTTACTCTTGACCAAAAACAGCGTCCAGATTATCAATAAAGATTTAAATGTGATGTCCAGGAGTGTAACAGAAGTTCAGTTCTGTTCTTCGTTCTTCTTCACGATCCTAGTAGTTGCCGGTCCCAGTGGAATTGGTGTAGTATTACGACTTCGTTAGTCTATTGAAAGTGAGGTTTGGTATTTCAATACAAAAGTTCTTCGTGTATGTTTTAATTTATATTTGAATTAATTTTGACTTCTTCTGCTATGGATCATCTTTGTTTAATGGTAAATCGTTTTCATCATCATTCCTTTACTGGAAATAGTTTGAATGAGTATTTATTAATTCCGTGAACTTTAAGGATGTATGGATTTATTTTTTACTGAGATATAGTTTCTGGAGTTATTACTCAGTTCTTTTTATTTTAAATTTCCTTAAGACATTTAATTAGTTTAAATTTTATTCATTTTATTTGGTTCTCTTTTTAAATTTGTCTGCTGAACCTTACCCATTAGCATATAACAATCGAATGTAAAGGTTTTTTATAAATTCTTTTCTGGATTCGTATTAATTCAACTTAACCCATTAGCATATAACAATTGAATGTTGAAATCAACAAAATTTCTTGCATTTCTGTTACCCTAACAACTATTACTTTTCCTGTCATTGGATAATATTTGATATCCTAGAGCCAGAATTAGGAAATATTTCTACTCTTATTTAATAAAATACTCCCTGCTTGGAATTACACTAAATTACATAAAACTTTCACTTAATCTGCCTTATTAAACCATATACATTTTACTACATTTTCATCTGAATGGACTTATTAAAAAAGGTATTAATTTCCTTTTACAAATATTAAATTTAGGCCTATCGGTTTTATTACACATGTTATAATTTTGTTTTGTTTTTAATTTAATTTTTCTTTACCTGACCTACTGTACAAAGAGTCCCTGGCTTATGGCCACTTATATCAATTTTAATTTCCTGGTTTCAATTCATTATATTATTTAGTTCATCATTGAACCCTTCATTGGTTTTTTTACATAATTATAAGAACTACTTGCCAACTTATTGTCTTCCTGGCCAAGTTTACAAATATTATTTTAAACATCTTCATTAATTAATTAAATTATCTTGTTGTTGCATCCTCTTCGTTCACTTTATTAATGAACAATGAACAAAGTAAGTTCATAAGTGAAAGTATATATATATTATTAAATTAATTAAAGTAAATACATTTAACATAATATCATACCTAATAAATGTACTTGTATTTAATTATTTAAATACAATTTTAACATGAATAAAATGAGTACCCATGACTTAGTACTTCCTTAAAGCAACGGCTCCACCCTTACTCCACACAAAACATAAAATAAATATCATGTAAACACTATATCATGATACAGTACAACACCAAGTACATTTTATAACACATTAAATATTAATTGAACAGTATATTATACCCAACTCCTACACATTAAACTCATCCCACTAGACATAGTGTTTATAGTTTATATCTCATACTACTCATTACATATTTTATATTTAAGTACACCTTCAATGTTTTATTACTTAGTAACCTTACTAGGTACCTTCAATGCATTTTTCAGGTGAGATTGGCCCTCTTGTATTTCATTATAACATACTTTGGGCATCGTTTTAAGTCATGTTGACAAAGTTTTTATGTAACGTCGGGAACCTCAACTCTGTTACGTTACAGTATATATACAATATTATTGGTACTATATATGTAATTGTTAATATGTATAATAAATATTTTATTAGAAAAAAAACGCGTTATAGCGAATTCGCGTTATATGGGGTCGCGCAACGCAGGGTATGACTGTATCAGCAAAGAACAGTGGAGAGTGCGATGGTAACAGCAGAGAGGCAGTGTCAAAATTACAAAACAATTCCAGTCATTTTTTCGGAAGATTTATTTGGAAAACAGTGGAGTAGCAACGGAGTGTGTACAGGCTGAGTACCACTTAAAATTTTTAACAATATAAATCAA
The DNA here is from genome assembly GCA_034769895.1 of Magicicada septendecula. Classification (NCBI taxonomy): domain Eukaryota; kingdom Metazoa; phylum Arthropoda; class Insecta; order Hemiptera; family Cicadidae; genus Magicicada; species Magicicada septendecula. The sequence continues at coordinate 37,698,515 of CM068375.1, read as the reverse complement.
TACAACAAATACAACAACCCTCTAAAATATGTAAAAGTTAAAGAGATCTCTAATTTAGGGGGGTGACAAGTATGAGAGAGAGAGAGAGAGAGAGAGAGAGAGAGAGAGAGAGAGAGAGAGAGAGAGAGAGAGAGAGAGAGCGAAGTACTGGATCGCCTTCTATAATAAATATATATATATATTTTACAATTAAGTTAATTAATAGTTGTTTTTTTACAAAGATGATTAAGAGATAAGGCAAAATGATTTTCAAGTAAAGAACATAAAGAGTAAGGAAGTAAGAGTTATTTAGAACAGTTGCCTATTCTATAAATAAGTTAACCAATGTTTGGGAAATGTATAAGAGATAAGAAGAAATAACCTTTTTGTAAAGAACATAAAGAGAAAGAAAGTATGGTGGAGCTAATTTTAATAAACGAGTTTGTCTAAATATGGTAAATGAGAGGTGAGAATTATTATGCAACAAAACCCAGTAACCACTCTTACAGGTCATGAGTTCGTATATCGGATCCTGGACCACGTGAAGGTAAGAATTAAAAAGTAAATGTGGGAAGTTGAGTTTTTGGGTGGTTTTAAGTTTTTAAATATTGTAGCGTGACAGATAATCCACACAAATGCATTACTCAATGATCATTAATAAAGCTCTAATATATGGAATATCCAGATGAGAATAAATTAAAATGCACTATTTAATAATATATTCACAAGAAAGGTTAAATAAAGAAAAATTCTGCAAATAATATAATAATACAAATTTAAAAACCCAGAAGACTAAAAATAATAATAACAAAATTACCCAGGTAAGATAGAAGCAGGCAATTAATATACCCCGTCAAAGAAACCAGACCAGAAGAAACGAAGGCATACACGGCGAAAAACTACAGAAGAAGGAAGAATAGTCAAAACTACCACTACTGAAGACAGAAGAAAGAAGAATAATTAAAACTAAAGAAGAAAGAAGACTAATTATAACTACTACTACAGAAGAAGGAAGAAAGAAGAACAATCAAAGCTACAGAAGACAGAAGAAAGAAGAATAATTAAAACTACTATTACTGAAGAAAGAAGAACAATCAAAGATACAGAAGAAAGAAGAATAATTAAAACTACTATTACTGAAGAATGAAGAAAGAAGAACAATCAAAGATACTGAAGACAGAAGAAAGAAGAATAATTAGAACTAAAGAAGAAAGAAGACTAATTAAAACTACTACTACTGAAGAATGAAGAAAGAAGAACAATCAAAGATACAGAAGACAGAAGAATGAAGAAAGAAGAATAATTAAAACTAGAGAAGAAAGAAGAACTAATTAAAACTACTACTACTGAAGAATGAAGAAAGAAGAACTAATTAAAACTACTACTACTGAAGAAGGAAGAAAGAAGAACAATCAAAGCTACTGAAGACAGAAGAAACAAAACTAATCAAAACTCAAAGAAGAAAGAAGAATAATTAAAACTACTACTACTGAAGAGAGAAGAAAGAAGAATAATTAAAATCAAGGAAGAAAGAAGACTAATTAAAACTAAAGAAGAAAGAAGAACAAACTAAATCTACTGAAGAAAGAAGAAGGAAGACTAATTAAAACTACTACTACTGAAGAAGGAAGAAGGAAGAATAAAGAAGAACCAAACTCAAAGAAGAAAGAAGAATAATAAAAATAAGAACTACAGAAGAAAGAAGAAGGAAGGATAATCCAAAACTACAGAAGAAGGAAGAATAACCAAACTCAAAGAAGAAAGAAGAATAATTAAGACGACCCATATAAAACAAAAACCCCATAGGGAAAGAACCCCCCAAAAAACCCCAAAATCAATGAATGCCCAAAGAGAAAGTATAACACATTAAAAAACCATATCACTGTAAAACTGACAAAAAACTAAAAGTGTTAGCTGTAGTAAATATTAGTGCATTCAAAAAGTTATTGTGTAATGTGTATAAACAAATCTTCACAGTTCCCCCATGGTTGAATATTTCATATTAAAAACTAGAAAAAGACTAGTAAATATAGTAATAATTCACCATGGAAAAGTGTAAGTGATCAAATTATAACTAATAAACTTTAAGAAAGGTGCATGAGTAGCAGTACAAAGTAACAAACTTTAAGTTTTGTGAACAGTGCCTACTTTGATAATGAAGTAGTAATTTTACTAATAAAAAGCTACTAAAACTGTATGAACATTCCATAGAATGGAATATAACTTAGATAGCCAGGGTTATACTTTAAGAGGGGGCATAAATCTTATAAAATGGGGAATTACAGAACTAACTGTTTATGATGAAGTAGTAGAAGGTATTAACAATTATATATGGATCCAAATGTGGGGTTCCAATTAAATATAGCATTTAGATAAGTAAGGGTTAGTCATAAGAGATATTAGTATTATAATTGTTATTTTATTGTTCATGTTAATTTAGGAATGCATTATCTAAAATTAGATATCATTCCAATGTTGTAGAAATACTTTTTATTATGTTAGTAGGTGATATACCAAAACAATGTTATTAAGAACACCAGTTTTATATATCTGGGTGTTATATTTTAATTGTATAATCTATAATTACTGTTATGCCAGATCAGAGAACTAATTTTTAATCAAATATATCAGAGTCAGAAGTCAGAGAAGGAAATAAAACAATTACATTAGTAAAACATTCTGCAAATAGCCACAATTCAAATCTAGGCAATATAATAAAGTTAAAATGCAGAATAATTAATAAACCTAATCTTATAAACCAGTCAAACTGACAATATTTAGGCAAGATACACCCAACATATTAAATACTATGTAAATAAGGCTTTCTAAAGATATGGTCATTCTATGAGTAAAATTATTTATTTGTATAATGAAATACCATTTGAAACTGAAATAGGTTCACTAACTTTATCAGAAGGGGAGTCATATACAACTGAATTATATTAAAAAACCATCATTAGTATACTAAATTGCAATATAATAAGTGAGAATTGATAATTATACAAATTTCAGATTTAATAGAATAATAATTATATTAGGGAAAATGGCTATTATTTACATAGCAGACAGGAAGTATAATTTTAGGCCTACCTCCCAAAAAATTATAAGAAATATAATTTTCAGATAAAACTTTGTAACACCAACTTAATTACTATCAAAATAAGTAGAATAGAATAGTGAAAACGAATATGTATTTTATATTTCAAACAGTTAACTAATAACGAATTTATTTTTTGAACATAAAGTATATTTTTAAAGTGTATCGGAAGTTATGGCAATTTTAAACAATGTCTTTTTAATATTAAATTGGCTAAGACGTTTCGGATGACGAAGGAAATCCACACAGTTCATTATTATACCTCGAAGAGAGCACTTCTTGTGAATATTTGATTGAACCAACCTTTAATGGACGTTATGCTACAACGGAGTTCTGAATCATTTTATGTAAACTAAATTTTTAACTATTTTAATGAAAGTGAAGTGGTGAAGTTGACCCACGAACTACATAACACCTATAAACGAAATCACATATAACCAATTACATGAAATAACACTGAAATCGCATCAAACACCAAGTGAAAATTCGAGGTTAACTGACACACATAAACACCAGTTGATATACCTATTTAACAACATTTTTACACCAAGTGAACGTTTCCATCTAACATCAGTGACAATAAACTATACCCCAGAAGATCATATACCGTAGCGAAGAACATTTAACCGAAGAAGGGACATATTATCTCAACAAGTACGTTGTTTACATTAGAAGCTTTCAACGCGCATGCGTCAGGCGGCCATTCTGATCCAGTTCCGTCACCTCAATTAGAGACGACTAACTGCTTTCTGGTTTGAACAAAATTATATATAAACTTTTATTATTAATAATTACCAGTATATTGTTTAAATTTAAGACCTTTTTTTTGAATTGTAAGTGTTATACTTTCATGTCCCTGACCTTCTCTGGCTTTTTATATAAATAACCGTTCAAAGAACCTGTTTAAATAATACAATTGTAAAACTTCTAATATTGACCGACCCTGAGCAAGAACTCGATATGGCTTGTAACTTCGATTAATTAATCGACCAACCTTATTATTGTATTTAATAAACGTATTTGTCTGTTTTTTGGTAAATTGGAGTTGATTTCTCTTATAAAAGGACATAATCATTAATTAACCAAGAAAAATAGATAATCTTTAAAGGCAGTATATGCGAAACTACAACATTTCAAGAGTAAGAAGAAGAGAGCCGTTTTCGCCTAACTTGAAGTTAATTGGATTATCTTTTTAACAAATTTACCGAACAGAAAATTATTACCAAATTAAACACCTTACTATTATAATTATAATTACGATCCACAACCTCAATTTATTCCTAAATATTAAGCACATAAATACCTCGAAAATATTTGTTCCGAAATTATTTTTTTTTATAAATATAAATTTTAAATTTATATTTTATTTCAATTTGCTACACAGCAAAATACACTTTATTTAATTGATGGTAATAACATCCCAATTACCAATAACAAAGACCAGGAACTTTACCAAATCGACGATTCCCAGAGCGGAACGTCACTACTACACATACACACCATAAAAATTATCCTGGATAATATTATACCAGAACACTCTACAATTACAATTATAGTCTGGTTTTATTACCAAAGCGAAGATCAACAGTAAGAGCTTAGAAGACAAGAAGATATTAGCTACGTTACTACACACAATAGTGAGAGTACAATTCTCTTACATCAACTATTTATTTATCTTTATATTTAATATTTATCGTATTATTACAAAATTGGCGAGTCCAACTTGTGGGGCTCGATTACCGCAGAATACCAGAACAAGCAACACTTTATAAATTTAATTATAATGTGTAATAAATAAGTTATATTACAAATTTGGCTAGCCCAACCAGTGGGGCTTACAGGTGAGCACAATCTACATACATCAACCTTTTATTTATTTTATTATACCCACTCAATCACCGTTATGTTACAATATTTAAATATCTATTAAATAAATCGAAAAGTTACAAATGACGCTTCGAACAGGGACGGTCTGTATAAATTTATTCTGTGCAGACTATGCCTACTTGTGAATGTAAGAAAGGTTAATTGAGGTTAATGCATATTACGAGTAAGTTACGTGCAAGTAAATGATGAAAGGTTGTGTTATGTTATGTTATATTTAATAACATAACATGACTATTACGGAATACACTTAAGATTATGATTTTTAATGTATATGAAAATTTTATAATTTAAAAAGAAGGAAGAAAATAATGAAATTGAGGTAATTGTAATTGATGTAACTGGCGTTAATGAGTCAGCCGTTATGAGCGGGCTGGAGATTCATTCAACTCCGAATGTAGCTATAAATAGTAAATTAAACGAGTCAGATAATACAGATGACTCGGGAATTCAGTTAACCCCAGCTTCAACTGGTAAAAATAAGAAATCTGATGACGTTATAATGAGTGAAGCAAAACCAGAAACGACTCCCGTAACTAAAATAAAAGAAAAAGAGGGGTCGATGGCCGATATAATGAATTTTATGAAAATAATATCTGAGGATATTAAACATAATTCGCAAAAGTTTAGTGAACTAAGGGGTGATATTAACGAAATAAAGGGGGATATTAACATAAAATTAGATGAACAGAATGGAGAACTTAACGAATTAAATAAACGTTTTGATATTAATGACATGAAGTTTAATGAACAAAGTAATAAGTTTGATGCTAAATTTAATGAACAAAATATCAAATTAGAAAATAAATTAGATGAACAGAACAGTAAATTGAACGAATTGAGGGGTGAGATGAGTGTAAAATTTCATGAAATAAATACCAGTATAGTAAAGCAGTTTAATGAACGTTGTGACGAGTTCATCGAGTCACAAAAACAAAGTATTGAGAAAATCAAAGTACGGAAAACAGATATAAGTAAGTGTAGAGAAAATGAAAATAACGAAGTAAGAGATGGCAGTATAAATAATGATGGTGGTACGAATAACAATCAGGTGAAAATTGATGTGGTAAGTAATACTAATAACTATAAAAATGATAGTGAGATAGTGTTGAATATGAATAATAATAAAGGTATAGCTGAAAATAAAGTATCCAAGTATGATACCGTAAGTAATAGTGGTGATAAGGAGAATAGAATGAGAGTTGAGGTTAATCATGGAGTGTTAGTGAGTGTTGACGAGTTGGAGAAAGAATGGAGAGAGAGTTTAAATGCAGAGTGTGAACAGGGGGCAAATTTTTCTGCGGTTAAATGTGGAGGAAAGACTTCACAAGTGGTTTATGAGGATAAGAGATCCTCACTAGGACATTTGGGTGATAATGGGTCAGCAAATGGTCCAACAAAGTGTTTTTGTGTATCTGGTGGGGCCAGATGGAGTTTAAATAATGTTGTATTGCCCTCTGAGTGGAGTGAGAAAGTGAAATGGGTTTGGGAAAGGGATTATAAAGAGAGTGAGAGAGTGATAGAGATATTTAAGTTAAATGGAGGTTATAAAGAGTTAATAGAGAGAATAAATATGAAAATAAAGGATAGTTATAGCGTTAATAATAACGACTTACCTTATGAAGTAAATAACACAGTAGCAGATGATGATTATTTAGAGGGTATTGATAATAAGTACTTACCTGGGTATAAAGTGGGTATACTGATAGCAGATGATGGCTATAATGATAACATGGTAAACTATTTAAGTGTAACAAAGATTACTAATGGAGACGGTAACATACCTAATGTAGACAGATTTTATGATAGAATAATATGGAGTAATACGGGGGGTTATTATTCTGGTGTAATGGAACAATTTGAGAAATGGAAGGGTTATTATATTAATGGTAATAATATAATGTACTTAATTAAAAATGAATTGTGTATACGTAAGATAAGATTATTGTTTGATGATGGAGAGTAAATAGTATTGTTCATGAACATTTAATTATGTGAGTGTAGTGGTTTTTGAAATGGACTGAATTAGGAAATGATTTGTGGTAAACAATAACAGATAATAATGTGGGTTGTATATACTTTTGTGTTGATGTTAAATATACTTATGTAGTAAGGTCAAGTATACTCAACTTTAATAAGTTACAGTCGGTCATTGGGAATTTTGTTAAAGTAATTAAAACAAATCAATAATTAAAGTAATTAAAAGGTATTTGATAAAATAGTTGAATTAATTTGAAAGGAGCTAATAAATAAAATGACGTATAAGATGAATGTTGATAATAAATTTAATTTTTTTGGAGAATATAGTTGTATAAGAAATGATAAATAATTAACGGAGGATTATTAAAAGGGTCAATTGAAAGTAAAGTTGTAATGTTTGTAATTTTGAGACAAATTTAAAGGTGAGATGTTTATTTTAATGTAATAAAGGTTATGTTCACATTCTGATAAGATATCAGCGGATGCATGATGTTATTGTGTATATTATATTATGTAATGGGACAGATTGAGGGATTTTTCTTTATTAAGAGTTAATGGTAGGAGTGCGTTACCCATTTGGGGCTTCAGTTTTTAACAATAGACGTTCACATAGGGAACGCCCAGTTGCACGTTTGTCCAGAAAGTCTGTCAACAGGCACCGATTCCTGATGCTATGGAATGTGAAAGCGTGCGGACATGCGTGCCCGTACAGATGAATAATCACGAACTTTTCAGCGAGCCCCAGGTCGTATGGTTCACGGCCAGCTACGGCAGACTCGCGATCAGAAAGGATACTAATTACTGTGTCACATGATTCCTGTTGGGCCTATCAGAAGGAAGAAGCCGAACTCAAGAACGCTTTGGCCATCTTGAGAAACGTCGGCGTCTAGTCAGTCGGAAAATAACATCTCAAGACAACGGACACGAGCAGTTGTGTGCGTCTGCCGGCTGGGCACAGTTTTCATCTCGGCCGCATATAAAAATGAGAATGTAGGTCAAAGACGAGTCGGCTAATAACACCTAACGCGAGCAGTTGCGTTATCGCGCGGTCCGCCCGAAATACATTTAACAATGTAGACGGTCCGGGTGAAGGAGTGAGAATGTGAAACAACTCGAGTAACCAGTGAAACTTTAACATTTCAATGTAGTGAACGAACTTAACTAACAGAGACTTTTCGGACTAAAACAGTGCACAAAGAAAACGGACGAATTATAACATCTGGCATTCGGGGCGGCAAAAAGGAAGTAACTGTATCTGAACTCATATTAATTAAATATAAAAATTTTATAAGAAGAGCTCTAAATAGAATAAATGAGGTAAAAGCATGAATGAAGCGTTTACGCAAATACTGGGTTGTCTTAGAATAGTTATAAAATAGTTTAAGTGGTGTCTTCAAGATATGTTTTATTTTGTTTTGGAATATTGTGTATGTTTAAAGAAACTAATAGTTTTTGTTAGAGAAGGAAAATGCATAACGAGTAAAGTCAAAAAGAATATAAAATAAATGTGGTACATGTGGAATAAAAGTTGAGTAATTTAACAGTTACAATGAGAGTCGAGTTGATTAATAAAACATAACCCTAAATCACTTATAGGTAACGAGTTCACATAAAGACTCTTGAGACCCGATGCAGGTAAGGGATTTGTGTATGTTTATTAAATATTATTTTGTGAAAAAAGCTGTAAGTTCTCAATTTTGTGTAATCGATTTATAGTTGCAATTGATTTTATGATAGTAATAAATTTTGTATTTGAATGATTGTCAGTAGGTAGTCGTGAATTTTTATAATGACCATGAAATTAATGTAAAGTGTTAAAAAAAAAAAAAAAAAAAAACCAGAAATTTGGGTAGTAAATTTAAAAGTTTTGATTTGAAGATTATAGAAAATGATAACTGAATTTTATTATGAAAGTAAATAAATGCAAGAAGAAATTAGATGAATTGAAGTTATTTTGAATAATGTAATTAAAGTAAATTACAGTGTATTGATTATACAGGTTAACAAACAAAATTTGTTTGCTTGGTGCCTAAGATTTTATAGCTGATTTTAACTATATTTGTCGTGCTGATTATAAATATAAAAACCGTTTTTCTGTATCAGCTATACTTTTTGAGATACAGCTTCTTCTGTATATATTGTAACATCACAAGATGTCACCTAACCTAAGTGTATGTTATCAGATTTTATAAAAACTAAACAACCATGTAAATAGGTATATAATGGTAGAAATAAACAAGAAAGAAGAAACCAAGAAAGAAGAATGAAGCAGAAGTGCCACATGAAACAGTAACCCAAGGGCTGTTTGACACTACAACTAGACTGAGACTAAAACGAACTAATGGACAGAATAAATTTACATTCAGCTGTCAATTCAGTAAATAGTTGATGTAAACCGAATGTCATTTGTAAACAAAAGATGAACTAATGAGCAGTTAAATACTGTGAAAGCAGAATCAGCATTTTGCTGATAATAGATGTGACAATGAACAGTAGATTATGAATGCCAAAACCAATGTTAACAATGGCTACATAGTGAGAACTAAGATGTATTTCAGCATCAAATATACTTGTTGGAAAAGAGAACTATTTATAAAAGAGAATCTTATACAAATAAGATGTCTCCACAATTTACCGAATTGAGAACCAATAGGCATTATTAAGGCCAAATTTCAATGTAGGCGATATGTCTTAGCAAGCTTAGACCAAACATTAGTCAGTAAAATGGGTATCGAGGATTATCACAAGTGTAAACTAAAATGCACAGAACTATGGTTATGCCTTGACATAACAAAAAATGTTATTAAAACAATAGGTTTAATCATAATTTTAATTGTTAAATAGTAGCTTAAAACAAATTAGCGTGAAACGAAATGTCTTAGTCAGTAGGATCATTTATTACAATGTATAGAGTTAAGGTGTACAAGTAATGTTCAGCAAAAAACGTCAGTACAGCATTAATGGTGTTCGCGCATAAACATTTGATTAATAAAATGTTATGTGAATACAAGCAATGTTAACCAAAAGTGTAAAATCGGCGACTCATAAAGAGCAGACGACAGTAAGAGTAATGTACCCGAACGTTGGTTTTATAACAATGTCGGTCAAAGTGAAAGTAATTCGAGAACGAGTGATATCAAATTAAAGGAAAAAGAACAATCTTTAATTTGATAGTAATATTAACCCAATCGCAACTGTATTTAGTGCGGGAGAGATGTTAGCATCATTCTAAAAATGTACATCGGGAAACTGTTTATGAATAATAACAAGAACGACAATTAGTTACCACCACGACATTTGACGGTTAGGAAAAGCCGTTATCAACTGTCAAAAAGTGACACGTCACACCGACACACCTACCAAAGCCAATCAGAAAATTAGTTAGTAATCAACATTTTTACCTAGAGCCGATCAAAGAGAGGGGTATATAAAGACAAAACAACGAATTTTGAGACAGACCTTTACTAACTAGCATGCAGCACAGACGTGTGCCCGTCATCTCCACGTTTTTTAATAACACTTAGCGTCAGTTACATAGCACATTGGAACCAATAGTTCAACAACAAGAAACGACTACTTCGAGTTCATCCACAACCAACAACAGTGATTAAGTGCAGTTTCATTTTAATTTTGTGCGGGAATAACGAACAGAAAATAATTTATTGTTATTATTCACGATCCATTTTAATCAGAAGAGGATCGCATTATTCTGTTCTTGTGCGAATTTAGTGCCGAAACCCAGTAATCATTATAATCCGATTACTTAAGTGATTAATAAGTTTTAATCAAATAATTAAAACTCAGAAGGTAAAAGTGCAATCATTACTAATCTTGATCTGAGTGCCATAACCTGTACTTTTTGCAACAATAACCTGTACTGACGCAAACACAAAAACATTATTTAAGATTACACCACGTCTCAATTTATTATACAAATTTGTTATTAGTAATTAAGCTATATGTTAGTTGTAAGGGTTCTCACTTGATAAATATTGTCACTAAAAAAGCAAGCGTTGATGAAACGCGCGATCTTTCAACAGATCGTTTTTTTTTTAATTACTTTGCAAAAGTAACCTAAAACTTTGTTGATCAATTTTATATCAAAAGGATTATTGGATATTGTGTAGGCATAATTGTTTTCTTTCGTGTCTCAAAGAATTCACTACTGAGATTATAATAACTTTCATATTAAAAATAAATAGTATCTGGACTTAACCAGATTTATAATTCATGTTCTGAGCAAGCCGTATAAGGCATATAATAACCGACTTTTAATTGTACAACTTTGTACTACTGAGATTATAATAACTTTCATATTAAAAATAAATAGTATCTGGACTTAACCAGATTTATAATTCATGTTCTGAGCAAGCCGTATAAGGCATATAATAACCGACTTTTAATTGTACAACTTTGTACTACTGAGATTATAATAACTTTCATATTAAAAATAAATAGTATCTGGACTTAACCAGATTTATAATTCATGTTCTGAGCAAGCCATATAAGGCATATAATAACTGATTTTTAATTGTACAACTTTATATGTTTGCATTATATTTATTTTTTTTGAATTCACTATAAGGGTGTAAATAAACCCATTATTAACAGCATCACCTGATTTTGATTTATTTCTATAGGATAATTGAATATTTTCTTTTAATAAGCTTAAACAACCTTCTGTTGTGTTTAACATATTGGAATAGCATTGCCAAAAGGTGGTACTCAACTATTTTAAATTTTCTAATCATCCAGTAATTTTTATGTATGGGTTTTACACGGGATTTTCCCTGAATAAATCCGTGTGGCGCCCACTAATTAATAAACAAGGTAACATAACCTTGCAACCAAAGGGAGTTGGTGATTGTAAGCTGAGTTGACAGTTTAGTGAACTTCTAGTAAACACAATCAGGTACGTAAAAGCATATGTTTGTTTATGATATTGTCCAGACTTTACGGGACTTGACATACTCAGACTACCTGCAACCTGGAGAAGAAGTTTTTACTACCAGTTTCAACCAGACGAGAACTATTATCAAGCAACCAACTGCTATACTTCATGTTTTAACTTAAGTCAATCTAGCACTTAAGTATAATCAACTTCAATATTTTATTTATTTAATACAAGGGAATTTTTTTAAAACAAGTATAATTAAGCCATTGTAAACACTGTGAGTAACTTTGAATGTTTTATTTTAAATTACTTTACTACATTAGTAACCTTCAATTAGAAACAACCATTCTCAACCTTGAGTTATCTCAAAGGAATACTTCACACATAGTTGAACTTTGTTTTAACGAGACTTTTAATATTTTAACCACGAATTTAAGTTTAAACAACAACAACTCTTTTATTTTATTTCAAGTTAACTTGAACAAACAAGTTTTTTTATTCAAGTTTTTTAATAAACAATAAAAAACCTAATCCCCTAGAAAAAACGATATAAATTGGCGCACCAACTAGTGTGGCTTAAAAAATATTAAATAAATATATTTTTTATATTTTATATTAGCCCGGTAGACACGAAAAAATTAACATGCCGCACACCCACCAGTACGATACAAGATATAAGGACAGTAGGGTAGGAGAAATGCAACGGGATGTAGATACATACGAAGAGCAACCCACAGACGAGATGGAAGTTATTACAATCAATAATGTCGAAACTAGTACCGACGAAATACCTCACGTAGAACCAGAGATAGAAGTGACTGTCGACAACCAACCCAGACGGCCCGAAGAACTCCCACACCCAAACAAGCCGACTGAAGAGATGAGATGGGAAGCAATGATGAAGATAATGATGGAATTAAAGGAAGATAGTCGATCATTAAAGGAAGACGGTAAGAAATCCCATAAAAAACTGAATGACTCGATGAACAAAAATATGGAAGCATTACAGGAAGATGGTAGGAAATCCCGGGAAGAGAACCAAAGAAATATTGAGCTATTGAATAGAAATATAGAGTCAATAAGGGAGGACCATCGGGACTTAAATAGAAATCTGGAATCGCTTAGTGAAAATGTGGAATCGCTGAAGGAGGACCTAAATAAAAGGATAGACGATACTCATAAGTCTATGGACGCGCTGAACAGTAAAATCGACGATAACAGCCAGGCCATTAGAGAAGAATTGAACACTACCTTGATCGAAATTAGCAGGAGGATGGAAGAAGGCAGTGATAAAATAAACACCAGAATCGACGTGGAGATTGCTGTTGTGAGGGAGGAAATCGTCGAAACAAATAAAAGGTGCGAACAACACGACCAGGACTTGCAGCGAACCCGAGATGAGGTCGACGGGAGACTCAATACCATGGAGGAGGTGACCGAAGCAAGGATAGAGTCTTTAAAAAGGACAAATCAAGATGAGATTAAAAGGGTAAGGTTAGACGTAGGTGAGCGCTGCGAAGAAGTGAGTACCTCTGTAGATGCAGTGAGGAATTTAACTGTCGCAAATCGAGAGAGGATTGAAGAACTTAGACAGCAGGAAATAGTGCAAATGCGGGAGGAGATTGAGATTATCGAATGATAATCTTACTACCGAATGATAACCGCGGCGCTATCAATTTTAGAAATTATCGACGTAATCCCATCGAATTTTTAGTGCGTGTGGAAGAACACTTGGCGCGGATTAGAGAAACTAGGTGGAATAACATAAAAAGTTTGATCGACGAATACTTTAAAGAAATCTACGACAATTGGTGGACCGCAACACGCCACGAGGTTCACAGTTACGATGAATTCAAAACTCAATTCCGCGCAAAATACTGGTCCGAGGCGACGCAAAACATCGTACGAGACCATATATGTCACGGAAGATACGATGCGAACCGAGGAGGGACCATGACTTCATACTTCTTAGGTCAAGTATGTCTCGCAAGAAACCTAGAAACAAAGATACCGGAGGAATGTCTTGTCACAAAATTGTCTTATCACTTTGAAGAGGGTGTCGCAAAAGCACGTCAGTGGGGACAGATTAAGACAATAGCAGCTATGTCAGCGCTGCTCGAAGATCAGGAGCACGAGGGATATTACCGTAGGAGTCGTCGACGAAATGACCAGTTTAATACCATGGGCGGCAATACGAACAATAATAATAATAACTACCCTCGAAATTCTCGAAATAATTTTAATAATAATGGTCAGACAAACCAAAATTATGATAACGCTAATCACAATAATAATAGGCCGAATAACCCGAATAATAATAATAACAGTAATAATAATGGCAACCCGAATAACAATAATAATAACAATAACCAGCGACCCAATTTTAATAACAACACTAATCGACCACCGAACCAAGGCGGGAATAACCAACCGTCACAATATCGACGAGCAAATTATGTACAAGCCAATTACGACTCCGATAGAAGGCGACGATACCAACGTAGAGACAGCTACAGTGGAGACCGAGGAAGCAGGAGAGGAGGACGATGGAGGAGTAGTAGCATTGAGGGTGACGACCGCAATAGCGACTACCGACCGCATGTACATTTTGTTCCAGACCAGGAACCCGTCCAGCAAGGAGGACGTACCATGATGAATGATAGGAGTAGTGGGAGTGATCAAGACCGACGCAATGAGGAGAGTACAAGCTCTTTAAACTCCTCGCGGCAGTGAAAAATTATGGTAACATAAGCCCTTCGCTGAACCACTCTATTGGGTTTGATTACGGCAACAATACGAATAAAATCACTATCTTATTTAACCATTACTTGAAAAATATACGACAGGAATTGCTAGAGGAAGTTGTAACCGATCACCAGCAACACACCCACGATATAGTATACGTGACGGCCACCATTAACGAAGTAGCTGTCATGTTAATGGTCGACACCGGGGCCAATGTTTCCCTAATGGATAGCACCGAGCTCAATCGTATTCAGGAGGAGAGCAGAGTCAGCATACCGACGTTACCTGTTACGAACATCATCCTGATAGGGGCTACAGGACGACAAAATAAATCAGTAAAAAAGCAAGTTAGGTTGGAAGTAACCAGCCAAGGTGTAACCATTCCAATGATTTTTCTAGTAGCAACAGGTCTACCATTTCGTAGCTTGATCGGCTGCGACCTTCTACGTAAACACTCCGCAATAATCGATTTAAGTTCAGACAAATTAACTCTGAAAACGGCTGACGCGGATTGGATTGCAGACATTGTAGGAAACCGAGAAGTTCCCCTAGAAAGAACGATATTCCATATACAGCGAACGACCAACCCTAGAAACCAAGTGTTTAGGCACGAGCGGGAGTACAGTGATGAAAACAATACCTATGAACTCACTGACACAGTAAATAAAAAAGTTAGAGGGACATACAATCAAACTTCGTTAAAAAAGTACTATAGTTAAAGGAAATTAAGGAGGATAAGTGGTTACAAAATACCAAATGTTCCAAAGATGTAATACTAAAAAACTGCTATGAGAAAGGACACCTGTATAACGTAATCATCCCCAATTATAGACCCAATAGAGTGGAAGAGCACAAATAACCCCATGAATATCGATTAATAAACAATGATTAATATTAAGGATGGATAATATGTAATAGTAAGCAACATTCCTCACCCAAACGTTTATGGTATAAAAGATAAAATATATATATTTAAAAAACCACTACTATAAACAAACTCATTTATTGTTAAACTACAAAATGTTGAAGGTAACTAATTAACTATAACTAGTCAATTTGCCTTATCAAGTTACAAAAGTGTGTAGATTTAAGATGTAAGCCCAAACCATTTGTTACTGGTGAAAATTTACCAGACCTATCACACCAGGGGATAGAAAATTATATAAGGTCAATCAAATGATTTAATAAGAAAATACAACTACTGTACTATACCTAGAGAAAAGTATGTATCCTGATGGATATTCTATGTAACTTAATGTTTATAAAATGATTATTGTATACCTCTCATAAAACTCAAATGTTAAATTAAATCGTCCAGAATAAAGATTCACCCAACTAACCTTTGAAGGAGTAGAGAGGCAGGATAACAAAGTGTGTAAAATAAAAAGAAGGACATTATTATGGAATGTAAGGAAAGAAAAAAATAATATTTGTGAAACAAACCATGTAAACCCCAAGAATGTCTATGAAATTAAATATTAGTATGTTATTATATTGTCAAATGAAATTGTAATTACAGCATAGTATATAGTATATAAAATCATCCAGAATAAGTGAAAACCACCATCACTTGAAGGAGTAGAGAAGAAAAATAACAAAGAGTGTTAATTGTAAAGATAACTATTGTTATAATGGAATGAAAGGAAAGAAAAATGTTTGTCAATTATCAAATATTATACATCACCAGAATATGTCAGAGAACATCAAAAAAAAAAAAAAAAAAAAAAACCCATTTAGTATACAAACAATGTAAGCCCTGATAATTCAGGATGAATATAACTCTTTAAGAAAGATTTAATGGACTATGGTGAAAACAGAAATATATTGTAGACTCTAGATAGAACAAACCAAATGCATAAGTACTATAAGCATCAAACCAAGTGTATAATCTTAAGAATAGTTAAATGAACCAAAACAAATTGTTAACTAGTACATAAGTAACTAAATAGCTGATAAAAGCATAGCTAAAAAACATCAAGTCTAAAAGAAGTAACTACCTGTAAGAAAGAAAGTATGTTAGCAAGTATAAAGATGGAAATGTGATCTAAATGAAAACCTCTGATACCTTGAATATTATAGTGAATATATTATATTATTGAATATGAATGATATGTGATATTTTTTTTGAGTTGTGATAGTGCAACTATTGCCAGGTGCAATGTTTATTTTTTACTCAGACAGAGAAGAGTAATGCCTCTGAATCTGAGAATGTGTAGTGAGGAACGGCAGAGGATGTTAGCCATAGTGAGCCACCCTGATTCCGAAACCTCTACAATAGTTAGGGAATTATATTGTTTTATTGTATCAAGGAATATTATGAAAGAATCTGTGAGGTATGAATTATAATAACCATTAAGATAATCACGAATGCAAAGATATGTGATGAGAAAGTAGAATGTGAATAAGACAGGGAATAGTTAACTTGAGAAACAAGATCAATTATAGTTAAATGACTTAGAGAGTAAGCAGCTTGAAAGTACTAGTAAATTAAGAATTGTACCATTGGATAAAAAGCCAACCTAGAGTAATACACCAATAATATGTTTAAAAAATCAAAGAGTACAAGAGAAAAATTTTTATTGAAGTATACTAAGAAACTGACATGAATTGATAATTTTACAAAAAATAAATTTTTTCAAATGATCAATTTTAAAGAGGGTTTATATGTAACATCACAAGATGTCACCTAACCTAAGTGTATGTTATCAGATTTTATAAAAACTAAACAACCATGTAAATAGGTATATAATGGTAGAAATAAACAAGAAAGAAGAAACCAAGAAAGAAGAATGAAGCAGAAGTGCCACATGAAACAGTAACCCAAGGGCTGTTTGACACTACAACTAGACTGAGACTAAAACGAACTAATGGACAGAATAAATTTACATTCAGCTGTCAATTCAGTAAATAGTTGATGTAAACCGAATATCATTTGTAAACAAAAGATGAACTAATGAGCAGTTAAATACTGTGAAAGCAGAATCAGCATTTTGCTGATAATAGATGTGACAATGAACAGTAGATTATGAATGCCAAAACCAATGTTAACAATGGCTACATAGTGAGAACTAAGATGTATTTCAGCATCAAATATACTTGTTGGAAAAGAGAACTATTTATAAAAGAGAATCTTATACAAATAAGATGTCTCCACAATTTACCGAATTGAGAACCAATAGGCATTATTAAGGCCAAATTTCAATGTAGGCGATATGTCTTAGCAAGCTTAGACCAAACATTAGTCAGTAAAATGGCTATCGAGGATTATCACAAGTGTAAACTAAAATGCACAGAACTATGGTTATGCCTTGACATAACAAAAAATGTTATTAAAACAATAGGTTTAATCATAATTTTAATTGTTAAATAGTAGCTTAAAACAAATTAGCGTGAAACGAAATGTCATAGTCAGTAGGATCATTTATTACAATGTATAGAGTTAAGGTGTACAAGTAATGTTCAGCAAAAAACGTCAGTACAGCATTAATGGTGTTCGCGCATAAACATTTGATTAATAAAATGTTATGTGAATACAAGCAATGTTAACCAAAAGTGTAAAATTGGCGACTCATAAAGAGCAGACGACAGTAAGAGTAATGTACCCGAACGTTGGTTTTATAACAATGTCGGTCAAAGTGAAAGTAATTCGAGAACGAGTGATATCAAATTAAAGGAAAAAGAACAATCTTTAATTTGATAGTAATATTAACCCAATCGCAACTGTATTTAGTGCGGGAGAGATGTTAGCATCATTCTAAAAATGTACATCGGGAAACTGTTTATGAATAATAACAAGAACGACAATTAGTTACCACCACGACATTTGACGGTTAGGAAAAGCCGTTATCAACTGTCAAAAAGTGACACGTCACACCGACACACCTACCAAAGCCAATCAGAAAATTAGTTAGTAATCAACATTTTTACCTAGAGCCGATCAAAGAGAGGGGTATATAAAGACAAAACAACGAATTTTGAGACAGACCTTTACTAACTAGCATGCAGCACAGACGTGTGCCCGTCATCTCCACGTTTTTTAATAACACTTAGCGTCAGTTACATAGCACATTGGAACCAATAGTTCAACAACAAGAAACGACTACTTCGAGTTCATCCACAACCAACAACAGTGATTAAGTGCAGTTTCATTTTAATTTTGTGCGGGAATAACGAACAGAAAATAATTTATTGTTATTATTCACGATCCATTTTAATCAGAAGAGGATCGCATTATTCTGTTCTTGTGCGAATTTAGTGCCGAAACCCAGTAATCATTATAATCCGATTACTTAAGTGATTAATAAGTTTTAATTAAATAATTAAAACTCAGAAGGTAAAAGTGCAATCATTACTAATCTTGATCTGAGTGCCATAACCTGTACTTTTTGCAACAATAACCTGTACTGACGCAAACACAAAAACATTATTTAAGATTACACCACGTCTCGATTTATTATACAAATTTGTTATTAGTAATTAAGCTATATGTTAGTTGTAAGGGTTCTCACTTGATAAATATTGTCACTAAAAAAGCAAGCGTTGATGAAACGCGCGATCTTTCAACAGATCGTTTTTTTTTAATTACTTTGCAAAAGTAACCTAAAACTTTGTTGATCAATTTTATATCAAAAGGATTATTGGATATTGTGTAGGCATAATTGTTTTCTTTCGTGTCTCAAAGAATTCACTACTGAGATTATAATAACTTTCATATTAAAAATAAATAGTATCTGGACTTAACCAGATTTATAATTCATGTTCTGAGCAAGCCGTATAAGGCATATAATAACCGACTTTTAATTGTACAACTTTGTACTACTGAGATTATAATAACTTTCATATTAAAAATAAATAGTATCTGGACTTAACCAGATTTATAATTCATGTTCTGAGCAAGCCGTATAAGGCATATAATAACCGACTTTTAATTGTACAACTTTGTACTACTGAGATTATAATAACTTTCATATTAAAAATAAATAGTATCTGGACTTAACCAGATTTATAATTTATGTTCTGAGCAAGCCGTATAAGGCATATAATAACTGATTTTTAATTGTACAACTTTATATGTTTGCATTATATTTATTTTTTTTGAATTCACTATAAGGGTGTAAATAAACCCATTATTAACAGCATCACCTGATTTTGATTTATTTCTATAGGATAATTGAATATTTTCTTTTAATAAGCTTAAACAACCTTCTGTTGTGTTTAACATATTGGAATAGCATTGCCAAAAGGTGGTACTCAACTATTTTAAATTTTCTAATCATCCAGTAATTTTTATGTATGGGTTTTACACGGGATTTTCCCTGAATAAATCCGTGTGGCGCCCACTAATTAATAAACAAGGTAACATAACCTTGCAACCAAAGGGAGTTGGTGATTGTAAGCTGAGTTGACAGTTTAGTGAACTTCTAGTAAACACAATCAGGTACGTAAAAGCATATGTTTGTTTATGATATTGTCCAGACTTTACGGGACTTGACATACTCAGACTACCTGCAACCTGGAGAAGAAGTTTTTACTACCAGTTTCAACCAGACGAGAACTATTATCAAGCAACCAACTGCTATACTTCATGTTTTAACTTAAGTCAATCTAGCACTTAAGTATAATCAACTTCAATATTTTATTTATTTAATACAAGGGAATTTTTTTAAAACAAGTATAATTAAGCCATTGTAAACACTGTGAGTAACTTTGAATGTTTTATTTTAAATTACTTTACTACATTAGTAACCTTCAATTAGAAACAACCATTCTCAACCTTGAGTTATCTCAAAGGAATACTTCATACATAGTTGAACTTTGTTTTAACGAGACTTTTAATATTTTAACCACGAATTTAAGTTTAAACAACAACAACTCTTTTATTTTATTTCAAGTTAACTTAAACGTAACGTAAATTTGATTATAATAATAAACAATAAAAAACCTAATCTCATTTAAACGTTATAATATCCCTTCTTCTTCTGTGTACAACAATCAGCTGACTGCAGGCTTTATTAAGACGCCATATTTGTTTATATAACCTTGTGTTTGCATCCAACATAACCTCTAAGTTCTGTTTTTGTAGTTACAGTAAAACCCCGGTTAACTGAACTAAAGGGGGGGAAGCCGTTTCGGGTAACAATTTTTTCGGTTAAGCCATGAACATCTAATACTACAGTATTTTGTATTGTAATTACAGTATGTATTTTTTAAAGGTTTTGAAGGTCAAACGAATTCAAAAATCTCTTTGTAGGCTACACTTACGTTCTTTATTAAAGTTAAAATTACATTTTTAGGATTACAGTACATCAATATACAGTATACAGTCATCCCCCGAGATACGTAATTAATGCAGACCGTAGACTTTTGCGTAACTCTAATTTTACGTAAGTCGAATTTGAACATTGCTTAAGTGTACCTACGTACTTATTATTATACAGACATATGTATGGGTATATACGTGCATACATGAGTACGAACAAATCACTTGCGGCAAGCTACACTAATGACGTGAAACAGTACATCTAGAAAAACGAGCGATAAACATGTGCTCGGTTCCGCTGCTCAACCTTCACTGAGTAGAAGAAGTTTCCGAGAAAGAGTGCCCGGTACGCTTGCGTTCGTGCTTAGACCGAAAAGTAAAGGATTGGCAGAGCAGTAAAGTAAGAGAGAGTGTGTGTGTGTTTGTTTACAAAGAGAGAGTGAGAGTGAATAGTGTATTGACGCAGTCACTACAAGGTACAGTATTGCATGCTTGAAATATAATACAGTACAGTAATTCTTTGTAAAATTGTATGTTACTCTACTCAAATTGTTTCCATTTTTTGAAATTTTCATTTTACGTAACTGCGAATTTACGTAAGTCGCGTGTTACGTATCTCGGGGGATGACTGTACTGTACTTAATAGTTTGGAGTATATGAATTACTACTCATTTAAAAAACTCAGTAATTTTTGTTTGTTTCTTGCTTCCCTCCCAACGTTTTCGAGCAGCGATGTCCCGCCATCTTTTCATTAGAAGGACGTCAGCCGGCGTTGACTCACTGCATTGTTCAACAAATCTTAGGGCAACCTAACAACAACACATGTACTGTACTGTAATTTTTGTGTTATACTATACCCAGTAGGTTTTTGAAAGATAACAAATTCTTAATTTAGGCTTACCTCTAGTGCTCGAAAACCATCGTCAGCTGTCACTCCGTCATCCACGTCATCTACTTCGGTCTCTTCGATCGCGTCAGCATTTGACTGCAACACTGTTTCTACAATTTCTTGGTCCGTGATTTCTTGCAAATCGTCCGCGACAACCCATTCATCCACCTCGCACATATCCATGTCTTCGCATCCGGGAATTCTTTTTACCATTTCTGTCAAGTTTTCAGAATTTTCTGAGTCGTCTCCTTCAAGCCCATCATACAGTTTGCTCCAGCACCTTTGAAGAGTTTCTGCTTTCACATTATCCCAGGCTTGCGCACACCAATAAATTACGTGTTTCATATTTACTGCCGTCAGCGCTTCATTCATGTGTTTGTTTTGCATGTCACTATCTTGCAGGATGGTTCTCAAAAATAGCCCACGGTAGTGCTGTTTAAATGTCGCTATTACGCCCTGATCCAGTGGCTGAATTAGACTGGTAACATTTGGGGGAAGGAAACGCACAACAATATTGCCACTTTTTAACTCGCAAGGATGCGTAGGTGCATTGCCAATTTATAAGATCGCTTTTTTAGTCAGACCTTTTTCAGTTAAAAACTTTTCAACTTTCGGTACAAACTGATCACTAAACCATTCAGCAAAGAGTTCACAAGGCATCCAAGAACTTTTTTGGGCTCTATAAAAAACTGGTAGCGCATTTCGGGCAACATCCTTCAAGGCCCGAGGTTTTTTCGACTTCCCGATACACATTGGGGGCAGTCTATGTGTGCCAGAAGCGTTTGATGCCAAAAGAACAGTTATCCGTTCTTTTTGCATTTTGTGTCCTGGGGCAGACGTTTCTTTTGAGGACGCTAAGGATTTTGTAGGCAACATCTTGAAATTAACACACGTTTCATCGGCATTGTAAATTTGGTCCTTAGTGTAGCCTTGGGTGTAATCTTCAAACTCTGTTTTGAAAACAGTAACCGCGTCTGGGTCTGCAGATAACTTTTCTCCACATACATTCAATTGCCGAATGCCGTATCTGTTTTTAAACCTGTCTAACCACCCAGAGCTTGCACAAAAATCTTTTCCTTCCTCACCTAACAACTCAGCTAACATTTTAGCTTTTTCTTGCAGTATTGGGCCAGTCAAAGGCATGCCTTTATCTCATTGTTGGGTGAACCAAAGATAAAGAGCTTCGCCTACTTTTTCAAAGTCTGATGTTTTCAATGTTTTTCTATGAGGATTTTTCACAGTTTGCTCTAGAAATTTAGATTTAGACTTCACCCATTCTGAAACGGTAGAAACACCAACTCCGTAATTAGCCGCAACAGTTTTCAATAAACTTCCTTTTTCAACTTCTTTGATAGCAGCTAATTTATCAGCGAAAGTAATCACAACACGCTTCCGCTTAGTTGCCATAGCACAAAAATACACATGCAATGGAAATAAACAGCCACTTGAAGGCACTATTGTATCGCAGATCCGCACTTGTGTGTTGACAGCTAGTGACTGATGCGGCGTCATGGTCTTGGGAGGGGTTGGAGAGTTGGCAGTGTAGCTATATTTAGACTGGTGAGCCGGTGGCTGGGGAAGCAACTCAAGGTCGGGCGTTCACCTCTCCCCGCTAGCCATAGCCCAGCACACTCTCGCCCTCGAATTATTTCCGTGCAGTACAGTACTGTATTATTTTTTGGATTTGCGATTTTCGGAGGCATTTCGGATAACTCGGGTTTCGATTGACCCGAGTTCGGTTAACCGGGGCTTTGCTGTATATTGAAAAGAAAGAAATGTATTCCAGTCAAAGGAGCTGTGTTAATAATCCTGATATATTTTGCTACGTATGTGGTGAGTACACACTGAAAGAAAATAGAAAAACTACTTCTGATTTTGTGAAAAGAGTGTACCATGGATACTTTGGCGTTAGGCTTGGTGACCAAGATAAACTGTGGGCTCCACACATTGTTTGTAAAACTTGTACCGAACACCTACGCCAGTGGACTAACGGAAAAAGAAGGAGTCTGAAATTCGGTGTGCCGATGGTTTGGAGAGAACCCAAAAATCACATTGATGACTGCTATTTTTGTATTGTAAATATTAATGGCATCAATTGAAATAACCGCAGCAAGTGGACATATCCTGATTTAGCCTCTGCAAGACTGTTAGCCTGTTCCTCATTCAGATGAAGTACCAATTCCAACGTTTCATCAGCTACCGGAGCTCTCGGAGGATGAGTTTAATCTTTCTGATACTTGTTGTGATATAGATCAAGGTAACGATAGTGATTATGAGGGAAAATAATCAATTCCTCAACGTTTTAACCAAAGCGAGTTAAGTGACCTTATCAGAGATCTCAACCTCTCAAAACAAGCTTCTGAAGTACTTGCGTCCAGGTTGAGTGACAAGACTCTACTTGATCATGGAACAAAAATTACATTCTACCGTACAAGAGAAAAAGATTTGTTACCCTTTTTTTCTCAAGAAAACGATCTTGTATTTTGTCAAGATGTCAAAGGGCTCCTAATGAAAATGGGCCTTCCCAAATATTGTCAAGATGATTGGCGTCTATTGATAGCTCTAAGCAGAGTTTGAAGTGTGTACTTTTGCACAATGGCAACACAATTGGATCAATACCAATTGCTCACTCAACCAAAATGAAAGAAGAATACGATACCATAGCTTTGGTCTTGGATAAGGTTAGGTATCATGAACACGAATGGGTAATTTGTGTGGACTTAAAAATGGTAAACTTTCTCCTTGGTCAGCAAAGTGGCTACACAAAATATCCTTGCTTCTTGTGCCTTTGGGATAGGAGAGCAAAACAATATCACTGGGTAAGAAGAGAGTGGCCTACGAGGGAGAACATGGATGTTGGGGAAAGAAATGTTATTCATGAACCCTTAGTTGGACGGAACAAAATCATCTTGCCTCCACTGCATATAAAGCTTGGTCTTATGAAACAATTTGTGAAGGCTCTTGATCAGGATAGTCCATGCTTTGCATACATTTGCCAAACGATGCCTGGGTTAAGTACAGAAAAACTTAAAGCTGGAATTTTCGATGGCCCTCAAATCAGACAGTTCATAAATGATCCTCATTTCGTAGATTCTACGAATGAGGCAGAGCGAAAAGCATGGACGTCATTTGTCTTGGTTGTCAGAAACTTTCTGTGCAACCACAAAGCTGAAAACTATGAAGAACTAGGATAACAGTATGCTTAACAATTTCAGAGACCTTGGATGTAACATGAGCATAAAGGTTCATTTCTTACACAGCCACTTTACCGTTTCCCTGAAAATCTATGCAATACCAGTGAAGAACAAGGTGAGAGATTTCACCAGGATATTAAAACGATGGAGGACCGCTACAAAGGAAGATGGGATACTCATATGATGGCAGATTAGTTCTGGAACTTGCAAAGAGACTGTCCAAACAAAGTTCATTCAAGAATGTCCCAAAAAAGAAGCTTTCGGAGTGTAAATTAACTTTTCCTTGTCTTTTTATCTTATTATTTTGAATACTAATTGTTATTTTAACTACTGTAGGGATAATGATATGTTACTATGGGGTTTTTCGAGTCAATAAATTAAATTAGAAATTAAAATAGGGCTGTTCATTTTAAATTTATCACCTGTACCTTAGGCCTAATTTAAATGGGATAACGTAAATCATGCTATTGTGATTTTTTACAAACAAGAGCTCATAGGCTAAAACTAATGTCAAATTCAAATTCAGCATATCAAATACACGCAAAATCAGCTGAAAAAGCCCCGGCACCAAAACATATGTTGGGCTGTGTATAATGTAATTAAAGTTTATGAGTTTAAAAAAAAAAAAAAAATTAAAGTAGTTAATTAAAAGAGATGGTCTAATTAATTTAAAATGTGAATTTTGGTAATGAACTTAGATTTATTTTGATTGAATGGTAACTGAGGAAAATGCAATGATTGAAATTCTGAATATAAAAACAAAATTGAAGATAAACAGTTAAAATGTTTAACTAATAGAAAATGAAATTAAAAGTGGAGTAATGCTAGGGAATTTTATTTAGATTCAGAAATGAAATGTTTTATGTTAACCTGAGGTTAGTGATGTATTTTGAGTCTAGGTTTTTGTGAAATAGGAATGTTTATTTGATTAGGAATGTAATATGTTTATGTTAAGAAGGTACGTATATACGCCACCAGTACTTTGCTAAAGGCAATCCAGTATGTCTAAGAAGGAACTAAATCAGTTGAGAATCTGGTTTGGTGTAAGGCCAATTTGACATTTTGTTTGAATTGTTACAGAGTCTGGTGATACTGTGGTGATGTGCCTGTTTGACTTTATGGTGTTGGGATCTCGACGAGGGAAATCCAGTAAGGTCATGCAGGTGCGTCCACAGTCATCGGACTAGGGGGGTAAGTTACCCATGATTTTAATAAGGATTTATGGGGGGTCAATGGCGCCATATCCTAGCTGGTCCTCTTAGGTTTTTAGGCAATGAGAGTTTTTCTGTTTCGACAGAAAACCTCTTATTGGGGGAGTATTGTAATGGGATAGAACAGGGGGGGTTTATTTTAATTCCATCATAAATGTAATAATCTGTAGTCACCCACACTGAGCCCCGTTTTTTATCACAAAAGCTTGACTTTTGTGAACACCCAGTGGTCAGTCTGGTAACAATACGGGGAAGGTGCGACGTATTTTGGAACATTGGAATGTGTACGAGCTGTCACCGGACAAAAGGCTTGCTGCATGACAAATGGCGCCAATCGTACACTCTAGTTATTTTGGTGGCCCTAAAAAGGACCTGCTGGCGAGAGGGCTGATGTTGGTCGTGCCATTGGCTCGCCTCGTATTCTTCAGGTGTCACGCGCCGTGTCGCTGGTACCGGAGAGCAGACGTAATGAATCACTGTTGCCACAACTCCCCCCCGGTCTTGAATGCTCTCCGGTAGCCAGCCTAATGCTCTTCTCCGGATCTTGTAGAGGTGTCTGTTGGGCGCCATGTTGATTGGTGTGCCGATGGTAGCTTGCTGGCGTGGCTAAGATCTTGCATCCGCAAGATGATCGGGGCCCCACGTTGGGCGCCACTTGTCACCAGACAAAAGGCTTGCCGCATGACAAATGGCGCCAATCGTACACTAGTTATTTTGGTGGCCCTAAAAAGGACCTGCCTGCAAGAGGGCTGATGTTGGTCGTGGCGTACTGCAGTCCTCCTCTTCTTTCGGCATCGGTTGTAGAGTCGGATGCCGGCCCAGCGAAATCCATCAATGGCGCGGAACTGGAGGGCGAAGACGCAAGAACGCCGGTTTTATTCTTCAGCCGTTCCTTCCGGCTGACTCCGCACCGATGTCGTCCGAGAGAGGAGGGAAGATGAAGTGCGTCTGATGGCATGGCGATGAAGTGTGCGCCTAATTTTCTGCCGGCCCGGGTTTTATGCACTAACTGGGATTGCTGATTGGCTCGCTCCGAATACGTAGTTGGTCACGTCTCGGTGGCTGCTGATCCTGGATTGGCTTGCCTCATATTCTTCAGGTGTCATGCACCGTGTCGCTGGTACCGGAGAGCAGACGTAATGAATCACTGTTGCCACAACTCCCTCGGGTCTTGAATGCTCTCCGGTAGCCAGCCTACTGCTCTTCTCCGGATCTTGTAGAGGTGTCTGTTGGGCGCCATGTTGATTGGTGTGCCGATGGTAGCTTGATGGCGTTGCTAAGATCTTGCATCCGGAAGATGATCAGGGCCCCACGTTGGGCGCCACTTGTCACCAGACAAAAGGCTTGCCGCATGACAGATGGCGCCAATCGTACACTATAGTTATTTTGGTGGCCCTAAAAAGGACCTGCTAGCAAGAGGGCTGATGTTGGTCATGCTGCGCTGAGATGTTTGACGGCTGCGCCCGCTGATCGTTTCGTACTGCAGTCCTCCTCTTCTTTCGGCATCGGTTGTAGAGTCGGCTGCCGGCCCAGCGACGTCCATCACTGGCGCGGAACGGGAGTGCGAAGATGCAAGAACGGCGGCGGTTCTATTCTTCTGTTGTTCCTTCCGTCTGACTCTGCCTCGATGTCGTCCGAGAGAGGAGAGGAGAGGAAGTGCGTCCGATGGTGTGGCGATAAAGAGTGCACCAAAATTTTCTGCCGGCCCGGGTTTTATGCACTAACCGGGATTGCTGATTGGCTTGCTCCGAGCATGTAGTTGGTCACGTCTCGGGGGCTGCTGATCCCGGATTGGCTCGCCTCATATTCTTCAGGTGTCACGCGCCGTGTCGCTGGTACCGGAGAGCAGACGTAATGAATCGCTGTTGCCACAGAGCGCGCGTGTGCCGCTTTTAGCAGAGTGAAAAGCATGTACCGGATTTCCTTACCGCCTTCTACGAGATGACGAGAAACAGTGAGACGCTCACCGGCCAATCAAATACCAAGTTGCCGGCTGCAGAGAGATGCTTGCCATTTTTGAGACGCCCCAGTCGGCATCTAACTTTGGAACTGCGCAGATGCGTTAACGTGCGGTTCGCAAAAAACCGTACTCAAGAACAATGTAAACCGACCGGCCAATAATACAAAGTTATTTAGACCGTGTTAAAAACAGTATGGAGAGTTGAACTAACATTCAGTAAAATCAGTTGGCATCACTCACGTGAACCATGCGGTTCCATGTAATAGTGCTCGTGAGCCAAGATCTAGTAAATTTTTGCAATGTGTTAATAAATATCTGCAGAGAACAGTGGAGAGTGCGATGGTAACAGCAGAGAGGCAGTGTCAAAATTACAGAACAATTCCAGTCATTTTTTAGGAACATTTATTTGGAAAACAGTGGTGTACAAGCCGAGTACCACTTATAATTTTTAACAATATAAATCAATACAACAAATACAACGACCCACTAAAATATGTAAAAGTTGAAGAGATCTCTAATTTTGGGGGGTGACAAGTATGAGAGAGAGAGAGAGAGAGAGAGTGAGAGTGAGAGTGAGAGTGAGCGAAGTACTGGATCGCCTTCTGTAATAAATATATATCTATTTTACAATTATGTTAATTAATAGTTGTTTTTTTGGAAAGATGAATAAGAGATAAGGCAAAATGATTTTCAAGTAAAGAACATAAAGAGTAAGGAAGTAAGAGTTATTTTAGAACAGTTGCCTATTCTATAAGTAAGTTAACCAATGTTTGGGAAATGTATAAGAGATAAGAAGAAATAACCTTTTTGTAAAGAACATAAAGAGAAAGAAAGTATGTTGGAGCTAATTTTAATAAACGAGTTTGTCTAAATATGGTAAATGAGAGTTGAGAATTATTATGCAACAAAACCCAGTAACTACTTTTACAGGTAACGAGTTCGTATATTTCACCCTGGACCATGTGAAGGTAAGAATTAAAAAGTAAATGTGGGAAGTTGAGTTTTTGGGTGGTTTTAAGTTTTTAAATATTTAATAATTATTAATAAACGAAAAGTTTCACCTTCAATGTCATGCCAAGGTCGTATAGACGAACTCTTTAGTTACGGAATTAGGTTATTGGGTTTTGTGCGGTGAAATAACTACGCTAACACATGGTTATCAATAAATCAAATATCTTTAATTTTATTCAAAACTTACTTTCTTTCTATTGTTATCCACACCTCTTTATCAAATTCTCTCCTTTCTTGTCACAAATTACTTTAGTTTTATAACACTGGAATTATCTATATTAAACAACAAATGATTAATTACTATAACTATAAATGACTAATTATGCTTGGCAAACCAGTACTTTGTCTCACTCTCTCTCTCTCTCTCTCTCTCTCATTCTTTTTATCCCCCCTAAGTTAGAGATCTCATATTATTTTATTTTGATTGATTTATATTTTACTTAACACCAATACCAAACTATGCATCTTCAATACAAATGTCAAGTCGGTACTGCTCTATGGGTGTGAAACTTGGAAGACTAACAAACAACTGATTAGCAGACTCCAAACATTCGTGAACAGAAGTTTGCGGAATATCATGAGGATATGGTGGCCACAAGTTATTTCCAATGAAGAGCTGTGGAGAAGAACCCATCAAACACCCATTGACATTGAGATGCGTCGTAGGAAATGGAAGTGGATTGGGCATACATTACGACGAGATGGAGACAACATAGCAAGACAAGCCCTGGAATGGAACCCACAAGGTAGCAGGAGAAGAGGCAGACCAAGGAACACATGGAGGAGGAGTGTAATAGTGGAAGGGATGGAGAAAGGAGGGAAGACCTGGCCCGAGATCAAGACGATGGCGCGGAACAGAGTCCGGTGGCGGAAGTTCATTGATGCCCTATGCTCCACTTAGGAGATGGAGGAATAATGATGAATGATGATGATTTATATTTTAGAAAAAGGAAAAAGGATTCTAGATTCGAAATTCAGTCAATACTTAATGTTTGATGCTGTCTGCAATGTTGCACTGTGAACTCGCTCTTCTTCTTTTACACTCTGAAAATCAGTTTTTTAACTGTTTAAATTTTAATATTATTGTTGACTGTTCATTCACACCATCTTACCCAAGAGCAAAAAAAGCATGCACGAGTTGTTCGAAGTTCAAGGCAGTGCTTATCATTTTCGTTGATATCCAGGGCATTGTTATGTCAGAATCGGTACCCAGTGGTCAGACAGTTTACCAGCAATATTATAAACAAGTTTTGGAAAAATTGCGTGAACGTGTTAGAAAGAAGTGCCCTGGATTGTGTGAATTGTGGAAGAATGGGTGGATGCACCTTGCACCAGGACAATGCGCCTGCCCACAATGCGTTATCAGTCAAACAATTTTTGGCTATTCCCCAAAATCAAGTCGGCGCTAAAAGGGACCCATTTTTCAATGGTGGAAGAGGTACAGGCGAAAACGGCGGAGCTCCTGTGCAGCCTGACGGAAAGCGATGTGCAGAAATGTTTTGAGTAGTGGAAGGAATGTGTGAAGAAGTGTGTAGACTCAATGGGGTGAGTCCCAGCACAGGTACGCCTCCACAGTTCCACCAGACGCTGTAACAATTCATAAAAACATCAATAACTGGCCTTACATTATTCCATATCCTTAACTGATTTGGTTCCCTCTGAGTCGTACTGGTTTGCGTCTAGCAAAGTACTGGTTTCCTCTGATTATTTTGTATTATCTCTATAACATTGTTTTCATCTATTTATCCTTAATATAATAGAATACATTTTATATCTTCATATCTTTAACATACATAACACACATTTGCAAGTCATATTAGAAACAAAACAATTTAAAAAAAATTGTTTTTTCCACTAATTACGCAAATTCAACTACCTATTCCAATTAAAAATTCCATTTTGATTTCAATGACCAACTCTAATTACTATTCTTACCTTTGCCTGATACAACCTATGATTAATACACAATAGAAACTTATTCACTACTACAGATACACAGATAATCAGAAAAACTACTCTAATATTTCATTATTATAATAACAATAATCATCAACTTCCTTCTCTTACTTCTTCATTTTAAAAATACTCCCTCTACATTTTTTTTATAAATGTATTCTCCCCCCCCGTTTATCCCTTAACCCCTGATACCCCTCGTTATAGTTTGGTGTATCCCTGCGCCAGGCTTCTTGACCAGTGGCCTCATCCCAGCCGAAATTACACAAACTCGCATAAATGCAGTTTCTCCCTCATGGCTTGTAACGTTGGCACCACCCTTCCACACACTCTGTTGCCCCCCCAGGCTGGACTGTAGCGCCCAATTGCTTCCACAAGAACTGAAGCGGCTACGGTGAAACATTATTTACCCCGTCCTTCCTTCGGCATTGTAACGGGGCTAAAAAGGAGGGGTTTTTATTTTATTAAGAAATTGTAAATTCGTTTTCATCTGCGTGATCAGTCCCATGGTAATATAAATTGTAGTTCAAACAAAGGAATTGTGAGGTGAAGTCGTTACAATGGAATGTGTCGTGTTGTCAACAACGGTTTAATTCGCAGAACCTCAGTACTGTGTAATGCGCACAAGCGCACAAACACCTGCGGAGCGCATAAACGATGCTTGGAGAAGTCGAGCAAAATGGCTTTTTGCGAATTTTGTTCAACATGTGCTTGGTGCGAGATGGATGCAAGATTAAGGACACACCTTTTCAGTGACGTAAACCAGTGGACACCAGATTTCGTCAACGCCCGACACACGGTAATAACACAGGTTACTTGAACAGTGACGAACGATTCAGAGCATAAGGCATTGTAATTCCGTTAGGCCTAGTTTTCTGGTGGGAGATTTTGTTTGTGACTCTCGCCCCAGTAGAATAAAAACTTTCTCCCCGGCCGGGTGAAATAAAAAACTTGTGCACGTAAAACTTAAATTTATTCTGTAGAAAGTGATCACCAATAGTTAAAGTGAGTAAAATAACCGATAGAGTCAGTGAAGTCAACAGAATGAAAAAATAAAAATGTGAACAGTAAAAAATTTCAGCCTTAAAACATACGCGGTACAGTGCAGCGAAGGAGTGACGCCGTTTGGTAATCCAGCACCATAATTTCATTTTAAAATGTTCCAACTAAATTAATCAATTAAATGGGGTGGTAAAATTGTATGTGAGTTGAGTGTGGGCATTGCTGGGTCGCCTTAATAAAATAAAACAAAAAATTTAGAATAAATTAGTTAAAGCATTTATTTTGTTGTATATGTATATGTTTGAAATTAACAAGAGAAAAAGTAACGCTATAAAATTATTTCTCAGTTTTCACGATTAAACAATAATTAAAATCAATGTAATTTCACCAGAATGTTTTTAAAGTATAACCTGAAGTAAAGAGTTTGATGAAAGTTATAAGTGGAGGAGAACGTAAGCTTGCAATGAATGTTAATAAAATGAATTAGTAGCGTAACCATGTGTTAAGCTAATTATTACGCCACATTACCATCACCTATCCAGTATGGAAAATTTCGCCTAATGAACCTGGCAGTTAAAGTTGATTTAAAGGTTTCGATGTAGAGCCGAAAACATCGTGGCGACCTATTAATAGTTTGGGATCTTCTGTGAGCGGTAAGTCAGAGTGGCGTGAAAGTATAAGGTAAGTAAAAAGAATAGAACATAACAGCATTACATCAAGTTCGGATTTACTGGAATACATGATACCAGTAATCCTACTAAAATAATTATTTATACACCCTTAAAACGGTCTACCACCCCATTCGGTGGATAGCCGCTGTTCCATAGTTTATGTTGTAACGGTACAGAAATGTGAGCCACCCCAGTTTAATTTTATATTAATTTTACATCAATTCAATCACTTTCCAAATTGTTAATTTTCACCTGTAAGGAGCCCCAGTGCAACATACATACTGTTAGCCTAAACAATTGCCCAGACGGATTGCGTAACCACACCAGCAGTAGGCTTGTGTGAAACCCAGTCTGCAGTGTGTCATTAGAGAGTGAACAACAGACAGCCAGCATCAGACAGTAAAGTTCGTGAATTAAAACCAGTGGCCTCGGGCATAAGATAGGCCTAGATTAAATGGGCCTATCTATTTAAACCACTTAAAAAACAAGTGCTATTGTAACTCTCGAACGCGCGGCCAGTCTACAAAAAATTAGTGCGAATAAAATTAGGTCGGCCGACTTTATCATGTTGTATAATGTGGAACCAATAAAACAGTAAGAACCTTTAAACACAAACAATAAACGTATAAAGCGAGTACCGGAGTGCGTGAGATCGAAGCAAGTATACAACACCAGTTCGCGCAACCAACCCTAGGAGTACGCTGTGTATGGGTAACTAGAACATTTAATATGCATATTAGAACCAATGCCAACTAACTGGTGATTGTTCGTTATAAAAGGAAAATATAAAACACCAATACTTTGTACGATAGAGTTCTCTCAGGGGCAGAGTTTATTTAAAGATCAATGTAACAGAATGAGTGTGTGTGCTAATATAGAGGTTATACACTGGTTCATTTTCAATGTTTTAGTTATTTAACAAGATCACTTATAATAGTAGCCAAAATAAAACTCAATAGAGATAAGAAATAATTTCAACCAGTTGTACTATCGTTGAAAGATTGTACTAACGTAAGTTTTGAAGTTTTGATAAATAAAAATAAGTATGTGTTTTAGACAGTATCAAATGTGTTAACGTAATTATTGCACATATCAAATCTGAATAATCCTGTCTGCAGCTGTTTTCGTCTGAAAGACTCTGGAATAAAACCCTAAGGTAAGAGTTAATTATAATTTGGCGTAAATTCATAGATTCCCCTGGTTCACCCCCCCCCCCCCAGTTAAATTTCTAAGTTAACCAATTTAGAAAATAACAAGCTATGGTCAGGGTACAATAATCTGCCCATAGCTGGTTACTGATAAGCCAAATCCACGGTCAGGGTTCGGTGAAGCCGTGACCGCCCAAATGTGGGGAATCAACTGTTAAAACATACAATACACGTTTCACATTTATACACAATTACATCATACTCAAATAAACACTTATGTTTCACAAATACTTCAACTCAAAATAAACATTACCAATATTACATTAAAATAAACATTTCACTTTAGCTTTAATTTTCTATTAATTAAACATTTTAATTGTTTTTCTTTCATTATCACTTCAACTTTGACTTTCTATTAAACATTTTAATCATTGAACTTTAATTATTTATCATTTGTTATACAATTCAAATCTCAAAAAATAAATTTCTTTGATTTATTACCAAGATCCACATTTTTAATTAATTTAATCATCTCCAGCTAATTTAATTACATTATTTAAAACACTTTAAATTCATTTAATTCCATCATCAAATTTAATTACCTATGGTCAATTATTCAATCAACAAATATTATTGTTATTAAATCAATCACAACTATAAACATTGATTACATAAAGTACAATGTACACGCATTGTGTATTCTCAGATACCATACCATAACAACATAACCTTATTCATAACACATGTAAACACAATACAAATTTATATACAATATGTTTCACATTAAATGTCATTGTTTATCAAAATCATTACATATTTAGCCAATTTTCCAAAACAGTTACGTTCACATAATTAAATGTTCATCGACACCACATATCTAACCTCCATCATCAAAAATTAATCTAATCTTATTATAACACAGTTCATTTTTGTTTATTTTTATTTTATTATATTTTCCAATATAATGCCCTTTTAAACTTGTTTTATCCCTTCTCCCATAATAATACGTCATAGGATTATTACATATTATTTTATCATACAACTTGTCAACATTCGGTATGGTCAATTCGCCCTTAGTATTTTTTGTCACAAGTAAATAGTTTCTCACTTCATCATCATAGCCATCATCTGCTATTAATACACCAATTTTATTCCCAGGTAAGTATTCTTTCTCAACAAGATAATCATCATTTGCTACTCTTATTGCTCCACAAGGTAAGTACTTAATTTTATGAACTCTCTATTTAAACTCTGTATTAACTCTCCATAACCTCTATTTAACTGGAACAACTCTCTCTCTCTCTCTCTCTCTCTCTCTCTCTCTCTCTCTCTCTCTCTCTCTCTTCTCTCTCTCTCTCTCCTCTCTCTCTCTCTCTCTCTCTCTCTCTCTCTCTCTCTCTCTCTCTCTCTCTCTCTCTCTCTCTCTCTCTCTCCCCCTTAATTATTTAGTATACAGACATCGCTACAAAAAATACTTATATCATCCCTATTTTGCAAAAAGGGGCTAGGTAACTGCTAAATTTTTGTAAATTTTTACCATTTTGTAACAATGATTATTTTTTAGTATTGGAAGATGTTTTTCTATTTTTAGCTTCCAATATATATTCTGGATCTCTGATAGGCATGGATCTTGGGTGTCGCGGGTCAACTAATTCGGGAAGCAAACAGTTTAAATAGAATGTTTGCAATTTGGGGAACATATGAGTATCCCAATAAAATGGAAACGTAAACAGTACATAACTGAGAAAAATATCGGTATGGAGAACCATACATGACTTCCATATTCTAAGATTTATTTTTAAAATCATTTTTGAAATGAAATATTACCATAGAAACTACTTCTTTCTACTTACTGCTTCAGCCTTAACCACGGTACTGTGGTCACTAACATATACCACCTCACGTTATCGCACTCGATTTTCACTGATGATGGAAGTCAATGGCATTGCCGAAACGTCTGGTTTTGTAGAAAACATTGGACTATGGCCAAATATCCCGGGAAGGAATTTTAACAAAAACTACTTCTTTGTTGCCGATAACGTTGTACACATATATATAAAAAATATGCATAAAATTAATGGCTTGTATAAGTTAATGATTGATCTCCATTAAGTAATGCTCAAGTTTCCAAAGTTTTAATATTATGATGTCCGTAATTAAAACATCAGAGCAGGTTTAGTGTGTATGAGGGTTCACCGTGGACAAAAATTTTCAACATTTCCTATTGAGCGTTGCTTAGAATAAATCTGCGAATATACAGTGTACGTTTCACAGAACAAACACGCGGAAAAGAAGGAGCGCTCCGAAGTCAGTCATGGACCCTCAGCATCTTGCAGAGGGTTCATTCCCTAAAGACGAAAAGTCTGTCTATGAATCGTTCCTCTGTAAACACGTGCAGTTACACTGCCCAGCGATCCACAGGAAGCAAATCGCTATCCACGCTCGACACTTTTTTGGCTTGCATGCGTTATGTTGGTATGGGTTCGGCACTTTCCATTAAAAAACCGTGCAAATGTAAGAAAATAAACATGAATGAGGCCAGAAATAACGCGAATTGTGTGTGTGTGTGTGTGTGTGTGTGTGTGTGTGTGTGTGTGTGTGTGTGTGTGTGTGTGTGTCTTCCCTGCCTTTTTATTGCGGTAGTGATAATAATAAAATGGAAACGTAAACAGTACATAACTGAGATATGCTTGCCTGCCACGCACGATATATTTTCTCTTATACATGACTAGCAGAATACCCGTGCTTCGCTACGGAGTTTCACGTTGTACGTAATGAAAATGTTAGTTTAATTAATAAAGTTTAATTAAAGTAGGCTTCTTAAAAATAAATAGCTGTTGCCCACAACTTCGTTCGCGTGGTCTTCAATTTAATGCGATAATATATTTAGAACAGAATCTATTCTATTGGGTTGCCATAGTAACCAGATCTAATAGTTTTTTAAGACCGCAAAGGACCCCCCAGAGGATCGTATCGAAAAAACACCTGTCCTATGTTGGTTCTCCCATTGCATAAAATATTTGTGCCAAGTTTGGTTGAAATCGGTCCAATGGTTTAGGTGGAGACGTGGAAGACCCCAAAGGACCCCCCAAAGGATCGTATCAAAAAAAACACTTGTCCTATGTTGGTTCTCCCTTTGCGTAAAATATTTGTGCCAAGTTTGGTTGAAATCGGTCCAGTGGTTTAGGAGGCGATGTGGAAGACCCCAAAGAACCCCTAAAAGGACCCCATCTAAAAAACACCTATCCTATGTTGGTTCTCCCGTTGCGTAAAATATTTGTGCCAAGTTTGGTTGAAATCGGTACAGTGGTTTAGGAGGAGATGTGGAAGAAACCTTCGCGGACGTGTGCACAACAACTCACCGAAGTTTCATCGCAATCGAATGAATGGTATAGGAACGCATACGGGACAAACAAAGAAACATTCATTTTTATATATAAGATGTAAACTATACCACTTACTTGACATAAACCGTGATAGCTAAGCTAATGTACAACATATATGTATTAATTATACACATAAATGTTCCTCGATAGACACTCTATTTATTGGCGAAAACGTGAATAAAATCCGTTCAGTACTTCCTGAGATTAGCGATTTCAAACACAGAGAGAAAACGGACCGACTTTACTTTATACTATGTACAGATTTACATTAAAATGAAAAATTTATAATTTTATTGCCTGGCAACAAAATTATTTTATTTTTAACAATTACCATTGTTTCAAAAAGTTAAATGAATTTTCAAGTACTTTACTCTTGTTAAAACGTAAAAGGTGTCAGGAAAACTACCCCTTCCCCTTAACCGATCTTCACCAAAATCGAAAGTCCTTGAGACCTCTACAATTCAGTGACGTATGCAAAAAATTATTTGATTCTGTTTGAATTTGCGGCTGTTATCGTTTGCCATAGAAAATACGCTTGATAAAAAAATGTTGCAGGTAAACTACCCCTTCCCCTTAACCGATCTTCACCAAAAACAATAGTTCATAAAAAATTGTCTTTCAAAATTAGGATGGTGTAGCATTACTGTATCGAGAAATTTTTTCTTTATTAGCTCAAAGGTAGTGTCTTGGTCAGACCCCCACTTCCACTTTTCCTTTGATGATAATTGTGATGAAAATCGAGCCGTTAATTCCGAATAGTTGCGCTGGAATTTTCTGTAGTAATTACAAATTCCGAGGAACGACTGTAACTGTTTTTTGTTTTTCGGTATCGGGAAATGCTGTATGGCTTCCATCTTTTCTTGGGCTGGTGTAATTCCCATTTCTGATAAGTTGAACCCCAAAAATTGTACTTCCTTGGCTATCAATTTTGATTTGTCTAGCTTGAGCGTTATGTTGTTTTCTTCTAACTTCTTTAGCACTTGTGCCACCCGGTTACAGTGTTCTTCCCAATTCTCTGATGCTATTAACAGATCATCGACATACACTGTCGTAAATTGCAAAGTATTATGTCCTAGTATTTCATCCATGCATTTAACAAAAATGGCCACAGAGTTCACAAGGCCGAAAGGTAACCTTTTAAAATGATAGTTACGACCTTCGAAAATAAATGCTGTAAATTTCCTGCTATTGGGGTGTAACTCCACCTGCCAATAACCACAGACAGTATCCCATATACTGTAATACCTCGTGCCATAAAATCTCTTTAATATCTCGTCGATTTCACCAGGCGACGTCCTGTCATTAATTATGGACTTATTTATTTCCCTCGCATCCAAGCAAATCCTCACTGCGCCGTTTTTCTTAGGTACAGCTACAATGGGATTAGTGTACGGGGAATTGCTAACTTCAATGATATCATTCTCAATTAATCTTTGTATTTCTTCACGAACGGCTTCTTTAAGTGAAAAAGCGATTGGATAGGACTTTCTCTTGAATTCGGTTTGGTCTTTAAATTTCAGTTCACATTGAAAGTTCTTTATCTTGCCAGGTGTATCAGAGAACACATGTCGGTATCGATTGTAGATCTGTATCAGGTTTTCACGCTGTTCATAAGTCAACTCATGGTTAATGTTATTTGTATTGAATGCTCTAATTTCGTTAATCTTTTCTACCCATAATACATCTTCTGGATTGCTGCAAATTTCTTGGTTGATAGACATCTTCTTATGTTCATGTAATAAATTACATGTTCCGGGGGTGCCTTCCTATGTTCTACAAGATTTGCAGTCCATTCAACTTCATCTGCCTTCAATAATACCGTATCTTTGTCCATATTGATTATGGCTGTATACTTCCACAGTATGTCGCATCCGATAAGTAGTGTAAATGGCAGTCCACTTGCTACGAGGAAAACCATTGGAATTGTCTCTCCATTACTCGATACTTCCAACTCTACTTGGTGTCGAATGGTTTTATTTTGTCGCCCAGTGGCTCCAATGAGTATTATATTATTGATGGGTAGTGTTGGTATTGTTGTTTGGTTTTCTGATTGTATTCAGTTTAATTCTAATTTGTCGATCAACGAGACATTTGCTCCGGTGTCTACCATAGCTGTGGTACTTATCCCGTTGACTTTTACGGATATATATGCGATCTCGCTGTTAGTTGTGTCACTGATACTGTCTCCTTTTTCCTCCATTAGGTCCTGCCTAATGTTTTTGAGATAGTTATTGTGGTACATTTTATTAGATGCAAATTTCGTTGCCAAAATGTTAGACCCAATAGTCCGGTTCAGTGAGGGTGTTGTTAGGCTTTTCACTGCCGGTTCCCATTTAAAGGCAGGTCACCGTTTGTGTGCCTGTCTGTTGAGGTAGATGCTATTGGTTCCTGGGCTCCTTGCCCGTTTGTATTGTGATAGGTTTCGGTTGTTCGAGTGACTGGTCTGTTGCCTTCACTACTGTCGCTTCTGTTCGACCTGTAACCCGACTCTCGGTCTTCTCTGTCGCTGTGGTTGGAATTACTATGGTGATTCGGGAAGCTCCTTCGCCCCGATAGTAATTCCGCCTACCTCCCCCTCTGCTAGCGTGGGCGTAATTCACTCTCCGGAACTGGTTATTGTTGTGGTTCCCATTACCGTGTCGCTGCTGATTGTTTGGGGATTGATTATTGTAGGGTCGATAATAGTTATTACCCCGTTGGTAATGTCCGTCCCTTTGATATCCACTTGGTCGGGGGTTATTTAAATTCACTCTGTCCACATGATCACTATGATTGCCACCTCCATTCTGACGTGGTCCTGGTTGGTTCTGGAAACATGGAGGGTTGTTGAACGTCCTTCCATAATTGTTTCTGTCAGTATTATTGGTGGGATTCACATTTCCGGGTCCTCCCCGATCATACGTTTGTCCGGGACCCTGGCGGTTCCGCTGGTAGTATCTTTCTCGCTCATGACTTTCCAGTAGGGCGCACATTCCTTGGATGGTCTTGATTTGTGAGTTTAGCCTACCTTGTGAGATTCCTTGATTGAAGTGATATGCTAACTTGGTGACTAAGCATTCTTCCGGGATGGCTGGCTCTAAGTTTCTGGCCAGGCAGATCTTACCTAGAAAATAAGTGGTCATTGATTGTCTGCCGTTTAAGTCAAATTTACCGTTAGTAATATCATCCCTAATAATGTTTTGGGTCGTTTCAGACCAGTATTTCAGTTTGAAAGCTACTTTGAATGCATCGTAACTCTCCACTTCATGTCGAGTCGCCGTCCACCAGTTGTCAAAAGTATTCCAGAATGACTCGTCCAGCATTCCTTTTATGATGGACCATCTATTTTCTCTATTTCTGTGTATAATTTCTTACACTCTCTCCAAAAATTCCAGCGGATTCTTCACATATGCACGGAAGTCTATCTGCTCTCTACCTTCCAGGTGCGTTAGTCCTGACAAAATGTTTGGGAGTGTCCGTAAGCGGTGCATTTCATCCCTAATATCGTTAAATTCCCTTTGCTGGCGTTCTGTTAATTGTTCTCTGTCACTAGTCACTTGGTGTTTGACGGCATCCACCTTTACGGAAATCTCCTCACATTTCTCACCCTGTGTAGTTTGTGTTGTCATCATCTCGGCTCGTTTCTGCTCTACAACTCCTATCTGAGCGCTGTGGATCTTCTCAATGTCATTGATTCAGCGGTTGACATCTATTTCCGTCTGTATCAACTTTTGGTTATTATCTTCTCCCTCTTTCCGTATTTCTGATATTTCTCCATGTATCTCAGCCGTCAATATGGCAATCCGCTCCTCTGTCGCCTCTAAATTTTCTTCTAATTTTTTGTCGACCAATTCGATTGTATTTTTGGCAACTTCTTACACTTTGTCGTTATTGTTGGCCATTTGTTGCCACATTTTCTCGTTATCGTTTTGCATTAATTCAATATCTCGACTAATCTTCGCATTGATCTCGTCAATCTTCTTATTGGTCTGATCAATTTTAATCCCCAACTCTGCAGACAAATCCTCCTTCATTATTGCCATCTTCTTTTCCAATAGCTCTTCAGTCTTTTTCTGTCCGTCTTCCATCCTCCTGTTGGTTTCACTTATTTTGTCGTTTAACTCTTCGTTCAACAATTCTATATTTTTCTGGCTCTCCCTCTGGCCTTCTTCTATTTTCTGGTTGGTGAATTGACTGGTTTCCTCTATTTTACTGTTCAACTCTTCCTTCAAAGTTCGATTGTCCTCTCTCAATGACTTCTGGCCATCGTCTATCTTCCTATTGATGGTGACTAACTCCTCCTTTGTGGATTTCTGGCCTTCCTTCAAAGATTGATTGTCTTCCTCCATCTTCTTCAATATTTTTAGCATTTCCTGCATCATCATGCTCTCCATCTGCGCTGGTTTCTCCGGTTGGCGTATTTCCGGTTGGATTTCCTGGGGTATGACTTCCAGTTCCTCATCGGGTTGCTGAACCTCCTCCGCCGGTTCAAGTTGTTTATCCTCGATTTCTAATAAAATCTCTTCAACATCTTCTGTTGATGTTGCCTCTTTCTCTTCTAGTCTGGCCTCCCTCTCTGCCTCTGCTGCTTGCTTTTTTGACGTCGATCTTCGGTACATCTTGTTGCTGGTAATGCACTTGCTGTCTCTTGACGAATTAGGTGAGGAAATTATTGGTTTAGTTGCCTAAATTGCTGATTGTTTTCTCCCTAATTCGCGCTCAGACGTTGGGCGCCAATCTGTTATATTACAGATATTCAGGGTAATATCAATTAAAGCCCCGCGTTGGGTTCGTCAATCTGTTACTAAAACAGATACTGTGTGGATGTATATGTTGATTGTAAATATTTTATAATTGGAAGCGTTGTCTTCTGTCAATCCTGCCCCGCGATGGAGCGCCAATCTATTATAAAACAGATACTGTGTGGATGTATATGTTGATTGTAAATATTTTATAATTGGAAGCGTTGTCTTCTGTCAATCCTGCCCCGCGATGGAGCGCCAATCTGTTATAAAACAGATATAGTGTTGTAGGTGATATTATTATTATTTGAAGGTGTGTGTAGATACGCTCCGGTATCCACAACGATATAAGATAATAATATTTTAAAATTGAATTATTAGTGTTGATTATTAATAGTTGTGTGGGTATTCCCGTTTAAATTTCTCAATTTAAAAGAGTATTTTAGCACTTCACTTTTCACCTCCCCACTTACCATATGTGGATGTTATTACTGTTCAGTTTGGTGACTGCTTCTGCTGCAACATACACTTTATACATACATGTGGATATTCAACTTGAATACCCTAGGTGATACACATGCACAATTAAATAAAATAGGGGCTTAATTATGATTTGAATTATATTGAATATTTAAATTCTGCCACCACCTTCTGATAGAACTAGTTATGATAATTAAACTATTTTATTTTGAAATCAAAAAAACTCTTTCCACTGGTAAAAATAATTGAGGTTTATTAACAGTTTTGAAATGCCATTAATTCCTTTAAATAACAATCAATCACTAATATCTTGACAAAATAATAGTTATTATGAACAATTTTTAAAAAGAAACTCTTTTAACCTCGAGGCTGGTAACACTGAAGGTTAATACAATAATTTTAGTTAGAGAGGTTATGTCCTCTTTACACAGTTAAATTACCAAGTTCGTGTGATCTTTGAAGTTGCATGATACCAGATACAAGATGTAGTCTTTTATAACAATATTTAATAAAAAATTAATATAAAACAAACAAAC
The DNA here is from genome assembly GCA_034769895.1 of Magicicada septendecula. NCBI lineage: Eukaryota > Metazoa > Arthropoda > Insecta > Hemiptera > Cicadidae > Magicicada > Magicicada septendecula. The sequence goes on along the minus strand of CM068375.1, from coordinate 37,655,515 downwards.
AAATATTAAAATTAAAAGTCGGTACCATAGAATCGATAACTATCGTACTATCGTACGCTGGATACAAGGACACAGCAATTACCTTAATAACACGTGCGTTGAGCTGCACTGCTAAAATTTACTATTATTGTTTACTTTAATATTTATACTAAATTTACCTCAAGATGTTTTTTCTATTTGGAACATGTTTCGAGAGTTCCTGTTCTCTCATCTTCAGCCTTCGCCATCTTATTTCGCCAAGAAACAAGATGGCGAAGGCTGAAGATGAGAGAACAGGAACTCTCGAAACATGTTCCAAATAGAAAAAACATCTTGAGGTAAATTTAGTATAAATATTAAAGTAAACAATAATAGTAAATTTTAGCAGTGCAGCTCAACGCACGTGTTATTAAGGTAATTGCTGTGTCCTTGTATCCAGCGTACGATAGTACGATAGTTATCGATTCTATGGTACCGACTTTTAATTTTAATATTTGTTTGTTTGTTTTATATTAATTTTTTATTAAATATTGTTATAAAAGACTACATCTTGTATCTGGTATCATGCAACTTCAAAGATCACACGAACTTGGTAATTTAACTGTGTAAAGAGGACATAACCTCTCTAACTAAAATTATTGTATTAACCTTCAGTGTTACCAGCCTCGAGGTTAAAAGAGTTTCTTTTTAAAAATTGTTCATAATAACTATTATTTTGTCAAGATATTAGTGATTGATTGTTATTTAAAGGAATTAATGGCATTTCAAAACTGTTAATAAACCTCAATTATTTTTACCAGTGGAAAGAGTTTTTTTGATTTCAAAATAAAATAGTTTAATTATCATAACTAGTTCTATCAGAAGGTGGTGGCAGAATTTAAATATTCAATATAATTCAAATCATAATTAAGCCCCTATTTTATTTAATTGTGCATGTGTATCACCTAGGGTATTCAAGTTGAATATCCACATGTATGTATAAAGTGTATGTTGCAGCAGAAGCAGTCACCAAACTGAACAGTAATAACATCCACATATGGTAAGTGGGGAGGTGAAAAGTGAAGTGCTAAAATACTCTTTTAAATTGAGAAATTTAAACGGGAATACCCACACAACTATTAATAATCAACACTAATAATTCAATTTTAAAATATTATTATCTTATATCGTTGTGGATACCGGAGCGTATCTACACACACCTTCAAATAATAATAATATCACCTACAACACTATATCTGTTTTATAACAGATTGGCGCTCCATCGCGGGGCAGGATTGACAGAAGACAACGCTTCCAATTATAAAATATTTACAATCAACATATACATCCACACAGTATCTGTTTTATAATAGATTGGCGCTCCATCGCGGGGCAGGATTGACAGAAGACAACGCTTCCAATTATAAAATATTTACAATCAACATATACATCCACACAGTATCTGTTTTAGTAACAGATTGACGAACCCAACGCGGGGCTTTAATTGATATTACCCTGAATATCTGTAATATAACAGATTGGCGCCCAACGTCTGAGCGCGAATTAGGGAGAAAACAATCAGCAATTTAGGCAACTAAACCAATAATTTCCTCACCTAATTCGTCAAGAGACAGCAAGTGCATTACCAGCAACAAGATGTACCGAAGATCGACGTCAAAAAAGCAAGCAGCAGAGGCAGAGAGGGAGGCCAGACTAGAAGAGAAAGAGGCAACATCAACAGAAGATGTTGAAGAGATTTTATTAGAAATCGAGGATAAACAACTTGAACCGGCGGAGGAGGTTCAGCAACCCGATGAGGAACTGGAAGTCATACCCCAGGAAATCCAACCGGAAATACGCCAACCGGAGAAACCAGCGCAGATGGAGAGCATGATGATGCAGGAAATGCTAAAAATATTGAAGAAGATGGAGGAAGACAATCAATCTTTGAAGGAAGGCCAGAAATCCACAAAGGAGGAGTTAGTCACCATCAATAGGAAGATAGACGATGGCCAGAAGTCATTGAGAGAGGACAATCGAACTTTGAAGGAAGAGTTGAACAGTAAAATAGAGGAAACCAGTCAATTCACCAACCAGAAAATAGAAGAAGGCCAGAGGGAGAGCCAGAAAAATATAGAATTGTTGAACGAAGAGTTAAACGACAAAATAAGTGAAACCAACAGGAGGATGGAAGACGGACAGAAAAAGACTGAAGAGCTATTGGAAAAGAAGATGGCAATAATGAAGGAGGATTTGTCTGCAGAGTTGGGGATTAAAATTGATCAGACCAATAAGAAGATTGACGAGATCAATGCGAAGATTAGTCGAGATATTGAATTAATGCAAAACGATAACGAGAAAATGTGGCAACAAATGGCCAACAATAACGACAAAGTGTAAGAAGTTGCCAAAAATACAATCGAATTGGTCGACAAAAAATTAGAAGAAAATTTAGAGGCGACAGAGGAGCGGATTGCCATATTGACGGCTGAGATACATGGAGAAATATCAGAAATACGGAAAGAGGGAGAAGATAATAACCAAAAGTTGATACAGACGGAAATAGATGTCAACCGCTGAATCAATGACATTGAGAAGATCCACAGCGCTCAGATAGGAGTTGTAGAGCAGAAACGAGCCGAGATGATGACAACACAAACTACACAGGGTGAGAAATGTGAGGAGATTTCCGTAAAGGTGGATGCCGTCAAACACCAAGTGACTAGTGACAGAGAACAATTAACAGAACGCCAGCAAAGGGAATTTAACGATATTAGGGATGAAATGCACCGCTTACGGACACTCCCAAACATTTTGTCAGGACTAACGCACCTGGAAGGTAGAGAGCAGATAGACTTCCGTGCATATGTGAAGAATCCGCTGGAATTTTTGGAGAGAGTGTAAGAAATTATACACAGAAATAGAGAAAATAGATGGTCCATCATAAAAGGAATGCTGGACGAGTCATTCTGGAATACTTTTGACAACTGGTGGACGGCGACTCGACATGAAGTGGAGAGTTACGATGCATTCAAAGTAGCTTTCAAACTGAAATACTGGTCTGAAACGACCCAAAACATTATTAGGGATGATATTACTAACGGTAAATTTGACTTAAACGGCAGACAATCAATGACCACTTATTTTCTAGGTAAGATCTGCCTGGCCAGAAACTTAGAGCCAGCCATCCCGGAAGAATGCTTAGTCACCAAGTTAGCATATCACTTCAATCAAGGAATCTCACAAGGTAGGCTAAACTCACAAATCAAGACCATCCAAGGAATGTGCGCCCTACTGGAAAGTCATGAGCGAGAAAGATACTACCAGCGGAACCGCCAGGGTCCCGGACAAACGTATGATCGGGGAGGACCCGGAAATGTGAATCCCACCAATAATACTGACAGAAACAATTATGGAAGGACGTTCAACAACCCTCCATGTTTCCAGAACCAACCAGGACCACGTCAGAATGGAGGTGGCAATCATAGTGATCATGTGGACAGAGTGAATTTAAATAACCCCCGACCAAGTGGATATCAAAGGGACGGACATTACCAACGGGGTAATAACTATTATCGACCCTACAATAATCAATCCCCAAACAATCAGCAGCGACACGGTAATGGGAACCACAACAATAACCAGTTCCGGAGAGTGAATTACGCCCACGCTAGCAGAGGGGGAGGTAGGCGGAATTACTATCGGGGCGAAGGAGCTTCCCGAATCACCATAGTAATTCCAACCACAGCGACAGAGAAGACCGAGAGTCGGGTTACAGGTCGAACAGAAGCGACAGTAGTGAAGGCAACAGACCAGTCACTCGAACAACCGAAACCTATCACAATACAAACGGGCAAGGAGCCCAGGAACCAATAGCATCTACCTCAACAGACAGGCACACAAACGGTGACCTGCCTTTAAATGGGAACCGGCAGTGAAAAGCCTAACAACACCCTCACTGAACCGGACTATTGGGTCTAACATTTTGGCAACGAAATTTGCATCTAATAAAATGTACCACAATAACTATCTCAAAAACATTAGGCAGGACCTAATGGAGGAAAAAGGAGACAGTATCAGTGACACAACTAACAGCGAGATCGCATATATATCCGTAAAAGTCAACGGGATAAGTACCACAGCTATGGTAGACACCGGAGCAAATGTCTCGTTGATCGACAAATTAGAATTAAACTGAATACAATCAGAAAACCAAACAACAATACCAACACTACCCATCAATAATATAATACTCATTGGAGCCACTGGGCGACAAAATAAAACCATTCGACACCAAGTAGAGTTGGAAGTATCGAGTAATGGAGAGACAATTCCAATGGTTTTCCTCGTAGCAAGTGGACTGCCATTTACACTACTTATCGGATGCGACATACTGTGGAAGTATACAGCCATAATCAATATGGACAAAGATACGGTATTATTGAAGGCAGATGAAGTTGAATGGACTGCAAATCTTGTAGAACATAGGAAGGCACCCCCGGAACATGTAATTTATTACATGAACATAAGAAGATGTCTATCAACCAAGAAATTTGCAGCAATCCAGAAGATGTATTATGGGTAGAAAAGATTAACGAAATTAGAGCATTCAATACAAATAACATTAACCATGAGTTGACTTATGAACAGCGTGAAAACCTGATACAGATCTACAATCGATACCGACATGTGTTCTCTGATACACCTGGCAAGATAAAGAACTTTCAATGTGAACTGAAATTTAAAGACCAAACCGAATTCAAGAGAAAGTCCTATCCAATCGCTTTTTCACTTAAAGAAGCCGTTCGTGAAGAAATACAAAGATTAATTGAGAATGATATCATTGAAGTTAGCAATTCCCCGTACACTAATCCCATTGTAGCTGTACCTAAGAAAAACGGCGCAGTGAGGATTTGCTTGGATGCGAGGGAAATAAATAAGTCCATAATTAATGACAGGACGTCGCCTGGTGAAATCGACGAGATATTAAAGAGATTTTATGGCACGAGGTATTACAGTATATGGGATACTGTCTGTGGTTATTGGCAGGTGGAGTTACACCCCAATAGCAGGAAATTTACAGCATTTATTTTCGAAGGTCGTAACTATCATTTTAAAAGGTTACCTTTCGGCCTTGTGAACTCTGTGGCCATTTTTGTTAAATGCATGGATGAAATACTAGGACATAATACTTTGCAATTTACGACAGTGTATGTCGATGATCTGTTAATAGCATCAGAGAATTGGGAAGAACACTGTAACCGGGTGGCACAAGTGCTAAAGAAGTTAGAAGAAAACAACATAACGCTCAAGCTAGACAAATCAAAATTGATAGCCAAGGAAGTACAATTTTTGGGGTTCAACTTATCAGAAATGGGAATTACACCAGCCCAAGAAAAGATGGAAGCCATACAGCATTTCCCGATACCGAAAAACAAAAAACAGTTACAGTCGTTCCTCGGAATTTGTAATTACTACAGAAAATTCCAGCGCAACTATTCGGAATTAACGGCTCGATTTTCATCACAATTATCATCAAAGGAAAAGTGGAAGTGGGGGTCTGACCAAGACACTACCTTTGAGCTAATAAAGAAAAAATTTCTCGATACAGTAATGCTACACCATCCTAATTTTGAAAGACAATTTTTTATGAACTATTGTTTTTGGTGAAGATCGGTTAAGGGGAAGGGGTAGTTTACCTGCAACATTTTTTTATCAAGCGTATTTTCTATGGCAAACGATAACAGCCGCAAATTCAAACAGAATCAAATAATTTTTTGCATACGTCACTGAATTGTAGAGGTCTCAAGGACTTTCGATTTTGGTGAAGATCGGTTAAGGGGAAGGGGTAGTTTTCCTGACACCTTTTACGTTTTAACAAGAGTAAAGTACTTGAAAATTCATTTAACTTTTTGAAACAATGGTAATTGTTAAAAATAAAATAATTTTGTTGCCAGGCAATAAAATTATAAATTTTTCATTTTAATGTAAATCTGTACATAGTATAAAGTAAAGTCGGTCCGTTTTCTCTCTGTGTTTGAAATCGCTAATCTCAGGAAGTACTGAACGGATTTTATTCACGTTTTCGCCAATAAATAGAGTGTCTATCGAGGAACATTTATGTGTATAATTAATACATATATGTTGTACATTAGCTTAGCTATCACGGTTTATGTCAAGTAAGTGGTATAGTTTACATCTTATATATAAAAATGAATGTTTCTTTGTTTGTCCCGTATGCGTTCCTATACCATTCATTCGATTGCGATGAAACTTCGGTGAGTTGTTGTGCACACGTCCGCGAAGGTTTCTTCCACATCTCCTCCTAAACCACTGTACCGATTTCAACCAAACTTGGCACAAATATTTTACGCAACGGGAGAACCAACATAGGATAGGTGTTTTTTAGATGGGGTCCTTTTAGGGGTTCTTTGGGGTCTTCCACATCGCCTCCTAAACCACTGGACCGATTTCAACCAAACTTGGCACAAATATTTTACGCAAAGGGAGAACCAACATAGGACAAGTGTTTTTTTTGATACGATCCTTTGGGGGGTCCTTTGGGGTCTTCCACGTCTCCACCTAAACCATTGGACCGATTTCAACCAAACTTGGCACAAATATTTTATGCAATGGGAGAACCAACATAGGACAGGTGTTTTTTCGATACGATCCTCTGGGGGGTCCTTTGCGGTCTTAAAAAACTATTAGATCTGGTTACTATGGCAACCCAATAGAATAGATTCTGTTCTAAATATATTATCGCATTAAATTGAAGACCACGCGAACGAAGTTGTGGGCAACAGCTATTTATTTTTAAGAAGCCTACTTTAATTAAACTTTATTAATTAAACTAACATTTTCATTACGTACAACGTGAAACTCCGTAGCGAAGCACGGGTATTCTGCTAGTCATGTATAAGAGAAAATATATCGTGCGTGGCAGGCAAGCATATCTCAGTTATGTACTGTTTACGTTTCCATTTTATTATTATCACTACCGCAATAAAAAGGCAGGGAAGACACACACACACACACACACACACACACACACACACACACACACACACACACACACACACACACAATTCGCGTTATTTCTGGCCTCATTCATGTTTATTTTCTTACATTTGCACGGTTTTTTAATGGAAAGTGCCGAACCCATACCAACATAACGCATGCAAGCCAAAAAAGTGTCGAGCGTGGATAGCGATTTGCTTCCTGTGGATCGCTGGGCAGTGTAACTGCACGTGTTTACAGAGGAACGATTCATAGACAGACTTTTCGTCTTTAGGGAATGAACCCTCTGCAAGATGCTGAGGGTCCATGACTGACTTCGGAGCGCTCCTTCTTTTCCGCGTGTTTGTTCTGTGAAACGTACACTGTATATTCGCAGATTTATTCTAAGCAACGCTCAATAGGAAATGTTGAAAATTTTTGTCCACGGTGAACCCTCATACACACTAAACCTGCTCTGATGTTTTAATTACGGACATCATAATATTAAAACTTTGGAAACTTGAGCATTACTTAATGGAGATCAATCATTAACTTATACAAGCCATTAATTTTATGCATATTTTTTATATATATGTGTACAACGTTATCGGCAACAAAGAAGTAGTTTTTGTTAAAATTCCTTCCCGGGATATTTGGCCATAGTCCAATGTTTTCTACAAAACCAGACGTTTCGGCAATGCCATTGACTTCCATCATCAGTGAAAATCGAGTGCGATAACGTGAGGTGGTATATGTTAGTGACCACAGTACCGTGGTTAAGGCTGAAGCAGTAAGTAGAAAGAAGTAGTTTCTATGGTAATATTTCATTTCAAAAATGATTTTAAAAATAAATCTTAGAATATGGAAGTCATGTATGGTTCTCCATACCGATATTTTTCTCAGTTATGTACTGTTTACGTTTCCATTTTATTGGGATACTCATATGTTCCCCAAATTGCAAACATTCTATTTAAACTGTTTGCTTCCCGAATTAGTTGACCCGCGACACCCAAGATCCATGCCTATCAGAGATCCAGAATATATATTGGAAGCTAAAAATAGAAAAACATCTTCCAATACTAAAAAATAATCATTGTTACAAAATGGTAAAAATTTACAAAAATTTAGCAGTTACCTAGCCCCTTTTTGCAAAATAGGGATGATATAAGTATTTTTTGTAGCGATGTCTGTATACTAAATAATTAAGGGGGAGAGAGAGAGAGAGAGAGAGAGAGAGAGAGAGAGAGAGAGAGAGAGAGAGAGAGAGAGAGAGAGAGAGAGAGAGAGAGAGAGAGAGAGAGAGAGAGAGAGTTGTTCCAGTTAAATAGAGGTTATGGAGAGTTAATACAGAGTTTAAATAGAGAGTTCATAAAATTAAGTACTTACCTTGTGGAGCAATAAGAGTAGCAAATGATGATTATCTTGTTGAGAAAGAATACTTACCTGGGAATAAAATTGGTGTATTAATAGCAGATGATGGCTATGATGATGAAGTGAGAAACTATTTACTTGTGACAAAAAATACTAAGGGCGAATTGACCATACCGAATGTTGACAAGTTGTATGATAAAATAATATGTAATAATCCTATGACGTATTATTATGGGAGAAGGGATAAAACAAGTTTAAAAGGGCATTATATTGGAAAATATAATAAAATAAAAATAAACAAAAATGAACTGTGTTATAATAAGATTAGATTAATTTTTGATGATGGAGGTTAGATATGTGGTGTCGATGAACATTTAATTATGTGAACGTAACTGTTTTGGAAAATTGGCTAAATATGTAATGATTTTGATAAACAATGACATTTAATGTGAAACATATTGTATATAAATTTGGAACATATTATTTCTTGGCGAAATAAGATGGCGAAGGCTGAAGATGAGAGAACAGGAACTCTCGAAACATGTTCCAAATAGAAAAAACATCTTGAGGTAAATTTAGTATAAATATTAAAGTATTATATACATCAAGAAACGGACTGTAGCAGAAAGTGACTGAAATATTATTGTTTAATAGTTGGTTATAAAAATGATTTATTCGCAAGAGAAAAAAAATCTATAATAGAAAAAAACTCTTGTGATGGCTTTCATTTGATTTATATTACTTGAGAACAGAATTATGAAAAGGTGACAAGTTGTCGTTATTATTTATAGGTTAGCTAATAACCGTAAGTAGTTATTGTGGATAAGTAAATTATTCATTGAGTTCTTAATAATCTAAACACATATATCTTATTCATAATGTATTTGATGTGTAACTATCAGTTAATTAGAATACCTTTCACAAAAAAAAAAAAAAAAAATTATTAGTCAAATCAAACGAAATGAGTCAATTAAGCGACTAATCATTTCACTCCTATTTTGTAATTTATTACTTTTTATCGTTTAATTCTTTATCATTAAAATTTGTATGCACTAGTAAATATCATCGGGCGCCATGTTTGTACAAAATAACATTACATAAATTTACGTTTCGGGCCAAAGGTCGTGCAACACGAACCAGTTTTGTGAAATAAATTACTTGAAATAAAACGTACACAAAATACCATATATAAAGTATTTTTATTATTATTGAACTTGTATTTTAATACATATTGAAAACACGATTAGACCCACATATTACGCCATGGGCGTTTTGAAAAATAAATTCACCCTCCAAAATCATAACATGTAATAGAAAATGTGTTATTACGTAGTATTAGAAATATACATGTGAATAGAGATATACATATTTTTATATATATTGGTGCGCACAACCCAGCACTTAGAAATTACTCACGCACACACACACACTCTCTCTCTCTCATCCTGGTACAATTTGTTATTATGTTATGAGCTCATTTTAAAAAAGTGAAATTTTGAATACTTGAATTTATTTGTTATTTGGTCATTTCAAATAAAATTGATGTGAAAATAAATACGTATATTTGTGTTGATGGAACGTTCTCACCAAAGTCGTAGATGTTGTTTGATCTCTGTCCGGTACGGTAAAACTTCGCGTACCGCGAGTTTACCGTGTACAATTCCCGGTCACATTTTGAAGTTGAAGCACTGTATTTATATAGTTTACTAACCACTTACAGTGGTTTAAAAGTTAAAATTCACTTATTAGTGAACGAGTTGCCGTTCATAAACGGTAGGCCGGCCGGCTACGATCACTGTTGCAGATGAAATGACATCGAGTCTTTGTTATATGTTGCCGAGGTGGGGTGAATCTACGTCACTCGTTCTTTGTTAAGTTGTTGACAGCATCGTGTTGTGGATGTAAACACATTCTCGGCCGCTGACGTAATTAAGGATCGTCACTGTTATCGCAACAATTTACATATTGTTTTTGTGATGCTTCACGGTTTTTTGCTATGAATCGGTCCAAATCCTGGCAAATATTATACAGTCCACTCACAATATATTCCTACAGGTTATTTAATGTTTGTTTCATTATGACCAAACTAAAAAATACAATATTTATGGTTTTATTTACCATATTTAAGGTAATTATAAAATGTACCATGATTGTACCATTACAAAACCCCCTCAATGAAAGATTGTGTGTCGAAGCACAAAAACTTTCATTGACCCTTTCATACTTCCTAAAGGGATCAGCCAGGATACGTCGCCACAACCCCCTTACAATTTTATATAAAAGAAAATAACTCACCCTTGGTCTGATGATGATGACCGTACCTTTATGACCTTACTGGACTTCTCCTTCGAGATCCCAACACCATAAGGCTACTTAGGCTCTTAACGCCCCTGCTCTGACGCGTTGGCCAGCTCAGGACCGCTGTCATATCACCAAACACTGAAACAATAAACAATGAATCTTAAAATAGTGGCTTGGTAAATTACTCTATCCTCAACTGATCTGGTTCCCCTTAGCTAGGTGCTGGTTTGTGCTAATAAGCACTGGGTTGGCTTGATATAGTTATAATACGAAAATATTGTTATAAAATTTATACTACTAAAAGTAACTCTCAAGAATTAGAAAGAATTTCCTTTCTCCATATTAAAAAATCCTGAATTAATGAATGGTTTCGATTACTATCGATAATATTTATCTCATTCCCTTTTATAATTACTGTAATTATAACATAAACACATTGATATAAAAAGAATTAAACTCTAATTGAAAATATGAAAATTACACTATAAATCTCCCAAAACTGGAGAAAAACAAATTATATTGATAGAAAAGAATTAATAAATCTGTATATTTATTTATTTATAAATCTTATTGAATGGTTAAAATAAAAAATAAAACATCATTATCATTATTATTATTATTCTTATTATTATTATTAACAGGTAATAATCTGTTATTACAGTGTCATTTCTATTTATCCCTTTTACACATTATTTCCATATTATAATAAAAGCATGTTAAAAATTTTATAACATAAATACATAATACATTTTAAATAATAATACACATTGATACATTTAATACATTGAAATAATTTATTCATTTTTAATCTTGATTAAGATTTACACTATAAGATATGCACTAACATTTGCATAATTTATTTGAAGTTGCATTTAAGTTAAAAAATTACAATTGCAGTTAATTCATTAATTAGATATCAATTATTATAATTATAATTATAAAATTCATTTCAAATTATTATTAGTATTCATATTACATTATTATTATTTCATTATTCATTTCTTATTACCTCTCTATTCTGAACTTCCTACCTACCTAACTACCTAACCTTTCACCTTCTATCATTGTTTAGTCTGGGTAACTCCTATATTCACTATGCTCATTATATTTTTACTCACCTTCTTCTAACTAACCACCAAATTTACCTATCATGACACCAATATCTCAATTATAAACACCTTTACTATTTTCATTTAAATCCTATGGCACCGCTCGTCTTTGCAATGGGTTGGGTGTTCCCTAACTGGCTATATACATCCATAATATTTTGCCCTTCCAAAAAATTCGGCAAACACTCCCTTAAACTACGCTAATATCGGCCACAACACTATTGGTTGGCTACTCCTTATCACCTCACCCCCACTACAGAATTCATCAACAACAAATATATGTTTATACCTTTACTTTCTTCACCTCTACAAATAATCACTAACTACTGTGTCCCTGAATATCTAATAATTCTCTTTGTATTATTTACTTCAAAATTCTTAACTATCTAACTCCATTTTCATTAATTAAATAACTCACCTGCATTTTATCTATACCCAGGCTCTATTCCTGTTTAAACACTTACTGTAATCATTAACAATTGTCTTATAAAATTCATTTCTCACCTACTCATAATAGTACATCTCACTTTTCAAATATATATATTCTTATTTAAATATTATTATTATTCATAAGGAATTACCTTCAATGCGTAATAATTAATAATTTACTTCATGGAAACTTTTATGACAATTAATACCTTACTTTCTTTTGTACCATAATTTTTTAGTCATAAAGACTGAGTACTCTTTATGGTTATTCCATTATTTAAAAATATTATTATTAAACATGTTATTAAAATACATAATAATACATACTGGTGTACCTGTAATACATAATACATAATACACATCAAAAATACATTGATAGATAAATACATATAAAACAATGAAAAATATACACTCCAACTCATTATTTTGTTATTTTCCAAACTCAATCCATAGCTGTCCAATTCAATACCACTTTACACATATATGTTTAATGTTCACTTCACAATACAACAGTCTATCCACCATCGTTGAACAACAAACGAATCTTAGGTCTGTTTAATTTATTACTTAATAAATACATTTTATGAATAGTAACATTATATTCATGTTCATTTCTAAATATGTTATCAAACAAATATTTCAAGTCACGATCGAGTAGGGTTCCGTTTGTCTCAATAATCTCATATGTCATTAATTGGTTATTTATTCTATAATTATCCTCATAGTTTTTCACCACAGGTAAGTACTTATTACCTTTATTCTCATTTATTGTTATCTCAAATTCATTGTTATTATAAGGTACGTATTCCTTATTTTCATCCACCTTATCTAACCCTAACCTTTCTAACAATTGTCTGTAATTTCTGTTTACTTTAAATATTTCTATTACTCTAAAGCGTTACGAGCTATAAATAAATTATTAAATACTGAAATTTGTCACTTACCAGTTACAATTATTTACCAGGGTTTACCAGGGTGTCGTCTGATGTACTTAGGCAGAGAAAAACAACAGGTAATGCAATGACACACACGTATTTTACAAACATAAATAAAATGATATTTTATTTATATAGCATGACAATTTTTCTGTTTACCTTCTGGTTTAGATTTATTAAAATACGCCTTATGGCTGAATTGTGAAACTACGTCAAATTATGATTTCTACTGTAGTTATACTTTTTCTACCAATAACCCTCCGAACAATATTTGATTCACCTAACCATGCTATCAAGATTTATTTATCACTGACTATATATATACTTACGACTAACTTATTTTCTACTCAAAAAACGACCCAGTATATGCTCGCTCTCTCCCTCTCATACTGTAAAATTCCCCATAATTTAGATTTAGCGCTTTCAAATTGATTTTAATTTGTTAATAGATGTTTAAATGATTACTTTCCTGAACTTAGATCCATAACGACCACGTGGTGAATTTAGTTCATCCTGTTTACGATTGTTTACTTTAGCTTTCTGACAAACTTCACATGTTTGTAATATTTTACGCACCGTTCTTTCCATATTATTAAATTTACATGACTCCTTTAATATATCACTACATTTCTTGGGGCCTATATGGCCATACCTTAGATGGCAGTCTCTCACTACTTCAGGTATTATAACTTTAGGGATACACACCTTCCAATCATCTCCCTGTTGATTTGCCCGATGAAATAAGTGTTTATTAAACAAGCTAAAATGTTTCTCCCACTTATGAGGTACGTTGGGTATTTGACTCAAAGCTAATATTATTTTATTAAGTTCGGTGTCTCTTTCTTGTTCTGTTGCTAAGTTACTTATTAATTTTTTCATATCTACTTCCCCCGCTTCTTTTACTATAAATATTTTATATGTATTTGCTATGTCTACTTCGGTATTATTATCAAAATCTGTTCTGGATAGGACATCAGCTACTATATTTTCTTTACCCTTACAATACTCAATTGTTAAGTCATATTCTTGTAATATTAGCATCCACCGCACTAACCTACCATGTGTTAATTTACAGTTTTTTAAAAACGTTAAAGCTTGATGGTCGGACCTTATGATTACCTTATTTCCTAACAAGTACGTTCTAAACTTCCTACAGGCGAAAACTATTGATAACGCCTCCTTCTCCGTCGTAGTGTAGTTCTTTTCACTAGTTAATAGAGATCTACTTGCAAAAGCTACTACTTTGTGGTTATCACTCCCATCTAACTGAAACACCTCTACTCCTAAGGCAATGTCTGACGCGTCTGTGTGTATATAAAATGGCTCTGAAAAATTAGGATGAGCTAATATAACTGTGTTTAAGAATTTATTTTTTATCAGCTCGAATATATTTTGCTCTTTTAAATTCCACCGCCATCGATTGTCTTTATTTAATAAATGGCCCAATTGTACTGTTAAATATGAATATTTGTCTACAAATTGCCTATAATAATTGCACAAGCCTAAAAAACTTTGCAACTGTTTCACATTTTTTGGTATCGGAAAATTTTGTATTATTTCTACCTTCTTAGGGTCTGTACTGATACCCCTTGCTGAAATTATATGTCCTAAAAAATTAACTTGTTCTTTCAAAAATTCTGACTTCTTAATTTAACGGTTATGCCATACTCATGCAGTCTACTTAGTACCCTATCTAACCTTTCACAGTGTGTATCAATGTCTGGTGATGTAATTACTATATCATCTATATAAACGGTTGTGAATTCCAAAATCTCTCTCCCTAGCACATAATCCAGGCATTTGATAAAAATTGAAACACTTACATTTAGTCCAAATGGTAGTCTTCGAAATTGGTAATTCCTACCGTTGTATAGAAATGCCACATACTGCCGAGACTCCTCTTCCAGCTCTATCTGCCAGTAGCCTGCAGTCAAGTCTAAGGTGGTGATGTATTTGGTCCCACTAAAATGTTGCAGAATTTCGCTTACTGGTTCCGGTGATTCTCTGTCTGGAACAATTATTCTGTTTACTTGTCTTGCGTCTAAACATAATCTTATCGATAAATCTTTCTTTGTCACCACTACTAAAGGGTTGGAGTATGGTGAGGTAGATTTTTCTATGATACCTTCCCTCAACATTTTATCTATTTCCTCCTGTACTAAACCCCTCTTGGAGTATGGTACCGGATAGGTTTTAGGTGCAAAGGGTGTTTTTTCTTTAACGACAAATTTACCTTTAAAATTCTTTACTAAACCGGGCTCATCTGAAAAAACTGATTTATTTTTGTTTATTATTAGTACTATTTTTTCTCTGTCTTGGTAGCTAAATTCCCCCTCTTGATACAGGATTTCATTCATTTTCTCCTCCCAATTATTTTCATTTTCACATAACTCATTACTATTTACTCTCAAGTTACAATAATTTATCATTAAGGGCCTACACTCATTTATATCATTGTCAGAAATTAACATTCCCTTACTAATTATTTTTAATGCTTTCATTCCTACAACTTTCTTTTGTATGAATGGTATTTCAATTATATTATTATTATTATTTAATTTCATAGTCTGTGTGTAATAGTTTAATTCTACTTTGAAATTATTCAAAAAATCATTACCTATTATAGCTCCCATATTTAGTCCTGGAATAACTAAGAAAGGTACATTTATTGTGTTCTCATTTACTTTTAATTGTAGCATTATTTGTTTGGTTACTTTTTTACTGTGAACACCCGTTACTCCTATAACACTAATTCCCAGTACTGGTAATTGTGGAATTGTTTCTGTAGTCTGATTTTTTATTTTTTCAAACATTCTATCGTCTATAGCAGTCAGTTCACTCCCTGAATCTACTAGAAAAATATATTTAGAATTAAACACTTCGGCTTCAAATTCTGCCATCCCGAAAGCATTATTACTCTCGCCCGCTTCTTCGTCAGATAAATCATTATGTATATTAGTAATTAGTGACCCTATTGTTAGGTGATTACTAGACGGCTGGGGGCTTTCTTTTTCAACCGCCCTGATTAGTTTAACGGCATTGGAGGTGGTGGTTCACTGTAAACCCCCCTACTGTTTTGGTTATGAGCTGGTGCTTCCACGCCCCGAGTTTCATTTGGGTTACTAACATATCCCCCTCTTCCTCTATGATTAAAAATTCCTGACACTCCCCGATTACTAGTAAAACCTCTCCCGCTATGATTCCCTCTAAATTGATCGCAACCCCTATTATAATTCTCCACTCTCCCTTGGGCACTACTCCTCGGACCCTGACACCGGTAACATTGATTCCGCGACCCATTATAATTACTAGCTCCACAACTAGGGTTTGGACACAACCACGCCCCCTCCCCTGATCTACTCACATTACTAATAAAATGGTCTAGTTGTCTTGTTTCAGTATTTATTTGACTTGATTCGTTGACTCTAAACTGGTATTTATTATCTTCTTCCTCTTTCATACTCTGGTATGCTTCTAGTATTTTTTCTAATTCTGCGATATTAGCAAACTCCCGGGTTCTGATTGTGGACCGTATGTCCTTGGGTAAATGTTTACTAATCTATCTTATAAAAGATGAAAGAGGCATTGGTGGTTCTAAATATTTAACCTGACTATATAGTCTCGTCACATACGATGTAATACTCATGTGCTTAATATTAAAATTGCCCCATCCCATTATGGTACTACGTAACCCCTCTTGTTTCTCTTCCGACCAGTACTTATTTCTAAATGCTAGCTCAAACTCATTAAAATCTACCCAGTTATCGTTATGAGCATCCGCCCATATTTTAGCATCCCCTTTAAAGTACTTTAAAATTCTTACTAATTTAATCTCCCAACTTTCTTGGTTATATTTATTAAAACTTTTTATAGAGTTCAAAAATTGTATGGGGTTCACTCCCCTACTTTCATTACTAAAATAGCTTAACTCTACTTCCATATTCACTCTCTCACTCACACTAGTAAATTTTTGGTTAATTGCTACACTTAAATCTTCTCTGACTTTAGTTATTTCTTTTTCGTGTTCTGTGTGTTTACTTTTCAAACTAGTTACATCAGTTTTAATTACATCAATCTGCTCAAAGTTACTTCTAAATTCATCATTTATATTTTCTTGTATTTCACTTGCTCGTCTGATTAGTTCACACTCATTAATTATAGATTGAACATTACTGTCCATTTTGTCATTTTGCTTTTTAATTTTATCATTAAATTTATTTGTCAATGTGTCAAATTTTTTATTTGTCTCTAGCATTTTCTCTTTCTGTCTTTCGTTAATTATTTTTATATCGTTTTTCATTTCGTTTTGTATCTTATTTATATCACTAGTCAGTTCATCTCTCACTCCAACAATAGTCTCATTCATGCTTTCCAAGCGGCTATTCATATTTATTTCACTCGCTCTCAATTCGCTCCTCACATTTATGAACTCGTTATTTAAATCAGTCAGTTTAACATTTATAGTATTTACTTCTGATTTGAACTCAGTTTTTAAGTTATTATTTTCTGATTTGATCTCAGCTTTTACGTTATTATTTTCTGATTTGATCTCAGCTTTTAAGTTATTATTTTCTGATTTGATCTCAGCTTTCATTCCTGACATCATCTCCATTATTAACGCTAACTGATTAAATATATTTACATTATCGCTTACTTTTGCGTCTACTGTCTCAATCGTTAATTCGTGTGTTGTATTGTCTATACTTTCGTTAATATTTGTCGATATTAAATTGTCTTGCGTAACATTGAAAATTGACCCCTCCACAATATCTTCACATAAATTTGCACTCTCGCTTTTCTCTGCCATTTCGATCAGGTTGTAAATTAATTTATATTTTATAATTTAATAATTTTATAATATAAATTATAATTTATAATTTAATTAATTAATTTTTTAATTCACAACGTCGCTGTTATCCGGGCGCCAACTAAAGCGTTACGAGCTTTAAATAAATTATTAAATACTGAAATTTGTCACTTACCAGTTACAATTATTTACCAGGGTTTACCAGGGTGTCGTCTGATGTACTTAGGCAGAGAAAAACAACAGGTAATGCAATGACACACACGTATTTTACAAACATAAATAAAATGATATTTTATTTATATAGCATGACAATTTTTCTGTTTACCTTCTGGTTTAGATTTATTAAAATACGCCTTATGGCTGAATTGTGAAACTACGTCAAATTATGATTTCTACTGTAGTTATACTTTTTCTACCAATAACCCTCCGAACAATATTTGATTCACCTAGCCATGCTATCAAGATTTATTTATCACTGACTATATATATACTTATGACTAACTTATTTTCTACTCAAAAAACGACCCAGTATATGCTCGCTCTCTCCCTCTCATACTGTAAAATTCCCCATAATTTAGATTTAGCGCTTTTAAATTGATTTTAATTTGTTAATAGATGTTTAAATGATTACTTTCCTGAACTTAGATCCATAACGACCACGTGGTGAATTCAGTTCATTGTTGTTTTCCTTGTTGTCTGAATAGGGTTCACTTTTTATGTCCGAAAAGTTTCTGCTGTTAATTTAGATATTCACCAATCACATTTTGCACTGCTTTTTTGTTTCTGCACTCACATAATTAAAATTTTGCTTTAACACGTGGTACTGTTGTACAGCCGGCCGGCTATCGGTGTTGAAGGCGACAACGTAGTTTTCCTAAGCGTCTATATAAACCACGCCTTCTTCATCCATGGCAACTATGTTCGTGATTGGTTGGTAAAAATCACGTGACGCTTTAATGAGTTGTCACGTGATATCACTTGTGGAGCGAGTCTAAGTAGTTTCGTTCTGTCTTTGGGCTCGCTAAAAAGTTTGTGCTTTTTGCCAACGGAAAACGCAATCATCCGCGCACCGGTTCGCATTCCAACACCTCAAGGAGCAGTGCTTATTGCAGGGCTCTGACAAAATGTGCGTCTTGGTGCCCCGACGAAGTAAAACAAGGAATGTTAATTGTTCAAAACTGAGGCCCTGTTTGGGTAGACCTTATGTTACACTTATAATTGCAATAAAAAATAAAACCCCTCAAAATTGTCCCATCACAACTCTCTTACTCTCACAATATCTCTCTATACTTTCTCTCTTAATACATTTCTCTCCATAACACCAAATTACACTTTCTCTCTCCAAATATGTAGGGGTCCCTAACATAAAATTGTTGCACCTCTTATTAGGTACACAAAAATACAAAGAAACTTTATTTGTAGACCTATCGTCTCCCAAATATAAATTGAAGGAACTCTTATCCTTATGAAAAATACGTGAAGACTTGTCTTCACCCCCTAACACAACATCAAAAGAAAATTCTACCCCCTGCACTCCTTGTACAAAAATACTTTCTCCCAACTCTCTTTATGACTCAATACACTCAAACACTTCATTATCACTCATAATACTTTCATTATCATTTTCTAACACCACATTCTTACTACTTGTAATATTCTTACTATCTGTACATTCATTATTTGTGTTATCATTTTTAAATACGTTATTATTCAGTACTGCATTTTGCTGGGTACTACTATTTACCTTCTGGCTTTCTAATAGACTTAAACTCTCGTCTAATTTTATGATGACCTTGTCAACCTTCTTAATCAGATTATCATGATCTAATTGAATTTCATTCTGTAATTCTTTAAATTGTTTATCAAATTTGTCATTCAAATTTGTGAATTTAATATTAGAGTCGCTTTTCTGCTCATCTAGTTTTTTGTCTAATTTTAATAGTAGTTGCATCATTGCACTAGTTTCATCTGATTTACTATCTGACATAGCTGATATGGATGTATCGGTTTTCGTTGTCTCTACAGACTATAAAATAGGTTAATTACCTTCTGTCAACGTTTCTTAAAATCCTTTTAGGATAACTCGAGTTTCGACACCATTTGGTGTCATCATCAGATCGGATATGAATTAGGTCAAAACATTTCGATGTATATACATCTCGTCAGATATTAAAAAATTACAGATACAGGCGTATTTGCCTCGTCAGTCTGACTAGCTTGATTTGGTTGTACATCCATCTCGCCAGTCAAATTTACATCAGTTGTACTGATTTCTATTGTAATATTATCCTTATTACTCATATTGTATTATTTTGTGTTACTAAAACAGATTTATTTATAACCTAAAATTTTAACCTTACCTTGCGCACGCTTTGCGTACTATAACGCTATTATCTCAGGTAACTATTTCACATACCAGTAGGTGTACTCTACATAAAATTTTATTTTATGTCGAGTCCCTGTTCGGGCGCCAATTGTAATTTATTACTTTTTATCGTTTAATTCTTTATCATTAAAATTTGTATGTACTAGTAAATATCATCGGGCGCCATGTTTGTACAAAATAACATTACATAAATTTACGTTTCGGGCCAGAGGTCGTGCAACACGAACCAGTTTTGTGAAATAAATTGCCTGAAATAAAACATACACAAAATACCATATATAAAGTATTTTTATTATTATTGAACTTGTATTTTAATACATATTGAAAACACGATTAGACCCACATATTACGCCATGGGCGTTTTGAAAAATAAATTCACCCTCCAAAATCATAACATGTAATAGAAAATGTGTTATTACGTAGTATTAGAGATATACATGTGAATAGAGATATACATATTTTTATATATATTGGTGCGCACAACCCAGCACTTAGAAATTACTCACGCACACACACACACTCTCTCTCTCTCTCTCATCCTGGTACAATTTGTTATTATGTTATGAGCTCATTTTAAAAAAGTGAAATTTTGAATACTTGAATTTATGTTATTTGGTCATTTCAAATAAAATTGATGTGAAAATAAATACGTATATTTGTGTTGATGGAACGTTCTCACCAAAGTCGTAGATGTTGTTTGATCTCTGTCCGGTACGGTAAAACTTCGCGTACCGCGAGTTTACCGTGTACAATTCCCGGTCACATTTTGAAGTTGAAGCACTGTATTTATATAGTTTACTAACCACTCAGTGGTTTAAAAGTTAAAATTCACTTATTAGTGAACGAGTTGCCGTTCGTAAACGGTAGGCCGGCCGGCTGCGATCACTGTTGCAGATGAAATGACATCGAGTCTTTGTTATATGTTGCCGAGGTGGGGTGAATCTACGTCACTCGTTCTTTGTTAAGTTGTTGACAGCATCGTGTTGTGGATGTAAACACATTCTCGGCCGCTGACGTAATTAAGGATCGTCACTGTTATCGCAACAATTTACATATTGTTTTTGTGATGCTTCACGGTTTTTTGCTATGAATCGGTCCAAATCCTGGCAAATATTATACAGTCCACTCACAATATATTCCTACAGGTTATTTAATGTTTGTTTCATTATGACCAAACTAAAAAATACAATATTTATGGTTTTATTTACCATATTTAAGGTAATTATAAAATGTACCATGATTGTACCATTACAATTTGTAGTATTTAAATTAATATTGACTTCTTTAATTACGATAAAATCGTAAAAACATTTTATTCTTAAGTTAAAAAAAATGCGAAACAATTCTTTTACTCAAATCTGATAATTTTCATCATAATGAATACATTTCGATACTACTGACTAGAGTAGTACCAAAACAATTTTCCGTTCATTAACAGAATTATTATTTCTGTTCTATTTGTTAAATAATGGAAATATAGTACTCCCTGGTTTTTTATAAACACAAAACTCGAAAATACGACCGATATTATACACTGGTCGTATTTTATTATTTGAATTCACTCTGCACTGTACACTCGTTATTTCTTCGTTATGTGTAGGTTAGGTGTGTGTAGCGTGACTCAGGTATGTGTCGCGCACAATTTAAATACAACTCCTTGCATTTCTTCATCGACCTTGCCCGTCGAATTATTCATGTAGACTCCTTGACGACTGAAAGATGACTGTGACGCTTCACCTAAGCGTCTCTGGCTTGTCTGGTTGTTTTAATTCATTTGATTGGTTGAAATTGTCGAACTCTCCACCCCAAAACACTTCGGTTGAATGAAACTTTTAATTTTTTACCAATTTTTATATGGGTTGGAGACTATAGTGACGTAAGCGTTGATACACAAAATGATTAAAAAGTTTATAATTGTTATAACTTTTTTATTATTTGTCATATCGTTGAATAGTTGGTGGCAATAGATCGCGGACACCTTGGGCTTTAAATAAAGTCTAAACCAGAATAAAATCCGTCCATTATTAACTCACTACAACTATTTCACAAATTCCTATGGTGAATCTTAAAATTAATAAGTTTATTTCACCAGATCTTATTCTAATTATACAATAACACTTTTTATTGAACGTTTTGATTCCATTTCTCAATTGTTTAATTCAGAAAATAGGTGCAATTACTATTTCCACAATATTTGGGTAATGGCGTCTTCAAACGTCCATATGCGATTATTTATAATCGCTTATAATACTATTATTCCTTATCTAATGACATTTGTTTGGTATTCTAACAATAATATATACATTTATTTACATCGGTTTACACTTTGTTATATGAAAATGTTGTTTTTTCATATACTAATAGTCTTATCAATATACCTTCTGCTCTCTTTTCTTTAAATTGTCACTGTGTCAATCATTTTATCATATAAGGCATATAATGTTGCAAATGAAAATAGTGTACAATTATAGTACCTTGTTAATTTAATGCATTTATTAGCCTTTCGCTATCTGAAAGCTTTCCAATTCCTAGTATTGGGTTTGTTTACATCAGGTTATGACATGGCAGTCAGTTATTTTTTTAATAAATCAATAACTAAATTGCTATTATTACATTTGATATATATTCTCATAGTAGTATCAGACATCCTTCTGACTACTGATAATATTTTTATTTACCTTTGAACAAGTTTGGATGGTGCATTTTGCTTAACTAACTTGCTACATAGTGTTTGTTTACATTTGATTCCACAATCATAGTCATTTAGTTTTCAATAATTTGTCTATAAAATTACTATTCTTATACTTATGATTCTGTTCTCATAGTAGTACTAGATGTTTTTCTAACTACTGGTAATACTTTCAGTAATCCTTGGACAAGTTTTAATAATGTATTTTGCTTAACTAGTTTGTCACATTGTCTTTGTTTACATCTGGCTATACATTCATAGTCAGTTAGTTTTCAATAATTTGATTATGAAACTATTATTATTATAACTGTGATCTGTTCTCATAGTAGTATTAGATGTTTTTCTAACTACTGGTCATATTTTCAGTTATCTCTGTGTAAGTTTTAATAATGTATTTTGCTTAACTAGCTTGTCATGTTGGGTTTCCTTTCATCTAGCTTTGTGCTATCATATTTAATCTGCTTTATGTGCTGTGCATTTCAGTATAAAATATTACTTATTAGTGTGCATCATTATTTATAATGAATTTTTGACTGAAACAATTGTTGGTGGTTGCTTGGTTTAATTAACATATATGATTTTGTGTTATAGGTGCATTCCCTGTTGGGGTTATGTATCAATGTGCAACATATTCTTATGCAGTAGTTGCTTCTACTATTATGACTTCACTATGGTATTTTATTACAGTGGTTTAATTGTTGATTAATACACATGTTTACACTATTTTTCTAAACAATAACACAAATATTCTTAATCTAATGGTACTACATTTCTTGTTGTTGTACCTAATTTCTGGTTGTTTGATACTTAACAAACTAGCTTGTTTGTTATTATTTTTTCTGGACTTTCTTTATATTGTATTCTGTTTTGCCGTGGCATTCAGTTATATTTCATTTTAAAACTTAACAAAGCTTTTATTATCAGGTTTTATGAACAATGATTTTACTGTTCTATCTTACATTTTTCTTGGTGGTCTTATGATTATCTATTTGGGATTACAATCTTGATTAAATTGGTCACACTAATTGTCTGTGCATTTTAACTATTTAATCTTTGATGTTTCCACTATAAAGGTAACACATTTTCTTCTATTATAAACCTTCTCACTTGTATTGTCTGTGGGGTTTATTTAGGTTAAAATGTGTTAACTGGTTACAGGTTCTCACACTCACATTAAGTATTCACTATTACTGTTTGTGATTTCTTAAATATGCTAAACACTGTTTCTTCATAGTTGATAATCGTTGTTCTTCTTCCGGTCACTAGTATAGCTCCTTGCATACTTGGTGAATGGTGATTTCTTGTATTGTGGATACATTATCTTCACTCTTCGTGTCATTTTTCCTTGCTCTTCTTCTTTCTTTCTTCTTTTGGTTTAAACGTCTCCTCCAATATTTCCATTTGTATTAGTCGCTGTTCCATAGTATTTATATTTTATAAATAGATTGGTTGGTTTGCCATCATTGTGGTTGCTCTTAAATTGTCTCGTCTTCATCTTACATAGTCATTATTTTGTTGTTTCCCCTCACTGTTGGAAATCTGTTGTCTTCTTGTTATCTTACATAGTTATTATTATTATTATTTTTTTTTTTTCTTTTATAGAATTGCTAAACTGCTATAATTGTTTTTATTATTTAGACAAAGCTTTTCGTCATTACTGACATCTTCAGGTCTTAAACAACGTTGTTTAAAACCTTCAGGTCTTAAAGGTTGTTTAAGACCTGAAGATGTCAGTAATGACGAAAAGCTTTGTCTAAATAATAAAAACAATTATAGCAGTTTAGCAATTCTATAAAAGAAAAGTAAGGATGGCTGCTAATTTAAACAATACGAAGAATTATTATTTTTTGTTGTTTCCCCTCACTGTTGAAAACTATTGGGCCTGGTGTCTAACATTTTACATTGGCTTGTAGTCATTTTCTTTCTCTCTTTCGTACTTGGTGATGCTATATCACACTTCCTTCTTCTTTGTTGGAATTTTACAATAATGTATCTGTAGATATTCACTTTTTTCTTCCATTGCTTTACGTACTTAGAACTATTTTCATGATTTCCCGTCATCTGACGTAATAATTGTTTACCTATGTAACTACCAAATTTGGTAACGTTACAATATTAAAATTAAAAATGTGTAAGACAGTAGTAATTAATAACTTGCCTTTTAAGCTCCATGTATTTTTTCAAGCCTTCAGACAATCTTTGCTTCTTTCTTTTTGATGATACATTCAGATGCCGACCTTTTCCTTTCCTGTACCTCTGTTTGGATGATGGCATTGTCGGAAATATTAGATGATCAAAGGACAAGATAAAACAAAAACTTGAACGTGATGGAACACACTAACGCAAACCTTGTAAAGGTATTGATTTTATCAGAAGATTCCAAAATAATATAATACAATAATATTATTACTAAAACTCAGTGCTGCCAGAATTTTACTTACGCCCCGTCGTAAAAAATTAGTCTTATCTTCACATAACATTGTTCAATTTTATTTATACACATCATATGGCTATCATTTGTGTAATAACCATAACAATTTGTTTTTTCCATTGTACCATAATAACAATTTTCAGGGTTACCCCCCATTATTGCCTTATCATAAATCATGTCTACATTAGTATTTTTTATCCATTCTCCATCGGTATTTATTGTTACAATTACATCATTGAATTTTTTATCACTATAGTTGTCAGCTGTCGGTAATATGCTGACCCTCACTACAGGTAAGTATATATTATTATCATCAGTATAATCATTGTTTATTAAACAAGGTAAGTCTCTATTATTTTTAATATAATCATTTCTTTCCATATTTATTCCCACTACTAAACCTTGATAATCTCTACTTAATCTGAACAACTCAATCACTCTCTCTCTTTCTTTATTATCACTTTCAATACCACACCATTTCATATTCTCACTCCACACAGAGGACAATATCACTTTATTATAATTCCATCTGGACTTACCAGATAAACCGCAAAAAATTAAGGGACATTTTGGAGACCAGCTGCCTCCCACAAAAACTCTTGAGGAACCTTTGTCCTCCAACAACACTGGTGAAGCCTTTCCTTCACCTATACCATAAGAAAAATTTGCCCTCTGTTCATACTCTACATTTAAACTGTCTCTATACTCCCTTCCTGAATCATTACGATCACTAACTAACAATCCTCTAACCTCAACTAATTTTCTACTCTCAATATCACTAACCCTATTACTCAATTTATCATTATTATTGTCATTCAATAATATATCGCTCTTGTTAACGTCATTATAACTAACATTATTACTCATCATATTTACGGCCACCTGTTGTACATTTAAACTAACCTCTTTCTGATTATTATTTGTATTGACCTCACTTACCTCGTTTTTTATCTCCGCGGCACTTAAATTAACACAGTTGTTTGTAAAAGTATCATCGTTATTATTACCTCCACTATCAGAACTACTCACCTGGTTTAGGTCACTTTCTTTTAATTTACATCTATCTCTTTCCCACTTCTCATCTCGTTGTTTCATTTTATTAATCATGTCATCTAACATCGCGCTTTGTTTATCTAAACGTTTATTGATGTCGTTAGACATTTTACTCTGTTGCTCTAACAACAACTGCATCATATTCATCACATCATTAGTGTCACATTGTTTATTTTTGTTACTTGTCAGATTGGCCCATGTTAGACCTTCCCAGTTTTCCGGTACCTTGGCCATGCTTAAGAAATACTATATAATACACTCTTATAAAAACTACAATAATTATTCACACCTACGCCATTACCACAACCTATTTTCTGTGCCTCAAAACAGGTCTAGTTCATATGATATTTATACGAACATCCTGGCAGCGAGTCGCCAATGTAAAGGTATTGATTTTATCAGAAGATTCCAAAATAATATAATACAATAATATTATTACTAAAACTCACTGCTGCCAGAATTTTACTTACCGTCATAGTCCCGTTAAACTTACCTTATTAAATTACCCAGGTCGCCACGATATTTTGAGGTTTAATATCGAAACCTTTACACTCTTGCCCTTATAAAAATTGTAACATATCCAGCTATCTAACCACCCTTAAACTCAGAAAATCCCAAATAACGTTAGACAAGGTTTTCAACACAGAATAGGAAATGGTTATGGCGTAATAACTTAATCTAACACATTTTTATATCCTTAAACAAACTTGATTTTATTTTATTGAATACAACTAAAAAAACATGAATTTGTTTAAACACAAGTTTTATCAACTAATTATTTTCCAGGAACTAATGACTTAATGATTAATGACTTCTCCCCTTAAATATATATCTTTTACCCCCTTTGTATCGAGCTTTTTATTACCGTTATTTCATTTTGTTTTGATTTGATTGCTTTTACGTTTTACCTGCACGTGCATTCCTTTGTCCACTATCACTTGTATTTCCCGTTCACTCCGTCGTCACTGACACTGTTTACTTAGTTTAACTTTAAAACTTCGTTTAACGTTTAAAAGACATTAAATTTATCAGTTTCGGTAGACCTCAGCTACTCAATTCACTTTGGTCTACCGAAATTTCCGAGGCCACTGTATAAAATTTTACTTATATATGGACTGCTCTCCACCGCTGTCTGATGCAAACACTATGGTGACAATCTGCTTACTAGAGGTGGGCCGATATACCTGTAATAGGTATTTTGGAACGATATTTTTGTGGAACGGATGTAACAGTGACTGAAAAGTTGAAATACCTGTTATTCGCGGCGACGCTGTTCCGAGTCAAGACACACCACCCTCGCTGTTCCAAGTCGAGGCACACCCCCTACGCACCCACGCAGACACACACACACAAAATGTACGCAAGATCACGTAAACCAAGGCCAAATACTAGGCGTACAAAAATATCGCTGGAACGCAAGGAACAGCTAGTAACGCGTATTTAAAATATTAGGTATTTCAAATACTAGTGGTATCACTGATACACAAGGAACAACGCGTTCCAGAGTAACAGTAGTATTTTAGTAACACCTAATATTTCAGGAACACCTAGTATTTCAGAAACAGGTAGTATCAAGCATATTTCAAGTAAGAACTAGTATGAGCCACTTTTTCGTCCTGTATACTTCATTCTGCGCAAAGAGACGGAGCAGTTTTTAATAAAGGAAATAATTTATCCTGCTGTTACATTTATTCTCGTGTGATATGCAGATATATAATACAGATTATATGCTAATAATTATATATTATACTAGTCACCAACTTATAACTAAAATCGGTTGGTAAAACTTTATGTTTTTACTCAAAAAAAACTTTATGTTCCAATCGTTAGTGAAATAGTTGAATTTAATTATATTGAGTTATATAACCTATAGAGTGGCTGATGTTGATAAGCTATATTATACTTTTTATTAATGTGATTTTAACTTCACTACACATCTCACGTAAATGATGAGATTGTTGTAATGGACATTTATGCACTTTATCTAGTTCTGCTCCTTAAATATCTGTAATGCATTTAATTTACTTTTGTTGTTGCTTATTATTTATAAGTTTGTATTTATATTTATTTTATTACAATTTGTTTTTTTATTTTTATTTGTAAAATTTTGTTTATTCTCATTCACTTTTGTGGCTTACTGTTGTGTTTTTATTATACGTTTCTGATGTTTTTTCACATTATTTTTCGTGGTATTACGTGTAGGCCTACTCTAAATTATTTAATTGCCCCGAGTTTCGCAACTGATTTGTCTAACCAATGTTAGTTTCAATCAGAATGATCACTGTTGCACACCACTATATAAAAATTATTCCGATTAGCGCTTTCAAGCTTCACAGCCCATCGTCAGATCGAAATAGACAGGAAATATGTAAAAACAAACCCTTCACCCCTCTCCCCCACCCTGCTCACACACAACAAGCTATAAATTAATGACCCTTCCTCACCCCTAAACCCTGTCCCGCCATCTGTACAGTTACATATTTTTCTAGCAAATTCCTTGTGTTTCAGTGTTGTGTGTGTGTGTGTGCATCCTTTCAAACTACCCTCTTCCTCTCCACACACGTGGGTCAGTCACACACCCTTATTTTAAAACAACCAATTAGTACTATGCAATATAATGATGATAATAATATGCAATATAATAATAATAATAATGATAAAAACTTACAATTTAAAGAAGAGATAGGAGGTAAGAAAATAAATTACTTAGATTTAAACATAGAAATTAAAGATAATGAGAAACTACAGTTTGGGATATTTAGGAAAGAGTCGTATTCTGATATAATTATACCAAGAGAGTCTTACCACCCATATATATATAAAATGGCGGCAATCAATTCATTTTGTTACAGAGCTCAGAAGTGTTTAAAAGAGACCGAATCAAAAGATAGGGAGTTAAAAACGATAAAGGGAATTGTAAGGAATAATAATTATAACACCAACATAGTGGATAAAGTTATGAAAAGGGTTAACATACAAAAAGCTAAAATAGAACCAGAACAAAAGAATTATGCAGGGTCATTGACATACATAGGTTCACATACTAGAAAAATTATAAAATGTTTTAATAAATATGGAGTAGATATAGCTATTAAAAAATGTGAAACGGTATTTGATAAGATAAGGAATAAGAATATAGAAAAAATTCCAGTATTACAGAAAAGCGGAATTTATAAATTAAAATGTAAAGACTGCAACAAAGTGTACCTAGGTGAGACAGGACGGAAATTCGTATGCAGGTTGTCTGACCACAAACGTGGAGAAGGTAATAGAACAACCAATTCGTTATATGCAAGACATTTCATAGAAGACAACCATAAGTTTGTTAATCCTTTGGAAGAATACGAAATTGTAAAAGTAGTAAATAACACAGTTGAAAGGAAGCTTAGAGAGGAGTTAGAAATATTGAAAGAAAGAGAAAAAGGGTTAGACAGTTTAATTAATATTAAAATTAAATTTGATAATGAAGAAATATTTTATAACATGATTAAGAAGTAAATGAGAGAGGACAGATAGATAAGATTAAGAATTATATTGCATAGTACTAATTGGTTGTTTTAAAATAAGGGTGTGTGACTGACCCACGTGTGTGGAGAGGAAGAGGGTAGTTTAAAAGGATGCACACACACACACACACACACACACACACACACACACACACACACACACACACACACACACACACACACACACACACACACACACACACACACACACACACACACACACAACACTGAAACACAAGGAATTTGCTAGAAAAATATGTAACTGTACAGATGGTGGGACAGGGTTTAGGGGGTGAGGAGGGTCATTAATTTATAGCTTGTTGTGTGTGAGCAGGGTGGGGGAGAGGGGTGAAGGGTTTGTTTTTACATATTTCCTGTCTATTTCGATCTGACAATGGGCTGTGAAGCTTGAAAGCGCTAATCGGAATAATTTTTATATAGTGGTGTGCAACAGTGATCATTCTGATTGTGATTTCAACCACTAACACAAATTTCTTCATTAAACAATATTAGTTTGTTTACTACTAGTGAAAACTTAAATTGGTATTCCCAAAGGGAGATAGGCCTATAAATTCTCTTGTTTCTTACTTTCATTTAAACAGTAATAGTTTAATAAAGTCACAGTGTAAAGTAACACTGTTAATACTTTTAGTTTCAATTTATTTCTTATAACAAATTATATGGTATAGGTTATATAATATCTTCAAATAAATACACAGAAAGTAGGTTTATTAATATATTAATAGGTTTATCTAGGTGAAAATAAACCTACTTGGAGCATATTTATTTGAAGATATTATATAGGAGACCTGCAGGAAACTCAAAACGAGTTACTTACAAAGGATAATATAGGTTATGTATATATAGTATATAATAACAGGTTTTGTACCTGTTATTTTTTTGGAACAGTATTTTCATACCTAGTATTTTAAAATAACAGTTTAGCTCACCTCTACTGCTTACTGTGATTCACCCACAAAGACTACTGGAGAGCTGTTGCGTAATACGTCTGGGCTGTCTAGACATCAACAGTTTATGATGACACTGTATGTTGCTGGTTACAAGGGGCACCTCACAGGTGAATACTGACTGCTTTCAAATCTGCATTGAATCTTTACTGTCTCTTTCTATCATACAATTCTGTACCGTTACAACCTAGCATAAGTAAATTACTCTAACACAAGTGCGATCGAACGGTTGGCGGTAAATAAATCTACATTACCGGCAAACTAGTGAGACAATCTGGTGGCTACAGCGAGAACTACTTCCGCGTCAGTTCTCTTTCTTACTTAAATTTAAAAAAAAGTTAATTATTTAACTTAGGGGGGCTGTAATTGAAAATTCTGTTCTGCAGTTACATATTTAATAAAATGACACATATTTTGGTATATATATTGTATAGTAAAAGTGCACATAGGTGTTTAATTTGGGGAACACGAATAAGCCAGTTTTGTAATTGTTCTTATGGGTTTACGGGTATTTATTTTCTCGAAAATCTCAGAAAATTTTAACATAACGACAAAATTTTCGTGTTGGTAACTTCAAGGTGCTATATTTCTTTGGAACTGGTGTAATACTTTCTTTTGTTTCATTACGTATTTTGAGAAAACACGAGTTAAATGTTGCGGTGTATGTTAAAACCCATGCTAACACTGCTGCGTCAGCGGCAAAGCGATTGTCCCCTCTTAAATTCTCTCCGTATTCTCTCTCAAGCTTAATAACACTTACTATTATGTGAGACATATCAAAATAAGCTTTGAGGCGACTGCGGTATTGCCATGTCGCTTCACTCCCCGCCTTTGCCTACACATAACCAAGTGTAACGTGGGACAACGCTGGAGGGCGAGGGGCAGGGAAGAGCTGTTACTATTGCGTAACCTCAAAGCTTACAATGCTAAGTCACGTACTTTAACACCCCATCACTACCCTCTACTAACTTTAAACTTATATCATCACTACTATTATCTAATGTACCACTTTTAGATACCCCACTTTCAACTATATTACCGTTATTACTTGTTATTTCACTATGATAGTTATCACTATTTTTCTTCTCACTTACCTTGTCAACTATAACCTTGTTATTATTCATAATTATCTCCCCATTATAATTATCACTTGTCTTGTCAACTATCACTTCATTATTTATATTCTCATTACACTTACCTGTGTCTTCATTATGATTATCACTTCTATTTTCACTATCTTTACTTACCTTATTCTGTTATTTCATTTGTACTGCAACTATCTGCATTGTTTGTAAAAGTATCATCATTATTACCTCCACTATCATTATTATTATCACTTTTACTTACCTTGTCATCTGCTATCTGATTATTTTTGTTCTCCTTTATTTTATCTGTCTCTATTATTATTCAATATTATTTCACCATTATTATCATCATTATAATTAACACCATTACTTACCTTGTCAACTGTCACCTGATTTGCACTTAAACTAACACAATTATTATTATTTTCACTATCACACTCGCTTACCTGGTTTATTTCACTTTCTCTACCTCCTTTCTTTTTCTAATGTCATTTACATCTTCTTGTATTTGTTTCTCCCAGGCATCAAAACGACTGTCTAATTTCTCAGTAATGACGCTTATATGGACATTGAACTGTTGTATCAACTTAGTTAGTATTCATTTCCTTAAATTTACCATCAATATTCTTTTGTGACTCGCTCACTTTTTCATTTAATTCATTAATATTAACATTTTGTTGTTGTATTTCCCCTTTTAATTTGTTAAATTTAATATCGTTTACATCGAAACGTTTATTGATATCACTACTTACTTCCCTAAGCTGTACATTTTGTTCATTGAATTTACCCCTTAGTTCATTAAACTTACTCTCAAACTTTTCATCAGTATTATCAAAACGTCTACTCATAAAATTCATTATATCGGTCATTGACCATTCTTTTTCTGTGGTCGAGACGGGAGTTGAATGAACTCTCACCTCGTCCATAACAGCTGACTCTGTCCAGTCAGTTACATTTACTTCATTTTCAGTATTTTCCATCTTTTTAAATTATATAAATTACATATACAATTGTAAACAATTTTAACTTTAACTCAATGTTTTATGTTACCAACTATATTCCTATACTTACTTATAAACATAATCTGTAATCACGTACTTATACGTCACTTATTCATAAAACGCCATGACCCAGAATAACCCATTTCCATATCCAAAAGTAGGTCTAGCTTATATAAAATAAATTTATATAAGCCGTCCCAGTTCGGGCGCCATTTGTAACAGTTCAAATCATATTATAAAAAGAAATAGACAAATATTGTGTTTCGTGACTTACCTTCAATGTCGTGCCAAGGTCGTATAGACGAACTCTTTAGTTACAGAATTAGGTTATTGGGTTTTGTATGGCAAAATAACTACGCTAACACATTGTTATCGATAAATCAAATATCATTTACTTTTATTCAAAAATTACTTTCTTTCTATTGATATCGCCCACACCTCTTTATCAAATTCTCTATTTTCTTGTCCACAAACTACTTCAGTTTTATAACACTGGAATTATCTATATTAAACAACAAATGATTAATTACTATAACTATAAATGACTAATTACGCTTGGCAAACCAGTACTTTGTCTCACTCTCTCTCTCTCTCTCTCATTCTTTTTATCCCCCCTAACTTAGAGATCTCATATTATTTTATTTTGATTGATTTATATTTTAGAAAAAGGAAAAAGGATTCTAGATTCAAAATTCAGTCGATACTTAACGTTTGATGCTGTCTGCGATGTTGCACCATCACTGTGAACTCACTCTTCTTCTTTTACACTCCGAAAATCAGTTTTTTAACTGTTTAAATTTTAATATTATTGTTGACTGTTCATTGTTGGATGTAACACTGTTGTTTTAGATTGAATCACATTAATATTTAAGTCAGCCGACTTTAATTTATTCAAGAACTCTTTTACGAGACCGCGCGGTCTGAAGGCTTGTAGTCGACTGAAGCGTCCAGGATGGCTTGGCGGCTCTGTGTTAATTTGTCTCGTGGTCCTCAACAGGAAGCCGTCCTCATACTCGCTTTCTGATTGGTTTATCGTGCTGCCGGAAGCCCTTCGCATTCAACACGTGATTAAATTTTGAGTCGGAGTCTACGTATTTTTCTAATGACCGATTTATCCTCTGTCACAATTCTCAACCGGTGTCTGGTACGACATGGCACTGACTAAGCTACAGGGTGTTCATTAATAATTCTTTCCTACAGGGTGGTTAACAAACATGGTGTTACCCTGTTTAGCCTCGTTACAAATGTCTACTAAAATTAAACACAATTGTATTACAATTATACCGTCCAATTATAAAACACCACTCTTAACTAATAACGACTTGAACGCACACAGTAATATCGCTACTATAACTCTCGAACCGCACTGTCAGTATATCGCACAATACTGAATTGAATGTCGTTGAGTACTGGTATTTATAGCCGCCGAAAATTAGGCGATTCCACATACTACATATTACCTTTAAACTACAACATAATTGCTTGCGGCCGTGACAGTGAGAGCGGCCGTGTGAATTCTCATACCATCTAGCAAATGCGTCTACAAGCACTTACGCCACACACTTATATTCTGGATCTCTCTGGAACGTTCGATAAACACGTAGATTGTTCTGTGATGTCTTAACAGTATGAAGAGAGAGAGTGTTCGATGCATTTTAACAGAAGAGTTGAACATGAGGAAGGTGTGTGCAAAAATGGTTCCGAAAGCTTTGTTAGATGAATAGAAGGAAAGGAGAACGGAACTTTGTTGTGACCTTTTGGAATGGATTGATGGAGAGCCCAGTTTTTTAAAGAGTGTTATTACAGCTGATGAGACGTGGATCCAGAAAAAAGCGGCAATCAGTGCATTTGAAAACACCATCTTCCCCAAGAGCAAAAGAAGCACGCACGAGTTGTTCGAAATTCAAGGCAATGCTTATCGTTTTCTTCTATATCCAGGGCATCGTTATGGCAGAATGGGTACCCAGTGGTCAGACAGTTGACCAACAATATTATAAACAAGTTTTGGAAAAATTGCATGAACGTGTTAGAAAGAAGTGCACTGAATTGTGGAAGAATTGGTGGATCTTGCACCAGGGCAATGCGCCTGCCCACAATGAGTTATCAGTCAAACAATTTTTGGCCAGTAAAAACATAAAAACACAGTCCTTGAGCATCCTCCATATTCCCCCGATTTAGCACCGTGCAATTTTTTCCTATTCCCCAAAATCAAGTCGGCGCTAAAAGGGACCCATTTTTCAATAGTGGAAGAGGTACAGGCGAAAACGGCGGAGCTCCTGCGCAGCCTGACGCAAAGCAATGTGCAGAAATGTTTTGAGCAGTGGAATGTAGGAATGTATGCAGAAGTGTGTGGACTCAGTGGGGTCCTAATTTGAAGACGACCACCAGTAATTGTACATATCAGGTAAATTAAAAAAATTACAGCATCAGTCACGTTATTTTTGTGTCATACCTTGTATGTGACTTGATTACACTGTACAGTAACACACTATTCTAAATTGTCAATCCGTTTTTAAATTGTGTGTGATTTTGTTTGTGTTCGTGTCTTGTCAGTTTCTGTCATTTTAGTTTTCTATACCCTTTAGCTTTTGTTTGTGTGCTATATAATTTTTGTCAATTTTTATTTGAAACATGTTTACCTGTGTTTAAAACGTGTCCAATAGTGTTTTATTTTCTGCTGTTAATTTTTTTTTCAAACACCTCCAGTTGTTTTTATTGATTCCCCTTGTTTCTTGTCATACTCTTCCAGTTTCTTATCATGATGTTCCTCTAGTATCTTGCCGCGCTTATCTAGTTTCTGATTAATTTCAGCCTGTTGCGTGGTCATCATCGCTTCTGTGGCAGCTAACATTTCTTTCTGGGCCATTTTGTAAACTATTAGTAGTTATACTATGTGGTAAATTACCTGACACTGTGGTCAGTGAGTCCGACATGTTTGTTTAGTTGTATCAAAGTGTGGGTGTGTATATAATCCAAGCTTTTATCACTAGTTATTATTAGGTCAGCAGTACTGTATAATGTTTATAAAGGGACCAGTGCATTAAGCTGTCAGTAGCAATCTTTCGTTCCAATAATGAGATTGACTCCACTTTACCTGTATATTGCACTACTTATTTAACGCTCATAAGAAACATCATTGCCATTGACCCAATCCTTTTTTTCTAATATTTGCACAGACTGTAGGCATTTTTTAATATTATAACGTTGCAGAAATCTGATCATATAAAGTATCAATAAGTATTATAGAAATGCTAAAAAGTAAGATAATTTAATAACTAAGTAATGAGGAAAAAATATAAAAAGTAGTTAAGAAAGAAGAAACAAGAATAGTAAAGAAAAGTAATCGTTAAAAAAATAGACTAGACTGACAAACAAACGACTTTGACCCAACCCCAGAGATTGGCCAGATAAAGACCGAAAAAGATGAGAATAGATTCACAGAGATTAAGAAGACGAATCTATGAAAAGAGACACAAATAAGTAAAGAAAATATGTAACTAATAATGAATAAAACGGTAGTAAATAAAGTACACTAACCACAAAAAATAAATAAGACGATTATTGTTAAATAAAGTATATGGTTAAGGACCTTATAATAATAAGAAAATAAGGCACCTAATGTTAAAGAATAGTTGTAAATGTACATCTAAAATAACTTTGAAACCAAGAGTGAGAGATAGGTAGGGAGTGATAAAGATAAACAATGAAGTGATAAGTGTATTAAAATAAACAACATATAATATGAAGAAAAAGGAATAATAAACATGTGTGACAAACCCAAAACATAAACACATGATGAATGAGCAATTAAGTTAAGCGTATTAGACTGTAAGACGCAGAATAATTGTGAGTGAAAAGAATAGAAAAGAATATGATATCAGTATAAGAATCACCAGGGTGATTATTTTTATAGAAGAAATGGTGTAGGTATAACACTCACCAAAATTGTTAATTTTTAATTTAAAGAAAGTTAAGTTATTGGCTTAGTGTTTAAGGGAGTATATACAAGAAAAAATAATTTTACAGTAATACGTTAGTATGTTTTATATAAGTAAGGAAGTTATAAAGAGAGTAGTAGCAGTACCATTATAAGTAATAACAGGCAATATAATAATTATAATTTTCAATGAAAGGAAACATGGCTGAACCATACACAGACCATGAAGTTATTTATATGTTATGTTTTATTAATAGATATAAGTGTTAAAGAGGTGTATGAGAAATGGGAATAGGTATAAAAAATAGTAATGACATAAATTTAACAAAGCAGCAAAATAATAACTATAATGTAAATTGAAAGCAAAGTATCAGATAAGAAATAATTTTGTAAAAGTATAATAACATCAATAGATTGTAAAACAGTTCCAAAATAATTCAAAAGACAAGAAACACGAAAGGAAGTTAAGCAGACAAGATATGCTCAATAAATAATGTTTAAATAGAACAAAATAAGAAATTATAAGATGTAACAGTTTAGGCCTATAAATGACATAGCTGTAGAAATACAGAAAACCAATTGTAAACAACTGAAAACTATATTTAAATAACAAAACAAGGTAAATTATGTAATTACCATCAACTAACAAAAATAACATGTCAGAATTATATTAAACCATAGAAATAAGTAAATTATGTATCAACAGAGTATTATAAATTTTGTACAAAAGTATTAATACATGGCTTAGACCAGTCTTGTGAGATATCAAACTAATCTTTGAAAGAAAATAGGAACATTTATGTTAATATTTCAACCATTGAAATTATCCCCAAGTAAATATAGTCATTATAAAATATTTATTCATTTTGAACAAAAAACCAGGATTGATAACAATAGTTTCAAATTTACTTAGCCAATCAGAGTTAAGTCAGTTACCATGACTGCAGCGCGTTGTTATAAATTTTGACCATTATGAGGGAGTTCCATTATTAACTACCCAGAGGAACAGACGCTATATTGATGATGACCATTTGAAGGAAGAATAACGAAGAAAATCAAACTAAAATGAAACCCAATTGATTAACTAATGTCCACCATAGTTCCTGTAACACATGAAGGGACAATAACCGAATATTGAAACTACATTTAATTATAAACTGGATGAATTAAGAAACAGACATCAGAAGTAGACGGCATCCATATCATCAGAACTAATCGAAGGAAATAATTCATTGGTGAAGACACTTGACGATTCATAACACGAACAACGTGATGTTGTTAAGTATAAAATAAATTATAACTAATTACGAACCAAATTGACTAACCATTTTCTGAATAAATAACTCTCACTCTAAAATTTAAACACTAATTTCATTCAAGGGTTTATGATTCATATTTAATAACACTGTATGTATAAGAAATATAACCTATGTCAAACTGATAAAACCGACACACACCTTTAACACAGTAAAGTTGAGTTTTCTTATAAAACTTATTAGTATTTAAGTACCACAATTGTAAAGTGGTGTGCTTTATTTGAACATCTTGTTATAAACCTTTTTCGTACTCAAAAGAATTCACTGGCAGAATAAATTGTATAAATAAGAAACAATAACCATTATAGCTTTATAAGCCTGGAGCGCTGCCACCTTTGCTATCCGCTGAGTGAAAACGAATTTACGGCCGAGACATAAACTTTGTTATAATAACTTTTATTGTACGATTATTAATCCAAAATTGATGAATTATTGAACAAATTAAATCAGTACGAACCTTTACTAACTGTCTTGTATTTATTTGAATAGTATTATGTATGTTAAGTGCTTTAGCAGAGAGTAGACACTATTACGCAAATTTTATGTTGGCAACACGTCCCAACAACAAGCAAAAGCCGAGTTCCCGCCAGTCAGCGAGTCAATTCGAATTATTCTTTACAGTATCCAGGAGATAATCTAACTGCGAAAATTTTAATTGTTTTATAAAAAACAATTTGGCGCCTTTCGGGAGTTAAAAAATACAACATAGAACAGGTAAAGACTTCGATACTGGTTATTCGTACGTTCGCAACAGACGCAATCGGCGTGAGTTACGTTACAGAGCGACGACGGATTGGTAAGACACGAGAGTACACATTACACAATTTACACTCTACAAATTTGTAGAATACGACGGAAGAGCAGTATTATAATATTCATTAGCATTATCATATTCTGTTTGACTGAGACTACTCTGAAGAGGGCAGTATAAACTAGAAGAATTAATGTATAATTTTCAAATAAACAAAAATTGCTCAAACTTTCTGATCAGACTTCATATACACTACGTAGTGGTTTTTAGTCCTTTATCTAGGATACAGTTGTCAACTTTAATTCATCAGTTTTTACACACGAAGAAAATTAATTTGTAGTTGATTTTGTACTTCAGAAATTCATTTAGAACAGATGTTATTGAGCAATAATCAGTTACTCAAAGACGTGCTGCTACATCCCTAAAAGTAACTAAATTCAGCTACTTGAATTCATTAACTAAAATCATTTATCAATATCATCTTTGATGGTGAAGTGTGATTAGTTTTGTTATGTAGCGGTAATTTAAAGTGTATGCATTACATGAAACAAGTATACACTGCGACAAAACATATATTAGGCATAGTATATTCGAAATAATATAGTCTGTTATCTGGAGTAAGGTTGTATATTTTAAACAAATTTAAATATGGTCTGTAATTTTACAAATACTTTATTTTAATTGAATAATGTCTATGAATTTATCTGAACTGTTTTGTTTTAAAATGTCTATTGTTACTTGTTGATGATATCCTTTTTATGGTCGCTTCGTAATACTTCTGCTGTCCTGTGGTCCAGGGTGAATCTGCACCCACGCCGCCAGCCATTCTCAGCAACACTGACGATCCATTGGACACTCCTCTCCCACACACGCACGCCGACACACCAATAGTGATTATTTCTTTAACTCAGGGTTTGGAACAGGGCTGTACTTTATTTTTTTTTAAACATTTTATTTGCCTCCAGAAACGGTTGAGACTATAAAACAGGTTAATTACCTTCTGTCGCGTTTCTCTGAATCCAATTGCGGGATTACTCGAGTTTTGACACCAAAAAAATTGAACTGAGGTCAAGCCGGTATTGATTAGTTTTACTGTGGGAGCGTTCCTGTACAGGTTCGTAACGGACACATGTTATTTTTCATTCGTTGTTAGTTAGTTTTAATATGTGTTAACTATTTATTATTTTTGTGCAATGTATGTGTTGTTTTTTATTATTTGACGAGATGAATATACATCGATAAATGAAGTTTTAACCTTAATCACATTGGATCTGATGATGACACCATGTGTCGTTCAAATACATTTTAAATACATAAAATACAAAAATACAGTTTATTTTCACTTACCTGCATAGTTTCTTATATCCGGGTCCAGAATTCGATCACATGTACGTCAGATGCAAACCTGTGTGAAAGGTTATCGAAATAACTAACCCGACACATTTTATGAAGAGAAATTATGATTTTTAATTATTCAGAATTATCTAAAATTTTGTTCCAAAATTTTGCTCATTGTTTTATAGATTCAATTACAGTTTTCTTTGTTTGGTTTATCATCTACTACATATTAACTTATTCTAACATCTTACCTTACTGATCACACTTTAATACATATATACAGACAGAGCCCAGCCTGCAATTTTTTACACTCTCACAAACACACAGAAAAAATTACGATGCCCTTAACATTTTTATAATAATAACCCCGGCCGGCCACACGGTGATCATTCGAGCTCGGTTCGCTTTGTTACATAATTATGTCGCCGTCAAATAAAACTGATCTGATGGTTCTTACATGTTCGTCACTACCACTGACATGTTCTGATTACTTTTAATTCACTTTTGAACTTAAAAACTGTTAAAATTTAGTAGAGCCCACTTGGCTCTGTGTCGGCCGACACAATCAGGGACGAACTGCCGCCCGTGTCCCTTGCGAGCGGGAGGAAATTGAGGTCCACTGCCAACGGATCTCGTCGACTTTCATAGTTGATTTGTTGCAGTTGATCGACTCTGGACATGATACATAGTGGGTTTTTCTGTTGTATGCGCCGACGATATTTACTCGCTTCAGATTTGATGTCACTAAGGGGGCGGTAACTTAGGTTTTCATATCCGCCGTTTCAGTCAAGTAGATGAGACAGAAAAATACTTTTCACCATTTTGGCGTTTCCTGACCGCGTGGGTCTGCGCACATACCCGTCTCGTGCGTACAGGCGCATGATACATACAACAAAGTTCGTGGAAATTTGAGGTGGCTGCATACCTCAACTGATTTCGCAACGTAATATTGCGTCTTGCCTTTGTTCTAAAACTGTTTCAGTCAGCACGTGGTCTGTCACAATGGGATTAAATTTTACAAAATATTTTTATGAAACCCCGAAAGTGAAATAAATAAAATACCCCAAAATTTTGACACGTTACAACCATTGGTGTCGAAACTCGAGTAATCCCGCAGTTGGATTCAGAGAAACGCGACAGAAGGTAATTAACCTGTTTTATAGTCTGTACTTTATATTTATTTTAATACGGTGTATCGAGCGTACACCTTTCCCGCGTCTTGAGGTGTCCTCGCTTTAACACAGGAGTATCCTGGTGGATAAACCTCCCCTAAACGGATATCTTGCCTCTCGCGATACTAGCACTGTTTTAATAATTATTTTATATTGTATTAAATTGAGTTCGTACACCAATATAAGGTATTAGCAAACGGGTAACTCGTCGTTAAGATTCCCTTAATAACCCCTACATATAAACGTCTTCTGCATGAAAAACTCGCTCAGAGAGCATGTCTGTAATAGTCGAGCTGGTAGATGTAACTGCCTGAAACATCTCGGACGGAGACCCAATCTTAATGAAACTTGGGGCCGGTGATTGGTCGAAACCCTTGACACGTGATCGATGGGTAGAACTGATAGAGACAGAAGTCCTGAATAAATCGGTAAAAGTCTGCAGAAGCAGGTGTAGATTTTATCTAGAAATTTTATTACTTTCAGAAGATAAGGAATCTATAGAAACATGATTTTTGCTAAAAAATACCTATTTTAAATAGTCTGTTTCGAGTCTTTGACACCAAGAAAATATAGCGCTAATTTAGATGCATGCGCTATCCAAGTCTCGATTCAATCCGTTAATTATTACCAGAGTTATTCCATAAATACGAATAACACGCGCACTCGCACACTAACTCCGCACATGACATGATACTAAATAAAGTTATGGGCATTTTGACATATAATAGTTTTTTACCCAATTCTTAATTCAAAACTTATCTCTACTTAACACAATTTAACAAAAATCAAATTCTAACATGTCTACAACTTCATAAAATGATATAGAAGCATGTAGTCCTAGCTACAGATTCCTTTACTGCAATGTTCTATTTAACATGTTATACTACTTTTTATTGCTGATAATAAAATACAATATCTTTACACTTTGTACTTGGCCAATAATTTCAAAGGTCGGGCGCCATCTTGATATGAAAAAAACGTAAATATAACTTGTAGTTTTACTTACCTTTAAAAAGGGCTGGAATTCGTTTAAGCGAACTTCTTGAGTAGCGGAAAGTGTTATTTGAAATAACAATACTTTATTAAAATTTGTACCAAATGATATTACCCAGTTTATTCATGACATTTAATTACAGCTATTCTTCACCAGGTGGCGACAAAATTACGTTAAATTTCCCTTTTACAGCCCTCCAAAATACCTACACAGTTATTTATATTTTTAAACTCTTTGAAAACATTTAAACATTTGATATGTGTTTTATATATATATATGTATTTTTTATACTTGCACAACCCAGCACTTTTTAAATATTATTTTGTTATTCTCTCTCTCTCTCTCTCTCTCTCTCTCTCTCTCTCTCTCTCTCTCTCTCTCTCTCTCTCTCTCTCTCTCTCTCTCTCTCTCTCTCTCTCTCTCTCTCTCTCTCTCTCTCTCTCGTATAATTTTTTAGTATTTTATGAGCTCATTTTTTATTTAATGAATAATTTTGGTCATTAATTATGAATTTACTGAATTGGTAATTTTTTCTATTTTCTTTGATATGTAAGGGTTATAGCTGATACTTAGCTTCCCTTCGCAAACCGCGAGTTCGCCGATTTCAATGTCGATCACATCGTGAATTATTACACTCTTGCCGATTTGTTACTAATCGGACCACTGTTATTTAAGCCACTTTTGGTGGTGTTAAGTTTAAATAAGCACTTAGTGAATATGCCGGCCGCGTGAAGTGCCGACCGGCCCAATTCACGGTCCAGGCGAAAATGACGAAGTTTCATCAGTCAACTTTGCTGAGGTGGGGCAGAACTACGTCACGAGTTCTTTGTTCAGAAGCCCAACCCAGTCGAATACAAAGCATCTTACATTCCTTGCATCTGACGTAGTCGTGGGCTTGGTTGTTTACTGCTTATCTGTGACAAATAGTTTTTGCGACATTTGTAGCTTTTCAGCGAATTCGACCGAAATCCTGTTAACTCCA
This sequence comes from Magicicada septendecula, assembly GCA_034769895.1. Lineage (NCBI taxonomy): Eukaryota > Metazoa > Arthropoda > Insecta > Hemiptera > Cicadidae > Magicicada > Magicicada septendecula. The sequence goes on along the minus strand of CM068375.1, from coordinate 37,611,997 downwards.
AAGTGCGTTGTTTAAAATATTCTATAGTTTATTCACCAAAACTTCATAGGGATTATGAAATAAAATTATTATTATTACAAAATAAATGGTTAGAGAATAAAAATACAATAATTATGGTTTTTAGGACCATAGTTTTACAAAATTATTATCGTACCAGAATTGTACCGTCACAAACGTGTTGAATATTAGCCTAATGGATAAGGCATCAGGTTCCATTGGAGGAGGTTTTGCATTAGAATCGAACAGATTAATCACTTTCCCAGCTAATTACTTTTATACATGATTTCTAGTGTAATTCACATCCTGATTGTACACGTAATAAACCGGACTACACAAAAAACAAAGGGTATAACGTTAATTAATAACTTTGAATGTATTTTGTACATAAGTGTGTGTTAACATTGTGCATAGATAATTATTTACTGTGTCCACTGTTAATCATACTTATTTATAAAACATCTATACTTTTTTTATATTGTTGATATAAATTTTCAAATGATTGAAAAACAATTTTCATTTCTGAACACTTAGAAGAAGCTGAGGACGCTAGTGATGCCAATAAGACTGACGATGATGCCAAAACAGAAGCCAATGAAACAGGAAAAAATTCGGACTCAGATAAAGGCAGTAAAGTAGAAAAAAATGAAGAAAATAATCATAGTGAGTCGCAAAATGAAACTAAAGAAAATGGTAGTGCTTCTGACAACAGCAATAATAGTTCCTCATCAGATTTATTTAAGGTATGAAATGATGTATATTTTATACAATTTATTATGTAAGTGTTGTATAACCAGCCGGCTAGTAAGACATCCCACCCTGTTTCTCAGCTTGTTGCCTGTTTGTTGCAACAAACTGCTTAATGAAAGTTTACCATTAAAATTCCACTTGGCCATAACCTGTGATTGTCCTTTTTTTTTTGAGACTGGCTAAGCCCATCTATCAGTTTACATCTCATAACAATTTACAAGGTGTAGGATGGACGACGTCCTATGGCACACTCCTTTAAAAACTAATCACTTTCTTCTTGTGATGCCTGTCATGTGACACACTACACTAAATCAAATGGCTTATTTTTATTTAGCCTTCAGACAAGTTCAGTATTGTCGAGAAGTTGCAGCATCTCGATTTTCTGGTGTTTATGCAGACATTTCTCATGATTCTTGCCAAATCACTGAACTTCATCTTCGACTGAAGCAATCTACAGATCCCTATGGATGTCCTCATTTTGTATGTACCATGGGGCACTAACAGTGCACCTCAGTACTTTATTTTGAAATATCTGGATAAATTTTCTGTTGCTTTTATTAGTGCATCCCCAGAGTTGTACACCATATATCCAGACAGGTTTAAGGACTTGTTTATGTACCAGTAGTTTATTATGTACAGACAACTCAGAATGTCGTCCAAGGAGCCAGTATATTTTTCTAAATTTTTGGTCAAGTTCAGTTCTTTTCTTTTTCACATGTTCCTTCCAGCATAACTTGGTATCCAATGTCATGCCTAAGTACTTCACACTTTTTCATGTGGTATCACTTGTTGGTTGATAACCACAGGCAGGTCATTAATTTTCCTATTGGTGAAATTAATGTGCACTGACTTGCCTTCATTTAGTTTTATTCGCCATCTTTTAGTCCAAGAATTGATTTTGTCAGTGGCAGATTGTAGTTTCTCAGTTGCTTCTTCAATGCAGTTACCTTCTGCAATAATGGCAGGCAGTGTCATCAGCAAAGGTAGCAATTACAGCCTCTTCACAGGTTGGTATATCATTCGTATTGTTACGACGGTCTAATCGATCATCGTAGGTACAGTGGAAACAAAATAAGTACAAGACACCAATTAAGTCACTAATCACCAGGTTTAATTTTTACAGTAAAACAGTTCGTAATTAACAACACAGTCTACTACAACAAATCAAATAAAAATTGTTCACATGCAATAAAATGTCACTAATATTAAACGCAATTCTATTACAATAAATTGTAATTATACCGCCTGATTATAAAACGCAACACTTCGCTAATAACCACTTGAATGTACACAGTAATATTGCTACTACAGTAGAACTTGGCTAATTCGAAGCTGAAGGGACCAGTAAAAAATTCGAATTATCCAAAAATTCGAATTAGGAAAACTTTTAATAACGGTAGAAAAATCAAATCAAAAACCGAAATTCAGTAAAGCAATATGTTATTTTAATAAACAACTTCCTTATACATATGTATTACAAACGTATAAACATGTTTCAGTACAAAATATAGCATTTACAGTTTTTTAAAAAAGCTAGAAACTTTTGATTGCATTTTGCAGTTAATACACTGAGTTGTAGTAAACTCTTCAAGTTTATTAAGTGCTTGGAAAATAGCGTCACTTACGTTCTGCTGTCCTTCAACAAACCGTCTCAAGTCTTGAATGTAATTTGATGCCTGTGAAGCCGTTGGAATCGGTATCTCTGGAAGTTCTAGCTGGTCCCCTTCTTCATCTGAAGATGTACCATCATTTCTTTTGTTCATAACATCAGCCACGATCTCCGCATCTGTCTGTTCACCGCACACCGCCAAGTCTTCATCCATGTTTACAAACTCTTCGTAACGAATGCCTGCGTCATGTCCAACATCTTCCCAGTTATCCATAGTGGGTACGACTTCTCTAGCAGCTTTATTCTCCTCTTCACCTTCAATGTGGCAGAAACCACCTTTACGAAAACAATTAGCAATTGTTTTTTGTGTAACTTGGTTCCAAGCACTGTTGCACATGCGGGCAGCTTGAAGGATGTTAATCTTGATATTTTCGTGCTCATCTAAATAAGCACCTGACAGAATGTTTTGGACCACAAGCCGTCTGTACAAATGCTTAAAATTTTTTATTACACCTTGGTCCATAGGTTGAACTACTGAAGTCATGTTTGGAGGGAAAAACACAAGCTTTACATTTTCCATCACAGGAATAGTGTTGTGCGCTGTACAGTTGTCAATAAACAAGACGATTCTTCTGTTTTGATTCCGAAATTTCCTGTTGATTTTCAAAAGCCATCTTTCGAAAATTTCACCTGTCATCCAGGCTTTATTGTTTGATTCATATTCAACTGGTTTCGTTTTTACATTTTTGAAACAACATGGGTTGGCTGACTTCCCTATCATTAGCAAAGGCAGTTTTTCCGAGCCATCCATGTTTGCTCCGATTAAAAGTGTTATGCGCTCCTTGCTGTGTTTGCCGCCACTACAACTTTCTCCTTTAAAAGCAAGTGTTTTGTCGGGGGTGCATTTGAAGAATAAGCCCGTCTCGTCTACGTTAAAAATGTCTTTAGCGTCTCTATCAGAAATCATTTGCAACAAATCGTCTTTCCATGAATTTGCAGCTTCAACATCAACAGATCCACTTTCCCCACAAACAGTTTTGAAAGACATGCCATTCCTTTCTTTAAAACCATCGAGCCAACCAGTGCTGGCCTTAAAATCATTTTTCCCTAAGCTAGATGCGAATTCCTCAGCTTTGGCTCTGACACTGACTGGAATTTTTTTGTCCCTTGCTTGCTTAAACCACTTCACTACACATTCATCCACGTCAGGATTTTCTGGTCCTCGCGCTCTTTTCCTATCTTTGTCGCTGGCTTTACACACACTATTCAAAATCTTCTCTTTATTTTTTAGATACGTTGACAGCGTATTTGGCGGTATCCCGAATTCCTTGGCAATTTCAGATTTCTTTTTTTGTCCCTTTTCCACTTCCCGTATAACGGCAACTTTTTCGGCAAATGTCAATGATTTGTATTGGGTCCGTGTTGGTTTTGAAAGGGCCATGATGAACACACAACATAATAAAACTGCACAATAAGTGTCACTAAAACACACCAGTCTGTATATACAGTACTGTATAAAGAAAGGAACGGTCTCTCACTACAGGACACAGCTCGCACAGTAGAAACTCAAAAAGACTTAACACTTCCACGAATGTAGACAGACTGAACTGAAAGCAACAGTGAGGGTGGCTGACTGACAAGGCGTGGAACAAGGGACAATGGCGGATGGTACCGTTACACGAGCCAGTCATGTGTCATCGCCAGATACTGACGGCAATTCCACGAATTTGACACAAAAGACAAGCGTCTGTTCACAAAGGGCGATGCCTGCTTGTCTGTTTCCAGTCGTGTCTCTATTGTTACGTGGTCTAGCCCATACAGCAGGCGATTTTTTGTAGTTAGAGCAAAATTTTTATTTCGAATTAACCAAAAAAAGTTCGAATTACAGACGATGTTTTTGCATGGTTTTACATAGGATATTCAAGGGACCACGGTAAAAGTTCGAATTATCCACGTTCGAATTAGCCAAGTTCTACTGTATAACTCTCGAACCGCACTTGTCAATATCTCGCACTAAACTAAACTGAACGTCGTTGAGCACTGGTTTATATACCGCCCCAAATTACCAGATTATTCGATAGCGCCAGTATGGTTATGACGTAATTACTTGCGGCCTTGTCACAGTCCAGGCGCCCGAGCGAAGCTTGGCACAGTCGAGACGATTCTCGCAAAATGCGTCTACAAGCACGTATGCCACACGCGTTACATCGAGACTCTTCTGGCACATTCGATAAACACGTAGATTGTTCTGTGACGTCGTAACAGTATACAGCAGGTATAGAACTGGTCCTAATATGCTCCCTTGTGGAACGCCAGCTGAGATTTCTTTTAATTTAGAATGACAGTCCTCGTGTTTTACTCAGAAATGTCTGCCTGAAATATAAGATTTCAATAACTTACTGAAATGGTTTGGTAAATATCTCTCCAATTTGTACTCCAAACCCCGAGGCCAGACTTTGTCAAAGGGCTGTGCTACATCCAGGAATATTGTGAAGCAAATTCGTTTTTCTTCTAGTGCCTTCTCAGAGATATTGGTAATTCTATGTAATATTGAAAAAAGTAAATCGCTTTTTTTGAATGTGTACATGAGTGTTTTGTAAATAGTAAAGTGTGTGTTCTTACTGCTATGAATAATATAATATTATTTATGTATTTACTTGAGGGTCCAGACACTAGGCTAATAGACTGTATGTGAGTTGTTCGTTGGTCTAGAAATGTCCCCTTTTTTTCTGCAATGTTTGTCATAATTTTGTTTACTGTATTCTTGCTTAGTTCTGCTTGGGAATCTTCATTGGTCCAATGGTGATGGTGAAACTGTTGTTGTGTGAGTAGGTATTTTGGCCAAAATTGATGTTTCTACTTTTGTAACACACACACACACACACACACACACACACACACACACACACACACACACACACACACACACACACACACACACACACACACACACACACACACACACACACACACACACACACACACACACACACACACACACACACACACACACACACACACACACACACATCTTTGTTTCACTTTTAACACTTTGTTCAAATGAATCCCATCAAATAGGCTAGTACTGACATTTCATGTCCTAGACAAATATAAATGACATATAAAATCTGCTACTGTAGATTACGTTAGTAACAGTGATTGATAAGTTCATTATTACTGAATATTGTTAAGTATAGACATTGCACTATTGTATTTTGGACGGCTGAACACTGCTTGGTTCTTAAATGCCGGAAATTAATTATATTGTAGCCAATCAGAGAAGAAGTGAAACGACTTCCAGTAATTTGGATTTTAAACAGGCAGTAGCCTAGTTTAGTGAAATAAGGATTGTAGAAAACTGATCTGAATTGGATTGAAGGCCTTTAGTAAAAATATTATTGTTTTACTGTCGGATGTCAGTTTGTCATTCACTTTGAAGATCACCAATCTAATAACATGTACTGAATATTTTGTTCTGACATACAAAATGAGAATGCATGGGAAAACTGGGTTTTTTGCAGCTGAAATCTGAGGAGTACAAGTGAAATGCGTCTCACCACTTGTATGAGGATTGTTCAATAGAAACACGTTTGATCTGTGCAGCTGTGACTTCGTCGCCATGGCAACAGAATTAATTTGTTTGTATTGTCTGTTTAAGTACTAATATGCGTCTGTCAAAAATATTTGCAGCTTGCTCTTTTCTAAGCGTTGTGACTGGGTTGAAAAATGATAGAAAATCACTCGGCATCTATGATAGAAAATCCATCCAAAAATAATCTGTGTGCTGTTATTAAGTTTTTGGCCACTGAGGGGTGTCATCCAATGGAAATTTATACAAGAATGAAAGCTGTATGTGGTGACTATAGTTATTCTCATGCGGCAGTGGTTTAATGGTGCAATAAATTTTGACAAGGAAGAGAATCCACTAAAGATTTGGCCCATCCCAGACCTGCACATGTTGCAGCATCAGATGACAATGTGAGATGGCTGGAAACTGCTTTTCGTGCAAATAGGCGCATCAAAGTTAGAGAACTTTCTCAAATGCTGAGGATCAGTGTGGGAACTGTTCATTCCATCATTCTATCACAAATGTGCTGCTCAGTGGATTACAACTGCTTACTGATGAGCAGGAAAAAAAATTGCATTCGGCCTTATCATTACAGCATTTGATGCGCTATCAACAACAAGATAATGCCTTTCTACACCAAATTGTTGCTAGTGATGAGTCTTGGTGTTATCACTATGAACCAGAATCCAAACTTCAGAGTATGCAGTGGAAGCATGCACAATCTCCAAAGGCAAAAAAATGTTGGTCCCAACCTTCAGCAGGAAAAGTAATGGTGACCGCATTTTTGTATTATCAGAGTGCTGCTCTTAGTTTTTAAAGAACCTGATGTCAACATCAATGCTGAGCAATATGCAGACAACTTAAAATGCTTACGGGTCAGCATAAAGAATAAACATCCCGGGAAGCTCGCAAATGGTGTGAATGTTCTGCATGATAATGCTCGATGCCATGTAGTCCAGACGATTCAAGGTCTGCGTGGTCGTATGAAGTGGAAAGTCTTACAACATCCACCTTACAGTCCTGTCTTGTCCCCATGCGATTATCATGTTTTTGGCCAATTAAAGAAATCATTAAAAGGACGGCAGTTCAAATCGGATGCTGAGGTAGAGTTTGCTGTTTGTGAATGGTTCTGCAAACAGCCGCAAGAATTTTACTAGCAGGGAATCTACAGATTAGTGCAACAGTGGGACTCATGTCTTAATGTTAATGGTGACTTCTTTCAAAATCGTTGAATAAAAAATGCTTTACAGCCTCTAAATGTGTTTCTATTGGACAATCCCCAACCAAAGGTGGGTCTATCTTTCATGCTGTTTCATTTCTGGATCATACTCAAGTAATTATCTACATTATCCGGCCATCTGTGTGTGGGTCTTTCCTTTTATAGATGCTTCCTTTGCCGCAATCTCATACTGAGTATTGCAGGAGAAGACTTCCATTCTGCTGACATGTTATAGCTGCATGACAACCTTTTGCTTTTATTATGTTTGGCAGTGTCAGTACTACCAATTAGCTGGTTAGTGTTAGTGTATATTCTCCCTGTCCCATCATTGACTTTGTATTTGCTCAGACATCTTTCACCAAATCGTTCTCTTGATATCCTCAGCGTTCGTTTTCTTGCCATTGCTAGGGAGTTTGGAATCCCCAAGGCATTGGCGGGCAATTGTTCTTATACTGAAATGTTGCTGACTCCGTAGGCAATGATTATAACAGCTTTTTGTGTGCATCAAAATAATGGGTGTAGCATGGGGTGTTTGACTTGTAGCAAATTTGATCAAATGTGCTGTACCCAAGGCTGTCATACTTTATATTTAACAATTTGAGGACCAACAGCAGAATATTATGCTAGCAGTGTACTTTGTATTTTGACAGGCAGCATGATATTATGCCACTCACTTTTCAGTGGTTTCAAACATGTTGTGTCATATTATTACACCACAGAATCAATGCAGAATATTTATCAAACATTTCACATCTTGTTTCTGCATTCAGATTACAGCACTGATTGGTAAAAAGAGTTTATATTAAATAATGTAAACTGCTTGTAAGCGCTGCGAGCAACATGTGAGTTATGTTTATGTTTACAAGTATTTCAAAATTATTTTTTGATTCTTTCGAGTGTTATTGTATATTTTTGAATGTATTATTTAGTGTATCAGCGTATTGTGTATTACAAAATTTGTATATTATAAATTGTTGTACTCTCAACTTGATAATAACCTAGAAATACGTTACAGTCGTAATGCTACGTAGTACACTGTGCATGCTATTTCAAATTGTCTTTAGTAATTTCCAAAATTTTTCTGTAATACGTATTTTGTTTTCATTTAAACTAATTATAGGTAATCATTAACACCGACATTCTGACAAATAAATAATTATGTTCAGATTTAAATTCTTGCCCAATAGGTTCATACTGCTCTAAGAATAGTTTGTGTGTCTACCTGTGATTCAAACTTCATCATTCTAAAACATGTTATAATTGTTAATTTTTATAATTTTCACGTACTTTTTTTTGCTAAGGACAGTAACTGAGTTATGAACAAAACAATATGAGTAAACTCTGATATGATGTAGTTCTTTTAGTTTGAATAATATGATTTCAAAAAAATGTTTCTCTAATATTATACAAAACATCTTATTTTTATACACTTTTACTTGTGACATATAAAACTGATAATGAAAATATAAAGAGTGTATTCATAACAGCAATGTCTGGTAAAATGTTTTGTGTAATTATTTTTTAGTAATGATTTATAGTAAATATTTATGAGTTTTTTAATATTTTAATACTTTTTTTTTAAACCACTGGTCACAGGGTAGGGTTATGTATAAATGCGATGGTACTCAAAGTGTTAATATGTGTTTACTAGATACATTTATTTCTTTGCCTATTTATTTATTTAGACTGTGTTATTTTTATTTTTTTAAGGCTAAAAATAAAAATAAAAAAAAGAATTGGAGGAAAGATAGTGTGCTTAGAATGAAACTATCAGAGTCCGATACCAGTGATGAAGAACGGTGGTGGAACAAAAAGTTGAAGAAAGAAAAAAAAAAACTCAGTGACGAAAAGTAAGTAGTAGGTTTGATTGTCATTAGTACAAAAACAAAAACAGTACTGTAATCATATGCTCTTGTTACACAGAGATTATGTGTTCTGATAAAAGAATGTAAGCTCTTATGGCAGGTGTCAATAAGGATTCAATCTTCTGGGATTGTTATGATGTGGTCCAGGGTCTCTGTGTAGGGCACCAGACGTACTAACGACAACTATCTTCAGTAGGGTAAGAACTGAGATTGCGATTGTCTAAGTGAAACAGTCAAAATGTTTGGTATCCTACACAGACACTTCTGGACCACAGCCTAACAGTGTGGGAAGTTTTAATCCTATTTTTTCCAGGTTTCTTCTTAGAATGAATGTAGTTCATACAGATCTGTCTACTTTTTTATCTAGGTGAGGGACTAAGCTGCTACTGAATTACAACTATGTGAACTCTATTTACAAACAAAAAATACCATAACATGTTCTGTAACAGTGATTTCAAAATTTTTCGGCTTCACAATACCCTTTCAAAACTGTCTGTGTTCAGTGATGCCCCTAGATATTGTATTTTTTTGTCCTCAGTCCGTAAACAGAGAAACGTTCTTCATGTGGTTTGATTGTGTGCCTTTCAACTCATTTCTTCACAGAATTACAACTTACATGATTTGGGATGGTAAAACAGAAGTATGGCTGTGAAACTACTGCGCAAAGCTCCCAAAAAATTTATGGCAACAAGTCCATAAGGAAAACCCCATTTTTGGTCCCAAATGCCTGTGGACATGAATTTCCGAGAGGAGAACATTGACTTGAATTTTTTCTTTGCAGACGATGAAATGTGCCTTTACATCATGGATTGTTGTTTTGATTCAGAGGTTGAGAGTAAAACGTTACGAGTTTAAATAAATATAAAAAAACTAGAAATCTGTGCCTATTAATAAGCGGCAACTGAAACTTTACTTGTTTTTTTAAAATGAAAAAATTTAAATTTGTACCACTTACCTTCTTAGCGAATTACCAGGGTGTCGTCTGATGTACTTAGGCAGAGAAAAACAGGCAATGCAATGACAAACGCATATTTTGCAAGCACAATAAAAATGGTATTTTATTTGTTTCATGACATTTTTCTGTCTACTTTCTTTTACTTTACTTAATGTTCATTTTCGACTCAAATTACTACTCTGCATCTCGATTATTTCTCTTAAGGAATTACAAAAACTTGGATTATTTTTTACATGACCAATACTCTAATAACTAGTTGCAACTTAAAAAACTGACAAACTAATTAACTAAACTATTAAGACGACCCAGATTGCTCGCTCTCTCCCTCTCATACTGTTTAATTTAAAAACCCCCCTTTTACTTAAAATTTAGGCCTTTATTAAAGAGATACTATTACTTGTTGCTGTGGAGTCCCACACCGGCCGCATGGCGTATCAAACACTTTTTCGATGTTCGAAATTATGCCCGCACTCTTGATGACTTACTGCGTTGACTGTTACATTATGACTGTACTTTGATTCACATTAATACTGGTGTTTTGGCCGGCCGACCGTATTTAGCTAAAAACAAATTTTTATAGCACCACGCGTGGTCTCGTGTTGTGGCGGACTGACGCTGCTACTAAGGTGCGTCGCACATTCAAATCATTTCCGTCAGCATGATCGGTGATTGGCCGAGACGCTCACGTGGCCAGTTAATTAGCCACGTTGCGTCGCTTCCGCTGATATACTTTGGTGTCGAGAGTATGGTAGAGGCCCACGGGCGCACACTTACAGCTGCATTCCAAACATTACTGGTGGCAGGCTACAAAGTTTTTTTACACTTTTCCCCAACGGAAGATTCACGCATGTGCGCATGGGCTTGCATTCCAACGGTGTTATCGTTGTGTGCTAGGCACAGCCCGGTACTGGATCGTATACAGGGTGTCCAACAAACATGACTGAGTTACCGTAAAGGGTGTCCAAACCGATCAGTCCCCAATAATTGATAAATTGAAAATAAAAAATATACCGTTCAAAATAGCCCTGTTACAATACCCCCCCCCCCAATGAGAGATCTTCTGTCGAAACAGAAGAAATCTCATTGCTAAACCCCTAAAAGGATCGGTGAGGATATGGTGCCAACTACCCCCATTGGTTCTTATACTTCATGGGTAAACAACCCCCCTGGCTCGGCGACTATGGCTGCATCTGAACGAGATCACTGGACTTCTCTATACGAGATCCCAACACCATAAAATCGAACAGTCACGCACCACAGTGCACCTAACCTTTTAACATGCCACCCCAAACTCCAAATCCCTGGCCTTACTCCATGCCAGATCCTCAACCGATATGTTCCCCCTTATCATGCACACTGGGGGGTCGCCTTCAGCAATACTGGGCTTGTACACACACTTATAACTACATCCTAGCAAAATTTTCATCTTTACATTAAAAATTTATTTAAGTTGAAACTACTTTCTTCAACATAAAAAAAAAAAAAAATTCTTTTATCTGAATCGATTATACTCTTCGTTATTATTGATAATTAGAAAAAAAACAAATAAATTGAACATTTAATTAAACATGAACTTCCTTATCCTAACATTTGATTAGACATATATCCTAAACAATACAATTCAATAAAAAACACTATTAATACACACAAACAATAATATAATCAAAATTCAAAACATCAATTAGATGGCAGGCACAAAATCAAAAAATCAAAATTTAAGTTTTTTTTTCCAAAAAAATTTAAATTTATTAAAATATATTTTTCTCAACATTAAAATTATTTAAATTTATTTAGATTAATGAAGAAACAACATTGGCATCACTTCATTGCCAAAACGGGTCTAGTATAGAACATCACCCATCAGCTGATCAAACTGGGTCAAGTCAAGAACCTTGACCTACATAAGTTACATCAGAAAATACAGTGAACCTCTTTAAAATTCTATCTTTAAACACAAAAACATAATAAAATAAGACATTTAAAAATAACAAATATTATTATAATTAACAATAAAAGTGATATTTAAATTACTCAAAATTACACATTTTACCACTTGACTTTATTCTCAACTTCTATTGAAATCTGTCACTTGTTTCAATGAAAATTTTATATTTTTACTATGACTCTTTTCTTTACTATTCTCAATCTTCATTAATTTGGGTGATTTAATTATTTATACTAACTTGAAAAAATTGCAAATCATTCATAAGTGATATTCTACAGCTGATCAGCTGATTTTCTCAGCAAGGTGAATGACCTTACGACAAACACCTTTCAAAATTATATAAATCACATATTTTATCAATCCTTATCTCTAACATAATAAAATAATACATTTATAAAACAGAATAATCACAGTATAATAAACATATGAACACCTATTTATCAAATCGTAATACAAGCATTTAATTAGTGCAAAAGTGAGTCATCATCTTTAAGTTATAAAATTTAAATTCGTTGCTCACCTGAGCAACCCCCCTGGCCACACACACTATTGTTTTGTTCTGTTGGACTGTGGCGCCCATGTGCGTCCACAAGGACGGCATAGTTGGAGGAATTGAACATCTCCTTGTCCTTGCTTCGGCGTTACATTTGAACGGTTCAGATATCAACATACCTTTGTTATATAGTTATGTGCCCTTAATGTGGGTCTACCACCTGGCTTTGCTGTCCCTACTCGGACAGAGTGGCAGCTGCTGTTCCATAGTTTCCGGGATTTCCCCTAGTTTCACCCCCCTATAATTTCTAGTATCAACCAATTTCAAGCCAGCTATGGTCAAGGGACTTGAATTGTGGTCATAGCTGACCGCTAGGCACAACCACGATTAGTGCTGGTAAGGCAGTAATCGCCCGAAAAGTCGGGGAAATCATCTTTACCTTCATTTACCTTCAGGTATGTTACACTCATCATGTAACTTTACTTTACTTTCTGGTATTTATTAATGAACTAAATTAAAACTTCCACTTACCTTCTACCTTCGATCTGGCCGGATCGCATAGTGGGGACGAACCCCGTTCGTTCGACAAACTTGACAGCACATCAAATGAAATAAGGTTTTGAATGAAGTTAAATACCAAAATTTATCATTAGAAAGATAATGGTTTTTATTTTTTAAGATTGTGAAACATTTGAGACGTATATAAAATCAGAACAAAATTGTTACTCTCTCCTGGTTTTTTTAAAATTTGGATTACAACTTTAGAAGAGTATGATGATAACTACGAACACATAATAACTACCTTACCTTATTTATCGTACATACAAACATAAAGAGCCCAGCCTGCCGTTCTCACATACATACAATTTAACTTTTTTTTAAAAACCCCAGTCCATTTTTAATACCCCACAGCCCTTAAACCTTTGTTGTAATAAAACCCGCCGGCAACGTGGTTTCCGCGCGCACTCATTATTACTCTTTTTAAATTTATGTTTTGGTGTCCGAAAATTATATCAATATGTTCTCCACTTTTTTAATCGACCGCGGTCACATAATTTTTTACTGTTATTTCACTTTTTCCTATTACAATATGAAATTTTATAGAGAGCCGACTTGGCTCGGTCTGGCGCCGGAGCGATCAGTTAACAAACTGGGGGGGGGGGGGAATGTAGCAGGTGAAGCTAACGTGATCTCATACTTTTGGTGGAAATCACTGCCTTGGGCTTCGTCGCAGGAGTTTCGTCCCATGCAATGCATGTAGTTGTTGGGGTGACGACAGTATACGATCTCATTGAGGCACTGGCTAACGTCACGAGATGGGCGGTTCTTAAGTCTTCATATCCGGCCTCATGGTAAATGAGACTGCATAACATTGGTTTCCTGACATCTTGGGTTTTTGGACGGTAGCGTTACCCCGAGCGTATACCGGTGTCGCGCGTACAGGCGCATAGCCACACTCAAGCAAAGTTCTCAGAAATCTAGGGTGTTGCGAATTCTTTGACTGATTTCACAACGTAATATTGCGTTGCTGCCTCGTTACAAACTGCTCCATACTCGTAGTCTGTCACAATGGAATAAAACTTACACAATATTTTTTATAAATCCCCTAAAATGAAATAAATAAAATACCCATAAATTTGGACCGTTACAATACCCCCTCAATGAGAGATCTTCTGTCAGAACAGAAGAAATCTCATTGATAAAACCCCTAAGAGGTCCGGTGAGGAGCTGGTGCCAACAACCCCCTTTTGTTCTTACACTTCATGGGTACACGACCCCCCTGGCTCGGTGACTATGGACGCATCTGAACGAGATCACTGGACTTCTCTGTGCGAGATCCCAACACCGAAAAATCGAACAGACATGCACCACAGCACACCTCACTTTCTATCATGCTACCCCAAAAATCCTCAATCCCTGGCTTAGATTATGCCAGATCCTCAGCCGATATGTTTCCCCTTATATGTTTCCCCTTAAGCTGGGCTGCCTTTAGCAGAAACTGGGCTCACACACACACTGATATTACATATTATAAAATTGAAATATTCTTTGAAAATTTATTTAAATTACAACTCACTGGTTGTTTTCATTTAAAATCAAATCACAAATTTTGTATCTACTTTGAATTATTCTCTTCATTGGTTTTTTGTTTTTTGTTATCAGAAAATTATATCAATTGAACACTTCTTAAAAATAAGTAACATCCTTAAACTAACATGGATTACACCTAGAATCTAACAATACAATTCAATAAAATAATTCAATAATAATAAACATGATTATAATACAAACAATAAAATAATCAAAGTTTAAAAATATCCATTGTCTGGCAGGCGCAAAACCAAGAAATTTTTTTTTTTTGTTCAATAACAAATTTTAATCCAAAAAAATTTAAATTTATTAAAATATTTTCTTTACATATTGAAATTATTTAAATCAGTTAAAACAAAAGTTGGATTAACTTCCTTGCTAAACATGCCCAGTATGTGACCTCACTATCAGCTGATCAAAACTAGGTCAAGTCAAAAACCCTTGACCTACATACGTTATGTACCAGTTACATCTGTGAATACATTAAGCTTCTGTAAAATTCTGTCTTGAAACATAAAACATAATAAAACAAAACATTTAAAACTAACAAAACATCATTATAAATAATAATCAAATTGGCATTTAAATTATTCAAAATAAACACTTTCTAACTTTACATTTCCAAATTCTATCAAAATTTTGTCACTGGTTTTAATAAAAAATTTTATATATTCAACTATAACTTTCTTCAATTAGCAATCTCATTCTACATTACTTTGGGTGATAAAATTATTTATACTCATTTAATTTACTACTTGATTGTATACATATATAATCTTTCTCCCTTTGATTCTACTACTAACCACTTTGAACTATCAGGACACCCATCTCTATCAAAACATCTATCCAACAATCTCTAAACCCAACTTATCATTAAACTCAAATCGCCACCTTCTCTCAATATATATATAAAAAAATACTCTCTAACCCTTTGTACCTAGGATAAGTGTTCCCCCCCCAAAAGCTCATTTCCTTAATCTGGTCCCTGGATTCTACCTAAGGCGACCCCTTCCCCCTAAATCGGTCCCATCCCGTCCCAACCATTTTGTTGCGGACTCCCACATTACACTACCCCCTATTACAAAATTACCATCCCCAAAATCTCAATCTTATTGCCTTACTTCAACTACAACAAAATAACATCATCATTTAATAATATCCATATATCACTCAATACTCTACATATTCTCCATAACTACTGTGTCAACATCAGTACTTCTCAAATTCTACTACATTATCTTACAACAACATTACATTATTTTCATCTCTACTATTTCAACTGTAATTTCAACTTGGACTTGGACTGATCTACTTGTCCCATAAAATATTCATCACCCCAAAACTATCTTTTATTAGCTTTCACAAATTATTACTTTATTTCTCACTTCCTCAAATTACTTGTCTCATTATTTTAAATAGCATCTGTAACACATTGAAACCTTACATTTTACATTAATTACCTGGAACATTTATAAACAATTTTACAGTGACCCTTTACTACCGATCAGCTGATATTCTTAATAAAGTGAAGACACCTTCAAAAAAATTGTGCAGATTACATTAAATACATATGCTTATCAATACTTACATCTATCATCAATGTTTCCCCTTTCTCTGATTCTGGTAATTTTCTGTTAACCGCCTGCCAGTCGGTTTAGTTATCTACTTAGTTGCAAAAATACACAAATTATATAAAACATATACCTTTTATCAATTCTTATTTCTACCCTATTACAATAAAATACTACATTTAAAATTATAGAATGGGCACCTTATACTGAATGTCTGAGCATCTAGTGATTTAATCGGAACACAAGCATTTTTATTAGACCAAAATTTAAATTCGTGGCTCATCTGAGCCACCTCCCATCCACACACGCTATTGCAATTTATGTAAGACTGTAGCGCCATTTCGCTTCCACAAAGACTGCATATTTGGAGGAATTTGACATCTCCGTGTCTTTGCTTCGGCAGTTACATTTTAACGGTTTTGAATATCAACATATCCTTGGTTATATTTAAACGCCCTTAAAACGGGTCTACCACCTGGCTTTGCTGTCCCCATGCGGACAGAGTGGCAGCCGTTGTTCCATAGTTCCTGGATTTCCCCTAATCTCACCCCCCATTTAATTTCTATTATAAACCAATTTCAAGTCAGCTATGGTCAAGGGACTTGGTATGACCATAGCTGGCCGCTAGCCAAAGCCACGATTAGTGCTGGTAAGGCAGTAATCGCCCGAAAAGTTGGGGAAATCTAACTTGCATTTCAATGCCTGTTCTACATCGTCATTAGTATGTGCGACACGAATGTCTATCAGTGTACAAATTAAATTTGTACAAAAGGTGTACTGCACATTTTCGCCCTGTTGGCCTCCGATGGAGGTAACACTCTCTGTTACCCCCAACCCATTTCACTATCTACTCGGGCACAGGCCACCCCAGCAATAGCACCTTAATAACTAAATACTTAAAAAATTTTATATACATTCTATCGTAACATTTTCATTATCCATTTATCCATCAACATTCGAATCATTCATCACTTCCTACCATTGAATTTTCTTAAAATTTTCAAATTTATTATTAATAATTATTATATATCATTTTTCAGTTATTATTAAATTTTTTAAGTATCATTTTTATTTAACACAATTATTTCAAATCATCTCAATATTGAATTAAAATCTTTTCATCTGGGTTACACCTGTAAACATTTCTATTATACATGATTCGTACTATAAAATTTCTATACTTACAGTCCATTTAAAATGACATACACAAACATATTCACCATACACCCCAATACTTTCACCTCACCTCTGAAACATTTAACAACATGTTAGTTTAACTCAAACAATTTATCATTTACCAAATTCACAAATCTCGTAAAATAATTTAAATTCATTAAAAAATTTAATTAATTAACATTTAGATAATCAATCAAAATATTTGAAACATATCAAATTGTTCTAATTAAATTAATTACTGAAAAATACAAGTTTCATTTCTACCAAAACAATTACAATTAGCCAATTACTGTTTTCAAAATTACTTCTATTTATTTATTTAAATTGCAAAGTATTACTATTATTATTACAACCCTCTACACACACTGGTTAGCTTAACATTCTACAATGCACACAAATAAATTTACTACAATTATTTACAAACTTTTGTCATTCACTATTACATGTCCAAGTCTGCCAGGTCAAAAACCATAAAACAAAATATTTATAACTGTCCTTTATTGTTTTATGGCCTACCCTCCATCGTCATAGATTAATCTTTGTTTTATATCACACTTTTCAGTTTTATTGACAAACAAATGGTTACTTTGTGTGTCATAGCCAAACAATTTCAATTTATCCATTTTATTAAAATAATCCTGCATCAAGTCAACGTTAAGTACATCTGTTAAGTCTCCATCAGTAAATATATTCATTATCGGGTTAGTTACTTTTGTATTATCAATCAGATCATTATTATTCAGACACACTTCTAACCTTACTTTCCACTCATCATACTCTCTATTCCATGCATACAATTCTGTTTCTCTCCCAACATACAATTCTCTATCTAATTCTCTCTTATCATAATACCATATCACACTCTCAATATTATTCCAGACAGAGGGTACAAAATTATACAACAAAAATAAACACTTCAAATCTTCTACTAACATGGGTCTCTTGCCCTTCAAAAACAACACTTGTGAACACTCTGGTTCAGAAAAAATAATAAGGGGAAAATTTACCCTCTGCCCCCATTCTACCACTATACCATTTTTCCGCTCTCTCTCTAACTCATAAGCATACATTAACATTTCATAATCACATTCTACAAACTCATCAGTACTCTCAGATACTACATTTTCGATTACATTATTATTCTCATTATTTTCAACATCATTATTATTATTTATTTATTCTTTATCTGGTACCACATTTTGACACATTTCATTATAATTTTCATTTGTATTGCTCCTACTTTGTTCTACTTCATTCAAACTATTTCTTATCATTTCATTGGCATTTTCAAGACATTTATTCTTTTCTTGTATATCATTTATTAAACCATCAAATTTTACACTAATACTCTGCTGAAAATGAGTATTCTGTTCTTTAATTTCTTTGAAATTAATCTCGTTTTGAATAATCTGCTGTTCGCATTTTATTTTCTGTTTATTAAAATCATTAGTTAATTGATCTAATTTACAGTCCATCTTTCGTAAAAAACTCATTATATCCATTTCATCGGCTTGTTTATTTTTATTGGTTGAAACTGGGGTCAACTGAATCCCAGAATCAACAGCTGTTTCGCTTAATTGTGTTTGAGCCGAAATCGGAGTGGAATGAACGATTACATTACCGCCGACAGCTGTTTCTGTAACAGCGCTCGGCCCACTTGTCAGCATACCACTTTCATTCAGCGACTGCGACTCAAGGTCACTTTCACTCATAACTGAATCTATTACACTGCTTTTTTCTGTGTTCTCAGACATTTTTACTTGATCTATTTTTTCTTACGTAACAACTACCAATGATTAATCTCTTTTCAAAACTGATATTACAACATACATAAAATCAACCTTCTATCATAATTACGTAAGTTTACATCAATACAATTTTGCTTTCGCAACCGTACTTCATTCAATGTACTGTCAAAATGTAGGCCGGCGTAATACAACCTTTTTGTTATATTACATCCTGGCGTCGCGGCAACAATTGTAACTTTATTTTACTTTCTGGTGTTTATTAATGAACTAAATTAAAACTTCCACTTACCTTCTACCTTCGATCTGGCCGGATCGCATAGTGGGGACGAACCCCGTTCGTTCGACGAACTTGACAGCGCATCAAATGAAATAAGGTTTTGAATGAAGTTAAATACCAAAATTTATCATTAGAAAGATAATGGTTTTTATTTTTTAAGATTGTGAAACATTTGAGACGTATACAAAATCAGAACAAAATTGTTACTCTCTCCTGGTTTTTTTAAAATTTGGATTACAACTTTAGAAGAGTATGATGATAACTACGAACACATAATAACTACCTTACCTTATTTATCGTACATACAAACATAAAGAGCCCAGCCTGCCGTTCTCACATACATACAATTTAACTTTTTTTTAAAAACCCCAGTCCATTTTTAATACCCCACAGCCCTTAAACCTTTGTTGTAATAAAACCCGCCGGCAACGTGGTTTCCGCGCGCACTCATTATTACTCTTTTTAAATTTATGTTTTGGTGTCCGAAAATTATATCAATATGTTCTCCACTTTTTTAATCGACCGCGGTCACACAATTTTTTACTGTTATTTCACTTTTTCCTATTACAATATGAAATTTTATAGAGAGCCGACTTGGCTCGGTCCGGCGCCGGAGCGATCAGTTAACAAACTGGGGGGGGGGGGAATGTAGCAGGTGAAGCTAACGTGATCTCATACTTTTGGTGGAAATCACTGCCTTGGGCTTCGTCGCAGGAGTTTCGTCCCATGCAATGCATGTAGTTGTTGGGGTGACGACAGTATACGATCTCATTGAGGCACTGGCTAACGTCACGAGATGGGCGGTTCTTAAGTCTTCATATCCAGCCTCATGGTAAATGAGACTGCATAACATTGGTTTCCTGACATCTTGGGTTTTTGGACGGTAGCGTTACCCCGAGCGTATACCGGTGTCGCGCGTACAGGCGCATAGCCACACTCAAGCAAAGTTCTCGGAAATCTAGGGTGTTGCGAATTCTTTGACTGATTTCACAACGTAATATTGCGTTGCTGCCTCGTTACAAACTGCTCCATACTCGTAGTCTGTCACAATGGAATAAAACTTACACAATATTTTTTATAAATCCCCTAAAATGAAATAAATAAAATACCCATAAATTTGGACCGTTACAATCATTAATCTGCACAGCACGGCTATTAAAAAAAAAAAAAAAAAAAAAAAAAAAGGTGTGCCGTGCATTTTCGCCCCCAGCACTTTCTTTCCACTATCTACGCACATGTAGCACATGCCACCACAGCGATAGCACACTAATAGCTAAACTAAATCTTTCTACATTTGCAGTTTCTACCCTCCATTATTATATCACTTCTATAAGCACCACTCTACCCCCCAAAATTACCCACATATCTTGTATGATAACAAGTTTTTATTTTATTTAACACATTTTTTACACAGACACCTTTGCAAGTCCAAACTTTTTCTCTATGACCAAAATAGGAACTACCACAATGGATCACCTTACAAATTTACCTTAAAAGTACAATACATTTTGTTTTCTGAAGGAAAACAACTTCTTGAAAAGTTAAGTATTTAAGTTACATAATTTCGGTTGTTTCATTCTGAAATTTTCCAATTTCAATTTCTAGAACAACCTACTGTAGTTCGTGGATTTTTTTTTTTTCCCCACGAAACTAGGGTCCCCCTCCCCGTTCAATGATAATGTTAAATTTCTAGTTTACACCAATTTGTGGATTAGGACCATCGTTGGTTTCACCCTTTGTGGGGCTACCGTCAACCATGGTCTGCCTCCAGAATGCCAAAAACCATGATCAGAGGTGGTGAATCTGTGACCGCCCGAAAATGGGGGAGGATCCCTTCTACTTTTAAAATACCATAACGTGTGTATAAATAATAATAAAATATTATAATAATAAAATATAAAAATGTCTGTTTATGTATGAAAATTTTAATATTTACAAATATATCTATCATCACTCAGCTAGATAATACTTTTTTAATTGGGTCACATTATAAGTTCCTTTTATTTCTCGAGTTTGCAAATCTACTAAAACATAAGCATTCTCCATTTTCACTTGGCTAACCTCATATGGACCGTCATACAATAGGAAGAATTTTTTTATTTCTTTGTCCAACGCTGATGATTGATCGTGATTTTTTATTAATACTAGTTGCCCTACCTCGTATTGTATGGGTGTTAAATTCCGGTCATGTCTCCGTTTCCGCTGTTCGGCCTTACTCAGCAGGCGCTCCTTAGCGATTACCAATTTCCTATCATGTGGTATTTCCGTCCAGGTTTGAAATTTTACTAGCTCTTCTAATATGCGTGACGGCCTTCTCTGAAACATTAACTCACATGTGCTGTAACTAGTGGATTCATGTAAACAGTTGTTAATATACCCCTCTATCTTGCACACAAAAGTAGCCCACAAAGAACGTTTTTTATGGCAAAAGGTTCTAAACATTCTCCCTAACTCCCACATAACACGCTCACTTGGATTTGACTGTGGATGATACACTGATGTATGTTTAATTAAAATATTTTCCCAACCTAAAGTTTCCCGCCAGGTGTTGCTGGTGAACTGCGAACCATGATCTGATAATACTATTTTAGGCTTACCTACTTCAATAAGGTATTCATTTACTATCTTCCTAGCCAATACTGATTTTTAATCGGGTACAATTTTACAAATTTGGTAAAAACATCTAACACAACAAATAAATAATTCACCCCTCCTCGACCTTTGGGTAAGGGGCCATATAAATCAACGGCAACTAATGCTAAAGGACTGTCCGGCATTACATGCTGCATTAAACCCTCCTGTTTACGATTGTTTACTTTAGCTTTCTGACAAATTTCGCATGTTTGTAATATTTTACGCACCGTTCTTTCTATATTATTAAATTTACATGACTCTTTTAATATGTCACTACATTTCTTGGGACCTATATGACCATACCTTAGATGGCAATCTCTCACTACTTCAGGTATTATAACTTTAGGGATGCACACCTTCCAATCATCTCCCTGTTCATTTGCCCGGTGAAATAAGTGTTTATTAAACAAACTAAAATGTTTCTCCCACTTGTGAGGTACGTTGGGTATTTGACTCAAAGCTAATATTATTTTATTTAGTTCGGTGTCTCTTTCTTGTTCTGTTGCTAAGTTACTTATTAATTTTTTCATATTTACTTCCCCCACTTCTTTTACTATAAATATTTTATATGTATTTGCTATGTCTACTTCGGTATTATTATCAAAATCTGTTCTGGATAGGACATCAGCTACTATATTTTCTTTACCCTTACAATACTCAATTGTTAAGTCATATTCTTGTAATATTAGCATCCACCGCACTAACTTACCATGTGTTAATTTACAGTTCTTTAAAAACGTTAAAGCTTGATGGTCGGATCTTATGATTACCTTATTTCCTAATAAGTACGTTCTGAACTTTCTACAGGCGAAAACTATTGATAACGCCTCCTTCTCCGTCGTAGTATAGTTCTTTTCACTAGTTAATAGAGATCTACTCGCAAAAGCTACTACTTTGTGGTTACCACTCCCATCTAACTGAAACAACTCTACTCCCAAGGCAATGTCTGACGCGTCTGTGTGTATATAAAATGGTTCTGAAAAATTAGGATGAGCTAATATAACTGTGTTTAAGAATTTATTTTTTATCAGCTCGAATATATTTTGCTCTTTTAAATTCCACTGCCATTGATTATCTTTGTTTAATAAATGTCCCAATTGTACTGTTAAATATGAATATTTGTCTACAAATTGCCTATAATAATTGCACAAACCTAAAAAACTTTGCAACTGTTTAACATTTTTTGGTATCGGAAAATTTTGTATTATTTCTACTTTTTTAGGGTCTGTACTGATACCCCTGGCTGAAATTATATGTCCCAAAAAATTAACTTGTTCTTTCAAAAATTCTGACTTCTTAAATTTAACTGTTATGCCATATTCATGCAGTCTACTTAGTACCCTATCTAACCTTTCACAGTGTGTATCAATGTCTGGTGACGTAATTACTATATCGTCTACATAAACGGTTGTGAATTCTAAAATCTCTCTCCCTAACACATAATCCAGGCATTTGATAAAAATTGAAACAATTACGTTGAGTCCAAAAGGTAGCCTGCAAAATTGGTAATTCCTACCGTTGTATAGAAAGGCCACATACTGTCGAGACTCCTCTTCCAGCTCTATCTGCCAGTAGCCTGCAGTCAAGTCCAAGGTGGTGATGTATTTGGTCCCACTAAAACGTTGCAGAATTTCGCTTACTGGTTCCAGTGATTCTCTGTCTGGAACAATTATTCTGTTCACTTGTCTTGCGTCTAAACATAATCTTATCGATAAATCTTTCTTTGTCACCACTACTAAAGGGTTGGAATATGGTGACGTAGATTTTTCTATTATACCTTCCCTCAACATTTTATTTATTTCCTCCTGTACTAAACCCCTCTTTGAGTATGGTACCGCATAGGTTTTAGGTGCAAAGGGTGTTTTTTCTTTAACGACTAATTTACCCTTAAAATTCTTTACTAAACCGGGTTCGTCTGAAAAAACTGATTTATTTTTGTTTATTATTAGTACTATTTTTTCCCTGTCTTGGTAGCTAAATTCCCCATTTTTATATAGGATTTTATTCATTTTCTCCTCCCAACTATTTTCATTTTCAAATAATTCAGTATTATTTACTCGCAAGTTACAATAATTTATCATTAAGGGCCTACACTCGTTTATATCATTGTCAGAAATTAACATTCCCTTACTAATTATTCTTAAAGCTTTCATTCCCACAATTTTCTTTTGTATAAACGGTATTTCAATTATATTATTATTATTGTTTAATTTCATAGTCTGTGTTGTGAAGCTATTTATTTTGTGTCACATAAAATTAACTAATTTACTAATAAACATTGTATAATTATTGGGCGCCATCTTGTTTTTATGATTTACAAGAAACAAAACACAAAAAATTGTACCTATCATTTTGGGGTTCTTTTCGGCGAACAGGAGATCAGAATTGGTTGTTCAAAGAAAACTTTATATTGTTTCCCATAATTAAGTTTTATTAACAACTGGATATTCACATCATTTAACTTTTAAAAGATCATTGACACACTACGTCTTTACCTCCCTCATCTATTATACAATTCTCATTCTAAAAAACTCACATAAAATAAAATTGAAATATAGTATAAACCTTTAATATAAAAAACCTTTAGTATAAAAAAGAACCAAGATATTAAATAGAAATAATTTTTATACACACAAACCAGCCTTCTTAATTTACATAATTTCACTCACTCATACACACACATTTACATACTTTTAGGTTTTATGTTGAGCTCAACTTTAAAATTTAGTTAAAAGCCAGTGTTAATTATTTTTGAAATGTCTACTTTCCTGTTGGTGCGTATGGTTTCATCCTGCGGGACGTCTCCTGTTGTGTGCACTGCCTGTTGTTTTCACTTTTATATCTTACGGCCGAACTGTTTGTTTAGTTTTATTGATCACTGATTAGTACATTATTTATATCTTCGAAAGTCCAAAACTAGTTAAAATTTCACATTTGTTAATTTGCGTTTATGCTGTTTATGCGGGCGAAAACGGTACTCAGCCGGCGGCGAGCGAAACTGCCCACGTCCGCTTTGTTTAGATGTTATTTGCCGACTGACTTTGTTCTCTGTGTCACAAAGCTGCGGGCGTTGCTGCACCCACATTCTTCGTTATGTAACGCGCTGACGTAATATGGTCTGATGTTCCGTTACATAACTTGTTGACACTGTTTTGTGTGTCTTGGGTTGACCTTGGCACAATTCCAGCTTATTAATTCTGTTCGCTTCAATAATTATGAATAATTGTCACACATTTAATGTCCCAAGCAGTGCTGCCACTGTCGCTATCGTCGCAACCACTAAATTTACCTTTGCTTACGTTTGTCCCTATCATAGTAAAAAAATGTTATCTGCTTTAATAAAAAAAATACAAACTGCTTTATTACCCCAAAAATAGGCCCGTTACAGTGTGTAATAGTTTAACTCTACTTTGAAATTATTTAAATTACCGCCGACAGCTGTTTCTGTAACAGCGCTCGGCCCACTTGTCAGCATACCACTTTCATTCAGCGACTGCGACTCAAGGTCACTTTCACTCATAACTGAATCTATTACACTGCTTTTTTCTGTGTTCTCAGACATTTTTACTTGATCTATTTTTTCTTACGTAACAACTACCAATGATTAATCTCTTTTCAAAACTGATATTACAACATACATAAAATCAACCTTCTATCATAATTACGTAAGTTTACATCAATACAATTTTGCTTTCGCAACCGTACTTCATTCAATGTACTGTCAAAATGTAGGCCGGCGTAATACAACCTTTTTGTTATATTACATCCTGGCGTCGCGGCAACAATTGTAACTTTATTTTACTTTCTGGTGTTTATTAATGAACTAAATTAAAACTTCCACTTACCTTCTACCTTCGATCTGGCCGGATCGCATAGTGGGGACGAACCCCGTTCGTTCGACAAACTTGACAGCGCATCAAATGAAATAAGGTTTTGAATGAAGTTAAATACCAAAATTTATCATTAGAAAGATAATGGTTTTTATTTTTTAAGATTGTGAAACATTTGAGACGTATATAAAATCAGAACAAAATTGTTACTCTCTCCTGGTTTTTTTAAAATTTGGATTACAACTTTAGAAGAGTATGATGATAACTACGAACACATAATAACTACCTTACCTTATTTATCGTACATACAAACATAAAGAGCCCAGCCTGCCGTTCTCACATACATACAATTTAACTTTTTTTTAAAAACCCCAGTCCATTTTTAATACCCCACAGCCCTTAAACCTTTGTTGTAATAAAACCCGCCGGCAACGTGGTTTCCGCGCGCACTCATTATTACTCTTTTTAAATTTATGTTTTGGTGTCCGAAAATTATATCAATATGTTCTCCACTTTTTTAATCGACCGCGGTCACATAATTTTTTACTGTTATTTCACTTTTTCCTATTACAATATGAAATTTTATAGAGAGCCGACTTGGCTCGGTCCGGCGCCGGAGCGATCAGTTAACAAACTGGGGGGGGGGGAATGTAGCAGGTGAAGCTAACGTGATCTCATACTTTTGGTGGAAATCACTGCCTTGGGCTTCGTCGCAGGAGTTTCGTCCCATGCAATGCATGTAGTTGTTGGGGTGACGACAGTATACGATCTCATTGAGGCACTGGCTAACGTCACGAGATGGGCGGTTCTTAAGTCTTCATATCCAGCCTCATGGTAAATGAGACTGCATAACATTGGTTTCCTGACATCTTGGGTTTTTGGACGGTAGCGTTACCCCGAGCGTATACCGGTGTCGCGCGTACAGGCGCATAGCCACACTCAAGCAAAGTTCTCGGAAATCTAGGGTGTTGCGAATTCTTTGACTGATTTCACAACGTAATATTGCGTTGCTGCCTCGTTACAAACTGCTCCATACTCGTAGTCTGTCACAATGGAATAAAACTTACACAATATTTTTTATAAATCCCCTAAAATGAAATAAATAAAATACCCATAAATTTGGACCGTTAAAATCATTAATCTGCACAGCACGGCTATTAAAAAAAAAAAAAAAAAAAAAAAAAAAAAAAAAAAAAAAAAGGTGTGCCGTGCATTTTCGCCCCCAGCACTTTCTTTCCACTATCTACGCACATGTAGCACATGCCACCACAGCGATAGCACACTAATAGCTAAACTAAATCTTTCTACATTTGCAGTTTCTACCCTCCATTATTATATCACTTCTATAAGCACCACTCTACCCCCCAAAATTACCCACATATCTTGTATGATAACAAGTTTTTATTTTATTTAACACATTTTTTACACAGACACCTTTGCAAGTCCAAACTTTTTCTCTATGACCAAAATAGGAACTACCACAATGGATCACCTTACAAATTTACCTTAAAAGTACAATACATTTTGTTTTCTGAAGGAAAACAACTTCTTGAAAAGTTAAGTATTTAAGTTACATAATTTCGGTTGTTTCATTCTGAAATTTTCCAATTTCAATTTCTAGAACAACCTACTGTAGTTCGTGGATTTTTTTTTTTTTTCCCCACGAAACTAGGGTCCCCCTCCCCGTTCAATGATAATGTTAAATTTCTAGTTTACACCAATTTGTGGATTAGGACCATCGTTGGTTTCACCCTTTGTGGGGCTACCGTCAACCATGGTCTGCCTCCAGAATGCCAAAAACCATGATCAGAGGTGGTGAATCTGTGACCGCCCGAAAATGGGGGAGGATCCCTTCTACTTTTAAAATACCATAACGTGTGTATAAATAATAATAAAATATTATAATAATAAAATATAAAAATGTCTGTTTATGTATGAAAATTTTAATATTTACAAATATATCTATCATCACTCAGCTAGATAATACTTTTTTAATTGGGTCACATTATAAGTTCCTTTTATTTCTCGAGTTTGCAAATCTACTAAAACATAAGCATTCTCCATTTTCACTTGGCTAACCTCATATGGACCGTCATACAATAGGAAGAATTTTTTTATTTCTTTGTCCAACGCTGATGATTGATCGTGATTTTTTATTAATACTAGTTGCCCTACCTCGTATTGTATGGGTGTTAAATTCCGGTCATGTCTCCGTTTCCGCTGTTCGGCCTTACTCAGCAGGCGCTCCTTAGCGATTACCAATTTCCTATCATGTGGTATTTCCGTCCAGGTTTGAAATTTTACTAGCTCTTCTAATATGCGTGACGGCCTTCTCTGAAACATTAACTCACATGTGCTGTAACTAGTGGATTCATGTAAACAGTTGTTAATATACCCCTCTATCTTGCACACAAAAGTAGCCCACAAAGAACGTTTTTTATGGCAAAAGGTTCTAAACATTCTCCCTAACTCCCACATAACACGCTCACTTGGATTTGACTGTGGATGATACACTGATGTATGTTTAATTAAAATATTTTCCCAACCTAAAGTTTCCCGCCAGGTGTTGCTGGTGAACTGCGAACCATGATCTGATAATACTATTTTAGGCTTACCTACTTCAATAAGGTATTCATTTACTATCTTCCTAGCCAATACTGATTTTTAATCGGGTACAATTTTACAAATTTGGTAAAAACATCTAACACAACAAATAAATAATTCACCCCTCCTCGACCTTTGGGTAAGGGGCCATATAAATCAACGGCAACTAATGCTAAAGGACTGTCCGGCATTACATGCTGCATTAAACCCTCCTGTTTACGATTGTTTACTTTAGCTTTCTGACAAATTTCGCATGTTTGTAATATTTTACGCACCGTTCTTTCTATATTATTAAATTTACATGACTCTTTTAATATGTCACTACATTTCTTGGGACCTATATGACCATACCTTAGATGGCAATCTCTCACTACTTCAGGTATTATAACTTTAGGGATGCACACCTTCCAATCATCTCCCTGTTCATTTGCCCGGTGAAATAAGTGTTTATTAAACAAACTAAAATGTTTCTCCCACTTGTGAGGTACGTTGGGTATTTGACTCAAAGCTAATATTATTTTATTTAGTTCGGTGTCTCTTTCTTGTTCTGTTGCTAAGTTACTTATTAATTTTTTCATATTTACTTCCCCCACTTCTTTTACTATAAATATTTTATATGTATTTGCTATGTCTACTTCGGTATTATTATCAAAATCTGTTCTGGATAGGACATCAGCTACTATATTTTCTTTACCCTTACAATACTCAATTGTTAAGTCATATTCTTGTAATATTAGCATCCACCGCACTAACTTACCATGTGTTAATTTACAGTTCTTTAAAAACGTTAAAGCTTGATGGTCGGATCTTATGATTACCTTATTTCCTAATAAGTACGTTCTGAACTTTCTACAGGCGAAAACTATTGATAACGCCTCCTTCTCCGTCGTAGTATAGTTCTTTTCACTAGTTAATAGAGATCTACTCGCAAAAGCTACTACTTTGTGGTTACCACTCCCATCTAACTGAAACAACTCTACTCCCAAGGCAATGTCTGACGCGTCTGTGTGTATATAAAATGGTTCTGAAAAATTAGGATGAGCTAATATAACTGTGTTTAAGAATTTATTTTTTATCAGCTCGAATATATTTTGCTCTTTTAAATTCCACTGCCATTGATTATCTTTGTTTAATAAATGTCCCAATTGTACTGTTAAATATGAATATTTGTCTACAAATTGCCTATAATAATTGCACAAACCTAAAAAACTTTGCAACTGTTTAACATTTTTTGGTATCGGAAAATTTTGTATTATTTCTACTTTTTTAGGGTCTGTACTGATACCCCTGGCTGAAATTATATGTCCCAAAAAATTAACTTGTTCTTTCAAAAATTCTGACTTCTTAAATTTAACTGTTATGCCATATTCATGCAGTCTACTTAGTACCCTATCTAACCTTTCACAGTGTGTATCAATGTCTGGTGACGTAATTACTATATCGTCTACATAAACGGTTGTGAATTCTAAAATCTCTCTCCCTAACACATAATCCAGGCATTTGATAAAAATTGAAACAATTACGTTGAGTCCAAAAGGTAGCCTGCAAAATTGGTAATTCCTACCGTTGTATAGAAAGGCCACATACTGTCGAGACTCCTCTTCCAGCTCTATCTGCCAGTAGCCTGCAGTCAAGTCCAAGGTGGTGATGTATTTGGTCCCACTAAAACGTTGCAGAATTTCGCTTACTGGTTCCAGTGATTCTCTGTCTGGAACAATTATTCTGTTCACTTGTCTTGCGTCTAAACATAATCTTATCGATAAATCTTTCTTTGTCACCACTACTAAAGGGTTGGAATATGGTGACGTAGATTTTTCTATTATACCTTCCCTCAACATTTTATTTATTTCCTCCTGTACTAAACCCCTCTTTGAGTATGGTACCGCATAGGTTTTAGGTGCAAAGGGTGTTTTTTCTTTAACGACTAATTTACCCTTAAAATTCTTTACTAAACCGGGTTCGTCTGAAAAAACTGATTTATTTTTGTTTATTATTAGTACTATTTTTTCCCTGTCTTGGTAGCTAAATTCCCCATTTTTATATAGGATTTTATTCATTTTCTCCTCCCAACTATTTTCATTTTCAAATAATTCAGTATTATTTACTCGCAAGTTACAATAATTTATCATTAAGGGCCTACACTCGTTTATATCATTGTCAGAAATTAACATTCCCTTACTAATTATTCTTAAAGCTTTCATTCCCACAATTTTCTTTTGTATAAACGGTATTTCAATTATATTATTATTATTGTTTAATTTCATAGTCTGTGTTGTGAAGCTATTTATTTTGTGTCACATAAAATTAACTAATTTACTAATAAACATTGTATAATTATTGGGCGCCATCTTGTTTTTATGATTTACAAGAAACAAAACACAAAAAATTGTACCTATCATTTTGGGGTTCTTTTCGGCGAACAGGAGATCAGAATTGGTTGTTCAAAGAAAACTTTATATTGTTTCCCATAATTAAGTTTTATTAACAACTGGATATTCACATCATTTAACTTTTAAAAGATCATTGACACACTACGTCTTTACCTCCCTCATCTATTATACAATTCTCATTCTAAAAAACTCACATAAAATAAAATTGAAATATAGTATAAACCTTTAATATAAAAAACCTTTAGTATAAAAAAGAACCAAGATATTAAATAGAAATAATTTTTATACACACAAACCAGCCTTCTTAATTTACATAATTTCACTCACTCATACACACACATTTACATACTTTTAGGTTTTATGTTGAGCTCAACTTTAAAATTTAGTTAAAAGCCAGTGTTAATTATTTTTGAAATGTCTACTTTCCTGTTGGTGCGTATGGTTTCATCCTGCGGGACGTCTCCTGTTGTGTGCACTGCCTGTTGTTTTCACTTTTATATCTTACGGCCGAACTGTTTGTTTAGTTTTATTGATCACTGATTAGTACATTATTTATATCTTCGAAAGTCCAAAACTAGTTAAAATTTCACATTTGTTAATTTGCGTTTATGCTGTTTATGCGGGCGAAAACGGTACTCAGCCGGCGGCGAGCGAAACTGCCCACGTCCGCTTTGTTTAGATGTTATTTGCCGACTGACTTTGTTCTCTGTGTCACAAAGCTGCGGGCGTTGCTGCACCCACATTCTTCGTTATGTAACGCGCTGACGTAATATGGTCTGATGTTCCGTTACATAACTTGTTGACACTGTTTTGTGTGTCTTGGGTTGACCTTGGCACAATTCCAGCTTATTAATTCTGTTCGCTTCAATAATTATGAATAATTGTCACACATTTAATGTCCCAAGCAGTGCTGCCACTGTCGCTATCGTCGCAACCACTAAATTTACCTTTGCTTACGTTTGTCCCTATCATAGTAAAAAAATGTTATCTGCTTTAATAAAAAAAATACAAACTGCTTTATTACCCCAAAAATAGGCCCGTTACAGTGTGTAATAGTTTAACTCTACTTTGAAATTATTTAAAAAATCATTACCTATTATAGCTCCCATATTTAATCCTGGAATAACTAAGAAAGGTACATTTATTGTTCTCATTTACTTTTAATTGTAGCATTATTTGTTTAGTTACTTTTTTACTGCGAACACCCGTTACTCCTATAACACTAATTCCCAGTACTGGTAATTGTGGAATCGTCTCTGTAGTCTGATTTTTGATTTTTTCAAACATTCTATCGTCTATAGCAGTCAGTTCACTACCTGAATCTACTAGAAAAATGTATTTAGAATTAAACACTTCGGCTTCAAATTCTGCCATCCCAAAAGCACTACTACTGTCTCCCGCTTCTTCGTCAGATAAATCATTATGTATATTGGTAATTAGTGACCCTATTGTCAGGTGATTACTAGACGGCTGGGGGCTTTCTTTTTCAACCGTCCTGATTAGTTTAACGGTATTGGAGGTGGTGGTTCACTGTAAACCCCTCTACTGTTTTGATTATGAGCTGGTGCTTCCACACCCCGAGTTTCGTTTGGGTTACTAATATATCCCCCTCTCCCCCTATGATTAAAATTTCCTGACACTCCCCGATTACTGGTGAAACCTCTCCCTCTATGATTCCCTCTAAACTGATCGAAACCCCTATTATAATTCTCCACTCTCCCTCGGGCACTCTCCCTTGGACCCTGACACCGGTAACATTGATTCCGCGACCCATTATAATTACTAGCTCCACAAATAGGGTTTGGACACAACCACGCCCCCTCCCCTGATCTACTCACATTACTAATAAAATGGTCTGATTGTCTTATTTCAGTATTTATTTGATTCGATTCATTAATTCTAAACTGGTATTTATTATCTTCTTCCTCTTTCATACTCTGGTATGCTTCTAGTATTTTTTCTAATTCTGCAATATTAGCAAAATCTCGGGTTCTGATTGTGGACCGTATGTCCTTAGGTAAATGTTTACTAATGTACCTTATAAAAGATGAAAGAGGCATTGGTGGTTCTAAATATTTAACCTGACTATATAGTCTCGTCACATACGATGTTATACTTATGTTTTTTATATTAAAATTTCCCCACCCCATTATGGTACTACGTAACCCCTCTTGTTTCTCTTCTGACCAGTACTTATTTCTAAATGCTAGCTCAAACTCATTAAAATCTACCCAGTTATCGTTATGAGCATCCGCCCATATTTTAGCATCCCCTTTAAAGTATTTTAAAATTCTTACTAATTTAATTTCCCAACTTTCTTGGTTATATTTGTTGAAACTTTTTATAGAGTTTAAAAACTGTATGGGGTTCACCCCCCCTACTTTCATTACTAAAGTACCATAATTCTACTTCCACATTCACTCTCTCACTCACATTAGTTAATTTCTGATTAATGGTTACACTCAAGTCTTCTCTGACTTTAATTATTTCACGCTCATGTTCTGCTTGTTTATTTTTTAAACTAGTTACATTAATCTTAATTGCATCAACTTGTTCAAAGTTACTTCTGAATTCATCATTTATATTTTCTTGTATTTCACTTGCTCGTTTGATTTGTTCACACTCATTAATTATACATTGAACATTACTGTCAATTTTGTCATTTTGCTTTTTAATTTTATCATTAAATTTACTTGTCAACGTGTCAAATTTTTTATTTGTCTCTAACATTTTCTCTTTTTGTTTTTCGTTAATTATTTTTATATCATTTTTCATTTCGGTTTGTATCTTATTCATGTCTATAGTCAGTTCATCTTTCACTCCAACAATAGTCTCATTCATACTTTCCAATCGGCTATTCATATTTACTTCACTTATTCTTAATTCACTTCTTATGTTCACGAACTCGTTACTTAAGTCTGTAAGTTTATTATTGACTACATTTATTTCAGATTTGATTTCAGATTTTAACTTATTATTTCCTGCTTTCATTTTCTCGTCTTGTTTGTCAAGTTTATCATTTACTATGTTTATTTCTAATTTGACTTCCGTTCTAAACTCATTCAAATTATCATTATTCTTTTTCATTACTTCCATAATCAACGCTAATTGATTAAATATATCTACACTATTTCTTTTGCTACTCTTAGCATCTGCTGTCTCAATTGTTTCGTCTGTTGTATTGTCGGTGTCGTTTATGTGCTCGTCAATATTTGTCGATACTAAACTGTCCTGTGTCACATTTAAATTTACTTTTACTTTTTCACCTTCACACAAAGTTGCATTCTTATTTCCCTCTGCCATTTTCGACCAGTTTGTAAACTAACTTAAATTTTTTAATTTACAAAGTCACTGTTAGACGGGCACCATTTAAAACGTTACGAGTTTAAATAAATATAAAAAAACTAGAAATCTGTGCCTATTAATAAGCGGCAACTGAAACTTTACTTGTTTTTTTAAAATTAAAAAATTTAAATTTGTACCACTTACCTTCTTAGCGAATTACCAGGGTGTCGTCTGATATACTTAGGCAGAGAAAAACAGGCAATGCAATGACAAACGCATATTTTGCAAGCGCAATAAAAATTGTATTTTATTTGTTTCATGACATTTTTCTGTCTACTTTCTTTTACTTTACTTAATGTTCATTTTCGACTCAAATTACTACTCTGCATCTCGATTATTTCTCTTAAGGAATTACAAAAACTTGGATTATTTTTTACATGACCAATACTCTAATAACTAGTTGCAACTTAAAAAACTGACAAACTAATTAACTAAACTATTAAGACGACCCAGATTGCTCGCTCTCTCCCTCTCATACTGTTTAATTTAAAAACCCCCCTTTTACTTAAAATTTAGGCCTTTATTAAAGAGATACTATCCCTTGTTGCTGTGGAGTCCCACACCGACCGCATGGCGTATCAAACACTTATTCCTCTTTTTCGATGTTCGAAATTATGCCCGCACTCTTGATGACTTACTGCGTTGACTGTTACATTATGACTGTACTTTGGTTCACATTAATACTGGTGTTTTGGCCGGCCGACCGTATTTAGCTAAAAACAAATTTTTATAGCACCACGCGTGGTCTCGTGTTGTGGCGGACTGACGCTGCTACTAAGGTGCGTCGCACATTCAAATCATTTCCGTCAGCATGATCGGTGATTGGCCGAGACGCTCACGTGGCCAGTTAATTAGCCACGTTGCGTCGCTTCCGCTGATATACTTTGGTGTCGAGAGTATGGTAGAGGCCCACGGGCGCACACTTACAGCTGCATTCCAAACATTACTGGTGGCAGGCTACAAAGTTTTTTTACACTTTTCCCCAACGGAAGATTCACGCATGTGCGCACGGGCTTGCATTCCAACGGTGTTATCGTTGTGTGCTAGGCACAGCCCGGTACTGGATCGTATACAGGGTGTCCAACAAACATGTCTGAGTTACCGTAAAGGGTGTCCAAACCGATCAGTCCCCAATAATTGATAAATTGAAAATAAAAAATATACCGTTCAAAATAGCCCTGTTACAAGAGCGACACCTGTGTCTCAAGCCAGGTGACTATACGGCTCAGGAAATTTTCCCCTTGCTGTTCGAATTGTGTCGAAAAAGCCATGTTCCACTATTTCATTTTGTGTTGTCCCATAAGCATTTTTGGAACCCAGTGTGCATACAATTTCTTGTAGTTTAGTTTTTCAGACATAATTTCAGGAAGAATTGAATATGAAATTTCCAACTAAGTTTACACACCTTTCACAATTTTCTTTGGTCTTATTAAAGTTGGAAGTCTCTCATTGACAAATTTTAAACAACCTCACCAGCTCATTCAGCCAAGAAAGTATGAACTCAGTGTGAATGATGTTTACATGTCTTTAAAACTTGATTATGTGCTCCAGCCGTAACAACAAAGGTGACAGCAGTACGTGCTTCGTCTTCAATGGAGATATAACGATACTGTTATAGCTAGTTTTGTGGGATGGAAACAATGAACATTTGCAACTTTGTCCCCAACAACATTGTCTCCAATGCTGTTGTGGTGCACTGAAACAAAGTCGCCAACATTGTTGCAGCATATTGTTAGCACAAAGCTTGACAATGAAAACCATGATAGTTTACGAACAAGACTGCTGAATTCTGCGTGCTTAGAATCTGCAGACATACATGATTATGTAATCTTTAAACATTTTCATTACAGTGTTTCAAATTTTTAACAATTTAACACTAAAATGTTGCGTGAGAGTGTTTGTTTTATTGTTGTGATAGCCTAAGACCTTCATTGTATGTCCTCTCTGTTTATGATAATTCAGATTTGTGTTATGTAATATTTTCTGTAGCTTTCCACCAACCTCAGACTAACATAACGTGTGAATTCTTTACATTACTAAATACTTAAAACATATAATATGTTCTAGTGTGTAGCATATTGTAGCAGGTAGTATAGTAAATTGTCAGTAGTATATCCATTTGTGTGTGTTTTATAAAACATTTGTAAAATTCCTGTATTTCTTCAAAATCCATTCTGCAACCACTTGAACTAAGATCCATCTTTCTTGGCCTTTCCCTATGTTATCATCCTTGGACTTTTATCATAGACACTTTTAGAATGGCATGAGTTTGTAACGTTTGTCCCAGGAGTTCAATTTTTGTGCTTTTCAGAGTTATTATGTGGAGTGAATATTTTCAGAATAAAACTATCCCATCTAAAAAGACCTTTTTATACTTTTTAATTTAAATGGAATAACTCCTATTGTAGTCCCAAGCCACGTGTTTGTTAACCAAATATACTGTAACTCACCGTCTATGGCCTTTTTGTGATGTTGTTATTTTGTTTACATGTTTCGAAGCACTTGCCTCATCATCAGAACTTTATAAAACTAATGCATGTCATCAATGATGACATGTGTCAAAATATTAAAAACAATACGGCACTAAACTATATACAAAACTTGTTTTAAAACAAGTCAATGAGCACGTCAATGTTAGACGTGCGTTGCAAGACAACACGCGCCGTACTGACGAAATCTAGGTTTTATCTCGACCATATCGCATAGCGGTATCGTAGATTATATTTGATTTATATTGTAATTGGTCGTTCAACATGTGTGGCTTGGTACTGGCGTCATTATGTGCTTTATAAATCTCATATTCTTCAAGGGTGTTCAAATAACGCCTTTTATTGCAGAAATGAAGGGGTATAAGATTCGAGTTAAAATCCGTGTAACTGTGATTATTGTCTATAAGGTGCCTGGCGAAATTTGACTTGATGTTGTCAAAGTTGTAAACTCGTGTAGGGGGTCTATGCTCAGAAAATCTTTTCAAAAAACCCCGACCCGTCTGGCCCACATAAAAAGCCTCACAGTCGTTGCAGACTAGCTTATAAACTCCTGTTTTATTTTTAAGGCTGGTATGTTCACGGCTGCGGAGATTATTTAAGATGTTATTACTGGTCTTATAGGAAACAACTATGTTGTTGACTTTATTAATGGTTGACTTAAAAATTCCTGGCATGAAATGCATATAAGGGTGCCATAATGTTTTTGTGCCTTTGTTTTGAGGTTCTCATTTCTATTATTTATATCTTTATTTTTAATAGCGTTACTCTTCTTTTTCTTTAGTTTTTTAAAAATATCTATTATTTTTTCGTTGTACCCATTGTTAAATGCAATGACTTTAATGGTGTTTAATTCTTCGATGTATTCCTCGATGCCAAGGGGTATAGACAATAGGCGATGTATCATGCTATGGAATGCAGCTAATTTCTGTGAAATGGGGTGGAACGATACTGTCTCCTTTAACTCAATTGAACAGACACATAAAAAAAAATGAAATGAACCCAATAAATTAATAATAAGTGTGCTATTATTATTATTATTTTTTTTTTTGCCTCCACGGGAAAATTTCTGCACAAATAAAATCAAATAAAGTGAAGAGTAAAAAAATAGTCGAAAAGTATTTTAAATGATAATGAGAAAAAATGTCAGCATTCATCTATATTTTACATTTATAATTTGATTTGTATGAAAACTTCTAAACCACTCTGTAATGTAACAGTACTAATATGTACTCAATACTTAACATGGCATCATAAATGTTTAAAGGTGAAACGAGTTTCTTGCAACCACAGAGCAATTAATTGATAAACTATGGAAGTAATATGAAGATCTAAAATAAGTCGGGCCATAATTGGAAATATGATGAGAAAAATTAATAACATACTAAAAAAAAAAACGGAAGGTGCCACTTTGAGGAAATACCAGCTAATTGTAAACTTGAAAATACATTCATGTGTGCAAATTTGCTGAACAGCAACTTGCAAGTGTTAATACAGCTCTGTACAAGTCCAACCATACCAGTCCTAATAATGAAGAGTATTAGTTATCAGCGTTTTTTTTTTTTTTTTTATAAAGTTTTTCCAGAATTTTTTTCTTAAGACTTTGTTGAGTAATTTCACATTGCCTACTGGCAGATCATCTTGGCCATCTGGACTTTTGATACACCTGCCTTGGACAGATCTGTTGTTGTGCTATGGAACCAGGTAACTTGCCCCATGAAATCTGCCGTAATACTCTTCTGAATTGCCCTAATATTTATACATTGTGTTTCGTAAATGCCAAAGCCGTTGCACCATACAGTAAAACTGAAAAGACAAAAGAACAGACCATACGAATCCTCCAATTTAAATTCTGGCTTTTATTTGTAAGCAGTGTTTCTATGTTTACAATGCAAATTTTGCCATTTCTGTTCGTTAATTCACTTTGCTTGACTATGCTTGTGCTCTCCATTCAAAGTTTTTCCTTAACATCAGTATCTGTATGTGTGTGCGTGTGCACGCTTGAAGGTTTTCATGCCTGTTTTCATCGTAATTGTTAAAAGGTTCTGGGCTATTTGGCTGTGGTCGATTTGGTGTTCCAGTTTATCCTTAATGTTTCAGTGGTTTCTCAGCTGTCACTAACAATCATTTGTTGTTTCCAGTTGTTTGGAATGTACACAGCAAGTTGCCATAGGAGCTCCCAAAACATTTAGTACAAACTACAATAACAGTCGAGCACAACTGAAGAGCTCTAAAGCTATAAAATGTGTGTTTGTGTTGACATACATTGATCAGTGATTTACAGATTGTCATATGTGTCACTATACAACTCAGATTCCTGTAAATTCTCTTCTATTAACTATTTTTTGTCGTTCTTCCCTTTGGTGTGTGATTCAGAGCCATTGCAAGAGAGTCGTGTGACACAAAAGATCAATGAGCTTTCCCCCCTATTTATGAACAAGGCAGCAGCTTCTTCTATTTCTTAAAAGTTTTTTTTTTGCATGTGCTTATCATAGATTTCTTTTTCTTTGGTGAATCATGTGTCCATTGAGCACCACTACCCAGGTAGTCAAAAAAATCTCTGTTGTTTCATTCCTACTTCCTTACCAAACCCTCCGTCAACCCTCTCATAGTTCTTCCTGTATCAGTATGTATGTAGGCATATTTGTTGCACTCTTGTACATAAATAATATTTGGTTTCAGTACAAGCGATGAAAACGATGAGAAACCCTTACCAGCAAGGTAAATTTAAATTATAAAAATTTATTGTGACGTCCTTTTTTTATTTCAAGTTGTATGTTTGTAGTTTAAATGCATGATTTGTGTGTCCACAACTGCACGGGGTTTTAACATCCTTGGGTGCTGTTGAACACACATTATATCTATTGTGCTTATTAACACATTGATTGCAGAGTGTTAATTGTTCCAACATTTAATTATATACAAGATATGTAATGCCAAAAAGTGTGTTGCATTTTTAAGATGGGAGAACTGGGTACCAAAAGGACCAAAAATGAAGACTAAAAATTTAAACAGTCAAAAGTAATTTGTAATTTGGCTACTGATTTAGAGATTGTCAGTTCTGTCTATGACAGAAAGTTATTTTTTAGCAACTAGATCAAGTCAGCCTGTAAAATTCGTACATAGCTCAACATGGGTGATAAGGGGGGGGGGGACAAAGCAGTCTGCTGGTCATCTGGCCTTCTTTTGCACCACATGGGTTAGGAGGCCCGAGTATTTATTACACAAGTAATACACAAAAAATGAACAAATTTTCACATCTTATAGTTTAACGCTTTGGCACTTTGTGAAGTTGTGATTGGTATCAGTTTGTCTTGCTATTTTATGTTTGTATATTATACTGGTTGTATGTCTTAGCATATACAAATGAAAACTATGACTTTAATTGTAAAAAGGATCATAATAATTTTGTGGGGATTCAGTTTCTAAACAGTAACCGATGAAAATATATGAGGCAGTATATGGCATATTGATGTATTAATTGATTTCAACAGTGGTATGTAGACCCATTTTAAATTATTTCTGTAAACAAACGATATGAGAAGTGTAGCTGTGTAAAGATGACTAGTTGTAACTTTGTATGAATTGAGAGAGAGAGGGGGGAGTTTTGAAAAGCTGCATGAGAGGATGAGAGAATAATTAAATAATTTGATAATAAGTAGATAAATGAACATGATAGGAAGTGGAGACATCTTTAAAAATGGAAGAGAGTAGAGTGTGATAGACATACTGTGATAAAGTATTCATACTGTGACAGAGCTCCTAATGACAAAGTAAATCTGTGCTCCTAGCAATAATGGCATTCCATGCAGGCTTAACCCCTTATTAGTTTGTGACGAGAGATAATATGTCAGTTGATTTGTTCAGAAAAAGTGCCGCTGACAAGATAATAAGTCTTTATGATTTTGCCAATGTTATTTTGGCACATATGCAAAAAATTACCCTTTTAAAACATAAAACGTTGCAGGTAAACTACCCTTTTCTCTTAACCGAAATCAACAGACCTTGAGTTCTCTATAATTCAGGAAGGTATGTTATACTACTTTTTATTGCTGATAATAAAATATAATATTTTACACTTTGTACTTAGCTAATAATTTCAAAGGTCGGGCGGCATCTTGATATGAAAATAACGTAAATATAACTTGTAGTTTTACTTACCTTTTAAAAAGGGCAGGAATTCTTTTAAGCGAACTTCTTGAGTAGCGGAAAGTGTTATTTGAAATAATAATACTATATTAAAATTTTTACCAAATGATATTACCCAGTTTATTCATGACATTTAATTACAGCTATTCTTCACCAGGTGGCGACAAAATTACATTTTACAAGCCCTCCAAAATACATTTGATATGTGTTTTATATATATATATATATATTTTTATACTTGCACAACCCAGCACTTTTTAAATATTATTTTGTTAGTCACGCGCTCTCTCTCTCTCTCTCTCTCTCTCTCTCTCTCTCTCTCTCTCTCTCTCTCTCTCTCTCTCTCTCTCTCTCTCTCTCTCTCTCTCTCTCTCTCTCGTACAATTTTTTAGTTTTTTATGAGCTCATTTTTTATTTAATGAATAAAATGGTCATTAATTATGAATTTACTGAATTGGTCATTTTTTCTATTTTCTTTGATATGTAAAAGGTTGTAGCTGATAGTTAGCTTCCAGTTTTGCACACCGCGAGCTCGCCGATTTCACGGTCGGTCACATCGTGAATTATTACACTTATTATAACACTGACTGTTATTTAATCCACTTTTGGTGGTGTAAAATTTACACAAACACACTTAGTGAATACGCCGGCCGCGTGAAGTGCCGACCGGCCCAATTCACGGTCCAGGCGAAAATGACGAAGAGTCTTTGTTAAACATTGCGTAGGTGGGGCAGAACTACGTCACGTGTTCTTTGTTCAGAAACCCAACCCAGTCGAATACAAAGCGTCTTACATTCCTGGCGTCTGACGTTGGCCCGTTACAACGTAGTCGTGGGCTTGGTTGTTTACTGCTTATCGATGACAAATAGTTTTTTGCGACATTCGTAGCTTTTCAGTGAATTCGACCGAAATCCTGTTAACTCCAAAGTGCGTTGTTTAAAATATTCTATATTTTATTCACCAAACCTTTATAGGGATTATGAAATAAAATTATTATTATTACAAAATAAATGGTTAGAGAATAAAAATACAATAATTATGGTTTTTAGGACCATAGTTTTACAAAATTATTATCGTACCAGAATTGTACTGTCACAGGTGTGCAAAAAAGTATTTGATTCTGTTTGAATTTACAGCAGTTATCATTCGTCATAGAAAAAATTACCCTTGGTAAAACAAAACGTTGCAGGTAAACTACCCCTTTCCCTTAACCGATCTTCACCAAAAACAATAGGTCTTGAGAACTCTACAATTCAGGGCTGCATGCGAAACATTATTTGATTCTGTTTCAATTTGCGGCTGTTATCGTTTGCCATAGAAAAAAATTACCCTTGTTAAAACATAAAACGTTGCTGGTAAACTACCCCTTCCCCTTAACTGATCTTCACCAAAAACAATAGCCCTTGAGTACTCTACAATTCGGGGCTGTATGTAAAAAATTATTTGATTCTGTTTGAATTTGCAGCTCTTATCGTTTGCCATAGAAAAAATATTACACACAGACACACACACACACACTTTTTGAAAAATTACTTTTTTTCATGTTTTGAGGGTAGTACAGTCAGAATCTGCAATTATCTCGAACACAATTTTTTTTGGCATCATCATACTTCCATTTCCTTATGGAATATGGAAGTAAAACAGTTGTTTACAACCAGCCAGTTGGTTCCCAGCTGATGTTTACAAACAAACCGTTCTGGTGTCAGTAAGCTACCTGCACTTTCTCCCTCTTTCATACCTCATGTTATTCACAAAATATTTCTACCACTACGATTCTAGTATACATTATTACTTTCCCTCTCTTTTTTTTTCCATAATTTTGTTAACAGCTAATCCTATACATATTTAATTAAAATTTTTTTTTTGCTCTTTATAAACTATTACATACAAATTTAGTGTCTTACAATTTGTTTTGATGATGTTTTGTTTTCGAATTTGTTGTCTTTGTGTGGTGTGAAGTGTTAAGTCTCGTAATACGGTTTCAGTTGTCTTGTGTTGAAGTTTCCTTGGATTCGTCCCGGTTGTAGTATATCTTCCTGTAACTATACATTTTTATCATAAAAAGATTAAGTCCCTGTTCGCGCGTCAATTGTAACTACTCGCTTTTTCTGATCAAATAACTTTTTGCACACATTTATAAAAATGTACTTCTTTTCTTACCTTAAGGTTCACCTCCAGGGTTCTATAGACGAAACTGTTGCAGAAATGATTATTTGGGTTTGAGTGGCGAAATAATTACGCTTAACACATGTTATGCGGGTAATTAATCTTATTTATTTCCATCTATTTAAATTCACTATTTACTGTCTCTCTTTCTTAACACATGATAATGATTTTAAAAAGTTACCAAAGTTACTTTTACGTCATCCACTTATAACACCAAAATTATTAAAAAAAAACTACAAATGATTGATTGCTACAAACTATAACTCAATAATTAATGTTATCAAACCAGTACTTTAATTTTGTACGTACATACTCTCTCTCTCTCTCTCTCTCTCTCCCTCTCCCTCTCCCTCTCACTCTTTTATTTCATATAAGTAATTTTGTTATGTATTCTAAAAGTTGCAACTGTAAGATTTAAAAGTTTGGTCAATTTGTTATTGATTGTACTTGACCATTCCGTTTGTGTCCGTCACTGTCTATTCATCCTTCCGGTTCACTCCAAATTTTTTGATTAAACTATTAAATTTACTCCATTATTGTGATCGTTCATTAGTTCATACTTCACCACTATTTAAATTTAAATTATACTCATTATTTAGCCGGCCAACTGTATAATTGCTCGCGAGCACTGATTTACTGAACCGCGCGGTTCTGGAGTAGAAAGTCCACTGGGGGCCTAAACAAAGCGGGAGGTACGCAATACCTGGCGTATGGTCAGTCACCTGACCACAAATTCGAGCTCTGATTGGTTGGAATGTCCAGACGCTCAGCCAGGGAATTTCTGTAGTTTTTTCCGCCTGATGAAATCGGCTTTCCGTGATTCACAGATGTTCTGAATTGGAGGTGGTTGAGTAACTCGTCTAGCCAGGCTGATGCCAGACACCAACACAGACTGATGTTTCATAATAAAATTGTATTCACTTTGGTTAAAAACGAGGTTCCCCCAAGGTTGTACACTGGGTTGTATTAAAACTTATTGGAATTATTTATTCCCCTAATCTGTCCCGTTACATTCCAGCTGGTACGTAGCCATTCCTAACTCCTTACATATTTTATATGGTCCTTCAAACATATGGCAACATTTTCCTATTATCTTTTTATTTAGGTCGGATATCGGGTGTGTTAGCAATAGTACCTTATCTCCTATCTGGAATTTTGTAAGATTATTTGTTAAATTCATTTGGTCTGATCATTTCTTTCCCTTTTCTTTAATCCTCAGGTATATGTTCTGGTAGTTAATTTGTTGATTTCCTTGTATCATGTCGATGTCAGTGTATTTAGTCCAGTCACGTTCCGGCCTTCTTCCCCACTGAGCTTCGTATGGTGTGGTCTCGATAGTCTCATGATACGTTTGATTGATACATGATTCTATCAGTTTTAAATATTTTGCCCACTTGGAGTGTTTTGTAGGTGTCAATGCTCTGAACATGTTTCCAAGCTG
Source organism: Magicicada septendecula (assembly GCA_034769895.1). Lineage (NCBI taxonomy): Eukaryota > Metazoa > Arthropoda > Insecta > Hemiptera > Cicadidae > Magicicada > Magicicada septendecula. The sequence goes on along the minus strand of CM068375.1, from coordinate 37,567,688 downwards.
TCTGTTAATCCGTTCTGCTAAGTTGGTGCAGGGGTTGTGTATAGCGGTAAATTTTGGTTTGATATTGAAACGTTACTCAGTAATTAATAATTAAATTGTATGTTACCTTATCATTATTCGGACGTCAACTGAAGTGTAAATGAATATTTAAATCTGGACATTCGTGTTGAAGTTAACCAAGTTATCGTCTAGTGTACTCGGCAGAGAATAATAGGCAATGCAAATAAACAAATACATATTGTAACGTAACAGAAATACAGTCCTCGATGTTGCATAAACCAAATTATAAGATTTAGAATAGAGAAGAAAATTTATTAATTATCCACACTTGTAAAAGGTCAGAAACCCAACCCATGATTGTTTAAATAAAATAAGAATGCAAGGTGAAAAAGATAAGCAAATAATAATGTTAATAATAATAAACCTCAAGGTTCAGTGAGAGGTAAATAACAGACATTGACACATATTGTAAAAAACTAATGTTGACTATTTCAGAATAATTGATGTTTTAAAGTAGATGAGAATGAGTAAATGGTGTATGACTTAAGTTACTCAAAAGTACTTGTTATTAATTGTATCATGTTATATTGTTATCATGATAGTGATGTTATATTTTGTGTTAACAAGTGAAAGTTTTCTGTTAATAGAATATCAGTTAATTAAGCATTATATGTTATTAATTTACCATTGTAGAGCTGTTGTTGAAATCAGTAATTGATTACTAATTAATTTCATTTTATGTGTTATCTATAGGTCACGATAAAGCTTTTGTTAGATTTTATAAAATTAATTATTTGTATACATGTACTTAGATAATAAGATGATTATAATTGTAAACTTGGATAAAAAGGCTATAATTGTTAACGAGATACAAAAGAGTTTAATACCACCATGTCATAAATAGATAAAAGATTCTATAATATTGCAGATAGTAACAAGTTAAATTCAGAAGTAGATCAAGGTATAATGATAGGCCTAACAACCATTAACATTATATAGTAAGTCAGATCAGAAAGGTTAGGTAAAGAAATTAGTAACAAATACTAAATAAAATCTAAGGAGTTAGTAGAAGTTAATAATAATTAATAATAACAAATAAATAAACTCAAAATTAAATAAATTATTATAATGTCATAGTGCAATGATACCAATAGATAATGTTTGGTAGCTGAAAAATAATATTTGTTGAAATAAACAGACTAAGAGTAAAAGACAGCAAAATATATAAGAATTAGTAAACAAGCCATAAGTAAGATTATATTCGGATATAATGGACATTTAGAAAGGGATTATTTTGATGAGTGGAAGAACATTGTATGAAATGATTATAATATAACATAATATCGAATAAGAATAAAAAAGATGGTTGCTATGGACGACAAAATAGATAGAATTTGTTGATTTGATTATTGGATAATTTTACATGAACGAAGATAGTTTAGTTAAGAGATGCTCAGAAAAAAAAAATTTGATTTAATTTAAATACAAAGTACATCGAAATTTAAAATAAATGAATAATAAATCGCAATAGTTTGGTCCACTAGCAGTTAACCATATTATATAATTGGACAATATAAAAACGATACACAAAGTAACGAAAAATAAAGGAAGAACTCGGATTGCCAAATTCCAGATAATGAACAAATGTTAAATTACTCAATTAACAAAACCAGAAAAATAACTACCTGCATAAAGTGATATAATCCTATAACGCAAACGAAACGAAAAACAAACACCAAATTACATTGGAACTTGCAGTTTACACAATCCAATAGAAAAAACGTAGTTGGATTTGAATTTCGTCGAAGCACGTAACCACAAAACTCAGACATTGGTGAACAAAAGGAGCGGTAATTCTGCATCATCCCAGGACCAAGAATTAAACTTTATTTTCAACTTGGAACGTAGACTAACGAGAGCTAATTCATCTGCATGCTGATCTGTTGCTGTCAAGACGAAAGGGTTACCTGTACACGGGTACACGGGTACAGGTAACCCTTTCGTCTTGACAGCAACAGATCAGCATGCAGATGAATTAGCTCTCATCGAGTCACGATGCCGAGCAGACGGTAAAATACAATTATTTTAAATATTATTTAATAAAAACTTAACTCTATATTGTAATACCTTGTATTCCTATTTATGCATTTTCTGATCTTACTAACAGTTGAAAGAACCTTCACACCCTGTATTTAAAGAAACATAAAATCATAACTAAAAATAATATAAAACCTTGATTCCGATTGATAATCGATGAAGTATAACGAGTTAATTAATAATTTAAATATTTAAATTTTGTATTACGTACCTTTAAAGATTCGTCCACATTACCAAGGTTTCGTCTGATGTACTTTGGCAGAGAAAAACAACAGGTGATGCAAAATAAACAAGTACATAGTTATAGTTCATACAACCCACTACTTTATTGTATTCTTATCTCTTCTCCTTCTCTACCTACTAACATTCCACTTACATACTATTGAATATTGAGGTGACAACACCATCTGATTAAAATAACAACTTATCTCTTACTTCTTATAATTAAATCATTTTATAATTATGAAAAACGATCCAGCTTGCTGCACACACACTTGCATTCCATTATAAAACCCCTTTTGTATTAATGACTTTACATTCCCCTGAAACATGATTATGAGAATTTTGATTTGAGTACCGTACAGTTTACGATGGCATCTGCGTTGACCGCATGGCGCATCACTCACATTACTCCCTTCTTGATATAAAAACTGTTATTGTTCCATTGATTTTGCACATTACACTTGTTCACCGATTCATGTTCTTTTAATTTGATTACACTTTTATTCAGACATCCTGTTATAGTCGGCCGACCTTTATATTGCTCGAGCAGAAAGTTTAGTTGGACCACACATGGCCTATATTACTTGTCGACTGGGTGGAGCGCTACCAACAATTTCTCCCACTCGTAGTTAGGCATGATGGAAATTACAATGCCGTAGGCGTCAAAGTAATCGTCACTGTTCAGATAACACATGCAACTCCTGTGTGTTGGACGTCGACGAAATTTGGTGTCCACTGATTTACGTCACTGAAAAGGTGTGTCCTTAATCTTGTATCCGCCGTGTACCGAGCACGTTGTTGAACAAAATTCGCGAAAAGCCATTTTGCTTGACTTCGCTAAGCGTCGGTTATGCGCTCCGCAGGTGTTTGTGCGTTTGTGCACATTACACAGTATTAAAGTTCTGAGAATTCAACCGTTGTGGACAACACGGACACATTCCATTGTACCGCTACACCTTACTGTTCCTTTGTTTGACCAAAGCTTTTATTTAACACGTGGCTGGCCACACAGATGAAAACAAATTTATGCTTTTTAATAAAATAAAAAACCCCTCCTTTTAGCCCCATTACATCGATTACTTCTGACTTATAGCCTTTCGTATCTAACGTAAGAGAAACAACTTTGTTGGACAAGAAATATTAAATATTAATAAAGAATCATTTCAGAATTTCAATATCTTCTCATTTATATAAGCTTTAAAGTAGTGTGAACAAGAAATAAGATAAGTAAAGAGTGTAACCAATAATCACCGTACGCGGTGGGTTAACCTACAAATTTTCTCTGCCTGGGAACCACAGCGCTATTTGCGGACTGCTTAGGTATTAAAGAGAGGAGAATACAAAAAAAATGTCTGCTCTTCTCTTCAACACAGAATAGGCTTGAGCGAAAATTTCGAATTACACCCTATACACATAATTTTCACCTACAATAATACAATTATCTTAAATAAAGAGGAAAGGAGATATAATTAACAATATTATAACACCTATATATAAAAAAAAAGATACACAATAAATTGGCACTAAACAGAGAGAGGTTTAACGAGACGGACGTACCCGTTAAGACATAAATTGATGAACCCAACAGTGGGGCTTTAGAAGATAGTGAGAAGGGAGTCAACGGTTATATAATAATATTTATAAGTTGATATAAAACATTACTTTATTACCTTTTACTATGACATTCTTGTTACGCTACCATTCATATAAGATACTCTTCCCCTTTTCTCTACATATTTTGTATTCTTACTTTCAACTCTATTACGGTCCATTCTTGGACACTATTAAACTTAAATCGGATACATTAAAAACACTTTAGATGTGAGGAAATAATATCTACTTATTATAATTAGATTATATATTATATAAGGCAACCCAGCATTTGCTCACACTCTTCTTTCACACTCTTACCCCCTTTAATTTAGATTTAGCGCTTTTGTAAAATTTTTATAATGATTAGTTTATATTATACTGTTACTTCTCTGTGGGTGTCCCTGCAGACCACGTGTTGCACTTATTACATTTTAGCTCACTGGTTCTTTCACATTACGTTCCCACTTATTAAATTTTGATCACTGCCAAACTGTTCAAGTTTAATTGTTGCCCTTTTCTGCCGGTCGGTCTATATTTTAATGTATTTTAGGCGGGACCGCGCACTAACGCCTCTGGCGCGGTTCCGAAGTTTGGATGCCGACTGCCGCCGAATTCAACATTTCCAAGATGGCCAAAACGTCCTCCTCCTGGTCAACTTGCTTCGGGATAGGCTGAGCGGGCGTCACGTGATATTTCATATTTTTGCTCTAAACTCGCGCTCTCCAAGCCGCGAAAATATACGTGACTTTTCCATGTGAACGATGGCCTACACGTGCGCGCATACGCATGAATACACACCCTTGCTGATAGTCTGCATTTTTGTACCTCACCGTACCAGTCACGGAGCTATAGTCGGTGACCAAAAATATACTCTTGTGAAATACAAAATGAAAAGATTTAAATTACATATCTTCATCATCTTGTACCGTTACAATATTAAGTTCCTTTAATGCAGTTATCCATCGCTGACTAGTGAATTGGGTTCCGTTATCGGTTAATACTGCTATTGGTTTCCCGATTTCTTCGCTATAAATTTTAATTTTGTTTATGGTGACAGTTGTTGTGGCTCTTCTTAATTTGTACAATTTACAAATTTGGTAAAATTATCTACTATAATCAATATACTTAACTCCGCTTGTAGAAGTGGGTAAGGGACCGTAGTAGTCAATACTAACTAACTCCCCCTTTGATCTTGGTATGACCGTTTGCGTCTCTCCCATCATCTTCTTATGGTAATCTTTACACTTTTGGCAGTTTTCACAGGTTTTTATAATATTTCGTGTGAGCTTGTTGATGGAATCACTCGTAAAGTACTCCTTAAATAATTTGTATGTCTGTCAGTTTCCCACGTGGCTGTACGCATTGTGAAGGTCATAAATCAGAGTTCGGCTCAGGTCCTTTGTCAACATAAGTTTCCAAGCTCCCTTTTCTTTTCTGTATAGTTTATTGTTATGCCAGTTGTATTTGTCAGTGAGTTTATGATGTTTATTTGCTTCAATGGTGTCTACAATCCATTTTAATTTTTGATCAGGTAGTTGGTAAATTTTGATATTTTCTAATTTATTTTTTTCTTTCTTACTGATACGGACAGTTAGATGATTTATTTCGAATTCTTCAGTGCTGTTGATTAATCTTTTGTCATACATGTCTTCGGGGTATCTGCTGAGGATATCTGCTGCAGTGTTATCTCGCCCTTTACAATAAACTATCTTAAAGTCATATTCTTGTATCGTGAGAATCCATCTGGTAATGCGCGAGTTATTTAAGTGGCACTTTTTTATGAATATTAGGGCTTTATTGTCCGTAATTATAGTCAAGGGTTTCCCAAACAGGTACGTTCTAAATTTCTATAAACAATGTACTACACTTAACAATTCCAACTCCGTTGTGAAATAATTTAGTTCTGCTTCTCGTAACACACGGCTGGTGAATGCGACTACGCCGATCTCATTGTTGTCATCAAGTTGGTAAAGCTGGCCTCCCAGCGCATATTTACTTGTGTCTGTTTGAAGGTAGTACCGCTGTTTGGGTCCGGGTGTTTGAGAATTACTGTGTCGATGAATAGTTCTTTAACCCTTTCGAAGTGATTATCCATCTCTTTGGTCCATTTAATTGTAGAATTTTTTTTAAATAGATTTAACAGTGGTTGAGTAACTTTGGCACATTTACTAGTGAACCTATTGTAAAAATTTGTCAGCCCTAAAAATCCTTTAAGCTGTTTCTGGTTCTTTGGTCTCCGGAACTCCTGAATTGCTTTCACTTTCTCTGGTGCAGCTGTGATACCTTGAGTCATTAAACAGTGACCCAGATAATTTATTTCCGTGCGGAATAATTGTGATTTGTTGAAATTTACTGTGAGATTGGCTTGCTTTAAGTCACGGAACAATAGTTTCAAATGTTGCAAATGTTCATCTACACTAGTGGAAATACACAGACAATCATCTACGTACAGGATAGTAAAATTTTTAACTTCTGCTGACAATACACGATCCAGTCCGTGGGTCAGGCTAGCTAGGCTTGTTTTTAATCCGAACGGAGTCACGATGTATCTTTAACATTTACCCTTGTAAATAAATCCGGTGTAATCCCTACAATTCTGGTGCAAAGGACCATTTAATAAAAAAATAATAAAAGTATATTTGAATAGTGTTAACACCCGGTTGTGGCTTGCTTGAAAATAATTCCCCAGCGATCCAGATTAAGACAAACTCGTTTGTGCAGGAAATAATCGTGTTTAGAATTGTAGTAAGCCACCCCCTATTGTTCTGAACTGATACCGAAGTAAAACACCCCTGTGTATATTACAATGCACCTGTGTAAAGTGTTTGTCCCCGCTTGCTTAGTGTGCTACAGTTGTTTGTTTAAAATTAAATAAAGATTCCCCTTCGTGACATTCCGCTTATCTCAGTAGAATAAGCAATTAGAGTTAAGAAAGGATCTAAGGTCGAGTATGGGATCGACTTTAGATTACCTTAGTAGTATTAAGAGATAGAGATAAGAAACGTAACAAAGTCACAACGGCGCCGCACTGAAAGAGTTCTTTACAAGGGTTAAAGAAAGTTCTTTACAAGGGTTAAAGAAAGTGCAGAAAGCTAATATAGTTAGAGTATGCAAATGTAATCAGTCGGGCCACGATATTGTGAAGTTGCGGAAAATTAGTAGTAGAAATAAAATTAAGGTAGCCTTTAAGAAACGAGATAAAGGGAAGTTCAATGAGTACTAAGTAAATTTCATGCGGTAATCCCCAAGCATACTCCCAGTACCTAACTTTCGAATCCACTTAATAAATAAATTCCCCATGTCGATTTTAAGCGGCGGAGTATGTGACGATTTAAATGGTAAAAAAATCAAAAATTAATAATAAAAATATAAAAAAAAACGAAAGTAAGTAAGTACTTTAAATCGCACGATTAAACCAAATACCCCTGAACTAACTCATAATAGTAAAGAAAATTAAATTATGAAAATCTAACTAAATAAGTAATTAAAATCTGAATGTAAAAGTTAAGAATAATACAGTTAACCCTTTAGTAAATTTATCATGCGTTGACCTGCCTATTCCGTATACAACGCGCATACAGAACCGGTAGTAAATTAGAAATATCTGTAAATCGTAATGTAAATAATTAATAATTTAAAGCCACAAGTAGTAGTTATAATAATCCCTGTAAACAAGATACGTCTAGATAGTTTATTTTGTCTTACTATAAGAATGTATTATTAATAAAGAGTTGGAACTATATTATGGCGGAGTACTCACTCCACGTCGTTGCAATCTACGTGTTGTAACAATGCAAGAGTAACGATGCGGCTTTCAGACTGTAAACACCTCCAAGCGAGGGCTCTTCATAAAATGTTTTGTTATTCTTTTAATTTTTAATTGAGTGTTAGCTTCCACTAAAAGCGTGGAGACTAGTTATATATTGAAGGTGTAGTAAGGAAATTTGTTAGAAAGTGTGATAATATAAAAAGAACTCGTATATAAGGTGATGTCTCAAGTTAAATAAAAAACGAACTATCGAATATTGTTCGAGTAATGTAATTCAGATATTAATGTAAAAAAGAAGATGCAAACTCCAGTACTACGGTGCCAGTAAATATATGACGTGCACAACTGCAGATACGGACGACTACCACCTAAACAACACTTACCAGAACCGCCGAGGATCAGCCCGACTTCACGCAGCATAACATCCTTCGTCTCATTAATGCACCCAGAGGACTTTCACCGGAAACACTGCCCAGATGACTACCCCGACTAACAGAGTACCGAAGATTCACGCCCCAGGACACGGACAGCAAAAGCGTATCTAAGAGGTGACTCGGTAGCTCGTCTACCGAGAATTATGTACATTTAAAATATAAGTTTTCATACATGCCAGAGACTTTTCAAAAGACAGTAATCATCTCTAAGTATTAAGTTTTAAAAAAATGTAACCAGTAATTTCTAAAATCATACGTTGTAACATTACTCTTGAGATATAAGTTTTAATCCCTTAACTAAATACAGTAGAAGCCCGATATAGCGCGGTTGTCGGGTGACATACTTTCCCCCACGTTATAGGCGTAACCGCGGTATATCGCAAGGTGACCTGTACAGTGACAAATGATGGGGAGGGAGGACCGGGAAAAAGGCTACAGCATAATGCACTACTATATACTGTACGTAAATTATGTCACCAAATGTAGAAATAAAAAATAAGAAAACTATTTTAATCCAATATTTTAATCTATTTTAATCCAATGGAATATAAAATACACTATTTATACATTGCTCACTCGACCTACTGTAGGCCTAATTGTTGGTCTTAAAAAAGTCCGTAATTGTTGTTTGACGGGATAATGCACAGCGTTTCTTTTCCGCGTATTGTTTTATAAACGCGAGGTGCAGCAGATGAACATTATTAGATTCACTTTGCCTCTCCATCCACGAAATTACTTTGTTTATGTGTATTATCACTTCACTAACATTTAGAATAACTTCTTTCACTTCCACCCCATTTTCATTTCATCATCGTCATCGTCTTCTTTTTCTTCGCAATTTGCATTTTGGACTGCATCGATGATATCTTTATCTCCTATACATTCTGTAACAGGCTCACCATTGTCAACTTCTGCCCAGTCATTCAAGTCATCTAGAGTGAAGTTGCAATGCAGAGCACTACTCGCAGACTGTACATCACTATTAGTGAATCCGGCAACAGAGCAATTTCCATCGGCGATGTTTTGTTCAAAGGAACATTTCTTCCAGCAATTCTGAATCGTAGCCGTACTAATACTTTCCCATGCAAGACCTATTGAATACTCAACTGTTTTCAGGTTTATTGACTTAAGGTAAATTTCCATTTCCTCATTAGAATTCACTATAGCACTCAGAAGTTCACGGCGGTAATGCGCTTTAAATGCTTTTATGATGCCTTGATCTAATGGCTGGATCAGTGCTGTAGTGTTTTTCGGCAAGAACATGACTCCGATTTTCCCATCTCTTGACTGTAGCATATCAGCAGGTGGATGTGCTGGACAGTGGTCAAGGGTCAGTACAGCTTTTTCTTCGAGGTTGAGTGACCGCAGGTGGCTTCTCACAGATGGAACAAATTCTTCATGGAACCATTTACCGAAAATATCACTTGTCATCCAAGCATTTTTTGTATTACGATATGTGATGGGTAATGACGTCATGTTAACATGTTGAAAGCATCTAGGATTTCGGCTTTTCCCTATACAGAGAGGTTTAACTTTGTGGCTGCCTGATTTATTTGTGGCAAACAGGAGGGTAACTCTATCCTTATTTATTTTTAATCCAGATTTATTTATTGAATTATTCGCATCCAAAGTTCTGGTAGGAAGCATTCGAAAATACAGAGCAGTTTCATCACAGTTATACACTTGATGGTCATTTAAATCGTTATCGATCATTACTTTGTTTAATGCCTGAGGAAAAAGTGCTGCAGCTTCACTGTCACATGATCGTGCTTCCCCTTCAATGCTTATCTGGCTTATACAATGACGAGATTTCCATCGCGAAAACCACCCATCAGATGCATTAAAGTCACTGTTGCCATGTAAATCACTATGGAATTTCACAGCTTGAGCTCTAATAACTGGTCCTGACAGTGGCACTCATTCACTTCGTTTTATTAAAAACCACCTGTACAGACACTCATCTAGTTCACTATCCTTACCTACTTTAGTCTTTTTTCTTTGCAACCCCATTTCACTTTCAACTGTGTTCACAAAACTTTTAAGTTTATCTTCTTCCTTCATCCACCCTCTAATTGTTCCTTCTGGGATGCCATACTCACGTGATAAACTTGCCTTTGATTCTCCGTTCTTCACACGATCAATTATTTTGAGTTTATCACTCACAGAATATGGTTTTCTTTTCTGCGACATCACAAAACTCTACACTATGCGAATTTATGACAAAGATTATACACTTTGATAAGATAATATCAGAGTATGATCTTATAATATAAGAGTATGAGGGAGAGAAGGGATTTAGTTGGCTGCTTGCCTGCCTTGGCATGAATTCTTAGAAATGTAGAGACTGTAAATACGGGGCAATTGTTATGAAATCCTGCATTGGTAAACAATAGAAACCACCCCGTGTATAATACAATGCGTCTTGTGTAAAGTGTTTGACCCCTCTTGCATAGTTTGTAACAGCTGATCGTTTAATAGAAAATAAAGATTCCCCTTCGTGAAATTCCGCTTGTCTCAGTAGAATAAGCAATTAGAATTAAGAAAGGATCTAAGGTCGAGTATGGGATCGACTTTAGATTACCGTAGTATTATTAAGAGATAGAGATAAGTACGTAACACAGATTTAATGGTGAAAACCATTAAATCGCACTATTAAACCAAATACCCCTGAACTAACTCATAATAGTAATGAGAATTAAAAAGGGAATTTAACTAAAATAATTAATTAAAACTGAGAAAGCAAAAGTCAAAAATAAAACTGTTAACCCTTTATTAAATTTATCATGCTATGACCTGTGTATACCGGATCCAACTTGCATACCGACCCGGCATTAAATAAAAATACCTGTAAACTATAATGTAAATAATTAATAATTCAAAGTCACTAGTAGTAGTTGTAACAAATTCTGTAGACAAGCAAAGTCTCGATTGTTTATTTTGTCGAACTGTAAGACTGTATTACTAATTAAAAGTTGGAACTATATTATGGCGGAGTATTCACTCCGCGTCGTTACAATTTTCCTGTTGTAACAATGTAGGACTTATGATGCGACTTTCAAACTGTAAACAACTCCAGGCGGGGCTCTGCACAAAATGTTTATTTTTCATTTTATTTGATTGTTAGCTTCCACTAACAGTGTGGAGATCTAGATCTATGTATCTAAGATGTAGTGTGTTTTTAAAACTAAGATGTGAAAGAAGAAAATAAGTGTGTAAGGTGACATCTCCTATTAAAAAATAAAATATGGTTCAAGTTAAGTGTAATTCCAACATAATGTGAAACGAATATGTAAACTCCAATACTACTGTGCTATTACAAATGTGATGTGAATAACTGTGAATAGTAAAGACTAAGACCTCAACTGCATTTACACTACCGCTGAGAAACAGGACGACTTGACGCTGGATGACACCATAACATCCACTTCATCATTAGTTGACTCCGAGGACATCCACTGGAAAGACTACCACGATGACAACCCACGACTAAGAGAGTACAGAGGAATCACGCGGCAGGACATGGACAGATAACATTTAACTAGAGGTGACGCGGAAGCTCGTCTTCCGTGAATAATGTATCTTCTAAAATATAAGTAATTTTAAATGAAAAAGACTTTTAAATGACAATCTCTAAGCGTTAAGCATTACTAAGGTGTAAGCAGTAATTTCAGAAATCATACGTTGTAACATAACTCTTGTGATGTAATTTGAAACATCGCTCAACTAAATGAAACCATTCTTCAAATGGTATTTTAAGTAATAATGTAATTGACTAAAGAAGTAGAGTAAATTTGAAAATTCATAACTAGTTTAAAGAGACTCGGATCCGAGGTAAATACATTATCTGTATGATCATTTTGAATACAGAAAACCCCTTTACAATTTCTGTGTAAGTAAAGATATTATTTGTAATGTATTATCAATCTTACGTAAATAAAGGGATGTCATCTTTGTTACATACTAAATTGAGTGCATAAATGAGCAAAATTCCCTCCCCAGTTTCCTTTTATTAGAGTACTTATAATTAGTGTTAGTGATGTGTTTAATTTTTCAGTTTGTTACAACGTAGACAGCCTGTATAATTGGCCAGAGTCAATTATCATGGGTTCCCTGGATTATAACGTAGCCGACACGTTATAGGGGGTGAACCCCATACAATTTTTAAATTCAATAAAAAGTTTTAACAAGTATAACAAAGAAAGTTGGGAAATAAAATTGGTACGAATTTTAAAATATTTTAAAGAGATTATAATATTCTTCTTGTTATACGCAGGTTCATATGAGGTTAGTGAAGTAAAAATGGAAAATGCTTATGTATTAATAGACCTGCAAACCCGAGAAATAAAAGGAACTTATAATGTAACACAATTAAAAAGGTATTATTTATCTGAGTAATGTTAATTATTCTTTTAATTCATTACAATCATTAATAAATAAGTACAGATTATTTTATAATTTAATGAAATGGGGGGTACATAAAAGTATAACCTTTAGATTCCCCACTTTCGGGCAGTCCCGGCCTTACCAGCCCAGACCGTGGTTTTGGATGACAACTAGCTGTGGGCAGACGTATTGTAAACTGACCATAGTTGGTTGCCTATGAATTTGGTACAATTTAGAAATTAACAGGGGGTTTTAATCAGGGGATCACCATAACTTTGGAACAGCGGCTACCACCGAATGGGGTGATAGAACCTTATTAAGGGCGTATGAATCATTGTAGTTGGATTTCTGGTGTCCTCGGATACCAGTAATGCTGAATTTTATTATAACGCCGAAGCAAGGACGGGGTAAATAATATTTACACCCTAGCTGATCCAGTCCTTGTGGAAGCCACTGGGTGCAACAGTCCAGACATGGGGGGACATAGAGAGATGGATGGCCGGTGGCAAAGTTACATGCTGCGAGGGAGAGGCTTCATTTATGCGAGCTTGTGTCATACTAAGATAGGTGAAAGTCCTTGAGGTCACTGACACTTTTGTAACGCGGAGTACCAGGGGTTAAGGGATCAATAAGGGGGGATATTATATGATGATGGAGAAGGTGGTTACTAAGTTGTTAGTAACGAGTTATTAAATATTAAAATGAGTTACATCAATGATGTAGACTGTGTAATTGATTTTCTGATGTAACTGAATGATTTTGTATTGATTTAAGAAGTATTATGATACTCAAGGATGCTTAACGATTGTTAAGTAAATAATTTGTTCTGATGGAGTTGATTTAATGTGTTTTACTGTATATAAGAAGTTTATTAATTTTGAAATGTGAATTATATAATGGAAGGTATTTGTATGTTGTAATGGGAAATGTTTATTTAAATTCTGATGGGAATCGGGGCAATAATTTTGAATTTTGGGATAAGAGTTAACGAGAGAAGGGTATACAGAATGTTGGTATGGAGTTTTTAAAATGTATCATGTTAGGTTAAGTATTCATCCATGTATATGTTAGAGATTAAAAAAAAACAAAAAAACCAGTGCTTCTTAACGCAAACCAGCACAGCTAAGCGGGGCCAGATCAGTTAGGGATATGGTATTATACAAGGCCACTATTTAATATTTTGATTTCATGTTTCAGTGTCTGGTGATGCAGTGGCGGTGGTCCTGTGCTGGCCTGCGTGCCAGAACAGGGGCGTTGAGTGCCTGTCTGGCCTTGCAGTGTTGGGATCTCGAAAGGGAAGTCCAGTAAGGTCATTCAGGTGCGGTCACAGTCACTGGATCAGGGGGTAAGTTAACCACAAATTTTAATAAAACATAAGGGGGTTGTGGCGACATCCATGCTGATCTCTTTAGGAAGTATGAGAGTGTCAATGAGAGTTTTTATGCTTCGGCATAAAACCTCTCATTGAGGGGATATTGTAACGGGACATTTAAGCCCGCCTAAGAATCTTTTGGGGAAACAAACAAAAATAAATTATAATCGTAAATTTTATTTGGGAACAAGAAACGACGTATTCAGTGTGAGTGAATTCGTGTCAAGGTCAACAGCGAAACGACAGAGTAGCAGCTATATTTAGTCGAACGAACTTTGACCTATGTAAACGGCAAGAAAACATCTGATGTTAGAGCCGATCCCAGTGATCCGCCACCGCTGGAATGTCGATCCAAATTAATGATCCCATCAAAATTGGTGTTGAAACACAAATGGAACAATGAAACCAGACCACGTGATCGTTCGCCAAATTAAGAATCGTCATCTTTACGAAGCCCCAGTCGACCATCTTCCTTCGTGCTGTACAGCCATAAAAGTGCCCGCACAACACCATAAAATGTGAATTTTTACATATTAAATCTAAAAAACAGTATTTTCATTCTCAAGATAAATAACAGTGACAAATTGAAGCAAAATGACAGTTCGGCAGTAAAATAAAAAGGTGATAGTGAGCGTGCACGAGGAGACATTTCATGGACGCACCTCTGTGGATCATGAAAGGGAAGTAAATCATTTATTATCAAAATACCCTTATACCATATTGGTGTCGGGTTACATCAATATATGATAAGTACATCAACTACACTCTATATACAAATTTTTTCCATCTTACTCTATCCATTGACAATGTCTTCGCTTCCCTCCAGCCCAAGCCTCTTTCTCTCAAAATGTTTCCCATCATTCCATCCCAAGTCAGTCGTGGTCTCCCTCTCTTCTTTCTCCCCCCTGATTTTGCCTCCCAAACTTGTTTTACTATTCTATCACTATCCATTCTCTGCATATGTCCCCACAAGCATAGTTGTCTCTGTTCAATAAAATCCAGAATCAATATCACTTCCAAATCCTCTCTTATTTGTATATTCCTAACTATGTTCTTCCTTGTTACTCCTACTACTCTCCTAAGATATTTCATTTCTGCTGCCTGGATTTTACTTTTTTGGCTTTTGGATAGCACCCACATCTCACAGCTGTATGTTAAAACCGGTCTATATACTGTTTTATACACACTCATTTTCGTTTTTCTTGATATCTCCTTCTTATTTATAAACCTATTGTTTAATGCATAGTATACTTTTATTGCCTTTTCAATTCTTTCATTTAATGCGGCTTCTTGTTTCCCATTACTGTCTATTATAACCCCTAGATATTTGAATTGTTTTACTTGTTCTATCTTCACTCCTCCAATCTCTATATTTATTATTTTCTCTCCCATTACCATTACCTTTGTTTTGGACTTATTTATTTTCATCCCTTTTTCCTGGAGAACTTCATTCCATATATTCAGATTACCCTGTAATGCCCTTTCACTTGTAGCCATTAGCACTACATCATCCGCAAAAGCCCCAACATGCATTTTCTTAACCTTCAGTGAACACTTCTTAATAATGTCGTCCATATACAAGTTGAATAATGTCGGACTCAGTCCACCTCCTTGTCTTAATCCATATTTTGTTGTAAATTCTAATGACCTCATATTTTTACCAATTACATAATTAACATTATTTTTGTATAACCTCTGTACTACCTTAATTATTTTACTCCTTATTCCTCTATTTTTTAAACTTTCCCACATTTTTGCTCTAGGCACACTATCGAAAGCCTTCTCAAGATCAATAAAAGCCAAACATACCAATTTATCTTGTTGTATCGACTTCTCAGCTATCTGTTGCAGAGTAAAAATGTGATCCTGCACACTTCTCCCTGATCTAAAGCCACTCTGCGATTCCTCCAAACTGTTTTCTAAAATTGGGACCAATTTATTATTAATTGTCTGCTCATAAACCTTAACAATTGTATTTAACAGATTGATACCCCTATAATTATTACAATCTCTTGCGTTACCTTTCTTAAAAATAGGAACTATCAATGCTTCCTCCCATTCTCTTGGTATGTCTACACTTGTCCACGCTTTATTGAGAACTAGCAAAATACCCGTGCTTCGCTACGGAGTTTCACGTTGTACGTAATTGTACAATTATTGCTCGCTTAATAGTATAGCATTAGATAGATTGTACAAATTCTCAACTCTTAGTTTGTTTATTTACATTCATAGCAACAGCTATTTATTATTTATTTCGAGAAAATCGTTAGAGCCATTTCCGAGAAAAAAAGGACATACATTTATTAATTAATTAAACTTCGAAATTTTCTCGACTATAAGAACCTGCAAACAATGAAGTTTTTCAATTTAAAACAATGATTAAAAACTCAGAACTAAATGTATTCGGGGTTTCCAATAAACTGAGATGTCAACCACTTCATTTACAAAGTATGCAATTCCCGCGATAAATTTCATTATTTGGTTTTTTGCCCCTTAGGAATGAAAGTTTTTTAAACCGTTTCTTAGTGAGCACCTAAGACCTATGATGAAGCGACGTTAAAAGTTTCATTGATATCCATTCAGTGGTTTCAGAGATATCGTGATCAGTGAGTCAGTCAGTGGTATTTGGCTTATATAGATATCTATATCTAGCCGATTTACCCAGCGTTGCTCGGGTTCATAATTTATTCATAGGCTCATAGGCACCTATTCTTGTTCTAACGTTATATTACTTGTATATTGTATAATCTTCCTTATATTGTTACGTTCGCATTCTCACTGGAGGAATACTCTGTAGCGCACCTGTTTAAGAACATGTCAAACTGTATTCTTATATCTGGAGAAGAATTCTGTTGCGCGTGATGCTCCTGCTCGATTTCTAACTCTGGGAGAGGGCGAACAGCTAAATTAGTTTTCAATAAAATGTCTACAGTACTTGCACACGCTGCGTATTTACTGTCTTTTATAATTCATTGTGTTAATGTTGAAATAAGGCATTTGTTAAATTAATGTCTCCTAAACTTATTCTAACAATACAATACCTCTATAGATTTCAGCTTATCAATTTTTAAATTCAAACTGAAGCAAGTGCATTTATATTGTCTGAGCTCTATGGTCTGAATACATTTGCTATCAAAACTTTGTTTTTTGTACTCGCTTATAACTTACTTCGATCTTAACTCTTAAACACTTTACACACTTTTTAACACTTTTAAATTCAAACTGAAACAACTCTGAATTCACACACTATTAAGACGTTTCTTAAGATGCATACACCACCTTTGATATCATAACCTATATCTTTATTTATAAGAACCGTGGACTCTGGCCCCGCCATCTTTCGCGGGATCCGACCTAAGACTCCCCGGGTTCTGTGGATGAACTCCGGGGAAGGCCCGTCGGACGACTCCCGCGCTATTTCCTACGCGGGAGACTTCCACCGATGCTATGGTAACAAGAATCTATTCTATTGGGTTGCCATAGTAACCAGATCTAATAGTTGTTTAAGACCCAAAGGACCCCCCAGAGGATCGTATCGAAAAAAAACACCTGTCCTATGTTGGTTCTCCCGTTGCGTAAAATATTTGTGCCAAGTTTGGTTGAAATCGGTCCACTGGTTTAGGAGGAGATGTGGAAGACCCCAAAGGACCCCCCAAAGGATCGTATCAAAAAAACACTTGTCCTATGTTGGTTCTCCCGTTGCGTAAAATATTTGTGCCAAGTTTGGTTGAAATAGGTCCAGTGGTTTAGGAGGAGATGTGGAAGACCCCAAAGGACCCCCCGAAGGATCGTATCGAAAAAACACCTATCTTATGTTGGTTCTTCCGTTGCGTAAAATATTTGTGCCAAGTTTGGTTGAAGTCGGTCCAGTGGTTTAGGAGGAGATGTGGAAGACCCCAAAGAACCCCGAAAGGACCCCATCGACGAAAACACATATCCTATGTTGATTCTCCCGCTGCGTAAAATATTTGTCCCAAGTTTGGTTGAAATCGGTCCAGTGGTTTAGGAGGAGATGTGAAAAACCCCAAAGAACCCCCCAAAGGACCCCATCGAAAAAAACACCTATCCTATGTTGGTTCTCCCGTCGCGTAAAATATTTGTGCCAAGTTTGGTTGAAATCGGTCCAGTGGTTTAGGAGGAGATGTGGAACATACATACATAGATACAATGGGGGGGGGGTTTGCCCCTTAGGAGTGAAAGTTTTTAAAACCGTTTCTTAGTGAGCACCTAAGACCTATGATGAAGCTATGTTCAAAGTTTCATTGATATCCATTCAGTAGTTTTGCTCTACGTTGATTCTATGTCAGTCAGTCAGGCAAACTTCCCCCCCCTTTTTCCCCCTTATAAAGGTCGAATTTCCAAAAATCCCTTCTTAGCGGATACCTACATCACATAAGGAACCTACATGCCAACTTTCAAGTTTCTAGGTGTTATAGTTTCGGAGATTTCGTGATGAGTCAGTGAGTGAGTCAGTGGTATTTCTCTTTTATATTGTGACATAGCGATGCGAAGATCTGCTCTCGGCGCCAGCCGAGACGTGACACGAGAAGGCGAGGCGACCCAATCAAGGATCGGCAGCAGCTTGATTGGCCTCAACGTGACCATCTAACGTGCTCGAGGCGAGCCAACCAGGGACCAGCGGCACTCTGATAGGTTCGTGGCATACGACCTGTCAGGGCATAAAAACAGCGCCGCTAAAAATTTTTGGCGCACTCCATTGGACGTCGTCAAGCCAGCTGGAAGAAAAGGAAGAAGGAAGAATGGAGAACGCAGGAGAAGCAGTGATGGACATCGACTGGGACAGCAGCGGGCTCTACATACCGCTGCCGAAAGAAGAGAACCGCAGCACGCCCGGAACAGCGGACGCAGCCGCCGAACATCACAGCGCGGCTCGGGCAGCGTACGCAAATGATTTAGCGTACCCGACAAACGGTCCTTTTAAGGGCCTAAAAAACTATAGTGTGTACGATTGGCGCCATTTGTCCTGTGACAAGTGGCGCCCAACGTGGGGCGACGATCATCTTGCGGATGCAGGATCCAGCCACGCCAGAGAACTACCAGCCGGCACACAAAACAACATGGCGCCCAACAGCTACACCCAGCGGGACACCGGGTTCGAAATAGAGCAAGGCTTTGCGCAATTCGCCGCAGCTCTGAGGTGCACGTTGCCACCGGTGATCACCGCTACATACCATGGCCTTAAGTACGAGGATCCAGAACGATATCTTCAACAGCTAGAGCGACAGCTGCGGGACTACAGAGTCCCACCTGAACAGTGGGCAGATTACGCAGTGCGGCAGCTCCGAGGAGAAGCTGCCACGTGGGCAGAGAGATACACGGGATTGCAGATAAATTGGCCCGAGTTCTGCGACCGCTTCCGGCATCACTTCTGCGGGATGCAACGAGACGCAGAGCTGCTGGCCGAGCTGTACGGACAAACGCAGCGGCAGGAATCGGCGGAAATCTTCATCCTGAGAAAAATCAAGCTGTTTCGCCGTCTGTACCCCGGAGGTGACGAGAGGACGAGCATAGCCATGCTTACACAACAGCTGCAGCCACGCCTTCGACCTGCGCTGAGGTTCCCGCCGCCTATGACTTTAGAGGAACTTTTACAACGGGCAATGAGCATCGAGGCGGACTTGGATCAAGATAGTCGTGCGCGAGGTCGGGATGACTCTGCTGAAAACTCCCTGGATCGAGTAGGGGGGTCGAAGCAGTGTCGATCGGCCTCAAGCACGAAAGAGGAACAAAGATTGTACAGCCTAACGCCCAAGTGCCGCTACTGCCCGGGAAGACACTTCCATCGGGACTGCCCTGTGAAGAACCGGCAGGGAAACGACCAAGCGCCCCGGTAAATAGCCCACCGGGGCGCGTGAACCAACTAGGTGCGGACATACCGCGCATTCCAATAGAGATCGCCGGCCGAAAACTGACTGCAGCCTTGGACTCCGCCGCAAACTACGACTTCGTACGAGCCGGTCTGCTGCCCGGAGGAAGGAAGACGGAGCCCCGAGTTGTCCAGCTAGCGCTACACGGTCAGCAATGTCACTCAACGGCCACCGTCGTCGCAGACATTATAATTGGAAGTCTCGCGACCACCACCAGTCTGCTAGAAGTGCCCGGACTGCAAGAAGAAGTTTTATTGGGCCACCACTGGCTCACGGCCAACCAAGCAGTTGTGGACTACCGACGGGGCTGCCTTCACATTGGCAGCGAGAACCGACAGACGGTCTTCTGGAATGACCGCGCGGAGCCCGAGGAAGAGGACATTGACGAAGCTAGCCTTCAAACGTCAGCAGGTGGCCAACACCATAAACGGCTTCTGGAAATGTTACACCGTCATCGCAGTTTGTTCTCCCGTGGCCCGCTCCGCACTACATCTGCGGCCAAGCACGAGATCCGGCTGATAGAAGGTAGCCAGCCATTCCGGCTCCCAATGTACCGGTACTCCGACGAGAAGAAACGCACCATCCGGGAACAGGTAGAAGAGATGCTGAGGCAGCGTATCATTGAACCGGCCACCTCGCCATACAGCTCTCCGGTGGTGATTGTGAAGAAGAAGGACAGCACACCCCGGTTCTGCGTAGACTTCCGGAGGCTGAACGATCAGACCGAGGATGTGGACTCACCACTGCCGCTGATATACGAAACAATCAAGGACCTCAGCGGGGCCCAAGTCTTCTCGACCCTAGATCTCAAGAGCGGCTACTGGCAAATCCCGCTGGAGGAAGAAGCAAAGAAGTACACAGCATTCTCGGTGCCCGACGGAGGTCGCTACCAGTTCCGGGTGATGTGCTTTGGGCTGAAGAACGCGCCCAGCACCTTCCAACGGCTGATGCAGGATGTTCTCACGGGACTATTACGGGAGTGCTGCCTCGTCTATCTGGACGACATCATTGTCTACTCCCCCGACTGGGAAACGCACCTGCGACACCTGGATCAAGTCTTGGAAAGGCTGCAGATGCACCAGCTGACCTGCTCGCTCAACAAGTGTCACTTCGGCCGGGAAGAAGTCGCCTTTCTGGGCCACGAGATTACTCCGGACGGCAACCTCCCGCAGCAGCAACATCTCAGAGCGATTGAAGACCAGCCGGCCCCCAGCAACAAGAAAGAGCTGCAACGCTTCCTGGGAACCTGCAACTGGCTGCGAGAGTACATCCCCTGCTTCGCCATGATTTCGGAACCGTTAACGGACCTGCTGCGGACAAGAAAGTGGCATTGGGACGACACAACTCAGCGAGCCTTCGAAGAGGTTAAGGCCGCTTTCCGGCAGCCGTTAAAACTCTCACGACCGGATCGAGACTTGCCGATGTTTCTGCAGACCGACGCCAGCCAAAAGGGACTTGGAGCGGTGCTTTATCAATGCACCGAAGCCGGAGAGAGGCGTATCATCTCGTACGCCAGTGCCAAGCTCCACGAGGCGGAGAAGAACTACCACTCCAACGAACTGGAGTGTTTGGCAGTCGTCTGGGCCATCAAGAAATACCGGCCATACTTGGAGGATCGACATTTCACCCTAAGGACCGACAACAAGGCGCTAACTTGGCTGAAGCAGGCGACGGGGCAGAAGACGAAGTACGCTCGCTGGGCTCTACTGATACAGAGCTTCAAATTCACCGTCGTCCACTGCCCGGGCAAGGAGAACGAGTTGCCGGACTTCCTCTCGAGGGAACCTGGGCTTGAAGATACTGCCGGCGTCCAAGAAGAACCACGGATGCAGCCTGAAGAGAGGCCACTTCGCAGTGTTGCGGCAGCTGCACCCCGACTACAAGAAATCACAGCTGTCGGCATCCATCAGGCAGTGCAGGAGGCGCAAGAAGGCGACCAGGAGTGCCAAGCGTGGAGAAACGACCCTGCGGCGGCTACAGCGAGAGGATACCGGGTGGACAACGGCCTGGTTTGGAAGGACAGACGCAACCAGGAACCAGGATTGTACGTGCCGCCGAGTGTCCGCATGGAGGTCATCAGGCACTTCCACGACTTCCCTGAAGCCGGTCATCCGGGGGCCGAAGAAACGTTTCGGGCCATCGGCAAGGACTTCGTCTGGACCGGCCTAACCATTGATGTCCGCAGATACGTCCGGAGTTGCAGAATATGCGCCCTACACAAGCGCGGTGCAAATCCCGAACAGGACCAACAGCGACCTCACCGACCCAGGAGATGTTGGAATACTGTCGCCCTGGACGTCATGGGACCATATCCGCTGACTCGAGCTGGCAACCGGTACATCGTAGTGGTCACGGATATGATGTCGAGATGGGTGGAAGCAAAGGCCGTGCGCAAGGCGGACGCCGACACCATTATCCGCTACCTGGAGGAAGAAGTGTTCCCTCGTTGGGGATACCCAGAGGCGTTGCTCACCGACAACGGAAAGCCGCTCACGGGCCACAAGTGGAAGCAGATGTGCGACAAGCTGCACATACGACCGTGGACTACAGCCAACTACCATCCCAGGGCGAACCCGACCGAGCGGTGCAACGGCGAGATCAAGAAGGCGCTGCGGATCCAGCTCCATGACTCCAAGGACCATGGCGACTGGGACAAGCGTTTGCCGACGATTCTGTTCTCGCTGCGGAATCGTGCAAACGCCGCCACTGGAGTGACACCGAGCGAGCTTCTGCTGGGCAGAGACCTACGCCGACCCGGCGACTGGAGTCGGCCACACGCAGAACAGGACGTCCGGCCAATTGAGGAACGAGAAGAGGCGGCCAGGTCACACCAGACGCAGTATCAGCGGCGGCGGTATCCGGAACGGAGGACACAGGACCCTACACTGGCCGTAGGGCAGCTGGTGTACGTCAAGAGCCACGCCGGACCAGCCAAAGGACGGAGGTACCCTGGATGGAAGCCAGCCTGGGAAGGTCCCTTTAGCGTTGCCGCAACCCTCGGCGGGCAGATTTACACGGTGGAGAAGGACGGACGTCCATACAAGGTTCACCGCCAACGGCTCAAACCCGCCGGAGAAGAACAATGGGCTGGCCACCGGAGAGCATTCAAGACCCGGGGGAGTTGTGACATAGCGATGCGAAGATCTGCTCTCGGCGCCAGCCGAGACGTGACACGAGAAGGCGAGGCGACCCAATCAAGGATCGGCAGCAGCTTGATTGGCCTCAACGTGACCATCTAACGTGCTCGAGGCGAGCCAACCAGGGACCAGCGGCACTCTGATAGGTTCGTGGCATACGACCTGTCAGGGCATAAAAACAGCGCCGCTAAAAATTTTTGGCGCACTCCATTGGACGTCGTCAAGCCAGCTGGAAGAAAAGGAAGAAGGAAGAATGGAGAACGCAGGAGAAGCAGTGATGGACATCGACTGGGACAGCAGCGGGCTCTACATACCGCTGCCGAAAGAAGAGAACCGCAGCACGCCCGGAACAGCGGACGCAGCCGCCGAACATCACAGCGCGGCTCGGGCAGCGTACGCAAATGATTTAGCGTACCCGACAAACGGTCCTTTTAAGGGCCTAAAAAACTATAGTGTGTACGATTGGCGCCATTTGTCCTGTGACAATATATATAGATTTCTAAAAGTATTTTTCCCCTTTTTCCCCATATTCTTTATCATTTCTGCTGTAATTTTATCTGTTCCAGGTGATCTCCCACATTTAAGTCCTTTAATCACTACTTCTAATTCGTGCATCGTTATTTTTCTTCTGCAACTTCACCATCCTCTCTATATTTTTCTTCATTAATATTGACTTTATGATCATCTTTGTTGATTTCCTTACCACCTAGTAATCCTTTTAAAGTATTCTTTCCGTCTATTCATTATATCGTTTCTTTCTATCAGTATTTTCCCATTAGCATTATATATACATATATATATCTCAGTTTTTTCTTTTCTAAAAGATTTCAATACTCTGAAGAAAAGCTTTTGATTTTCCCACCCATCTCTTTCCAGTTTTTCTCCAAAATCTTTCCATGCACTCTCTTTCGCTTTTCCAACTAATTCTTTAACAATTTTTCTTTGTTGCTTATATGCTTCACAGTTATCCACAGTTCTATTAGCTGTATACTTTTTCCATTCCCTTTTCTTCCTTTTAATCTGCTCCTTTATTTCATTAGTCCACCATACCGTCTGTTTTCTTTTATTATTCATTTTAGTAACACCACAAACCTCCACTGCTATATCTATGATTATATCTTTCATTATTCTCCAGCCTTGGTGTATATTAGCATGCCTTATATTTTCACTTACCTTTTGTAATTTTTGCTCGATCACATCTTTAAACCTATTACTTACATCTCTACTTTTCAGTTTATACGATCTGATAGATTTGTATTCTATTATTCCTTCTCTGTTGGATATGTTTTTATCTAATTGTTCTTTACATTTGGTCATTACTAAATAATGGTCGCTATATATTTCTGCACCTCTCCAGACTCTGGAAGTAAATCATACTGGAATCAATAAAATCTGGCAATTTTATGAAATACATAAAATGAGCTCAAAAAAAGGGAATATAAAAAATGTACCGTATGAAAGTGTATGTGGTTGTGTGAATAAAGAATATATATTTAAGATGTGCTGGGTTTGTGATCAAATATATATATAGTTAAACTGAGGATTTAGTATAATCTATTTTTTACGAGAGAGTAAAATGTTAATGGTAATCATTACTTGTAACTTGTTTTTATCAATTGCGCCTCATGGCAGAATAGATGTTTTCGTTTAGAGAGAATGTCAGTATAAAGAAAAATAAAATAATATTTTATTTTAACTTGATAAATATGTATTTTGTTTAATTGTATTTGCCTATTATTCTCTGCCAAGTACACTAAACGATATCCTTGGTTAATCTTTAACACGTAAAGTCAATTATTACACAATTTTAAATACTGAACAGTTTCACCACGTTGGGCGCCAATACAACTTTCAGACTCTTTTATCTTTTTAAGGATAATATCTCAGGGTAATAAATAATTTAATTAACACAAAATATATCATAAATTTGTACTTTAATGACTCTCTTTCAGTTACTTATTACAAGGACATAATATTGATGATAACAAAATTTAATCTTTTCTTTTATTTGATAGTGGGTTCTTTTAGATCTGATTGAGTTGCAAATAGTGAATAAAGTATATTTTTTAAACGTTCAATGTAAATTACTTGAGGTTGAATTCCTATTTTGCGAAGAGGTGCGTCCACTTGAACGTTGTCTGTAGTATGGCTCTGCAGACGGCTGCTGTTAATGGAGGTCCTAGTTGGCTGCACTTGATTGATTATCACAGATTGATTTATACACTGGCATCACATTCACAATAACACATCTCAAATATCTTAGTTACAGTACGAACATACCGTTATAATCAATATATCTTCTTAACACAAACTTTTATATATAGTTAACAAAAATTTAGTCAGCAATACTATGATTCGTGTAAGTTCATAGATGTAATTTAAGCTAGCTGCTTATAACAAGGATTGTATTGATTGATAATGTCAGACTATTTAATCACGATTCTTTATGTGAGTTCCACGGATTATGCGTAACTTTCGATTGACTTTAGACAAACTGCGACTGAATTGTCACTCCCAATTCAACGGTAACTTTCAACTGAATAAAGCTGTTTAACCTTCTGATGACTCATTACTTGATTAAAACTGACTTCTTTAAACTGAATGATAACTGCGACTGTTTTAACTCTCCGATTACTTAATTGACAATCTTCAATTGAATGGTCACTTTCGGATGACGGTAAACTGAGTCACTGTTTTTACCTTCCGACGAACTAAATAACTTAATTGACGAGTCTTTACTGTTGTAACTTCTCCGATGACTGCCTTAAACTTCTCGGTTTGGGGTTTTTATACACAAACTGGGCCTATCCTCACCTAACTTTGAATCTAAACGTTCCCATTGGACTTGGATGCCGCGATATTCAATTTTACCCAATGTAGTGTCTAGAATTTTACCGCTACAAAACTGATGTGTTTTCTTACTTGCTGGATAACAGTGCGTTCCCCAGCGTTGTCCGCGTGGTGGGAAAAGACGTTTTAGATGAGTTCTTTGTCTAAATGTCTCACTCTCACATAATGGGAACTGTTGTTAAAAGCACTCAACTTTTACAACGCCCTACCTATTTTTTGTTAATTTTTAGCATAATACAATTTTATTGCTGTGCGTCCGTTACGTGCCTTTTTATTTATTTTTTTGTGTATTTTGTGTCGACTTTCTGTCACCAGACACAAGGGTGTGTTCTTTAAAAAAAAATACCGCTTTGACATTTTATAATGGTAGTTTCTTTTTACCTTATATTTGTATATCTGTTTTTGACATATTTTAATATTCTATTGATAGTAAATTTGCACAGCATGCAAATTTGGCATTATACTGTTAACGGTTTAACACTTTGAGGACCAACGGCGTAATATTGTGCCGCCAGTGGACTTGGTATTTTGACAGACAGCGTATATTTACGCCACTCACTTCTCAATGCTTTCAAATGCTTCGTGTCTTACTATTATGCCACATAACAAATGCAGAAGTTTTATTTGACATTTTAGTTCGCGTTTCTGCCATCGGATTGCAGCACTGACTGAAGAAAATAGTTTTTAGGAAATAATTTGTACAGTTGGCAAGCGCCATGACTTTGTTTACATTTTGTGTGTTCAAGGTGGAAGTTGCGGTTTTACTTCCATGTTCCATAAGGAAATGGAAGTATGGTTTGTTTATATGAGGTTTTCCAAGGTTATTTCGTGTTTATTTTGTGTGTTATTGATAGTAGTGAGTGTGTTTGTTTTAATTACTATATTATTAGTTACAAAATCGATAAACAATATTTGACAGAGTGTTTTTGGTTAAAATTGCACGAAATGTTGCATTTTTAAACAGCTTCAGTTGCAATATACAAAATCAATAATAAAAATATTACAAGTATTTTCATAAGAGGAAAGTCTGGGAAAAAGTGTATAATTATTTTTTAGTATTAAATTGTATTGAGTATTTATGAATGTTTAAACAACAGTGCTTTTTAAAGAAAAACTGCCTGTCATAGGGGATGGTCTATGTACAAACGCCGTGGTACTCAAAGTGTTAAGGGCTGGAGCTTTGAGAAAAGCATGCTCTCTCTCTCTCTCTCTCTCTCTCTCTCTCTCTCTCTATATATATATATATATATATATATATATATATATATATATATATATATATTGTAACGGTACATAACCCGGTCCCAATAAAGTAAATCATGAGAATAAAAGTCAGAAATGGGTATAACTAAAGCTCGCTCAAAATTTAATTATATCACTCCACATAATAAACAATTCGAGTGGTATATAGTGCGAAGTGAGTTCTAGTGTACCCATTGAGGTGAAAAACCAAAGTGAAACTAGTGTATTACTAAACTGTGCTGTATGTTTTGGATAGGATAAAACTATGGAAGTAGTATGTAATAATACTAATCGATTTTTGTGATTTTATTTATTTATTGTAATTTATATTGTATGAACCACAATTTGTTATACCCCAGTTAATATTATATTGTTTCAAATAATTATGTTAGATTGTAAGAAAACCCAGGGTTTAATTTTAAAAGACATACAAATTTTAACTACCAAAGATAATATAAAATTAAAATAATCCTAGGAAGGAAAGGACAACAGGAAGTAGTACCGGGTATGAACACTATTCGATACTAAATAAATAATATATAAATTTATTTAATGATAATAAAATGATAAAATATTTATATATAAGGTCATAAAAAAATTAACCAAAACATATTATGTGAATTAAATTAGTAAATAAACCGGAATGGAAAGTAATTATTTTTTACATAAATAAAATATAAATTTATAATAATCACAAACGGCCTACATAATAAAAATACTATGTGTTACTAAGAGTGATAAAAAATAACAAGTATTGTTAATAAGATAAAAAATTTTGAACTGAACCAGAGAGTTGAAGAATCGATGCGACAAAAATTATAAAAAAATAACCTTTTTTGGATGTTGGAGGAGGCGAAATTCACACAAGAGTAATAAACAAAGTGAATACTAACCAATTATACCTGAGGAATCCAAATTAAAAGGTGTTATACATTAAAAACCAGTGGATGAAACCATTCTGAGGATCCAATATAATTCGGCCTACGTCTAATAGACAATCAGAAAAATACTCGAAAATGAAAAGGAAATAATAACGCAAGACGTACCTCATCACAGAATAAAACTTCAATCCAGTAAGGACAACACGGAGCGAGGTAATATAAACATTTTTCGTAATAAATACAGAAGAAAACTCGTTTTTTAATAGTGAAATAGAACAAAAAATATTAATTGTATCATATGTTTATTTCAAAAGTAAACAAATACATGCTGCTCTCTTACGGCAGTTCCGGAAACTACGTAATATCTGAAAATTAAACCAAATTATTTATTAATTTCTTATATTTGTAAAGCGTAGCATTTAGCCATTTCTGACACTCTCATAACACAAAGAATTCACCCTGAACCCTGGGGAATTAATAAGAATTATGTAATAACTGATGTATTTTATTATAGCGTAATATTGGTTAAATAACAACATATATGTTTTGTTCTTTAGACAGATCTATGTTTACTCGGTAAAGGCGAGAGGATGTTTTCTTTTTAAAAAGATTAATTGTGATACCTGTACTTTGGTGGCTGGAGACAAAAGTCAATAATCAATAAAGCAATATTATTGAAAATTAATATTGAATTATAACGTGTTATAATTTATTGTAGTGGGTAGTTAATGAAAATTTCAGCACAACATACAGAAGGAATCGTCACAACAGAGGGGCAAATTTGATACTTACTCTCTCTTCTGCATAAGGCTGAACAAATTACCTCCTTGACCCCAAATCACACACTCAATTTCTTTTAGATTGAGTAAAACAAGATAAACGAAATTCTTTATTTATACCGTTTAAAACGTCAGTTAGTATAATTCAAAAGTGACGCATACTGCGTGAGGCATATAATAACACTTTCGCAAGTGCACACCTCATCTTAAGCGGTACGTTACAATATATATTTCTTTCCTAAATAAATGTTATATAGGACAAACAAAAAAACAGCTGAAAAAACGTTATTTTGAACACCTAAATGCATACAAAAAACCAAATATATATAAATCCAATTTAGCCACACATGCAATAAACACAGGACATGAATTCCCAGACATAACCAATGTAACACTAACAAAACATATACCACACAAAGGCACCATAATGAACATTTGGGAAAATTTACAGATTTACAAACTAATACCAGAACAAATACAAATCAATACAAAACATGACACAATATTCAAAG
Source organism: Magicicada septendecula (assembly GCA_034769895.1). NCBI lineage: Eukaryota > Metazoa > Arthropoda > Insecta > Hemiptera > Cicadidae > Magicicada > Magicicada septendecula. The sequence continues at coordinate 37,538,529 of CM068375.1, read as the reverse complement.
CACTCAACATCGAAAATACACAAAATACAAAAACAGATACCACAACCACACACAATGATGCAACTTTAAAAGACCAAAGACCAACAAACTACCTTAATAACATACAGAAGCCAACACACAAATACTTCACCAGAAACAAGATGGCGAAGGCTGAAGATGAGAGAACAGGAACTCTCGAAACATGTTCCTAATAGGGAAAAAAGTATATCTTGAGGTAAATTTAGTTATAAATATTAAAGTAATATATATATATATTTTTTTTTGTTACAACACAAATAAGCCACCCCAATACCAGGGATAAAAAAGATGAATCTGAATATAAAAAAGTAATTCGTATAAAATAAAATGTTTAATATAAAGAAAATAAAATGACGATGACACGACAAACGACGACATGACCTAACCCAAGTGATTGACCAAAATAAGAAGAACCAAAAGAAGAAGGGAACAACGAAACCAAACAAGAATAAAACCAAATAAGAAAGTGATTGACCAAACCAAATGAAGAAGGGAAAAAACCGAAACCAAACAAAAATGAAACAAATTGAAGGAATTGAATGACTCAATGCAACATAATAAAATAAACCCAAAGGAGAAGGTGGAAAACCAAGATATAAATGACATACACTGAAAGTGAAGAAGGTGGAAAACCAAGATATAAATGACATACACTGAAAGTGAAGAAGGAGAAAAAAGGAAAAAGAAACGAACCAACGATAAAGGGAAATAAAATGAAATCAGTGATAAGGCACAAACAAGTAATATAGAATACAAGCAGGAGAAATGGTACACTCAAATGTAATATTGGAAACGAAACCAATAACTAACCTAAGTAAATAATAAATATTATTATCAATTAATTGATAAAGGTAACTGATATGTGATGAAACCCAATTAAATACCATTAGAATTAAAAATACATTAACCCACAAATTAGAGTTAGATGTCATGATGAAATCGATAGAGACATAAACTTGTTAATATTATTAATGATATTTGTAATGAAAGAAATAGTAAGGTAGTGAGAAAATAAACTTTAGTAAATAAGAAAGAGAAAGTAATTACAGGGACTGCCCATTTAGAAACACTTAAAATAAAAACATTTAAGGAGTGCAAAAGTGGAAGTGTAAAAACCCCAAAGTAAAGTGATAAAGAAAAAACACTAAATAAATTATAATAAACAATAGATAATTTAAAAGTGAAGGTAATGAATAAATAAGAATAGTGTAAATGATAGTATTATGAAAAATAGTGAAGGATAAGAAAAACACTTAGTAAATCAATAAGAAACACTAAATGATTAATGGTGAACTATATTAGTAATTAAGAATCTGGTTAAGAATATTATTAGATGTAAACAATTAATTAAGAAGTAATGAACACTGAAGAGTGATGATAACAGTATTAATTAAAAAAGAATCTTATTGTTAAGTTTAATGGTATACAATTGTAGTTAAAAGGGAGAATCCCATGAAAGAGGAAATAGATAGTGTTACCATGGAGTGAAGGTAAAGATTATGTAAAAAAATAAGAAGTTAAAAACAAAATCAATAAACACCCATGGTATAAGGGATAATTATTTAAGTCAGTTCAAAAGGTGTGATGTTGTTTAACACCCAAAAAATAGTATAAAAGGAAAGGAATTGTAAACTAACACTACATAATAATTGTTAAATAATTGTTTAATCAAATTTATGAATAGGATATGGCTGGAGGAATTGTACAGACCATAGGCCTAGATGTTATATTTTATGTGATAAAAAACAGTAAGTAATAGCCATATTGTTAACAATGGCAAGTTAAATAAACATGCAGAACTTGGAAAATGAGAAAATCAGTTAGTAAATAATTAGCAATCCATGATGTGTAAAATAATAGTAACATACGAATAACACAAAAACAGATCCAAAACACATCAACAAATAACACAACCAGTTATAATAACAAAACAAAACTCATTAGGTTCAAATGAGATATAATTTGTATAAAATAAGTAAATATAATCAATGGCTACTTAGGCCTATGAAATGCCTAACTGCCAGAAACAAATAAATACAAATTGTCTGAAATTAACAAAGAAATTAACAAATCCGAGGCGAGTAATTAACCAAGGATAATTTGTAAATCATATTATAAGAAAAATGTTAGTATAAGGACTTAAATTAAAAAAGAAATGTAATTAACAAATGTTAACATAATTGTACAAAAGTTAATATCTTATAGAATCCAACCTTATGGGGTATCAAAACAATCTTTGAAAGGAAATAATAACAGTAGTGATAATATTTAATATGTAGGGAGGAAGACAGAAGAATATAAGCAATCAGAAGATATACAGCTATTTTGAATAATAATTCAAATTTGATAACAATGGTAATAAACCAAGATTAACCAATCAGAATTGGCATTTAACCATGACAACAGACGTTGGTTACGAATTTTTCCATTAATTTAGAGTACTCTCAAAGTGACGCTCATCAAGATCAGACGCCAAATATTGAATGACCTAAATTTTCATTTTTAAACGTATAAAAGTAATCTAAATTCAAAAATATGTACCAATATGAAGAAGACGAGGGACAATAATGTTTAACTGATGCCAAGGACCATTTTACACGAGAATTAAATGAAAAATCGTCTACATCTAACATGAAAAGGACGCAAGACATACTTAAGCCCCAAGATTATTAAAAATTGATGACTAATGCAGCCCAAATACCTTTTTGACTGACGACTGTTAATACCAAGTCGTCTGATTTGATAAGTATAATTGAATTACCCAAATTCCAGGAATAAACTCACTTTAAATATTTCTCACAGTAAATTGAACTCTCACTATAAACCGTATATTCTCTTTCAAATATTAATTAAGAAAAATAAAATACTGAAAATTTGTTAACTTAGAATATAACCTGTTGATCGAATACGAACTTTAGAAACACACTTAACTACACTACAGAACAAATTATAACCAAACACATTATTATTTAAGTACAAATAATGTAAGGTAATGTACTTTTTATTATAATCATAATTAATATTTGTCTTGTAATCAAAAGAACTCCAGATTTTGAACGAGTACAATTATAAACTAACAAAACAGTAGCCATACTGGACTGAATATCTCGTTACAAAATCGATTTTGTCAACCTGAGAGAAATTGTTTCATAACTAATGTCGGTGCAAATTTATCAATAAACAAGTATAATTTTCTTGTCAGGCTGAAACATTACAAATCAATAATTAAAGTAACTAGTACAGAGTGTAACCATTGTTTTTATTTCATAGGGAGTGTATTGTATAATTTGTGCTTGTTAGCGAACAACTAGATTTGACGGCCAGTGCTCACGCTGCAATTCGACAAACTACCTGCTCGATTCAGGAGGTCGAACAGGCGGGAATAAATTTGAATGCTCAGGCCGTCATCGCTGAGAACACCTTTTTAACACATTATTTAATAAGTTTAATTGTTTTCAATAAACAATTTGGCACCACCCGGGATTCACAAAACCCTATTTAATAACAGGTAAGGTTACTACTGCGTTGTACTGGTAATTAAACCATCGCTACGGACTTCATTAGCGTTAAATATTGAAGTAACGACACCAGTGTGAGGCGAACACACTACATACACGTCTTTTACAGAGACGACTACGGCTAATTGTTACTATATATATATTATAACATCGCCAAATTCAGATCATATTTGATATCTATAAGTATGTAAGAAATGCAAAAAAGTAATATATGTTAATAAAGAAATAATGAAGAGAATAAAAATATAAATATAATTAAGAAAGAAGGAGGAAGAATAGTAAACCAAAAGTGATTAAATAAAATTACAGACTAGACTGACAGACAAATGACTTTGACCCAACCCCAGAGATTGGCCAGATAAAAACCAAAATAAAGTGAAACAAGATGGAAGTGAAGGAGAAGAAAAATGAAAATAAAAATGGAACAAACCAACTATAAAGGAATTAAAGTGAAACAAGATGATAAAACACAGACAAATAGTATAGGATAGGGAAGGGAGAAATGATACAATCAAATATCATAAAGGAAACGAAACCAGTAAATAACCAATATAAAAAATAAATATTAGTATTGACTAAGTGACAAATGTAATTCATAATTAATAAAACCCCGATAAATAAAAATACACTATCGCAAGAATTAGTAGTATATGTAAGTAAGAAATCTAGAAAAACATGAACTTATTAGATAAAAATAATATTTGTAAAGAAAGAGAGAGTTAGTGAGAAATAAACTGAAAGTAACTAAGTGACAAAGAAAAATAATAATAGGGATTACCCTATTTTAAACACTTAAAATAAAAAGTTTAAGAAGTGCCAATAGTGAAAGTGTAAATATCCCAAAATAATGAGTGAATCGGTGATAAACACTAATTAGTTAAAAGTGAAAGTGATGAATAAAAAAGGATATTGTAAACGATAGTATGATAAAAACAGTAATAGATAAGAAAACACTTAGGAAATCAATGATAAAACACTAAATGATTTAATAGTGAACTTATAAGAATTATATAGTTAATGGTAATTAAAAATAGTATTTAGATTAGTTATAAACAAAGGATACGATGTTATTCAGGGGAGAAAGCCCATGTAAGGTAAACAGTTTGTGTTACCATGGATTGGAGAAAGAGATTAGTAAAGAAATAAGAAATTAAGAATGCAATCAATAAACACCCTATGTTATAAGGGATAATAGATTAAGTAAGTTTAAAAGGAGTGATGATGTTCCTCACCCAAAATAATAGTAAAGGAATGAAATTGTTATATAACTTTTTATTGATAATTTAATTGAACTGATTTTAAGTTACTGTTCACTGTTTACTTTCTAAAATTTCTTCGGGCGCCATCTTGCCGTACTGCAAGAATATTAACTATTGTAAAAATATATGTACTTACCATATTTCTCGGGTTCTTTTCGGCGAACTCAGGAGAACAGAAATGATTTATTTGCAGTAATTAGTTTAACTCATATTTAAATTGAACGAAATTTTTTTATTTATTCTGTAATGAACACAATAATAAACATAAATCTTCCTTTCCTACACTTAACTACTTTTGCAGATTTAGCTACAACTCATGAAAAGAAATTCATCAAGATTAATGCAAAACTTGTAAAATTCATTATAAATTTTTAGATTATTTATAAATTATATTTCTTTCTTTTTACATACAAACCAGCACTTCTTTTATATTCTTAAATTCACGCTCTCTCTCTCTCTCCCCCTCTCTCTCTCTCTCTCTCTCTCTCTCTCTCTCTCTCTCTCTCTCTCTCTCTCTCTCTCTCATTACGTTTCTGTACCCCCCGGTTTATTTATTTTGTTAAATTTAGTTATAATTTAGGTTGCCCGTGTCTTTTACAAAACATTTCCAAATTTGAAAGTTTTAGAGTTACCCCTTGTTGGTTACTTATCCATTGTTTCTGAGATCTTGACGAGTCCGTTTTTTACTACGTATTTTCTTCCACTTCGCTCATTTTCCCTATTTCACTCGTTTACCGGAACTGTAAATTTATTAAACTGTTTACTTGATGATTACTTTCACATTTTTGGTAATTTGTTACGTACGGGCAACGAAAATTCGCCTAACCGGCTAGCCGGCGGACGCGACGATTACATGCGTCCGATGTTATTAGATGATGTTTGCCGACTGCCTTTGTTTTGTCAGCGCGACGAAACTGCTGGTGCTGACACACCTACATTCCACAGCTTGTTGTTCGTCGCTGACGTAACATCGGGTGATGCCGTTACATCACTTGTTTACAGTTTAGAGTCACTGGATCTGACCTTGGCACAGTTTTGCTGGCTGTTTATTTCGTTTTATAAAATATTCCTGAATAATTTCCCAAGCAGTGTTACCACTGTCGCTACCAATAAAATTTACCTTTTGTGTTTACGTTCTTTCCCAATTATCGTAAAAAATGTTATTGGTTTTCATTCAAAATACAATTTCTTTATTTTACCCCAGGTAGGCCAAAATGTCCCGTTGCAAAATGTATGTTAAACCAACAGTACCTAATAACTGGTAAAGAATTGTTCATTTAAATTTATAAATAGGATATGGCTGAAGGAAGCATGCAGTCCATAGGCCTAGTTGTTATATTTTATGTAATAAAGAATAGTAAATAATAGCCATATTGTTGACGATGGCAAGTCAAATAAATAAGTAGGTAAGTCAATTCAGAAATAATAAACACTAGAAAATCAGTTAGGAAATAATAGACAAGCCAAGATATAGAAAATAATCTTGACACATAATCAGTACACAAACAAATTCATGACACAATAACCAATACACGAATCAATTATAACAACAAAACAAAACACTTTGTAGTAAAATGAAATATAATAATTTGAATAAAATAGGTAAAAATAATCAATGGCTACATAGGCCTAGGAAATGCCTAACTGTCAATAACAAATAACTGCAAATTGTATAAAATCAACTAGGAAATTAATAAATTCAAGGTGAATAAATAGCCAAGAATAATTTGTAAATCAGTTTAAAAGAAAAATGTTAGAATAAGGACTTAAAGGAGAAATGTAATTACCAAATATTAAAATGTATGTACAAACATTAATATTTTGAAGAACCCAACCTTAAGGGATATCAAAATAATCTTTGAAAGGAAATAATAACAGTAGTAATAATATTTTAATATGTAGGGAAGAAGACCGAAGAATATAAGCAATCAGAAGAGATACAGCTATTTTGAATAAAAATTCAAATTTGATAACAATGGTAATAAACCGAGATTAACCAGTGAATTAATTGGTAACCATGACGACAGACGTTTGGTTACAGATTTACCGTTAGATTTCTTTACTCGTAATGTGACGAGTAATTTATTTATCATATAAATTATAATAGTGTTTTGTCTTTGTCACAGGAAAGCAAAAAATAAAATCTTATCTGATTCAGAGAAGTCAGATAAATCAGATGCAATGTCAAACGGAAAATCAGATTCTCTGTTGTCAATAAAACTGAGCACCTCAGACTCGTCGTCATGGGATAGTGAAGTTGTGAAACCTAAGACTAAACGAAAGAAAGCCAATTCAGACTCTTCAATCAGTATAGCAAGCTCTACATCTAGTATTAAGAAAAAGTAAGTTTTCTTATGTATTATTTGGATAAAACTGCTTTTTGGTGAAAGATAATTGTAAGTTTTTGAAATAAGCGGTAAAGTTTTATGTTTATTGAAAATGTTTGGAGTAAGACATGATGCTGCCTTTTATTGGATCATCATCATTTTAAACTTACTAAATTCAAATTTATATAAAAACATTGTTTAATTTAGTACTGTATCAAAATTTAAGATCCCAGCAGCAATAAATTTGATACCAGTTTTGGCAGTTGGAGTAAATGTGAAGTAAATTTTCTTATAGTTTGATAAGTAAGTGAGTATAAATGTGAAATTTTGGAAAAATGGATAACTATGAGTAAATGTAATATGTGGCAGTTTTGAAAATAAATTAATGTGTGCTATATTTTGTTTTTGTTTTTTGTGTTTAAAGGAAGAAAAGAAGAAGAATCAAGTCACCGGTGCATGATGACGATACAAGTGACAGCAGTGAGCCCCAGATCGTCAGTCAAAAGGTTATAATCATTTTTTTGTTTTATTTATAATAGAAAGTAGATTATCCATCATGGTTCCTAACAGCGTCCAGTGTTAGACTGTAGGTTACTCAGATTACTAGCTGTAAAATGAGAAGGTAAATTCTGCGTACTGAATTAATTATTGTTTGTTGTCGCCCGATAACTCAAAGAATAAAGTCAGTAAACAGCCATATACAGTCAGTCTGCAGAAATATAAGCTTGCAATATGACAAAATCAGAAAAAAATTACAGTTTTAATTTTAAGTTATACTTAGACTTATTATTTAAACTCTTTTAGTTTTCTTTGTATTTGAAATATCTACCGGACTGTTTGGCCGTGGTCGACATTCAAACCAAACGTTTCTACAGCACCACTGGCTGCCATCTTCAGTGGATATTCAAGTCAACCTAACACGGGGTGTCGTACGTCAGGCCCACAGACACCTCGCGTTAGGTTGACTCGAATATCCACTGAAGATAGCAGCCAGTGGTGATGTTGAAACGTTTGGTTTGAGTGTAAACATTGGACCATGGCCAAACAGCACGGTAGATATTTCAAATACAACTGACACCGGCCGTGAAAGCCTTATAACAATATTACGATGCCTCTTTTAGTTTCTTTTATTTAAATATTTCTTTTTTTGGTACGGCAGTATTGAAGATTATACATATTAACAACAACAGTGTTCTTTATCCCTCCTTCAGCTTGACCTGTACAGCAGATTTTCACTTCAGTGCGGATAATTTTTTTTTTAATAGTCTGAAGCTTCCTCTTTGTCTTCTCATAGAGTTGTCCACAGCAGTTAGCACATCTTGTAATTGTTCAAACAGTAAGAAGAAGGCCCTGATAACAATCACTTTACTTACAACTTCAGAAGACCTCTAAAAATTACTAAAAGACCTGGCTGCGACCACATTTTGGCAGGCGGAATGTGGAAACCGCAACACTGTCCCCAACTTGAAAATCACAAACATTTTCCCTTAACAGAAATTTCCAGATTCGGTAGACGAACTCGTTGAGCACAGATTAGGTTAAGGTGAGGTGATGTTAGAAATAAGTTAACTCATATACATTGTTATCCAAATAAACACATTTGTTAATATTAATTGGAATTCCATTTGCTGATCATTGTAGTTACTTAATTTAGTTGCACCCCATCTGTAATTCAAATTTACTATAATCATTTACAATCTGATTGTACGTATTGTTATATATAAAATAAATATGAAATAATATACCAATTTTTAAAGATTAATGCAGAAACTTGTTTGAAAAAAATTCTATTGGATTTTATTTGTTTAAACTTTGTATTAGTTGAACTATCAATGCCAATCAGTACTTTGTTATTTCTAATTACTTTCTCGCTCTCTCACGTACTCTCTGATATCCTGAATATTGATTATTTCATATTTTTCTGTACAAAATTCCCCCACTTAATAGTTTATTTATGTTACTTATCTGCCTGTGCATGCGATATCCCTCACAGTTTGTGGACTCACTCACGATAATTTTCCTTATGCACTCATATTCAATTCAGTTGTTTGTGTCACTGATCCGAATTCCGCACTACCAATTATAGCGAAACCTTGATATAACGCTCTTCTGTGGACCAGCCAAAAAGCGCTTTATATTGAGGGTCGCTTTAACTAAAGCGACCCTCAATATTATATAAATATTATATAATTTTTATATAAAGGTCCCAAGTTTAACTATTTAATTTTCCGAGACAGTGAAAAATGAGCGTTACATCAAGGGTCGCATTTTATCACAGGGGTTTTATATTGAGGTTCCTCTGTATTCCACTTTTGCTGGGAAAAGAGCACGGGAACATTTAATGTACACTGTCGAAATTTTGATTAATACGATAATGTAGGCCTACATTCTGTCCATGGGCACTGAATCGCTGTACTTTTAAGGTGTGCACTGTTTGATGGTTGTAAGGTGACTGATTGTAATACTTTTAAAAATTATTAATTACATTTTATCAAGGCACTACTGACAATATTTTATCCTGTTACATTTTTTACCAAGGCACGGCATTTTTGATCTAGTTGCGGTCGCTGGTGTCTGCTCTCTTCGTTGTTCTAACTGCGACTGACTATTGTAAGGTGTAGTGTCCTTTTCTCTGCTACCGTGCTAAAACTTTTTTTTCTAGCTCCTCTGTAGAAAACTTAGGAGGTGCGAACTCCTTTTCGTCTGGCGCGAAACTAGTAAGTGTGTAAAAATGAGTTTTGATACACCTGTGAAATATTTACACACTTCCCTGGCCAAAGTCACGTAAAAAAATTCCATGCGGTCCGAAGTTTTTTCTCACCCACGAAAATCTGTCTTTGTACTAGGCTATATAAAATGTCCCATTACAATCTTCATTGTCAACTAATGGGTACCGTGGGTTAGCAGAAACTTAAGGTTGAGTGGGTGATGGATAAACAAATTTGTACTGCCTGTATAAGACAGTTTTTTTTTTTCCCTTCAGTAATTGACAAAGTTGATGAAGGGGTCAGCCATTTTATAAAGTCATACACCCTGTACTTTGTCCTATCTTTTGATTCATGGTGAGTGATTGGGACAACTGCTGTCCACACTGAGTGTTCAGGATATTGTCCCAACAGTCTCTGACATCAACCGATCATTTTATTCCTGCTTTCCATTGATGAGAGTCTTATTGTTATACTGTCCAGGAGTGTGGGGCACAGTTACTTGTATTTTGTGTTTTCCCCTGTACTATTAATTATAGTCGAATATCTATGTTAGTTGAAATATCAAATAGCTTAAAAGAAGTTCCAAGTTTGTTTTTTATGCTTTTTAATGTGTCAAAGAATAGTTCTTTAATAAAAATGTCTTTTATTTTTGATATAATATAAACTATAGTTTAGTTTTACAAACTAAAGAATAAAGGTAAATTCTTTTTAACAGTTTACCATGTGCTAACAAATAGTAATATATTTATAGAGCACTGTTGGGGAATCTCCTGGCAAAGGCGGTCGTAAGAACATCCGTAAGCTTCTGGATAAAGAGAGTTTGGCAGAAGCTACAAGAAAAGCAGCAAAAGAAGAAGAGGAAAGAAGGAAAAGAATTTCACAAAGACAGAAATGGGTAAGGCATGTTTTACAACTTCTGGTTGTGCTCTCTTACTCGTGTGTTAATAATAGGCATGTATGGCGTATGAATAATAATACAAATTGTCATTAATTAATTAAAACTGTATCAAGTAATTCACCAGAACGATACACTTTGATGTTACAAATTTATTCTTATATTTATGATTCATCTGATTTTATTGGGTATTATTATATATTATATTACGATTTTATTGATTCATTATTATATTAAATAATTTTTATATTTCAATAATACTTTTGTGCTAGGTTGTTATTCAGATGTTACAACACTTGCTTCCATAATAATTCCAACTATTTTTAAGTAAATAAATATTATAAGTTGTAGTGTGCAAGATTTCTGTATAAGAAACCTTAATAGGTTGGTAAATCAGTGTTTTGTTTTTTTGTAATTCTGATTATCAAACTAGTTTTTAGAGTGTGTCGACAGTCTCACTGATCGTTTTGTTGTCAGTGGAAACAGAATAAGCGACACCAATGAAATCATTAATTATAAAGTTTAATTAGACACAAACAGTAGTTATAAATCAACGAATCACTTTTATTCAATAATTCACCTTTATATTACCCCCAAAACATGAAGAAAAGTCGTTTTCCTAAAAATTTCTGTGTGTCTGTATGTTGCATTTTTTCTAAGGCTGCTGCAAATTCAAACAGAATCAAATACTTTTTCGCATATGTGGCCGAGTTGTAGAGGAATCAAGGCCTGTTGATTTTGGTGAAGATCAGTTAAGGGGGAAGTAGTTTACCTGCAATGTTTTATGCTTGAACAACAGTAAAGTACTTAATTTTGATAAATAAAGTATCCATAATAATCCACTGTAGAAAGGTAGATGAAATATAAGGGTATAAATGAAAAGCGTAGTTGAAAGGGGAGGGCGTAATTTTTTGAAAACTACCTTTTTGATGTTGAATAAAGTACTTCATTTTGAAGGATAAGATACCTTAACAATTACATATAATGAAACTGTTACTCAATAAGACTGTAAATATAAAAAATGCGGTTGTTCGGTTGAGGGCGGTAGTTTACCAGCAATGTTTTGTGTTTTAACAAGAGTAAGGTACTTACTTTTGATAAATAAATACCCCAGAAATAAAGTCATATTAACCCACTATAGAATGATAAATGAGATTTCTATAAATGGAGAGAGTAGTTGAAGGGAGAGGGGGTTATTTTTTTGAAAATTACTTTGCTGATATCAAGAAAAGTACTAGTATTTAATTTTGAAGGATAAGCTACCTTAGCAATTACATATGATAAAACTATTACTCTATGAAAGTGTAAATATCATTAATGGTGGGGACAGGTTCAGGAGGAGGGATGATTATCTGCGTAGTTCAGTTTCTTTATAAGGATAAAGTACCTAATTTTTACAGATAAAGTGACTCGAAAAAAACAGTATATTAAACGACTACCCCATAACAACAAAAGTATCTATGAATAGTGAAAATAATTTGAGGGTTGGGGATATTTTCTTAGAAATATCGAATCGATTTGAAGTAAATGAATTTAAATATAAATCTTAGAACATGGAAGTCATGTACTGTTCTCCATACCAACTTTTAAGAGTTTTTTTTGTATTATTATTTCATTGCTATAAAAAATAACACTCACTAATATCTCCAATGAGATGGAGAGTATATGTATCATGCTTAAACAATAAAGTCTTAATTTCTATGATCACTGATTTTTGTTTTCAATATTGGAGATTAACACTTTGAGTACTGTTGCGTTGAACTTGCTGTCCCCTTGCGTAGCTTGGGGTTAACGGCTGTTCACACTTTAAACCATAGGCTGGGTTTAAACAAAATTTAAGACAATAAAAGTGGACTGTATAAACGGTTTATTATATACAAAACAGATTAAATCATACTTTGCGATTCGGTGCATCCGCACATGCCCGTACGACTGCATATCTAATAATTGAGTTAATTAAAAACTGAATCAGTTGAATTATTCACATATTGACGGCCGTAAATTGAATTTTGCGTAACACGCGTTGAATAGGCTCTTGCCTGTTGGAGCTCCGCCAGCTGACTGCTAGATTGGAAGGGGGGGCGGACCGACATCAGCTCGTCCAGCAATAATGTGATATACAGCCAATGTCACAGGCGAATCATGGTTTGAATACATTTTAAATCTGATCATACTGCCTGTCAAAAATCGAAGATTTCGATTTTTCCCGAGCTTGATGGAGTGAGCAGTTTACTCACCCATGACGCCAACAGTGGCTACATAAATTGGTTGTAACACATAATTGAATACAATACGTAAATTGAATAGAATACATGAATCGCATAAATCACAAATTGAATAGAATACATGATCGCATAAATCACATAAATTGAATGCAATACATAATTGAATAGAATACATAAATCACATAAATTGACTACAACGCATAAATTGAATGGCGTGCATAAATCTAATAAATCACATAAATTGATACAATACATAATTGAATAGAATACGTTAATCACATAAATTGAATGCAATACATAAATTAAATAGAATACATAGATTGAATAAAATACATGAATTGCATAAATCACATAAATCACATGCAATACATAAATTGAATAGAATACATAGATTGAATAAAATACATGAATTGACTACAACACATAAATTGAATGGCATGCATAAATCACATAAATCGAATACAATACATAAATTGAATAGAATACATAGATTGAATAAAGTCCTCTGCAGAAGGCAACATTACTCAGGACCAGAACAATAACACCCCTTCGCATAGAGTGAAACCCATACGAGTGACGACAATCCTTATTCATTGGACACAGGTAAAGCGCACAGCTTATGAATAGGTCGACACAATATACCATGGGAAGTGCGGACGTCAACGACTGGTCGTCGCCTATGAAAACCTTAGTGACCACACCCAAACTCCAGTGTAATGGAGGGGCGTTATCCTCTATAATTATGACCACATCACCCTCCACGAGGTTCCCCTTGGGTGTCTGCCATTTATTACGCTGTTGAAGCTGGTGCAGGTAGTCCTTGTACCACCTGCTCCGGATAGATTGTATAAATTTCTGCAGGAATTACCAGCATCACAGTTGGTTGCATGGAATGGCTAACAGGTCAGCGTCGGGGAGGGCTGTCAAGGTCGAGCCAATTAAGAAGTGTCCGGGAGTAAGGGGCTGCGGATCCCTAGCATCCGATGAGATGGCAGAAAGAGGACGGGAGTTCAAACACGCCTCAATTTGAGTAAGGATCGTGTATAATTCCTCAAAGTTAAGAATAGTGGTGCCAATGGTGCGGCGCAGATGATGCTTGACGCTTTTTACACCACTCTCCCAAAGGCCGCCAAAGTGCGGTGAGGAGGGTGGAATGAACGACCACTTGAAACCTTGGGCAAGTGAGAATATGAGTGAATACTCGTTTTAAATTCCTCAGAGGTAAATAATGTGTATAACTCACGCAAAGTGGAACTCGCGGCCTTAAAATTGGTGCCGTTGTCAGATATCATTTCCCCGGGAATGGAGCGGCGGGCGATGAATTGTTTAAAGGTGACAATAAATGCCTAAACAGTCAGGTTAGACACCAATTCCAAATGAATAGCCTTCGTAGCGAGACAGACAAACAAGCATATGGTATGCCTTTGAGGTAGTCTTGGATCGCTACCCGCCATGACGGAACGCGATAGGGCCGCCGTAATCTACAGCAGATGAAGAAAAGGCTTTGGTCAATACCACTCTTGACGAAGGCAACTGACCAAGTTGCTGTGTCTGCTTGTGGGTTCTGAAGCGAAAGCATTTGATGAACTTACGGATGACAGAACTGACAACAATCTTGCCGTTGACGATCCAATACCTTTGACGAAGAGAACTATGTGTTAACTGAACGCCTGCGTGAAGCAGCCTTGAATGCTCAGCCTCTGTTATTAATCTAGTGAGGTGGGCCTTTGGGTGCAGAATAATCTGATGCTTAGTGTCGTAAGGCAAATCGGAATGTCGGAGACCACCTCCAACCCGAAGTAACCCCGAATCGTCGATGAATGGATCAAGAGAGATAATGTTGCTAGATTTGGATAGATTGCCATTCTTTATCTCAATGATCTCTTTGTGTACATCAATTGAGATTGGCGTATAAAGAAATTTAAAGTGTTGTTTAATTCCTCCCTGGACAGTCGCAGGCCATGTCCCGAACCAGGGGAATTCGATCTCAGATTATAGATAAATCTGAAACAATAGCTGATAACGCGTATCAATCTCTGTATAGTGGAAAAGTCTTCACGTATATCGGTAGCGACGACGCTAGCCATACATTCCAGAATTGGCGATTGTTTTTGTTCAGATCGGCAATCCCGTATGGTGGCCGAATCATTTGTGCTGAATTTGGGGTGGCGAATTGGATCTTGCAAAAGCCATGCCGGACCATACCACCACAATTGGAAGTTCCGCAATTTGTCTGGATGACAACCACGAGATAGAACATCAGCTTCATATCCTCGGACTTCACATGATGCCAGTCAGCGTTATTGGAACCCTGCTGGATTTCAGCCACACGATTGGCGACGAAGGTCTTCCACCTGGAGGACTCACCGTGTATCCACTGGAGGGCAACAATGGAGCCGGAGTACAGGTGGATCACATGAGCAATTCAGTGCATGAATAACCTTTTGAAGTAAACGGATAAGAAGAAGACAACCGCATAGCTCAAGTCTGGGTAGTGTAATTCGTTTTAGGGGGGCTACCCTGGATTTCGAACACAGTAAGTTAGATGAGACATGCCTATTATCATATACAATTCTTGCGTATATGCAACAACCATAACCCTCACAGGAAGCATCCGCGAACCCGTGAATTTGAAACAATCTCATGTATGGGTTAGACTTTATACAACGGTTCACATTAATCTTATTGACTAGATTTAATTTACTATACAATTCTCTCCATTTGGGGAGAAGAGAATCTGATAAGACCTCATCCCAATTCGTTTTTGCTTGCCAAAGCTGCTGCATGAAACGTTTATGTAGAAAAACTACGGGACCAAGTAGACCCAACGGGGCATAAATGCCTGGAATTACCGAAAGAACAGTTCTTTTGGTAAACGCCTCATGGCAAGGTTTGAGTGTTGTCTTATAAACAAACATATCGGAACCGTTGTTCCATAGTAGCCCTAAAGTGCTCATATTTTCGCCCTTGTTTTGGGGTATAGCAGTGCCGCCTTGGTTTATGATTTCTTGGCTGTTGGAAGACCATTTGTGCAGGGGAAACCCATATTATCGAAGTAATTCGCTTACATCCAATCTCAACCGTATGAGCTCATCTATATCATCGCAGCTGGTAATTAAATCATCGACGTAGAAGTCGTTAGCAATAACTCGGCATGCCAAGGGAAACTGATTGAGGTTGTCATTCGCAACCTGGAATAGACACCTGGTAGCAAGAAATGAAGCGCTGCCTGTGCCGTAAATCACAGTCCTGAGCACAAAATGTTTCAACTCCAAGTCGGGGGAATCCCGCCAAAGTATTCTTTGGAGATTACAATCGCTTTAATCGACCAAACTTTGTCTCTACATCTTCTCGATGTCGGACGTTAAGCTATAGACGTGGGTCCTAAATCTGAGTATAATAGAAAAAATATCCTGTTGTATTGTCGGCCCTACCAGTAGCATATCATTAAGTGAATGGCCATTAGTGGATTTTGCGGACGCATCAAATATCACATCTTGAAAACCGCGTGATGGGGTAAGTAGTACACCTTGGAGCGATGAAACAAATTGTCGCTGGGACTGAGTGGTGACATGTGCCCCAGCAGTTGGTACTCCTTGATGAACTTAGAATAGTCATGCCTCAACCCAGGATTCCTCATGAGTTTACGCTCAAGAGTCTGAAAACGCTGTTTAGCATGGGCCAGCGAATCGCCCAGAGCCACATCACTAGCCCTACGGGGCAACCTAACAACAAATCTACCGTCACTATTTCTCAGTGTGTTATGCACAAAGTGTCCCTCACATGACTCATTGGCAGCTGATGGCAAATCAACAGGATACTCCTCGACCCGCCAGAATTTCTCAACCATAGAAGTGAGCCCTTTATTGTCACTTCTCGCAATAAATGACAAAGCACGATAAGGAGATTTGAATTTGAAAGGGAGATTTCCGGATACAATATAACCCAGTCTAGTTTCCTGAAGAATGGGGAAGTTCCCATCCCTGACAAATTTGCCGGGCTTAATCAAAGTAAAAAGAATTGGGCACCCAGCAGAACATCAATGCTCGAGGAAGTGCTGAAGTTTGGGTCAGCTAGGAATATACCCTCGGGCAATCCCAACTGCGCAGGATCAAAAGATTCTGTGGGGAGATTGTCAGTAAGATTGGGCAGGATTGAGCATTGTACGCTAAAATTGAAATTTTCGTACAGCGATTGTAAGGTAATAGTGGTGCTGTGGTGGGACCGACAGGACGCATTGTTGATGCCTGTAATTGGCAACTCATTTTTTACAAGATTCAATTTAAGTTTTTTGGCAAAGCCCTGTGTAATGAAATTCGCCTGGCTACCAGAGTCCAGTAAAATTCTGCAAAGGCAGGGTTTACCAGAATTGTCTAAGGCTTTGCATAATGCAGTAGACAATAGTATGTTCCTATTAGTTTTTAGTTTGAGGGCACAGTAGGTGCCCTGTCCTGTGTGTATTAAGGAGTGATGCTTCTTAGGGGAAGTTTTACAAGTGTGCTTATTTTTACATTTATTTACAAAATGTCCCACCCGCAAGCAGTTAAAGCAGCATTTATTTTTAATTAAAAACTCCTTACCTTTGTCAATGGTTAACCCCTCAAATTGTTTACATGTATATAAGTGGTGGTTAGCATTGCACATTGCACATTGAATGTTTTTAGAATTAGCATGATAGCTGACCACCTTGCCTTGTTTTGAATTGTTTACATATTTTATCAGTTGTTTAGGCATTGCTGAGTTGGCTGCCCGACCACTCTCGGAATCTGCCGCCACGGTTTCCAGCACTGATCTATTGTTTAAAAACTCAATCAACCCTTCAAAATCGGGAAAGTTGTTGTTAGAGAGTGACTCCTACCAACGTTTGGAAGTATTCGGGTCCAATTTCGATGTTAATAGCTGAGTGACAATAAGCTCATAAATATTTATAGGTAACGCCATAACCTTGAGCGCGTTTTTGGTTGCGCTTATTTTATTAAGAAATTTAGATATGCTACCCACCGATTCCCTATCGACAGAATTGATTTTCAGTATATCTTTGACATGGTGGATGGTGATAATTAGCTTATTGTCAAATCTAGTCTTGAGTAACTAGGGCTACGCCATAATTCTCACCGGTTAAAGGTAGCAATTGTATAACTTGGAGCGTATCATCCTTTAATGAATTGTGTAAGTAATGAAACTTTTGTATGTTGGTAAGATCCAAGCGAGAATCTACCAAGTCTTTGAATATGTGTATGTAGTGTTGCCACTCCATAACATTTCCGCTAAACTCCGGGATTTTAATGGGCTCCAGTTGCGTGACATGAGCGAATCTTTCCGCTCTAGAGTCAATAGCAGTAGTTTTAGAATTCTTAGAAAGATTAGTTGAGAATTTTTCTATAAGATTGTGCAGTTTGCACTCGATTATACATAAATCATCTTCGACCTGGATTCGATCGCTATCTGCGTCAAAGACAGCGTCCTCGGACAACTCGAGTTCGGATTGAATTGTGTCATATTTGCACTGGAGCTCTGCCAGCAACCTTAATTTAACATGCAACACGTGGACGTCATTTTTTGTTATGTCAAAAGAATCCGCGAATATATTGATTCTTGTTATTGAGGCCTTAATAATGGCCCTTTGCCGTATGAGGTGTTTGCTTTCGGCCATATTGAGCGTATTAAGACGTGGAACGAGAGTAGAATAAGCAACTCAGTTCTCAGCAATATAACTACGTATTAATAGTTAAATAGAATAATTGCAAACAAATAATACAACATAACATAATGAGTACACAATAGTTCGAAACATTCCATGGCAAAAACGTCTTACTTGAATTTCCACTGACTGAACATGATAAGCTACATACGGTTGTGGAGAGTATCAGCTGATGTCGGATAAGAGTTGACCAGGATGACGTAGTTGCCGTTAATTAGAACGGGTTGTTATCTGTTGATAGCAGCTCGTGACGTCGGATCTCTGCAATACGGCGATATAAAGATGCGTCCGTCTGCCCCTGCGTAGATGCGTCATACCTGTCGAATTCTGTCAATGCTGCATGTAGTAGATTGTCCGGAAGATATTAGCGAACTTATAGAGAACCGCAAATTTACGCATTTGATTTGCAAGTTAAATGATTTTGCGGTTTACAAATTAACAGTTTCAATGCCCGAATACTACTCAGACGCATACAGCTATGATGCACTAATGTCCGGAAACGAGCACGCACTAACTCTCTTACGACACTTAAGGTCCGTCACTCCGAACTGTTCGCAAGTTTTTTACGCACCTTGAAATCGAAATTAAATCCGGCACTGGTGGACCATATGTTGCGTTGAATTTGCTGTCCCCTTGCGTAGCTTGGGGTTAACGGCTGTTCACACTTTAAAGCATAGGCTGCATTTAAACAAAATGTGAGACGATAAAAGTGGACTGTATAAACGGTTTATTATAAACAAAACAGATTAAATCATACTTATGCGATTCGGTGCATCCGCGCGTGCCCGTACGACTGCATATCTAATAATCGAGTTAATTAAAAACTGAATCAATTGAATTATTCACATATTGATGGCCGTAAATTGAATTTTGCGTAACACGCGCGCGGAATAGGCTCTTGCCTGTTGGAGCTCCGCCAGCTGACTGCTAGCTTGGAAAGGGGGGGTGGACCGACCTCAGCTCGTCCGGCAATAACGTGATATGCAGCCGACGCAACAGGCGAATCATGGTTTGAATACATTTTAAGTCTGAACAAGTACCATGGCGTTTGTACATTGACCATCCCCTATGACCAACATTTTTTTTTTAATCACTGTTGTTTAAACATTCATAAATACTCAATACAATTTAATACTAAAAAAATAATTATACCACACTTTTTCCCAGACTTTCCTCTTACGAAAATACTCGTAATATTTTCATTATTGATTTTATATATTGCAACTGAAGCTGTTTAAAAATGCAACATTTTGTGCAATTTTAACCAAAAAAAATTCTGTCAAATATTGTTTATTGATTTTGTAACTAATAATATAGTAATTAAAACAAACACACTCACTACTATCAGTAACACACAAAATAACCTAAGAAAACCCGCAAACCTCAAATAAACAAAAACCACAACTTCCACCTTGAACACACAAAATGTAAACAAAGTCATGACGCTTGCCAACTGTACAAATTATTTCCTAAAAACTATTTTCTTCAGTCAGTGCTGCAATCTGATGGTAGAAACACGAACTAAAATGCCAAATAAAACTTCTGCATTCGTTCTGTGGCGTAATAGTAAGACGCGAAGCGTTTGAAAACATTGAAAAGTGAGCAGCATAATTGTACGCCATCTGTCAAAATAGCAAGTCCACTGGTGGCACAATATTACGCTGTTGGTCCTCAAAGTGTTAACAGAACATCAGTACAATAAGGTTTTGTTTGGAAGCTCTGTTGATACGTAATCTATCATGCAACTTCTCACATCAATAAATTGACACTGGTTTTATAGCTGCTTGTTTTTACGGTCCATGGTTCAACAGTACAATAGTACAACAGTGGTGTGCAACAGTAGATTTTCTATTTCGTTATGGATTTTAGAAAATTTGACAACTTCTTTGTACAGTACTTATTGCTTTTCATTTAAGGGTTGTATAGTAAGCTGTCAAAGATTTCGAGTTGATAAACTTTTGTGTGTGAAATTTTTATAATTGCCACTTATCATTTATAGTAATGCTTCTTTTTTATGTGTTTTTACAAATAACAGGTACATTATATAGTTAGCCAATTTAAAAAAATCTCCCTTTACCAATTTATTTGTAGCCCGTAAGTGGTGAATTGCGTTCAAACAGGCTTTACTGTAGTGAAACACATGTCCAAACTGACATATTGAAAAAACTAACATGTTCAGACTGAGAAAAATGTGAAGCCTCTTTCAAAAGCCACTTTTGTTTATTTGTTTAACAGTTCAATGATGTGTTTGAAATAAAAGAAACTGAAACACTGGAAAAATTAGTTTTGGACTTCGATGAAGAGACCAAAGAAGAAATTATTTCTGTTGACAACACACTTGTGAAGAAGATGAAACCACATCAGGTATGTACAGCTGATTAAATTCTAAGCTTATAGAATTATAATTAGGTACAAATTAAACTTTGAATTTGAATACCTACTGGATCTTTAATCTGTAATATGCCCTCAGTGACAAGTGTTTTTTTTTTTCTTAGAAGTAAAGTGTCTGTATATAAACACTGATAAATATTTACTAAAAGTTATTACTAAAGAAATGTGTACAGAATAATTTTCCCCTATCTTCCTCTCCCTATGTATTCCTTGGCATTATATCATCATTTCTAAATTTTAAATTAATTTAAACTTTTTTAGCAATGTGATAAAACTAGAAAATCACTGAAACATAACCTCACAAAACAGCACTTAACTAAACAAAGCTTCGGCTTAGCTACATCACTGTTCACTGATTCAAGAAGCATAGTGCTCATCACGTCTAGCGGAGGAAGGGCATAATTCTCCATCCAGTTTGCGCGTTTGGTTCAGTTCCCCGAACTTTTGGGTAACACCTCATATGTACCTATAATATAGTATGTAGGCCTGTGTATATTACACATGTCTGACTTATGTACAAATCAACTTGTAACTGGTTGATCAGAACAAAACTCTGTGTTAATATTTATAAATTCTACCTTCCTACATTTTGAGTGCTTGTCCAACGCATTACCTATCCCCAAATATTTATGCTTGCCAGTACCAAAACGGTCATGTTGTGTCATACACTCTTCTCATTCTTTAATTTCCATTACTTTCTTCAATATGCTTTTGTTGACATTACTTTTAATATGTAACTTTATACAGTTATGCATCCCTGTTATCATTTAAGGTTAATCAATGTTAAGCTTAGTGTATTTTATACAATACCACATCAATACCTACATTATTTCCTAATTTTATAAATACAGTGGAATCTCATTAATTCGTCACTCACTAATTCGTGTCCCTCTGTAATTCGTTACTCACTCAACCTTTTTTTCTTTTTCTTAATTAAAAAGCGAGTAACATATGCTCTAATTATAGCCGGGGTAAACCAGAAACGTGCTGATTGTGGCCGGGGTTCTGATAATAGCCAGGAGCACGGACGGCTGCAGAAGGAATTGGTTCCGACATTGGGTATTTTGTACTTGTGTGCATGGCACAATAAATGTTGTGTTGTGTTGTATTGTTACAGCATAACTCGTTTCCGATGATTCAGTCGGATTGCTGATGCCTGGAATAAGTTATGGCCATTTGAATTACAACCAGCGTCTACAAAATCAGAAGGTCTTGACCCATCATCGAAATTGTTAGATATCTGCCAATCCAACTTCAAAAAGTCGTTAGATATCTGCATTTAACGACTTCAAAAATTGGTGTAAAATATACTTACTGGATGTAGGCTACGAAATGTTTTGAGATGAAGAAATTGTTACACACGTATCCACAGAACCTACAGAAGCTAATGATGAAGATAACCAGCCAGTAAAAGGCAGGAAGATAACCTGCAATCTCTCATAAGGAGGCCATTCAATCACTGAGTATGGCAATCGAGTGGTACAAAGGACAAGATCAAGCAGAACTGCCTAAAAGAATACCATTGCTCCAAATACATAAATTGACCCTTGAAAATTACTGTCGACAGAAAAAAAAACAGAAGAAAGTTACAGATTTTTTCACAATCATTAAACAATTTTTTCCACTTACAGTGCTTAACTTGTTTTGAGTTTTGAAAATTTCCAGCAATAAATATGTTTGAGCATAACATTAGTACTGTACATTGCTAGTGTTGTAATAAAACATTTTATATTGTCATTAATGGGTTTGTTTCTTACTCCCTCACTAATTCGTCTATTTCACCCTTCTAATGTGTCACCCTTCGATCCCGCAGACGATGACTGGGTGAAGTTCTACTGTAATTTTAAATAAACCACAGCTGTATCAGGGGAATTCCTTACTTCTTATCATAAACACAAAATTTAAATTTGTAAACCATGTAAAAATTATTGAAGTCATTTAAATTTAACTTTAACAATCTGCACATTTAGACCAGACTGTAATCATGAAACTCTCTGTTTTCTTACTTGATTACAAAACATCTAATCAGGTTTCTTGTCACTGTGCCATGCAGAATTCTGCTCACTATCACAGTACAAATCGTCAATGCATTTCCATGCGTGGCACTCAAAACTCTTTTCTAAGTACGAGAAAAAAATGTCTGTAGCACTCAATGTAATGTTTTGAAAGTAAATATGAATGATTTTTTTTTCAGGCCAAAGGTGTCAAGTTTATGTGGGATTCCTGTTTTGAGTCTATTAAGGAAATCAAAAAGACTAAAAAAGGATCTGGATGCATCCTCGCACACTGTATGGGCTTAGGGAAAACTTTCCAGGTACCAATCAAGTCATACTATTTATTTGTATGTGTAATTATGTTTGTAATTATGATGCTTGTGTGGAATTATAAATGTAAAATATTGCACATTTTTGATGCATATCAGGTCTGTACTATTAAGTCTTAAAGTGGTAACAACTATGCAAGTGAGCATAATAAGTAGGTACAATTTTTGGTTAATACTTTTTTTATGTAGTGTGTGTTAACAGTCAGCCTTGGAGGCTCTGAGTAATTTTTTTTTTTAAGAATGGCAATCACTTCAGGAGATTTATGTACCTTTTTTATAGTAGTGTGTGTTAACAGTCAGCCTTATAGGCTCTGAGTAAATTCTTTTGGAATGACTTCAGGATATTTACGTAGCACTGTAAACCAATCTAAAGTTAACTTATCTGTATCAGCTTGCTGTCAAATGACTTTCATCCGTGATATTTGTCGTTTCTGGGGCTACCTCCTTCCATCATGTCGCTCAATCCCAGTCAGTTGTGGTTTATACTTCTTATTGTTTATGTACATACAGTGTTATGTATTGTTACGACGGTCTACTAGGTCATTGTATGGTACAGTGGAAAACAGAATACGCTACACCAATTACGTCACTAATCACCAGCTTTAATTTTCAGTTAAACAGTTCATAATTAACTCGTACAACACTTCCAGTTAGATTTGTCCACACACAATAACAATGTCTAATAATAGATTTTCACGCAGTTATTAACACAATACTACTTCACTTCGACAACAACACTCAGTCCACACTAGCGAAATCGCTCACGTAACAGAACTGAACAATCCGGCTGCTATGGCTTTATATAGGCCTACTGCAAGCCGCGCCGGTGGCTTAACGCGTATATCTAAGTGTTCCTGGAACTCACTAGAACCACCTACATGAATGATGCAACACAAGCCACACTTGATGGGGGGAGTGGAGAATGTTCTCGATTGTTCGGTACGCTTCTCGTAACACTTCCCCCTCCTTAAGCCTGTTCGTCCTGAGCTATGAAGTAATACTTGCCCAGGCGATCTAGGTGGATGTCCTTGTGAAAGATAATTCTCCCGTCATTCGAATTCGGTCTCGTGTGATCCGAACATCAAGTTCCCAGGTCTTCCGCTCAACCGCTAGTTTTGCTGGAATCACTCCTGTTGCGTCATGTATTGATGACCCAAACACCACTGGCTGATCAAAGTCTGTTTGGTTTTTGTCAGTAACCTCTTGCGTAACTTCGTCTTCAGAAACTTTTCCCCCCGGGCGCTTGTATTAACTCACGAACAAACAAGGGGTTTTCCTTGACACCCATAGTTGGCTTTCCAGTCACTTCTTTTGCCGTTTGACGTATTTGTACTTCCTCTGCTAGTTCTTCTTCCATTTCCGCCTGGAATAGGAAAGGTTCCTCTTGACCAGACCTGTTGACTTCTTCTTCGGCCAGTGCCACTTGCTTGATTGAATGGTTGGCAGACCCTGACATTTTAGCCATGCAAAGCTTTATCTTCTCTTTGCCAACCTTCAGGACATTCTCTCTTAAGTCCACAACGAATCCGTAGGCATTCATAATGTCCGTGCCAGGAATCACTTCATCAACAATGTCTTCAACAAGCATTTGGCGACTAAACTTGAGAAGACCCAGGCGCACACGTACGTCTATCTTTCCTAACACATTGACGGGGCTTCCAGTCACAGTCTGTATTGTACAAGAGCTAATTTGAGGCCGTCAGTTGCTGATTAAGTCAGGGGGCACAATAGACACTGTAGCGCCCACGTCAACTGTAAATGATGTTTGTTTACCTTCCGCAAATTCAGTAACAATCAGTTTTCCACTAGTCTTATGTACCATGGAAACTGTGTGCTGTTCCTGGGCCTTTACTTCTCCAATTGGTGTGATCACTCCCTTCTCTCGGTATTTTCTTCTCCCAATAGTCTACCTGTAGATGACCACGTTTCCCACAGTTGTAACAGTTCAATCTTCTGTCTTTATCCTTTGGTTCAAAAGATCGCTGTGGCGCTGCTGACTTCTTAAACTGTTGTTCTTGAATTGTCTCTTTATTCTGACCGTTGCGTTGTGACAATACTGTGATATTGGATCCGTTTGGCTACAACGTGATGGCATACTTTGATTAATGTAGGTCGCCGACTTGGCAGCTTCAAAGCAGAGAGCATGAACAAGAGCGTCTGATTTATTATCATGCCATGCCATTCTTAACACTTGTTGTAATTGACTATCTCTGATACCATCAATAAACATAATGAGATCGACTTCCGGAAGTCCTCCGATTCTTCGGAATAAGCCAATCTCGTCAGTCGGTCGACATTTGCTTCAAACTCCTGGAGGGTTTCCCCGGAACGCTGTCGCCTCGGTGTAAGTTGTTCACGGTACACTTCACACAAATGGTTGTCACCATACTGTAATTCCAGAGCTTTTGTTAATTTGGCATAGATGTTCTGATTTTCAGGTGGCACTTTCATATTAGTTCTACGGCAGGCCCTTTTAAAGCAAGAATTAGTGAAAGTCCTTTCTCTTCTTCCGTCCATTTATTTAAGCGAGCAGCAGCTTCAAATTGGTGAATATAAGTTGCCCAATGAGTGTTTCCATCAAATGTTGGGGCCTTTGCGTAAACTGGCCCTACTACAGTTAGATTTCTCTGATATTTTGAATCTTCTAAAGTTGACATACTTGTTTTCATAGTGGACACAGATTTTTCTATTTCAGATATTCTGTCAACTTGTTTATTCAGCTAACCTCGTAACAGGCCGAATTTTGCAGTGATATCATCTTGTACGAACGCCTTAATGTCGTCTGCTTGATGACTAAATTCTTCTTTTCGCCGTTTCTCTGGTGTTTCATTTTCACGCTTGCGTTTTTCGTCATATTGTCTTTCTGCTTCTTCACTTTCTTGTCTTCGTTCTTCTTTTTGTTGTTCCTGTGTTTGCCATAGCATTACTCGGAATGTTTCTATCATCTGACTGGTATCCATTGTATTTTTATCAGCTACCACTAACACCACTCTTCTACGAAGTGTCCTCTGTTTCCACTGTTAACCATTCTATCCCAGTTCTGACACCACTGTTATGACGGTCTACTAGGTCGTCATGTGGTACAGTGGAAAACAGAATACACTACACCAATTACGTCACTAATCACCAGCTTTAATTTTCAGTTAAACAGTTCGTAATTAACTCGTACAACACTTCCAGTTAGATTTGTCCACACGCAATAACAATGTCTAATAATAGAGTTTCACACAGTTATTAACACAATACTACTTCACTTCGACAACAACACTCAATCCGCACTAGCGAAATCGCTCACGTAACTGAACTGAACAATCCGGCTGCTATGGCTTTATATAGGCCCGCAGAGGTACAGTACAGCTTTGCCTCCTTACTGCACGCCACGCCGGTGGCTTAATGTGTATATCTAAGTGTTCCTGGAACTCACTAGAACCAAATATCACTATAATATTGACGACTCGGAACACAAAGCTTTTTATAAGTAAAAACGTAAAGTTTTACCTTACAGCCTAAACCGGCTTTCACCTATAGAAGGCTTCATCAGAGGCTGTCGTTAGTAGCGCTGCTCGTCTTGTTGTTGGCGACGAGAAAGTGTTTCTATTCTATCGAGAAAGTGAAACACTTTCTCGTCGCCAACAACAAGACGAGCAGCGCTACTAACGACAGCCTCTGATGAAGCCTTCTATAGGTGAAAGCCGGTTTAGGCTGTAAGGTAAAACTTTACGTTTTTACTTATAAAAAGCTTTGTGTTCCGAGTCGTCAATATTATAGTGATATTTAGTTAAGTAACGGACACGTCATGGACAACGAAATCCAAGAATTTCACTAGAACCACTTAAGTGAATGACGCAACACAAGCCACACTGGACGGGGGGAGTGGAGAATGTTCTGGATTGTTCAGTACGCTTCTCGTAACAGTATTATGAAAAATTCAATGAGTTTCTATTCTGCCTGATTATTTGCTGTAGTAATTGCCACTGGGTTTTTGTTATGTGTGAGATTTCTTTTGAGACGTTTGGTTACATTTCTGATATTTTTGTAAATTGACTGCCTTTTTTTTTTCGTATCGGCCATCTAAGGACCACATGCCAATTTCAGTTCTTTACTCTTTGTCCTTTTCTTTTTTCCAATATTCTTTCATCTTCTCACTGTGTCTCTTCTTCCTGTCTTCAGTCCACCTTGAACCCGCGTTTGTATCTCTCCTACCCTGGACTCCTCCATTTTCAACACTTTTGCCCGAAAAACTTTTCTATCAATTGCTTCTTCTGCGTGTATATTATTTTTTTTCTAAATCCTTTTGGACTTCTTTAATCCAATTTGATGTTGACTTCTTTCCCCACAGATATCTGAACATTTGCTTTGCCAACCTATTGTCGACCATTCTATATAAATGTCCAAAAAATAATAGTCTTCCTTTTCTCATGGTTTCTGTTATATTTTCTATACTTCGATATATTTCATCATTACTACTTAATTTCCAACCTTCTGAAGTTTTTCGTGGCCCTAATATTTTCCTAATAATTCGTCTTTCCAATATTTCTAGTTTGTCTAAATTATAATTCAATGCTAGACATTCACTTGCATGTAGGCATTCTGGCTTCACTGCTGTACTGTAGTGCCTTATTTTCGCATTTTTAGATATGCACTTTTTATTGTAAATATCTTTAGTTTGTAACGGTACAGAATGGTTTGCTAAAAAGATAATAATTTAAATCAGTTTTAATTTTAAAGTAGTTAGTATTCACCTGTGGGGTACCCCATTGTAACCAGCCACACATACAATGTTATTGCAGACTGTTTATGTCTGAAGCCTGTAGCCTGCCCGGCTAGACGTATTATGTAACCACTAGCAAGCAGTCTCTTTGTGAATCACAGTAAAACACTTTGTCACCCCAGTTTGCATCAGACAGTAGCAGAGAACAGTCATTTACAAGTTAAACTTTATAACAGTGGGCTCAGAAATTTCGGTAGGTCGAAGCGGAAAGGGTAGCCTAGACCTACCGAAACGTATTGAAACATTAATGAAGAATACTATAAAGAAACAGTGAGCATGATATAAGATGAATTCTTAAATTAAAGTAATTAGAACAGGGTAAGTGTGGTGTAAGTGAAAGTGCACGGGAAGATGGCAGAACAAGTGGAATAGCGAGAAAAGTTAAGTACAGTGAATGCATTGGCCAGCAAGTTTTTGAATTTTAAAATAGTGTGTAACAATAAAAAATATACGCCGAAATATATTAAATCATAAATTATACTACCAGGACTTACCTGTGCACAATCACAACTACTTACCGTATTAGAATTTCACCAGAAGACCAAGGTCGCCACGATTATTTTTTATAGGCAAAATATCGAAAACCTTTACACTCCACCTTAAATAAAAAGGACAATTTTGCAATCTGACCACCCCCAATTTATAATTCAGAAAGATTCCGGAACGTTTAGACGAATTTTGCAACACAGAAATGAGAACGTGGTAATGACGAAATAACTTAGGCTAACACATGTTCAAAGTAAACTAAATTGCTTTAATGAATTAAGTCAATTTTCATTATTATTAGTACAAGAGAATTAGTTATAATTAATTATTATAGTTACCAGAATTAGAGTGCTACAAAACCAAATTTGAATTACATTTAACTATTCTTACATCTAAGGCAGCCCAATCTGCTCACGCACGCTTCCATACATTTTATACATTACCCTTTATTTATTAAAGTTTATAGATTCCGTTATTGTTACACGAGATACCCGTCCACGAACGCGTTGCCGGCCGAACACGTGCTTAGTCCCGCAACTTCAATGTCCGTATTTTATCACTTTATGATTTCCCCACATCACTGTACCAACTTATGACTGCGATATGTTTATTAAATTCTGGGGTCCCGGTTGGTCTTATTGAATTAATTACATTTTACGAAAACTCGACCAACCAGGCCCGAAACGAAACTGTAGGCGTCTGTATCTGGAGTCGGCTTCTATTGGACTGCTTAGCGTCTCTGACTAATGTAGACTGTTTGGGCGGTAGGAAGTTCGTATCCACGGCCCGTTTGATTTTGTCGTCGTTCAAGCTGAATTGCTGTGGCTTACGAGCTCTATGCATGAAACATAGTAGTTATATCAGCCAAATGTGTAGACGATATTTGTCGCTGCTAGACTGATGTCACTAGCAGTAGGCGGGGCTTAACTACATTTCCTGTAGCTTGGCTGGTTGATGTTACAAACTGTTCATTCCAGCGCCATTTTTTACAGTGCCGGTTGAGTTTCTCGGCGTCCCTACAGCGCACATGCTTGAGATGTTAAGTGCGTGCATCGTCACACTTATGCAAAGTTCTGAGAAATTTAGGGTGGTGCAAATTCCTTGCCTGGTTACACAACAGAAACTGCGTCTTGCTGCTTTGTTCTAACACTGTTTCTTACCACATGTTCTGTTCCAATGGAAATAACGTTTGCACAATATTTTTTACAAAACCCCAAAAATGAAATAAATAAAATACAAATGCCCCATACCCGCAATAAATGAAATGACCCAATTTTGACACGTTACAATACCCCCCCAATGACAATTCTGCTGTCCAAAACAGAAGAAATCTCATTGATAAACCCCGAAGAGGACCGGTGAGGAACTGGTGCCAACAACCCCCTCTTGTTCTTACTCCTCATGGGTACACGACCCCCCTGGCTTGGCGACTATGGACGCGTCTGAACGAGATCACTGGACTTCTCCGTAAGAGATCCCAACACCGAAAAATCGAACAGACAAGTACCACAGCACGCCTCACCTTCTAACATGCTGTAACCCCACTTTAACTTGAGCAGTTAAAAAAAAATTATTATTTATTTCTTTTTTTTTTTTAGAAAACCCTTTTGAGAATTTTTTTTTTTTTTTTTTTTTTTTGTAAAGAGGGGCCACAAGTTAATTATAACTAGGCTTAGGCCTAGAGAAGCCAAAAATGCGCTGGATCCAGTGAGACGGTGTGATGGTATATTGTATAATTACATAAAATATGGTAACGAGATCATAAATATTGTATTTTCCTATTTTTTGACATACCCAACCCAACCTCAAACACCCTATATAGAATTTACGGTGAGTGGACTATATTACAGTATTTGCCAGGATTTGAACTAATTCATGACAAAAAACGGTGTCACATCACAAAAACAGTGTGCAGTTATTGAGATAAGCAGAGCCAAGCCTTCGTTACGTCAGAGGCGGAGAATGTGTTGACAACTACAAACAGCGATGTCAACAATTTAGACAAAGGAATGTGACGTCAATACACCCCACTTCCGCAGATTTCAACCAGAAATTGCCGTCATTTCATCTGCAGCTCTGATTTGAGCCGGCCGGCCGCCCATTCACTTACGAGTGAATTTTAACTTTTTAGACCACTGTAGGTGGTTAATAAACAGTATAATATCAAAATGTATTAAGGAAAGTAATAGTTCGGTTTGGTGTAGCCGTCCTCGACCGATTAAGTCGTTCGTAAACAAGATCGACGTATAGAATCGGTCCCACGACGGTGGGTTACGTGGGTTAACCAAAGGTGTCCCGTCAAGCGCAGTAAAATACACCGATTGTGCTGATATACGAACGAGACTGGCAGTGCGAGGAAGCCAACACGGAAATTGGTGAGAGCGTTCCTTATATATTTTGAATCCTTTATTTCCCAATATATGTTATTGTAGAAATCAATCATTTAACAAATTATTCAAAATTTCAATCAAAATTTAAGGAGCTCCAAAATTTAAATAAGTTGTACCATGATAATGAAAGGGTGAGTGGTTGTGTGCGTGCATAATTATTCTAAGTGCTGGGTTGAGCACCACTATATAAATATAAATATATACATGTTATTATTGTATAATCATTTAAACATATAATCATTAAACTTAATCAAAGTTATTATTACACATTATGTTTTTGGAAGGGTTACAGTTGGTTTTAAAAAATGTTATGTAACAAAGTAAAGAATAAAAAGGGGTATTTCATTGGTAACAATTAGAACAGCTGTTTTGTTATTTCAAGCAATTTCCGTTTCCTATAACTCCGCGTAACGAACTTCTGGCCCATAACTTAGTTAATTGCATAGATGGCGTCCTAGTTTTGTATACATAACCACATTTGTGAGATATATCGTATTTATAAATTCAAAAATAACGTAACAGTACAGATGTCGCCCGAACAGGGACCTTATGTAATATTATGTATGTATATTATTACATGGGATACGCCTAGAAAGAACACGGAAAAAAAAAATTGCTTGAGGTAACAGACAAAATTTTATAATTCGTAAACATAACCCCACAATTAGGTTATACAATTGTATGCATGCGTGCATTACACAATTGCCAAAATGAGTACTAATGACAATATTACGTTAGAAATAGGTACAACTAATGTAAATTTGACTGGCGAGATGGATGTACAAACACCTCAAACTAGTCAGATTGACGAGGCGCATACGCCTGTATCTGTAGGAATAACGAAAGTCAATACATCCATTTCAACTAGTTTAGATAGTAAGCAGGATGAAACTAATGCAATGATACAATTGTTATTAAAACTAGATAAAAAACTAGATGAGCAGAATAACGAAATTAAAGAAATTCAAAGTAGTTTTAAAATTAATTTCCATGAGATGAAAGATGAAATTAAAAGACAAAATTGTCAATTTGATGAGCGAATTAACACAGTAGAAACACGTTGTGATAACATACAGAAAAATACACTAGCCATTGTTGATGACAAGTTCAGTAGTACCATAAATGATTTAGACACGAAAATCGATCTAGTTTATGGCACAGTAAATAAAACGATTAAAAGTCAATTAGAGACAAGCAGTACAGAAATACAACAGAAATGTTTACATTTTGTAGAAAGTCAAGTAGAAGTTAAAACCAATGTGTTGCAAAATCATTTAGAAAACATTGAAATAAACGTGATAGATATTACTAAAAATTTAGAAGCTATAGATAGTACTATGACTGAACATGAGAAAAATACCAAGAGTAGATTTAATTTGTTACAAAGTAAGATTAAAGAAATTGATGACTTAACTGTACAAAATAGTATGGATGTGCATGATAAATATGATATGATTGCAAATAAATTGACCAGTGTAAAAAACGAATTACGGGGAGAAATAAATAAAAATGTTTCAAGCATAACTGATAGAGTAGTAGTACCTAGAGATTTCTATAATGAAATAGAACTAGAGAATTTTAGCCATGAAAACAGAGTAATACATCCCATGCGATTCCTTAATCAGACTAGGGATTATAATCATTTTAGTAGTAGTAGCTGGGAAGTGAAATTAAATAAAATTATTAAATGTTTCAAGGGTAACTCAGTCATATGGGCTGAAGCTCATAGGTTAGAATGGGATTGCTATAATACTTTTGAAAAAGCTTTTAAGGGTAAATATTGGACAGAAGAAGAGCAGGAGACTTTAAGAAGCCGTATTATGGGAACGGGTAATTTCATGGGACGTAACGTTAGTAATAATAACATTACTATTTATGTAACAAAATTGTACAACGAAGCTAAATATTTAGAGCCTCCTATACCATTTAAGTCATTTGTTAGGTATGTTAGTAAGCACTTACCTAGAGAAGTGCAGGTCACTCTGATGACTAAAGAAATAGAAAATCTTGATGAACTGGAAAGGGTATTAGATATACTACAAAGTATAAATGATCGTGAAATGGGTAGACGCCCTATACAACCAAATATGTATAACCATAACAATAATAACAATGAGTTTAATCGACCAAGGCCTTATTTTAATCATACTGGCAATAAATATAATGTTAGAAATGATTTACAGACACCAGGCGGTTGGAGTTGTTCTAGTTGCAGGAAGGAGAATCGGGGTCACATGCAGCATTGTTATTTCTGTAAAGCACCAAGAAATAACCAAGTAAAGCAATTCATACCTGCGAACAGAGGAGCCCCGAGTAACAGAGGAGCACCGTACCACCATCAGGGACCAACACGCGGACACCCTGTGCCATCAACAAGTCATAATAGGACACAGCCGGAAAACTGAAGTCAACAGTGGTAAGTAGGACCCGACCACTGTTCAGGGAAACTCATGAGGTCCGACCCATCGAGAACTTAAAATCCAACGTTATAAAAGCAGACATCGTTGCAGATTTATTGGAGGAGGAGTGTAACACGACATTGGAGGTGAGAGCTGGACTCACGGAAATACAGGTAACAATAGATAATAGAAACTTTAAAACACTTGTCGATACAGGGAGCGAAATTTCAGTAATAGCCGAGAACATTTTAAGTGAATTGAAAGAATTGAATAAGAATATTCCAGTTTTACCCGTAGCAGGGGTTACAGTAATAGGAGTCACGGGGGTACGTAGTAAAAGGGTGACAAAACAGATACATTTAAGCTTCTCAATTGGAGATATGAATTTTGATAATACATTTTTGGTAGTCAAGGGGTTAAGTTTAGACATCATTTTGGGAAATGATTTTTTACAAAGTAATAAAGCTGTAATAAATTTTAAAGAAAAAATTTTGGAGTTAGTGGGGGTGAGCGGTCTGTGAAAATTAATTTTGAAAATGTGATAAATAAAGTTAGAACCACTGGTGTAAAATTGTTACAGAAACAAGTAGTTGAGAATCACTTAGATACTAAAGTAAATTTTTGTATAGAGGGTGAGTATTTAGAAGATGTTGATAATGAAATGAGTAATATTAAGAATGAAGTTTGGGAGATAAGGGCGGATGAATTCTGTAGTGGGGGTGAGGTGATAAGGAGTGGCCAACGTAGAGCGTTATGGCAGGTAATAGAGCAGTTTAAGGGAGTGTTTGCCGATATTCCAGGAAGGGCAAAAAATTATGAATGTATGTTACAGATAAAGGAACACACACCATTCATGCAGCGGAGTTATCCAGTGCCTTACTCTAAAAGACGAGCGGTGCAAGAAGAGTTGGACAAGATGTTAGATAATGGTATCATAGAGAGGTCAGTGTCTCACTACTCAAATCCGTTAGTGGTGGTAATCAAGAAGGAAGGAGGAGTAAGATTATGCCTAGACGCAAGGAAAATTAACCAAATTATTATACCAGACCGAGAATCACCAGAATCTATAAATGAGATCTTTCAAAAGTTTAGTGGCGTACGATTTATGACATCATTAGATCTGACTGCTGGATATTGGCAGGTACCATTAGCAGAGGTAAGTAGGCAATACACAGCATTTTTGTTTAACGGAAAAAATTATCAGTTTAAGCGACTACCATTTGGGCTAAATACCAGCGTAGCTAGTTTCATTAAATGTTTGGATAGAATTTTGAGACCAAAAGATTTAGATTTTCTCACAGTTTATGTAGATGATATTTTAATAGCTTCACGTACATTTGAAGACCATTTAGAACATTTAAAATATGTTTTAGGAAAATTAGAAGCGGGAGGATTAACCGTAAATTGGGATAAGTCCAAATTTCTACAAACGAAGATTAATTTTTTAGGATTCATTATTACATCGGAAGGAATTTCCGCAAACCCGGACAAGGTCGAATCTATTATGCGTTTCCCTGAACCGCGAAACATCAAACAACTTCAGAGTTTTCTTGGGCTGTGCAACTTTTATAGGAAATTTCAGAGGAACTACGCCTACCTAACCGCTAAGTTAAGTGCGGTATTACAGAAAAACCGACAATGGAAATGGGGAGAAGTGGAGCGTGGAGCCTTTGAAGAAATAAAACGCAGATTTAGTGACATGATTATGATGAACCATCCGGATTTTGATAAGATGTTTTATTTACAGACGGACGCCAGCAATGTCGCTGTAGGAGCAGAGCTGTATCAGGAAGATGAGGAGAAAGAACATAAGACAATTGCGTTCGCTAGTCGATCCTTACTGCCAGCTGAAAAGAATTATACGACCACCGAGAAGGAATTACTCAGTATTGTGTTTGCAGTTGGTAAATTCAGAACGTACATCTTAGGAAACAAAACGATCATTAGGACTGATCATAAAGCATTGTCATTCCTCAACACTTGTAAACTGGCTCATAGTCGATTAACCAGGTGGGTACTTGTTTTACAGGAGTACAACTTCGAATGGGAGTACATTAAAGGAACAGAAAATAAGGTACCCGACACTCTATCCAGAGTAGATTGTGAAAATAACAA
The DNA here is from genome assembly GCA_034769895.1 of Magicicada septendecula. Lineage (NCBI taxonomy): Eukaryota > Metazoa > Arthropoda > Insecta > Hemiptera > Cicadidae > Magicicada > Magicicada septendecula. The sequence continues at coordinate 37,503,003 of CM068375.1, read as the reverse complement.
AACAGGTAGGGACTTAAAAGAAATTGAAATTTTTCAGATTAGTAGAGAAGACAGAATCTTTGGAGAGGAGCTGAAGGATATTAACACCATGCAGAGAGCAGATGGTAAGTCTGGAAAAATAATACACAGTTTAGAGACGGAGTTGGATGATTCTGAGTACAATCAATATTTTAAAATCTACAAAGGGTTATTGTTTAAGAAGGTAGTAGGGGGTGAGCGTGACTGGAAATTAGTGATACCCGCAGTGTTGGAAGAGAAAATTATTTGGGATTGTCATATACGATATGGTCATTTTGGGGCTAAAAAGTGTGTAAAGGTTTTAAAAGAATCATGTATTTTCAGAAATATGGAGAGGCGAGTGAGGCAGTTGTTGAGGAGTTGTGATTTGTGTCAAAAGTCGAAGGTGGTTAACTACAGAGTAGAAGGTGAGTTAAATTATATTAAGGTAGATCGACCTTTTGATTTAGTTGCTGTGGATTTGTTTGGACCATTGCCGAAGGGTAGAGGTGGAGTAGTTTATATATTTGTCTTGCTTGACACTTTCTCAAAATATGTAAAATTGTATAGCGTAAAAAGAGCTACCAGTAAGGTATTGAGTGAAAAAATAACTAAAGACTATATGATTAACGTGGGTAAGCCAAAAGTGATTTTATCAGACCATGGGCCGCAGTTCATCAGCGGGAGATGGCGTCAAACCTTAGGATGGGAAGGCATCCTCACGAAGCATACGGCTGTGTATCATCCCCAGTCCAACCAGGCTGAGCGTGTAATGAGAGAAATAGGCAGGATCTTCAGAGCCTATTGTCACGCTAAACACAGCGAGTGGCCGTTGTATGTACGAAAGGTGGAAACCTGGCTGAACAGTACCACCCACGAGTCTACTGGCTATACACCTTATGAATTAGTTAGGGGAACACGCCCCCCAAGAATCTTAGAACAATTATTCGACTATCCAACTGAAGGTAGAACAACTGATATAAACATTAAAATCCGGTTGGCGAATGAACACTTAATTAGTAAGGGTGAACAGAGAAAACGTAGACACGACGCAAGAGGTAAGTGGATTAAGTATAATGTAGGACAAATGGTATTAGTTAAGAGACATGACTTATCGAGTGCACAAGACAAAGAAATTAAGAAATTCTTTCTCTTATACGAAGGGCCATATGAGGTCATAGAAGTTAAGATGCAAAATTCTTATGTATTACAGAACAACGTAACTGGAGAGATAGTAGGAACACACAATGCTACAAATTTAAAGTTGTACTGGTCGACTTAGTTATTTTATATTGATGTTTTATATTTGGAGTATATGAGTATTAATTTAGTTATTGGTTTACAGAAGGGACTATCCCCCATTTTCGGGCGATCACAGATTCACCACCTCTGATCGTGGATTTTGGAGTTTGGGAGGCGGACCATGGTTGGCGGAACTGACGTAAGGAAGTAAAAGCAACGATGGTCTTCCTCCACACAAAATTGGTAGAAATTTGAAAATTTAATCTTATTATTGAACGGGGAGGGGGACCCCTAATTCTTGGGATATATATAAAAAAAAAAAAAAAAAAAAAAAAAAAAAATAGCTATATTTTGGCATTGATCCCTTGAATCTTGTTTTATTCTAGAATTTTATAGAATAAAATTTGAAAATTGTGTAACTTAAGAGGTTAACTCAGTAAGGAGTTATATTTTTTTTATGTAACTAAGCATATCAGAAGATCCATTGTTTTCCTGGAGTGTTAGAAAAGTGATGTTTTGGACTTGGAAAGTGTCTACAAATTTATTAATGTAACTAAAGAATTAACATTTTTAAATGATATTTCAATTTTGATATATCTTAATTATTTATTAAGATATGATTGAATATGATTGAGTAGTTAAAATGTATTAACTGTATTATTAATATATCAGTGTTAATTATTAATGTATTATGTATTTATTTGAAAAAACTTTTTAACATGATTTTATAATAAGTTATGTGTAGGAAGAGAAAAAAAAAAAAATTTTTAAATGGCGTTGTTAATAATATTTATCAGCCAGATGATTAACTGTTAATAATAATAATAATACTAATAATCATAATAAAAGTTTATTTTAAGGGTTATAAATAAATAAATCGATTTATTAAATTTCTTGATTTGTTTTCTCCAAGTTTGGGAGATATATAATTATATTTTATATTATATATATTTTATATTCTTTTTCATATTCTTTTTAATCCTTGAGATTTATTATTTTTATAATTTTTATACTTTCTAATTTTATTTAATATAATTTATAATTTTATAAATAGTAAGCCAACCCAGTGCTTATTGGCACAAACCAGCACTTAGCTAAGGGGAACCATATCAGTTAAGGAGGTAGTGATTCAATAAGCCACTATATTAATATTTTTTATAAATTGTTTCAGTGTTTGGGGTGTGACAGCGGTCCTGAGCTGGCCAACGCGTCAGAGCAGGGGCGTTAAGAGCCTAAGTGGCCTTATGGTGTTGGGATCTCGCAGGAGAAGTCCAGTAAGGTCATGAAGGTACGGTCCTCATCACCAGACCAAGGGTGAGTTATTGTTATTTTTTATATAAAATTGTAAGGGGGTTGTGGCGACTTGTCCTGGCTGATCCCTTTAGGAAGTATGAAAGGGTCAATGAAAGTTTGTGTGCTTCGTCACACCATCTTTCATTGAGGGGGTTTTGTGATGGTACAATAATGGTACATTGTATAATTACATAAAATATGGTAACGAGATCATAAATATTGTATTTTCCTATTTTTTGACATACCCAACCCAACCTCAAACACCCTATATAGAATTTACGGTGAGTGGACTATATTACAGTATTTGCCAGGATTTGAACTAATTCATGACGAAAAACGGTGTCACATCACAAAAGCAGTGTGCAGTTATTGAGATAAGCAGAGCCAAGCCTTCGTTACGTCAGAGGCGGAGAATGTGTTGACAACTACAAACAGCGATGTCAACAATTTAGACAAAGGAATGTGACGTCAATACACCCCACTTCCGCAGATTTCAACCAGAAATTGCCGTCATTTCATCTGCAGCTCTGATTTGAGCCGGCCGGCCGCCCATTCACTTACGAGTGAATTTTAACTTTTTAGACCACTGTAGGTGGTTAATAAACAGTATAATATCAAAATGTATTAAGGAAAGTAATAGTTCGGTTTGGTGTAGGCGTCCTCGACCGATTAAGTCGTTTGTAAACAAGATCGACGTATAGAATCGGTCCCACGACGGTGGGTTACGTGGGTTAACCAAAGGTGTCCCGTCAAGCGCAGTAAAATACACCGATTGTGCCGATATACGAACGAGACTGGCAGTGCGAGGAAGCCAACACGGAAATTGGTGAGAGCGTTCCTTATATATTTTGAATCCTTTATTTCCCAATATATGTTATTGTAGAAATCAATCATTTAACAAATTATTCAAAATTTCAATCAAAATTTAAGGAGCTCCAAAATTTAAATAAGTTGTACCATGATAATGAAAGGGTGAGTGGTTGTGTGCGTGCATAATTATTCTAAGTGCTGGGTTGAGCACCACTATATAAATATAAATATATACATGTTATTATTGTATAATCATTTAAACATATAATCATTAAACTTAATCAAAGTTATTATTACACATTATGTTTTTGGAAGGGTTACAGTTGGTTTTAAAAAATGTTATGTAACAAAGTAAAGAATAAAAAGGGGTATTTCATTGGTAACAATTAGAACAGCTGTTTTGTTATTTCAAGCAATTTCCGTTTCCTATAACTCCGCGTAACGAACTTCTGGCCCATAACTTAGTTAATTGCATAGATGGCGTCCTAGTTTTGTATACATAACCACATTTGTGAGATATATCGTATTTATAAATTCAAAAATAACGTAACAGTACAACGGGACTTGCAATGAAAACTCAAGAATTAAACAATTAACAAATCCTTTTTATTATTCTATCTCATTGCACAATTAATAATAAAATAAATAAACCCAACAGTAATCTATAAATCCCCTTAAATTGTTAATTAAATAAAGCATACTTTCTCAACACGGTCACCTGAAAATAATTATTGAAACCAAGAAAATAATTTGCTATGTCACTCTACCAATGAATGGAAATTGAAACTATAATTAACCTTGAAATAAAGCTTCCATTAAAATATTAATAAAATATAAAATTTATTTTATATGTTCCTGTTAGAATGCTTCATATAACTTAATGAAGATAAATGGTATAGATTCCTAGCTAATATTAATTATAAAAATAATTACTCAAACAAATTAAATAAATTTTAAAGGTGACAATTCATATACTTGTTATAAGGTTAAATAAAATAAATTATTTCCTTAAAGAAATGATCAGCAATGATTAATTGAGATAGAATACCTGTTATAAAAAATGAAAAGGATATAACTACATGACTTCATGTATTAACTTTCTTTTATAAAAAAAAAACATTGTACCAATGAAAACCTATATCCAAAGTTCCCACCAAAAGTACACAAAATGCATAATACTTATAACCCCCAAAATATACACAGAAATATACACACATAACATGTTCCACAATACAAATACATTATACAATAGTATACAACAAAATAGACATACAGGTTGTAATAAATTACAAATTAAATAAATATATGTGTTGATGATATAAGAGATTGTGATTGTGAAGTTCGACTCCGATGTAATCAAGCCCCTCTGTTTGGACTATTCAATTTGTAATAAAATAAATAAGATTGATGTGTGAATCTGTAAGTTGTAAGGTGTTTAATTGGTGTGTAATTGGTGTGGCTCTCGACGTCTTGCTGGCCTGAAACACTTCCTTAAGTTTCCCAGCTGGTCGAGTCCCAATGGTAGCAAGACCGGTCGAGTAGCGTAAAGTTGATGAAGAAATATATATGCTTGGCTTCGCCGAACGTTTCAAAACAAAATTTATTGTTTTGAAGGAAATTTAAAAAAAAATTATGTTTATAAAAAAAAATTATTTTAATTTTATTAATTAATTAATTAGGATCAATTAATTAATATAGGGCTGTGAAGTTTTAAACAGTGTAATGCTCTTCTGAAAATTTTTTATTAAAGTTTTAGTATAATTTAAATAATCTATCACCACTCATAAGACTGTCTGTAAACCAATCGATATTTGTTTACCTTTCTATTTTTTAGGTTATCTTCACTTACGGGTGGTAAAGTCCTTGTAGATTATCAATTAGAATTATATTATTGGTAATTAGTATTATTGAAGAAATAAAGAACTATTAAGTATTGAAAAGTATTAATATTTTATTAAGTAATAGCAATATTGACTCTTATCGATTAGTATCGATTCTCAGGATATCGAAAAAAGTTACAAGTATATGATATAAAAATTATATAGGGTTCTTTAAACAGCCAGTTATTACCAAAGTCAGAGAAATCGGGCTAATATTTAAAAAGTATAACGTTACAATCAAATTAATAGTTATTAATAAACACAGACATTGAATAATAATTTGTAAATATAATAATTGTTTTCACCAAACAGCTGTGATGAACCACGAAGAGGCACTGGAATTGTCAAAGAAAGATGGCTGCCGTCAAGTCGATGAAAATGTTGTTCGTTGCTGCTGCATTCCAAATAATGTATTTTGACGAAATATTTCTGTTCTCGTGTCCGCAAATCTCTTGTTATATGTTGTGTAGTGACTGGTGTAGTGATTCTGGGTTGTATTTAGTGTATCTGTATAATTATTAGTTCAAACACTTTCTCCGATTCCATCACTAATTTGGTTTAATGTATTATACAGTTTTCTAGTGTTTTATGGTGTTTTTCGGAGTAGATTTACATTGTTCTGTGTTATGGAGTGTTACTTGATCGTTTCTGTTATAATATGATAGTTTCAGAAGTATTTTACAAGTCACTCGCGATTTCACAATAACTCACTATACACTCGCTTTGTATGACGATTATAGGTTAGATTATTCACGTTTTCAAAGGTATGTCATGTTAACCGTTCAACTACCAATAATTAACTAACTGTTTCCTCCAGTTTCAATTAAACTCTTAGCCCATATAATATTATCCTTAACATTGTTCAAATATTTTTCACATCCTGTATGCACTTTTACATTTTCACTATATGAATGCCTATACTTTGGTTATTTGTCAATTTTATTCACTAGATTTGATTTAAATTAATCTTTCAGTTCATTCTGGTTATTTTCAGATTAAATAATGCCATTTTATAGTGTTTTCTGTCCAAAAAATAGTAATTTCATTTTCAGTTTGGCATACTCTGAAGAGTCAAAACATCAAAATTTACTTCCTGTCATTATATAAATTCAGCCATTTTATCAGTTATATTTAATATTAATAATCCTATATTGTATTAAAAGGTTCCTATTCCCTTATTTTCTGGTAATTAATTGAATTAGTTGTATTCTGAAACATTATTCTGAAATATATGACTCCCATGTCTAAATTTCTGAGTTTAGTCATTTTATTTTTATTTATAATTCTGAATATAATTTATTAAAATCTCTCTAAACGGTATGTGCAATTATATGGCATGATCTCAAGTTTATTTTGTCTAAACCCCTTTTGTTTATTTGCTTTTAAATGAGTAATTTCTCTGTTTTGATGAAGTTTGGTTTCCATTCTTTTGGCCTATGATTTTTTTTAACAATTTTTCTTACAAAATAATTTACAAACAATATATGATGTGTGATACCCTCTCTGACTTTTTACAAATAGTATTATAAATTAAACATGTTTTCAAATTACACAAAAACAATTAGTATTGGTTACAATACAAACAATAGTTAACACAAAATAAAGAACATTTTTTTTAAATAAATGGTTGTCTTCAAATCAGACATTTTGCAACAAAATTCCCATTTCCAACATGTAAACATGGTTTATAAAAAAGGTTTTGTACTAACTAACATCTTAATTACTCTCTACTATTTACAAGTGGTAATTATTTTTATAGTTCTGATGTTAGTTGTTTCAGACCCAAACAAATGGCCTTATATCTAAAACATTTTTAAACATTCTTGTACTATATACATTAAAACCTTATATCTATATTCTTATTTCTAACTATTATTATAAGTAGGATTCTACAGTTTTTATACAGTCTTTTATACCTTGTCTTTGGGGAATTGTACCCCGTCATTAACAAATAAATAGTATGAACCGTTCAAAAAGCACTATGAAATCTGTTTTTCTTTTTTCATGTAAAACAAAAATGTTATTTTAAACAGATTCATGTCTTATGAACAACATATTGTCACCGTACATATTTTAAGTCATTGAAAAATGCATATTTCATTGCATCCAATGTTTGTGATTGCCAAGAATGAAACACAAGGTTCATTTTTTATAATACCCAAAACTATCACTGGTTCACTTTGCACTTATATATTATGTTAATGCTAAATGGTCGTATAGTCTTATTAACATAATAAATTGGTTAGCGTTTTTCAATGGAGATTTGTTCCATGGGTACTATATTATTGTTTCATCTTAGTTCACAGGAAACTTTTACTTTGTTCACTTCTCTCTCTTAAATTTATATACATGTGGTTTTTATTTCGTTATACTTTTGTTTTTAGATATATATATTTTGGGGATATAGGGATTTGGGTGTCTTTTATAAGAGCATGACGTCTTCTTCAGGATGCTGCCCTCTTCTTCTTTCTTCAGTCTTCTTTTCTCCTGCCTTCTGGGACTGGTATCTTCTCCATCTGTTCTTGATGCCATCAGGTTTCTTGGGATCTTCTCCATCTTCTTCTTTAATTCAGAAATACACAACCTGTATTGGTTGATCTTGGCTTATTTTAGGGTTTCTCTTTTATTTATTCTCCCTCGTTGTGGGTTTGGTCATATTGTGTACTGCTTTGTTATTTACTATTTTACCTTCCTGGGTTATACCTTGAAAACCTTTGGTTATGAGACTGGTTTTGGATGACTCATCACTAGTAACTCCTTTTATTTTAACTAGTATTTTCTTTATAATAATGATTTCTTTCCACAGTTGCTATGAATTAATCTTTTTATATTAAACTTAGTGCTTTCTTCCAAATTTAGATATTATAACTTCATTATTCTAATGATCAATTGCCATTCAATATTATGCTTATATCTGTCATGTTACAGATTGCTCCCCTCCAGAAGTAATTATTTCAGACATGTTTATGGATGAAATAATTTCTTATGATAATTTCATCATTTCTTATAATTCATTTTCTTCTCCATTTTTATATCGACTTTTTTATATTAGAGTTTTATTAATTTTATATATATGGTTACTTGTCTTACTACTGATCCTTTTCGGATAGTTAGTGTCTTCTGAGATATATTATAATTGTAATACATTTTCTTTCTATATCAACTTCGTGTTGTATCCTTGGGATATTAATTCCCTAACATTCCCTATCACGTGGGCTGGGGCAGATCAGAGGGGCACTGTACGCTACTTCTCTGCTGGCCATACACCACTTCTATAAATTGAGTACAGGGGCATATCCATCCCTGCTCAAAAACATAATGCTGCTGGAATTATCTTCAGTCAGTCATCGAATAAATAAATAAAAAGTAGTCTCATTTTCGACTAATAAAAATATCTTTGGATTCTCCACTTCGTAGTCTCTCAGATTATCTCACATTTTCTATCTTAATAAATCTTCATAATCATTATTATACTCATTACATATATATTTTTCCAAAACTCTTAACTTGTCTGATATATTTAATTTAATTATGGTTGAAAACCTTTCTTTTAATAATTCTGGTTACTGTTTACAATGTAACTCTCTTTCTTCTCCATCTGAATTCTCTTTATACTTTCTTCTGGTTATTCATAGTATTAGCATGGTCTCTATATATAGTCTTTCTTATTCATTATTTGAATGGTCTTATTATATTATATTTAATTTTTTAATATTGTATCTTTACATTAGATATACAGGTTGTTATATTGATCATTTTATTTAAACATTTTGGTTCTTTCCTTTCTCTTAGAAAGTTATTAATCCGCCTTCGCATTCATTAACATTAATTCATTTATATCATATTTCATGTGGTATTTCTTCTCTTTGCATTTCATATAGGTTTTATTATTATTATCAGTCCAAAATCATCTTCTCCATATGTTTGGTATGAGTTGTTCTTCTTTGCTCTTAATTAACGGTTTTCATTATCGTTTCATAGGTAATTAGTCTCTTTGCTTCCAAATTTTTTCCTTCTCTGGCATATTACACTCTTTTTTGTTAGTCTTCTCTACTCCTTCAAATGCTATTGTGAATGTCTAGCATTTATTCTGGATTAACGTTAACTCTCTTTTCTGAATTAATCACTTTATTTTCTTCTCAATTCAATCATAATTGACACATAATTATTTTTTGGAACTTGGTTAGTTTTAATGTAAAATTCAAACTATTCTTTTTATTTAATTGAAAAATATTTCTCATAAATCCTTGTAATATGTTGATCTTATCTTGTTTCAAAGTTCTGAAGTTCTATCAACATTCAAATTCTGTTTAATTCATTTATTCCCAGAATTGTTTCATTCAGAAATGTTTATAGTACTGTTATCTTACTATTATTTCTGAATGTTTTGGCATTTTTCCAAAATCAAATTCTTCTTAATTATTTACCATAAAGTTTTCTCACAAACTTAGTTATAGTAAGTTGGTCTTACTTCATTTTTAAATTTTTCGTATAATTAAGTTCAAAATTCTCTCTCTTTCTCTTTCTTCCATAAAGTTTTGTTCTAAATCATCAGGTTGTAGTAAGATGTACTTACTCAATTTTAAATTTTTATAAAATTATATTTCAATTCAAAAGTCTTTCTTTTCCTTTCTTCCATAAAGTTTGTTCCAAAATTATTAGGTTGTAGTAAGTTGTTCTTACATATTTAGAATAAGTTATATTCAAAATTCTTTCTTTTTCTTTCCTCCATAAAGTTTGTTCCAAAATTATTAGGTTGTAGTAAGTTGTTCTTACATATTTAGAATAAGTTATATTCAAAATTCTTTCTTTTTCTTTCCTCCATAAAGTTTGTTCAAAAATTATTAGGTTGTAGTAAGATGTACTTACATTATTTTTGAATTTTTTTTAATAAAAATTCTAAATTCCTTTTTCTTATAATTCTCCAGAATGTTCTTTTCAAAATATTAGGTTGTAAGATGTACTTACATTATTTTTGAATTTTTAAAATAAAAATTCTAAAACTCACAACTCATTCTTCATAATATTTCTTCATAGAAGCTTGATTGTACACTCCTTTGATTTTTCCTGAAACGATTTCCTTCAACTCATATGTATTGTTATGCTTATCATTTACCACAACATATGGGGTTATATTGTACTCTACACTGGCCCATATTATTTATACTTTTTTAAATTGACCTCCACTTTTTCTTTTCTTATAAATTTTCTTTTCTTTTATATACCCAGGAAGATGGACGATTTTCTTTATATCGTTCCATTGCTCATATTTTTATTTGTCATGTTCATTTTCTTAAATAGTCTTCATTCATAAAACCCAGTTTTGTTTCTATGTTTATTCTTCATATCATTTCCTTTCAATGATATTTATTTCGTCTCCTTCAACGTTGTTTTTCGCCGTAGTCGGTTATCATGATCCGTCCCTTTTCTTGATGTCGTGTGGTATTTGTGTCAACCAGGGTCCATCATCTCAGTTGCTCTTATAAAATTTACCCTAGGGCGCGACACTCGGTTATTATTACTGTTATTATTTTTATTACTAAATTTATCATGATAGTAATTTCGGTTAGGTTGGTAAGGTTTGTCGTCATTATTGTTGGGATATGGATTTCTCTGACTATATGGAATATTATTATGTTGGTATAAATTGTTTCTATTGTATGGATAGGGGTTGTTATCCCTAACGCCGTGAAAATTACTGCTAAACTGGTCATTACGCGGCGGGTTGTTAGGGCCGTAGTAATTATTGGGCTGGCTCCCTCTATCATCATATTGTATACACCAATACTTTTGTGGTCCATGTTTTGTATTACCTGACAAATATATGTGAGGATCTTCATCTGGGTTATCACTTATTATTTGTTTATCTGAAACACCATAAGCTGGTTTACCATCACATATCCACTCTGAAGTAATATATTTTAGTCTAACCGTACCCTGGAACTGTCCTAAATGGCACGCTAATGGAATACATTCTGGTGATTCACCTGTGCCGTCATTACAGTCTGGTACGATATCACATTTCTATCTTTCTGAAATCCACTGTCCAGTCTTGCGCTGAAATTGATCTGGTTCACATGTTGTATTCTGTTTACCTCTGGTCCTTTCCCATTGGTAGACTACTGTCTTGTGGTAAATTATTTCTGAAATTACTTCGATTCTCCTTCTATAATTCCTGGAATTCATTATGTCTTTGTCATAGGTAATTGGGATATTATTGCCATCAATTAACCCATGATTCATCATCTCCAACTCTTCCTTAGTTTTTATCAAATTTCTTGGATACATTCTCCTTTTCCTTGGTTTAATATCTTCCTGGTTTCGGTTAGTTTCAATTTCAGGTACTACCATTACTAGTTCCTGCGTTTTGTCATTTAGTACTTCTTCTGGTTCTGGTTGACTATCTTCCTGCGTTTTATCATTTATTACTTCTTCTGGTTCTGGTTGGCTATCATTTTTTATTTCTTCGGTCTTCTCCTTTCTTAATTCTTCCCTTTTTAATCTGTTCTCTCTTATCTCCTTAATCCATTTTTGATGCTCCTCTTCCCTTTTCTTATCCGTTTCATCCAGTCTCTTCATTCTCGACTCGTGGCACTCATCCAGTTTCTTCATTACCGACTCGTGGCACTCATCCATTTTCTTACTCAAGTCTTCCTTTGTAGAGTCCAATTTCTTATTATTTTTGTCCATTTTCTTTTCCTTGATGTCCTCTTCCGGCTTCTTATTGATATTGTCCAGTTGGTCACCCAATTCTTTTTTCAAGGATTGGTTGCTCTCCTCTTCTTCTCTTTTTAATCTGTTCTCTCTCATTTCCTTAATCCATTTTTGATGCTCCTCTTCCCTTTTTAATCTATCCTCTCTCATTTCCTTCATCCATTGTTGGAACATTTTCCTTATCTCAACCATTTCTTCTGGTGTAGGTTCTTTCATTTTGCTTGTTGTTGTTCCCTTTTTATTGTCTTTCTCTGACTCTGTAGCTGTTGCCTAGCTCCAACTAGTGATTGGGCAGAATGTATTGGCCTTCCAATTGCTAATTAAAGCCCCACGTTGGGCGCCAATTTGTAATAAATTACAAATTAAATAAATATATGTGTTGATGATATAAGAGATTGTGATTGTGAAGTTCGACTCCGATGTAATCAAGCCCCTCTGTTTGGACTATTCAATTTGTAATAAAATAAATAAGATTGATGTGTGAATCTGTAAGTTGTAAGGTGTTTAATTGGTGTGTAATTGGTGTGGCTCTCGACGTCTTGCTGGCCTGAAACACTTCCTTAAGTTTCCCAGCTGGTCGAGTCCCAATGGTAGCAAGACCGGTCGAGTAGCGTAAAGTTGATGAAGAAATATATATGCTTGGCTTCGCCGAACGTTTCAAAACAAAATTTATTGTTTTGAAGGAAATTTAAAAAAAAATTATGTTTATAAAAAAAAATTATTTTAATTTTATTAATTAATTAATTAGGATCAATTAATTAATATAGGGCTGTGAAGTTTTAAACAGTGTAATGCTCTTCTGAAAATTTTTTATTAAAGTTTTAGTATAATTTAAATAATCTATCACCACTCATAAGACTGTCTGTAAACCAATCGATATTTGTTTACCTTTCTATTTTTTAGGTTATCTTCACTTACGGGTGGTAAAGTCCTTGTAGATTATCAATTAGAATTATATTATTGGTAATTAGTATTATTGAAGAAATAAAGAACTATTAAGTATTGAAAAGTATTAATATTTTATTAAGTAATAGCAATATTGACTCTTATCGATTAGTATCGATTCTCAGGATATCGAAAAAAGTTACAAGTATATGATATAAAAATTATATAGGGTTCTTTAAACAGCCAGTTATTACCAAAGTCAGAGAAATCGGGCTAATATTTAAAAAGTATAACGTTACAATCAAATTAATAGTTATTAATAAACACAGACATTGAATAATAATTTGTAAATATAATAATTGTTTTCACCAAACAGCTGTGATGAACCACGAAGAGGCACTGGAATTGTCAAAGAAAGATGGCTGCCGTCAAGTCGATGAAAATGTTGTTCGTTGCTGCTGCTAATTTGGTTTAATGTATTATACAGTTTTCTAGTGTTTTATGGTGTTTTTCGGAGTAGATTTATATTGTTCTGTGTTATGGAGTGTTACTTGATCGTTTCTGTTATAATATGATAGTTTCAGAAGTATTTTACAAGTCACTCGCGATTTCACAATAACTCACTATACACTCGCTTTGTATGACGATTATAGGTTAGATTATTCACGTTTTCAAAGGTATGTCATGTTAACCGTTCAACTACCAATAATTAACTAACTGTTTCCTCCAGTTTCAATTAAACTCTTAGCCCATATAATATTATCCTTAACATTGTTCAAATATTTTTCACATCCTGTATGCACTTTTACATTTTCACTATATGAATGCCTATACTTTGGTTATTTGTCAATTTTATTCACTAGATTTGATTTAAATTAATCTTTCAGTTCATTCTGGTTATTTTCAGATTAAATAATGCCATTTTATAGTGTTTTCTGTCCAAAAAATAGTAATTTCATTTTCAGTTTGGCATACTCTGAAGAGTCAAAACATCAAAATTTACTTCCTGTCATTATATAAATTCAGCCATTTTATCAGTTATATTTAATATTAATAATCCTATATTGTATTAAAAGGTTCCTATTCCCTTATTTTCTGGTAATTAATTGAATTAGTTGTATTCTGAAACATTATTCTGAAATATATGACTCCCATGTCTAAATTTCTGAGTTTAGTCATTTTATTTTTATTTATAATTCTGAATATAATTTATTAAAATCTCTCTAAACGGTATGTGCAATTATATGGCATGATCTCAAGTTTATTTTGTCTAAACCCCTTTTGTTTATTTGCTTTTAAATGAGTAATTTCTCTGTTTTGATGAAGTTTGGTTTCCATTCTTTTGGCCTATGATTTTTTTTAACAATTTTTTTTACAAAATAATTTACAAACAATATATGATGTGTGATACCCTCTCTGACTTTTTACAAATAGTATTATAAATTAAACATGTTTTCAAATTACACAAAAACAATTAGTATTGGTTACAATACAAACAATAGTTAACACAAAATAAAGAACATTTTTTTTAAATAAATGGTTGTCTTCAAATCAGACATTTTGCAACAAAATTCCCATTTCCAACATGTAAACATGGTTTATAAAAAAGGTTTTGTACTAACTAACATCTTAATTACTCTCTACTATTTACAAGTGGTAATTATTTTTATAGTTCTGATGTTAGTTGTTTCAGACCCAAACAAATGGCCTTATATCTAAAACATTTTTAAACATTCTTGTACTATATACATTAAAACCTTATATCTATATTCTTATTTCTAACTATTATTATAAGTAGGATTCTACAGTTTTTATACAGTCTTTTATACCTTGTCTTTGGGGAATTGTACCCCGTCATTAACAAATAAATAGTATGAACCGTTCAAAAAGCACTATGAAATCTGTTTTTCTTTTTTCATGTAAAACAAAAATGTTATTTTAAACAGATTCATGTCTTATGAACAACATATTGTCACCGTACATATTTTAAGTCATTGAAAAATGCATATTTCATTGCATCCAATGTTTGTGATTGCCAAGAATGAAACACAAGGTTCATTTTTTATAATACCCAAAACTATCACTGGTTCACTTTGCACTTATATATTATGTTAATGCTAAATGGTCGTATAGTCTTATTAACATAATAAATTGGTTAGCGTTTTTCAATGGAGATTTGTTCCATGGGTACTATATTATTGTTTCATCTTAGTTCACAGGAAACTTTTACTTTGTTCACTTCTCTCTCTTAAATTTATATACATGTGGTTTTTATTTCGTTATACTTTTGTTTTTAGATATATATATTTTGGGGATATAGGGATTTGGGTGTCTTTTATAAGAGCATGACGTCTTCTTCAGGATGCTGCCCTCTTCTTCTTTCTTCAGTCTTCTTTTCTCCTGCCTTCTGGGACTGGTATCTTCTCCATCTGTTCTTGATGCCATCAGGTTTCTTGGGATCTTCTCCATCTTCTTCTTTAATTCAGAAATACACAACCTGTATTGGTTGATCTTGGCTTATTTTAGGGTTTCTCTTTTATTTATTCTCCCTCGTTGTGGGTTTGGTCATATTGTGTACTGCTTTGTTATTTACTATTTTACCTTCCTGGGTTATACCTTGAAAACCTTTGGTTATGAGACTGGTTTTGGATGACTCATCACTAGTAACTCCTTTTATTTTAACTTGTATTTTCTTTATAATAATGATTTCTTTCCACAGTTGCTATGAATTAATCTTTTTATATTAAACTTAGTGCTTTCTTCCAAATTTAGATATTATAACTTCATTATTCTAATGATCAATTGCCATTCAATATTATGCTTATATCTGTCATGTTACAAGGTCTCTTGCCACGCCCTTTTTATATTACCCTTCTGGTGTATATAAATTCTGACTTTTTCTTTATAACAATCCCAGTTAGGATTAGAAATTTACTTTTATTATTTTACCCTCATGGTGTGGGTTGATTACACATCAGGTGTATACGATAATGTTAAAGCACACAGTAGTCCCCAGGACATAATAAAATTGAAAACTAAGTGCCTAAGTGGCTAAGTGGCTAATTACAGTGAGAAATTAAAAATATTGAATAATGAACGCCCCCCCAGTTATCATAAATAATATAAGGAATTTATATATACGGAAACAGGGCCAATTAATAAAAATAGAATTATTGCATAATATTATAACCTTATGAAAAATACACTTGGGTCAGAGACGGACATGTTAAAATCTTGATGATTCAGCATTCAACTTGTCTCAACAAACAAGTTGAAAACTGTATCGACAGGCACTGCTTGGTTGAAACTTGTTGAAAATGCACCTCCCTCCCCAGTAATTCTTTATAGAAAAAGAATTAAACTGATTTTTAATTAAGAAAAAGTATCTATGTATACCACTGAATTGAACCTGATAATTACTAATAGCCAGAAGGACTTAGAATCTGTAAAGAAACCCCTATAATGAAATAAATGGAAAATATATTCTGAATGTGAACTATATAATACATGCCAGTCCCTGGCTGACAATTTTAGCAGAAATACATTGGAATTTACAATTAATTTAGCACCCAGTCCACACACTAAGCTGTCCCATCAATTGGGAATCTAAATAAATGTTTAAAACTTGTAATGTTATAGTTGACAGATGTATATAACTGGTCGCTGGGTATGATTGAGTGTTGACTCTATGTGTAAATAATAATTGGATAGTTATCACCTGATTTCAGCCATGAAGGGTATTTTGGAGTGACAAACTTGTGGCCAACATTATTAGGTGTTAGTGTGGTGGTCCAAATTCCTCCGGTAGCGAGGAGCTTATGGTTTTCATCGTTCAGCTATGTAGTGGTCTTTTTCTCGTCGACATCGATGGACCCTGATTACACATTATATTTTTTTAGTCAGAGACCACAACAAAAATGCCCCACTAAAGTCTGCACACCCTCCAAAATACATATATAAAGTCAACATAGTTATTGATCTATATCATTAAACTTGGTAAAATTTATATGGCTAACATGCCTTATTTGAAAATCTTTACAACGGTTATTCTTTATAACATTAACGTCACCTAATGTGAGTTACCTTGTTTACAATTTAACAATAAATTATGGCTTTGTACCATCTCATAAACTTAATTCTTAGTGTGAATATGTAGGTACCACGTAGTTAAGATTTGTTTCAATTTCCTAGTTTTTTACTACAGAAAATAATATGAACTGGACATCATTTACTTTTAAAACGTGCCTGAGTAAGTACCCAGATATATATATAAAGCTTTACTATTAATTGTAGCAAAACTTTATACCACTTAAATCAACTACGCCTTGTTAAAATAACCTACATTGATGTAACACGTATCTCATTACATCGGTGTTAAATCACTTTTAAACTTAATTATTTTGTGGTCAATGTACTTTGCTTTTTAGTGCCGAGATTCTGACACTTGAATCAATATAGTTTTATTAGATTTTAAAAACTTTACATCAAACTGTATATTGCACAACGCATGATTCAACAGGTGATCAGATTGGCACTTACTTAGGCTTACTAAAAAAACACAGTTTTCTCCAGTAAAATATTGTTGTTAATTGATATGAAAGTAATTTGAGAGACTTACCGCAGCCGTTTAGATGTGATTATCTAGACATAGTTTGAAGACGTGTAGTGTAGAAAATCATCTCTCTACCGGAGAGAATATACCACGAGGCGACCACTTAGAATTCCAGGCAGCGACAAGAAAAGGAACGCAGTTGGTGAAACACTTCGACAGTCATCCGTATTTAACGACAGGGTGCAGCACCGATCAAGCTCTAACTTTACCGGTAGTTTTTCCTATCCACGGGTAGGGCGCAGCACTAATTACTGCTTTAATTCTGTACTGCCTATAACCACAAGCGGTGTATTCATGGCTTTCGCGCCGTCTTACCGCTAGATAGCAGCCCACTCTCCGCTTGTAATTTAACTGAAACTACGCTGAGTGTTCGTGACTCAGCACAATGCTACCCCCCAAAATCCTCAATCCCTGGCTTAGATTATGCCAGATCCTCCACCGATATGTTTCCCCTTTTATGCAAGCTGGGCTGCCATTAGCAGATACTGGGCTCACACACACTCACATTACATACTGACATTATATATTATAAAATTGACAAAATTTGATTCATAAATTTTGTATAAATTCTAAATTATTCTCTTCCTTGTTTTCTGTTTTTATTTAAAATAAGCTGATTTAAACATTTCTTATAATTAAGAACATCCTTAACCTAACATGTGATCACTTATAGTCTAACAATACAATTCAATGCAATAAATCAATAAAAATAAACAAGGTTAGTACACAAACAATAAAATAATCAACGTTTAAAATTATTCATTAGCTGGCAGGCGCAAAATCATTTTTTTTTTTTTTTTTTCAAAAAATTCTTTTCCAAAAAATTTTAAAATTAAAAAAAATTGAATTTATTAAAATGTTTCCTTTACATATAAACATTGTTTAAAATTTGTCTAAATTGATCAAACAACACAAGTTGAATTGACTCCTATACTATTAACTTACATGACCTCACTCTCAGCTGATCAAAACTAGGCCAAGTCCACAACCTTGACCTACATGTTATGTACAAGTTTTATCTGAAAATACATTTAACATCTGTAACATTCCAACTTGAAACACAAAACATAATAAAATAAAATATTTAAACTAACAAAATATGATTATAAATAATAAGCAAATTGACATTTAAATTATTCAAAATAAACAATTCTTAATTTTACATTATTTCCACATTCTATCAAAATTTTGCCACTGGTTTTCAAATAAAAAATTTTATATTTTTATTATAAATCTCTTTCTTTATTTAACAATCTTATTCTCCATTACTTTGGGTGATTTAAACATTTATCTCCTTTAATTTACTACTTGATCCGTATACATATATAATCTTTCTCTCTCTGACTCTAACCACTAACAACTTCAACTCCCAGGACACCCATCTCTATCAAAATATCTATCCAAACACTCTCTAAACCCAACTTATCATTAAACTCAATTCGCCACCTTCTCTCGATATATATAAAAAAAAAATACTCTCTAACCCTTTGTATTTAGGATACGTGTTTCCCCCCCCCCCAAAACTCATTTCCCTTATCTGGCCCCTGGATTCTACCTAAGGCGACCCCGTTCCCACTAAATCGTTCCCATCCCGTCCCAACTTATCATTATGTTGCGGACTCCTACATTACACTACCCCCTACTACAAAATTGCCATCCCCAAAATCTCAATCTTATTACCTCACTTCAACTACAACAAAATAAAAACATCAATTATAAACAACAATATATCGCTCAAAACTCTACATATATTCTCCATAACTACTGTGTCAACATCAATACTTCTCAAAATTCTATAACATATATTAACTCAAAACACCATTACATTATCTTCATCTCTACCATTTCAACTTTAACTTTGACTTCAACTTGGACTGTTCTATATGTCCCATCAAATATTCATCACCCAAAAACTATCTTTTATTAACTGGCATAAATCATTACTGTACTTCTCACTTTATCAAATTACTTTTCTCATTACTTTAAATAGCATCTGTAATCCATCGAAACATTACATTAAACATTAATTACTTGGAACATTTATAAACCAATATACCAGTGACATATGAAAACACATTTCAAAATTGAACAAATTACATGAAATATATATTTATCAGTACTTACTTCAACCCTCATTGTTTCCTCTCTCTCTGATTCTGATACTTTGTGTTAACCGCCTGCCAGACGGTTTAATTATTTACTTAGTTGCAAATATACACACATAATGAAGACACATATTGTTATGAATGCTTATATCGAACCTACGATAATAAAATAATACATTTAAAATTATAGCATGAACACCTTATATTGAATGTCTGAGCGTATAGTTATTTAAACAGAACACAAGCATTTCTTACTGGATCAAAATTTGAATTAGCAAAAAACTTTTTATGTTGTAAAATTTAAATTCGTGGCTCCTCTGAGTCACCTCCCATCCACACACTCTATTGCAAATTATGTAAGGCTGTGGCGCCCCCTCGCTTTCACAAAGACGGCATATTTTGGAGTAGTTTGAACTCTCCGTGTCTTTGTTTCGGCTGTTACATTTAACGTCTGAATATCAGCACATTCTTGGCTATAATTAAACGCCCTTAAACGGGTCTACCACCTGGCCTTGCTGTTCCTACTCAAACAGAGTGGCAGCCGCTGTTCCATAGTACCTGGATTTCCCCTAATGTCACCCCCCATTTAATTTCTACTATATACCAATTTCAAGTCAGCTATGGTCAAGGGACTTGATATGACCATAGCTGGCCGCTAGCCAAATCCACGATTAGTGCTGGTAAGGCAGTAATCGCCCGAAAAGTCGGGGAAATCTAACTTCATTTCAATGCCTGCTACACTCATCATTACTATGTGCGACACGAACGTCTGTCAGTGTGTAAATTGAGTTTACACGAAAAAGGTGTGTCGCACATTTTCGCCATTTTGGCCTCCGATGGAGGTAACACTCTCTGTTACCCCCAACCCATTTCGCTATCTACGAGAGCACAGGCCACCCCCGCAATAGCAACTTAATAACTAACTAATTAAATTTTTATATACATTCTAATATAATATTTTCATCAATAATCATTTAACTCATTCATAACTTTCTACCATTGGACTTTCTTAAAATTTTCAAAATTTATTATTAATAATCAGTATATATCATTTTTCATTTATTATTAAATTTTTTAATTATCCTTTTTTATTGAACACAATTATTTCAAATAATCTCACTATTGAATTAAAATCTTAGTTACACCTGTAAACATTTTTATTATACATGATTCATACTGTAAAAGTTCTATACTTACAGTCCATTTAAACATGATATACACAAAACATATATATTCACCATACCAATACTTTCACCTCACTTCTGAAACATTTAACACAAACATTAATTTAAATCAAACAATTTAGTCGTCTATTACCAAATTTCCATCTCGTAAAATAATTTAAATTCGTTAAAAAAATATTTAATTAATTAACATTTACATAATCACTCAAAATATTTAAAACATATCAAACTGGTTTAATTAAATTAAGTACTGAAAAATACAAGTTTCATTTCTACCAAGACCATTACCATTAACCAATTACTGTTTTCAAATTTAATGTTATTATTTATTTAAATTGCAAAGTATTAATTTTATTATTATCACTTACCTATATACATACATTGTTTAGCTGACCTTCTACAATACACATAAATAAATGCACTACAATTATTTACAAACTTTAGTTATCCACTGTTCAGTTTTTTCCATACTTCATTGCCCAAATCTGCCATGTCAGAACCATAAAACATAATGTTTATCACTGTCTTTTATTGTTTGGTAGTTTAGCCTCCATCGTCATGGATTAATCTTGGTGTTATGTAGCATCGTTCAATTTCATTAATACACCAGTTATTGTTTTGTGTATTATAACCATACAAACTAACTTCATTCATCGTACCAAAATACTCATTAAACCAGTCAACGTTAGGCATTTTTGTTACGTCTCCCTCGGTAAATACATTCAGGATCGGGTTAATTACTTTAGTCAAATCATTATAGTCATTATTATTCCAATATACTCCTAAACTTTCTTTCCATTCGTCATACTTTCTATTCAAATTATACAATTCTGTTACATACCATTCTCTACTTATCTCTCTCTCTTCATAACACCACATCACACTCTCACAATTATTCCGGACAGAGGGTACACAATTACTCAACAAAAATAAACACCTCAATTCATCTATCAATATGGGACTCTTGCCCTTCAACAACAACACTTGTGAACTCATTAAATCATCATAAACATTATCAACAATAAGGGGAAAATTTACCCTCTGTCCCCACTCTACCACAACATTATTTTCCCTCTCTCTCTCTAACTCATAAATACACATTAACCTTTCATTATCGCATTCCACCAACTCATCAGTACTTTCATTACTTATTTTCACCGTCTCGCTTTCTGATACTAATTCTTTAAATACATTATTATTCTCAATATTACATTCCTTATTTTCGACATTGTTACACTCGTCATTATAATTTTCATTTGTATTACTATCTCCCATACATACACACTCTCTTGACTCCTTTGCTTCTCTACACATTTCGTTTAACTTACTCTCAAGACTACACAGTGAATTAGTTAATACGTCAAACTTAGTATCATTTTTGTCAAAACGACTATTCATGTCGCTACTCATAACATTGAATTTGGTCTCAAAAATTTTTTCGTTCTTGTCAAAACGACTATCAAATTTACTATTCATTCTCTCTAATTGACTGAGTATGATACTCATTATATCGTTATCTTGCATTAGAGCCATGTTTACAGTTTCTTTCTACAACACTTTTATATATATGAAACCACTTTTTTTTTCTATAATCAAACGCCTAATACTACCCTGAATCACAACACAAACATAACCTACGTAAATATGTGCGATACAATTTTTTATACATTCGTCATTACCACATCCTATTTTCTGTGCATTAAAATAGGTCTATCTCGTATAAATAAAATTAAACGAAAATCCTGGCAGGGTCGCCATTTGTAACAATAAAAAATATATGCCGAAATATATTAAATCATAAATTATACTACCAGGACTTACCTGTGCACAATCACAACTACTTACCGTATTAGAATTTCACCAGAAGACCAAGGTCGCCACGATTATTTTTTATAGGCAAAATATCGAAAACCTTTACACTCCACCTTAAATAAAAAGGACAATTTTGCAATCTGACCACCCCCAATTTATAATTCAGAAAGATTCCGGAACGTTTAGACGAATTTTGCAACACAGAAATGAGAACGTGGTAATGACGAAATAACTTAGGCTAACACGTGTTCAGAGTAAACTAAATTGCTTTAATGAATTAAGTCAATTTTCATTATTATTAGTACAAGAGAATTAGTTATAATTAATTATTATAGTTACCAGAATTAGAGTACTACAAAACCAAATTTGAATTACATTTAACTATTCTTACATCTAAGGCAGCCCAATCTGCTCACGCACGCTTCCATACATTTTATACATTACCCTTTATTTATTAAAGTTTATACATTCCGTTATTGTTACACGAGATACCCGTCCACGAACGCGTTGCCGGCCGAACACGTGCTTAGTCCCGCAACTTCAATGTCCGTATTTTATCACTTTATGATTTCCCCACATCACTGTACCAACTTATGACTGCGATATGTTTATTAAATTCTGGGGTCCCGGTTGGTCTTATTGAATTAATTACATTTTACGAAACTCGACCAACCGGGCCCGAAACGAAACTGTAGGCGTCTGTATCTGGAGTCGGCTTCTATTGGACTGCTTAGCGTCTCTGACTAATGTAGACTGTTTGGGCGGTAGGAAGTCCGTATCCACGGCCCGTTTGATTTCGTCGTCGTTCAAGCTGAATTGCTGTGGCTTACGAGCTCTATGCATGAAACATAGTAGTTATATCAGCCAAATGTGTAGACGATATTTGTCGCTGCTAGACTGATGTCACTAGCAGTAGCGGTAGGGGCTTAACTACATTTCCTGTAGCTTGGCTGGTTGATGTTACAAACTGTTCATTCCAGCGCCATTTTTTACAGTGCCGGTTGAGTTTCTCGGCGTCCCTACAGCGCACATGCTTGAGATGTTAAGTGCGTGCATCGTCACACTTATGCAAAGTTCTGAGAAATTTAGGGTGGTGCAAATTCCTTGCCTGGTTACACAACAGAAACTGCGTCTTGCTGCTTTGTTCTAACACTGTTTCTTACCACGTGTTCTGTTCCAATGGAAATAATGTTTGCACAATATTTTTTACAAAACCCCAAAAATGAAATAAATAAAATACAAATGCCCCATACCCGCAATAAATGAAATGACCCAATTTTGACATGTTACAAGTGAAGCGCTTAGTAAAAGGGGGGTAAAAAGTATATGTAGTAATTTTAAAGAGTGAGAGAGTGTATGCGAGGGAAAAGGGGAGCAATAATTAATCAAAGTACTGGTTTCTAGCTAAAAGTAGTTGTTAAAAGAATTTTGGTTAAATAAGTTTGTTTCTAATTGTTAAGAAAGAGTAAAAGAGAAAGAAGGGAATATTGCATTGTGAATAAAATAAGATTTGGTTTAATATAAAACATGTGTTAGAGTAAGTTATTATGTCATAACCATTTCCTATTCTGTGCTGAAAACCTCGTCTAACGTTCTGGGGAATCTTCTGAGTTTAAGGGTGGTCAGATAGCGGGATTATTTTAATTTTTGTAAGGCCAAGAGTTTAAAGGTTTCGATATTAAACCATAAAATATCATGGCGACCTGGGCAGTTTAATAAGGTAAGTTTAACGGGATTATGACGGTAGGTAAAATTCTGGCAGCAGTGAGTTTTAGTAGTAATATTATTGTATTATAAAATAAAAATGGTAAAAAGATAAATACCGTTACAGTGGCGACCCAGGATGTTCGTATAAATATTATATGAATTAGACCTGTTTGAGGGACAGAATATAGGTTGTGGTAACGGCGTATGTGTGAAGAATTATCGTGTATAATTACGTTGTGTAAATTAGGTTATGTTGTGATAGCGTCAATTTGGGGTTTACTTTTACGTAATGCTAACTGTTGTATGGGTAGGGTATTTTGAGTTCAATTGAATAATTAGGGTGTAAGAGAAACGATTATTTGGGAGTAGGGGCGATGTTGTAAATGATTGTAGATTGTGATGAGAAACTAAGCTAATTGTATATATGTAAACGATATCATACAAAATGAAGAATAACAATGATGAAGTCAGCATAACTGACTTAAACGAATTCAGTACAGAAAATAAATTTGATACAAATAGCTATAAATACAAATACCATATGCCCTTTCCATCTTATGAATCCTTTCTTCTATAGCAGATTTTTCCAAGCCATTCTCTTGAATTATCTCTCCTAGATACTTAAATTTTCGAACCCTCTCTATTCGACCAGTATCTGTTACCAGGAATTTTGGCGGGTTTTTAATGTTTGTGAGAAATTTGATTTTTTCTGCAGAAATTCTTAAGCTGGTTCTACTGGCTATGTCCTCTAAAAAATTAACTTGTGTTACTGCAGATGTATGATGTTGAGAAAGTATAGCAAAGTCATCTGCGAATGCCAAACAGTTTATTTCAATACGTGTGTTCCTTCTTCCCAACATAATTGGTGATATTTTGCATTCCTTTAATTTTTCATTCCAAATTCTCACTACTTTCTCCAGGACACAGTTAAAAAGAATTGGAGATAAACCATCATCCTGTCTTACACCTGTATTTATTTTGAATGGCTGAGATATTTCTCTCATGAATTTTATTTTTGAGACTGTGTCCGTAAGGGTTTCACGGATTAGATTTGCCAATTTAGATTTAACACCAAATTCTCGGATTACTTTATCTATGGTTTCTCTATCAATAGAATCAAATGCCTTTTTGAAATCAACAAATGTTACTACAATCTCATTTGAATTCAGTAGCCTGTGACGGATTATTGACTTCAGAGTGAATATTTGTTCTGGCCAGGATCTGCCCTTCCTAAAGCCACCCTGATATTCACCCAAATGGCTGTCCAACGTTTTTTCTAGTCTCTTCAATAGAATCTTTGAAAATATTTTATATGCAACTGGAAGTAAAGATATTCCTCTGTAGTTATTAACCTCTTGCTTATCACCCTTCTTATGCAGCGGATGTATTAAGGCCACCTTCTATTCTTCTGGGATTTTTTCTGTTTTCCAAATTTCTTCAAAAATTAATTGCAGATCATTTTTGTTCTTAGGTAGAGACCATTTCAAAAGTTCAGCTGAAATTGACTGCCTTTCAATTGATTATTATACAATCAATATATTACAAGGCTATAATGATGGTTGCATGGATTGTACTGTTTGAACAGTGGAAATAAAATAATTGAATACAGAGAAATTATCAGTTACAACATTAATGTTATTTTAAAGAAACAGACGTTCTGTGCAGACAGCAATGCAATGGACCTGCATACAACAACATACAGAAATGCTATAGACACTCGTCTACAACAATTCTTAAGTTTGCAATTGTCCTAACACACAATAATGTAACAAACAATAATAAATAAACACTGCAAGTCACCTAACTAATGCATACTACTAATTACAGATGTCGGTAGGGTAATTCCATATTAAATAATCCAGTAAAAAAAAAAAAATTTTAAGAAAGTATTTTCAAAGGTTTTGATTCTCCTAGTTTTTGGTTTATTAGTAGTACTTAGTGAGTAGACCAAACATTGAAGTTTCCTAACCTTTTTATGTCTGATTTTTGAACTTCAAAGATTTCACAGCTGTACACATTTGAGATTTCCCACATTTTTTTAATGGCTCTAGGTGCAATAAAAACCATAAGACATAGAGAACTAAAACTTGTATCATTTTCTTAAACATGTGATGTGCAAAAAGGCTACAATATTTTGATTTCGTAATTTTTGGAAAACTCAAACACAAAAATTTTAATTTGTTGAAAAAATAATGTTTTTTAGACATGTATTGGTTAGTAGTCTGGATATTTGAAAGTTGAATAACAGTGGGTTTGTACAAAAATAACATTTTGAACGATTAATGCACTGTTAACTTATTTACCTTTTTATAAATTAATAAATAGGTTGTGTTTATTTATTATGTATTTTGGCTCTGTAGATGCCATGTTGTCTGCCAACCTGATTTTTCACTCGCCAGGGTTCGAATCAGCAAACGGGAAAATCAGAACTGGTTATTTGAATAATAACGAGTCATTTCTCAGTTTACTAAACAATTAAAATTTATTGATCATTTCTTGTTTTTTATATCCTTTTCAATTCCCATAATTCTTAACAATTTTTTGCATATCAAAATGAAATTATTCAGACAAAACTTAATTTTTCTTATATAGATAAAATAACAACATTTTAAAACTACAATCAAAATTTAATTAACTCAAACCAGCGATTCTTATTTTATCATTTTTATTATTTTTATTCACGCTCGCATTCATACATATACCCCATGCCCATTTGAGATCTCAATTTCACTTAATGGTAAATAGTGTACTTTAAAAGAACATAATTTTGAAGTTGATATACCACTCTGCTTACTGATCTGGCTTTACAAAAGAGTCCAATGTTCCGTAGTACCTTCCATCACTCCGCACATATTAGTCGCACTATCTTTTATCTAAACTGTTACTTTAATTATTTAATTACTCACTGGATAATCATGTTCCGTTTTAAATTATACACTTGGTTTTAAAATCACATTTTGTTTGAGTTGCGGGCCCGCAATTTTGTTCCGGAACTGTTCTTTACGACCGGCCGGTTTTAGAGCGTAATTGCGACTGAGGCGGATTTTACTGTGTTGAGTTCTTTGTTTCTGCACACTGGGCGAGAAAGAAGGTTTTGTACGTGCTTTTCAAGCTGTTCACAGTGGCACACCCATGCGCGAATACGCTCCCCTCGCTGCTAACGTTCACATTCTCAGACTCGTTAATGACTTTTGTGCAACAACAACACCTACGTACGCCTTGGCTTGATACCGCACTGACTGTAAGGTGTAAAAAAAATGTCCAGCGTTTATGATTCAAATGTTATTCAGCTTGAGTGGCCATTACATTTTACAATTATTTAAGAAAAAATAAACCCCAATAGTTTGTCCCGTTACAAAACCCCCTCAATGAGGTTTTAGGCCGAAGCATAAAAACTCTCATTGACACTCTCATACTTTCTAAAGGGATCAGCTAGGATATGTCGCCACAACCCCTTTACTGTTTATAAAAAAAATTATAATAACTCACCCTTGGTCCGATGATGGTGACAGTACCTGCATGACCTTACTGGACTTCTCCTTCGAGATCCCAACACCATAAGGCCAATCAGGCGCTTTACGCTCCTGATCTGACGTGCAGGCCAGCTCAGGACCGCCGTCACAACATCACCAAACGCTGAAACATCAAATTAAAAATATCAAATAGTGGCCTTGGATAATACCATATCCCTACCTGATCTGTTTCCCCTTAGTTGTGCGCTGGTTTGTGTTAAGAAGCACTGGGTTTTCTTTATTCTTAACACATGTATATATGAATCCTTAAACTAACATGATACATGTATAAACTTCCTCAAAATCATTCTGTATACCCTTCTCTTGTTAACTCTTTTTCCCAAAAATCAAAATTATTGCCCTCATTCCCATCAGAATTAAAATAGACATTTCCCATTATAATATTACAAATACCTTCCACAATATTTAAACACACTATCAAAATTTACTCAAATACAATTCATCTATATCTCTCCCTTTCTACAATTCTTAAACATTTTCTCTTTCATAGAAGAAGAAAAAATTACTATTATTATTATTATTATTATTATTATTATTAACAGTAAGTGATCCGGCGCTGTTAATAATACTTATCCCCTTTACTCCTCCACACACACTATTCCCCCCCCCCTGAACTGTTGCATTCAGTTGCCTCCACAAGGACTGAGGCGGAAGGAGTAAGCACTTTTTTCTTTTCTCTCACTCCCATCCTTGCTTCAGCATTACAAAAACTTCAGGGTAAGTACCCCTACTCATTAGCTTAATATATGCGCCTAAGGTCTACCACCCCTATCTGGGTGAAAATAGCCTGTGTTCAAAATAATCTTAGATTCCCTTATTAAACCCCATTAAATTTCTAGGTTTGACCAATTTCAAAGGCAACCAACTGTGGTCAGTTTTATAATAACTCTGCCCACAGCTGATTGTCATCCAAAACCAAGATCTAGGTTGGTAAGGCCGAGATCGCCCGAAATGTAGGGAATCGCATTTAAAACATGTTATACATACATACAATTCATGTTTAAATTCCTACACTAATACATAATAAACGTAATACATAATAACACACTCATAATTAACATTGTGATTATTACATTAAAATAACCAATTCACATTTAACTTTGATCACAATTTACACACCTTACATTTTTAAATTTGCATATAAAATTATAAAAATTTTACATTTTAATTTCAATTGAACTTTTATTAATTAGCACCTTGTTTTTCGTCATAGTGTCACTGCTACTTACCTTCTTATTCCTTATTTGACTTAATCTCTCATCTAACCTTTTATTCACTTCGTCACATTGTTTATCAAAATTATCATTTCGTTTTTTAATTTCATTTTTCATTTCATTGAATTTGGCATTTAAATTATCATATTTAACATTGGAATCACTTTGTTGTTCATCGAACTTATTATTCATGCTACACATCATGCTATATAAACGTGCTAACATCTCATCTGTATCAGATTTTTTACTTTAGACTGGCGTTGAATGAATTCCTTCATCCATAATTTTTGACTCAGTTCCACTTAATTCAATATTCATTTGGCTTTCGTTTTCAATGTCAGTTAAGCTGACATTCTCGTTATTATCTGTCATTTTTTTTAAAAATCTTTTACATATATTTCTTTTCAAAATATTACTATATATAACATATACTTATTATCAAAAGATATTCTATTTACCCATACTACACATAATCATAACATAACCTTATCCTTGTACGTCTGTTTTTACGTACCTCAAAAAAAAAATTTTATGTTATTTCAAATAACCATTCTGTTCCACCCAGTAGGCTGTATTTATATAAATAATTTATATAAAGTCACTGTTCGGAATCGCCAATTGTGAACTTACTTACCTTTTTATAAATTAATAAATATGTTGTGTTTATTTATTATGTATTTTGGCTCTGTAGACGCCATGTTGTCTGCCAACCTGATTTTTCACTCGCCAGGGTTCGAATCAGCGAACGGGAAAATCAGAACTGGTTATTTGAATAATAACGAGTCATTTCTCAGTTTACTAAACAATTAAAATTTTATTGATCATTTCTTGTTTTTTATATCCCTTTCAATTCCCATAATTCTTAACAATTTTTTGCATATCAAAATGAAATTATTCAGACAAAACTTAATTTTTCTTATATAGATAAAATAACATTTTAAAACTACAATCAAAATTTAATTAACCCAAACCAGCGATTCTTATTTTATCATTTTTATTATTTTTATTCACGCTCGCATTCATACATATACCCCATGCCTATTTGAGATCTCAATTTCATTTAATGGTAAATAGTGTACTTTAAAAGAACATAATTTTGAAGTTGATATACCACTCTGCTTACTGATCTGGCTTTACGAAAGAGTCCAATGTTCCGTAGTACCTTCCATCACTCCGCACATATTAGTCGCACTATCTTTTATCTAAACTGTTACTTTAATTATTTAATTACTCACTGGATAATCATGTTCCGTTTTAAATTATACACTCGGTTTTAAAATCACATTTTGTTTGAGTTGCGGGCCCGCAATTTTGTTCCGGAACTGTTCTTCACGACCAGCCGGTTTTAGAGCGTAATTGCGACTGAGGCGGATTTTACTGTGTTGAGTTCTTTGTTTCTGCACACTGGGCGAGGAAGAAGGTTTCGTACGTGCTTTTCAAGCTGTTCACAGTGGCACACCCATGCGTGAATACGCTCCCCTCGCTGCTAACGTTCACATTCTCAGACTCGTTAATGAGTTTTGTGCAACAACAACACCTACGTACGGCTTGGCTTGATTCTGCACTGACTGTAAGGTGTAAAAAAAAATGTCCAGCGTTTATAATTCAAATGTTATTTAGCTCGAGTGGCCATTACATTTTACAATTATTTAAGAAAAAATAAACCCCAATAGTTTGTCCCGTTACAGCACATAAAGTTTGGTGTAATTTGTGTTTTTTAGTTTAAGCGATTAAAAACTTATATGGAATCAGTCATAAAGTAACATACTTCTAAAGGCAATTATTTATTAATTTAAATGTTTTAGCATTTTTGTCATTATATACACATGTATGGTTCATTACATTTTCATTGTACATGTTTCTAAAGTGCACGTGATGCCAATTTATGCTCTGAAATCAAAATACCTGCTCAGATTGTCTGGCGGAATTTATAGTGGTTAGGAGGTTGCCTGGTGTAACATCTGACAGTTACAGACCATTCCTACTGCCTAGTCTGGAAGTTAACCTACAGGCATGGCTGGCTCTAGTAGAAGGCTGGAGTATTAAACGTGGCAACGTTGCGTCTGAGGACTATAAGCATAGTGTAATGAAATAGCTAAAGTGACCATGTTATTTTTTTATTTAATTTCATAGCATTACTAAATTCCTGAGTAGGCCTATTTATAGCTAAATCTAAATTATAGGTATGTGCGCACTTAGTACTATACGTTTAAGTTGAAGAAATTAGTGAATTAGTGTTAGGCCTAATGAATTAATTTTGTTCGAATTATTGAATTTGTATCATATGAATGAGTTAATTATTATATTTCTTAAATAATATAACAGTATTTTACATAATAAACTTTTAATTTGTAAAAAATGAAGAATTATAAAACTGCTGTTAACTGGCAATTGAAAATGACGCGGTTTGATTATTGAAATACATAAATTAAGACATCGTCTAGTTGGTCTCAAATATCAGCTGGTTCCAGTGTTGTCACGTTTAATATTCTGGCCTTCTATTAGAGCCGGCCATGCTACAGGCCAAAGTCCCATATAGTCTTCAGAAGCAGTTGATCCAACCCAAATGTGTGCTCTGTGAAAATTTTATGTTCTTTGTCCAAGAGGTATTGGTTTCACATGTTATTGAAAGCCTGTGGTTGTTTACATTTTCAAATGTAATATTTGTTTGACATGCTGTAGGATTTTATTAAAGTTATTTCAGTATTATTTATTGAAAATGAGTAAAGTGTATTTTGAGATCATAAAATATAATAGTTATTAATTATAGTGATGGTGAAAGCGCTTTAATGAGTGAATACAAAATTGAGTTTATGCTAATATTTTAAAGATTATATTTGTATGTGTTGACAAAATAATACACTTTATAAATTTAGTGTTTAGTACTGCCATAAACACTGTTTTGTACAACTTTTTCTTGCAAAACATAAACAAGGAAAAATATATAAAAATTATTTTCTTTTAATTTATAAAATATAAATGAGGAAATAACTTTGACTTGTGGTTATACATTTGTGTTTTACAAACAGAATTATCACTGTTGCACACCACTATAGAAAAATTATTCCAATTAGCGCTTTGAAGCTTCTCAGCTCATCGTCAGATCGGGAAAAAAAAATTTCCGATAATTCTGTGATAACTCTGATAATTCTGTGTGTAACTTTATAATTAATTTTGAATATATAAAACGCTTCTACTTACCCGATTCCAAACTTACTTTAGCCCAAACAGAAGATAAAATTACTTATTACAGGTCGCCACCAACATTTTCAAAAGGACAAATGTGGAAACCTTATTTTAGTCTTTGTAACGCCCTTTCTTGTTGGCAGATTGAATCGAATGTTCCAGAAGACGGGAGATGGAAATGCGTCTACTTTGCTGCGTGGTGGATTCTACGTATCACAAATACGCTCTATTCTGATAACTCACATTCTTTGTTCCAACCTGTACCTGGCCCTGCTACAGCCTGTTACCAAAAGTATTATATACAAGGTGGTTTATAAAGAAAAATGATTAACAAAATTTATTTTTACATATTTTGCCCCGTCACATGTGTAACAGTGATAATTCTGTTTGTGATTATAACCACTAACACAACTTTCTTAATTAAATTTGTGTTTTTTCTGGTAGGTCAAGAAAATTTAATGCATTTGTCTTCAATATTTAATTTTGTATTGAATTTTGTATAAACACATGTTGTTTAGTGAGAAGTAAACTTGTTTTTCTTGACACCACAAGTAATACTCCTCCTTTGACACTTTAGGAATACTCTCCACAGAATCAGTTGGCACTGTAAAGCTGCTTTCACGCCAAGCGAGTCCAGTCCTGCACATCCAGTCGCGTCAGACGCTCCTAGATTCAACCGACTGGTTCAGTACTGTTTCAAAGCGAGATGCATTAACTTCTTCCGTACTGAGTAAGTCCAGACAAATCCAGTTCAGGTCAGTCACGTCAATACTGGCGTTTACTCAGCCGGTTGAAATTTGTCAGTCCTCATGCGTTTTGTAATCGCTTTACATGCTGCTGTTTTGTCTGACGTTTTGTTCTTACAAAATTCCTTTCACATATACGATGGATATATGAAAAGATTATAAATCTGTTCTTGCAAAATTCCTGTATACGATGGATATATGAAAAGTTAAGGATATATGAAAAGTTAATTATTTTAGTGAGAGATAACAGTGATATTAACATCTAATTTCCAACTTCTAATACGATAGTCCTTCAGTGAGGAGGAACCGCAGTATTTCGGGCCGACTCCCGTTTTGACGCCTAAAGGTTTCGGACCTCCCCAAACAGTGATATTAACAGTCAGTCACAGTCGCCTTCAAATGCCGATAATAATTCAAGCCTTCTTCTTAATAAAAACGTTTATAACTAATGTAAAATTTTTGTCTTAACAAATATTTTTCTACTAATTCTAAATAAATTTACGTTATTTTCTATTTAATATTTTTGTTTACTTTGAACCTTTTTTTTATTTTACAGCAAAACTATTTTGTGCGCATGCCTCAGTACAATGAAAAATGGACAAAATATCCAATTTGTAATTGACGTATAAAATAATTATTTACAACAATTATTTATTAACAATCTAACAGTGTATTAATAAAGATTATCAAGACTGCAGCATCTACGATATAACCAAATATCTCTGCAAATTAATGAGTGTGATATTTTGTAATACGAGGGTCATTCAAATATAAATTGGATTTTTTTACACATATTTATTGGTGACAGATAAAATTACAAAAAATATCTTATTTTTCTACATAGTTTCCTTCAACGGAAATACATTTTCTCCACCGGATAGGTAGCTTCTTGAACCCCTCATCAAAAACAGAAGACGGGTGTTCCAATAGCCAATTGTGCACATACTGCTCAACCTCTGCATCGTTGTTGAATTTTTCCCCTCCTAACACTACCTTCAGCACACCAAACATGTGGAAGTCACACGGAGATAAGTCTGGACTGTAAGGAGGGTGTTCAAGAGGTGTCCAGTGAATTTCAATGAGTTTATTGCAAGTTTGAGCTGCAGTATGCAGCCATGCGTTGTCATGGAGAAGCAGAACATCGCAAATTGGTTGCTGGTGTCGTTTGTTGCGAAAAGCAGCCCTGACATCATCCAGCAGATGGCAGTAGTATGCCGCATTCACCATCTTTTGGTCGTGAAGGAAATCAATCAGCAACATACCCCTTTGAGTTGCAAAACACGTTGCCAGAACTTTCCCTGCTGACAGGCGAGTTTTGGCCTTGACCCCCTGTCCATTTTTTCGCCACTCCATACTCGTCCTCTTTATTCTCCAGGGGGTAGTGGTGGACCCACGTTTCGCGCAGGTCACAATTTGGTTCATAAACATCTCTCCTTCTTTTTCAACGCGATTCAGAAGCCGCTGACAGACGTCTTTTCAGACATTTCTCTGCACCTCAGTGAGAAGACGTGGGACCCACCTCGCTGAAACTTTGCTGAATCCAAACTCATCTGAAAGAATTGTGTGCACACTCCCAACACTTATGCCCAGGCCTGATGCAATTTCGGCAACAGTTATGTGGCAGTCACCTTCCACAAGGTTACGAACAGCCCGAGTATTGTCAGCATTGATGCTGGACTGCGGATGATGCTTGTGACTTGCGTTCTCCACTGCATCACGACCGCTTCGAAATTTGTTTGTCGAATCAAAAACTTGTATTCTTGACAGAGTAGCGTCTCCAAACTGTGCCTGGAGTCTGGTCAAAATCTCAGCTGATTTGACGCCTTCATTGGCAAGAAATCTGATAATTACCCGTTGCGCAACAGATGAAGGTACCTTGTGCTTAGACATTGTGCTACTGATGTGGGAACAAGTTCTGCAGGCATGGCTGGGCGTTCCCTCACCTCCACACATCCCCACCTAACTACCTCAAGCACCCCACCTCACACTTCTCTTCCTGATTCCACACGTAAAAAGTCTGGTTCATATTTGAATGACCTTCGTATATTTTGTACTCTTACCTCAAAAATATTAATAATCATTCTGCTGGTTGAATAGCTCGGCAGTAATTCGTATTTTGCATTAATATCGTGTAGCAAATTTTTAAATTGAGAAAATTATCCACGTTCACACGAAAAAAGTTATAAAATTTTGTTTAATAGTTCATTAAATCTGGAAGCATATGGCTAAATGATCCAAACGTGTCTCTCTTTAATTTTATAGGATGCACCAATAGTTTTCTTTGTTGTTTTTTCTCCCTTCTATGAAGAATAATAAACTTAACAGCATCTGAATCCATCGCATACAAAACTAGTTAACGGATTAAAATAGGAGTGTATACTCATGTCACAAGCCAATGACTTGTTTGATGTGAACCCCCTTGACTGGATACGGCTGACGTGACTGGACTCGGCGGGACTGGAATTGAGTGGACTGGGTTTGTGTGAAAGCAGACGAAGGGTTAAAGAAACTCACCAAATCCAGAGTGCACAGAATACAGAACAAAAATTACAGTGTCATCCGCTAACATGTGATGACACAGGTACAAGATTTTAGTAATATTAATACATGTAATATTGACGTTGATATGTACAGGTCGTATCATTGGCTCACACCCTGCTGACACATGAGGACACTGACATTAAAACAATTCTTATTGTGTGTCCGTTGTCGACAGTGACGAACTGGTACAGTGAATTTGACAAGTGGCTTAGAGACACTAATGCTAACTTTGAAGTGTCCCATCTGACCAAGTAAGTGGCACCACATGTGTATTTACTGATAGTTCCGAATGTCAATGTAGACCATTATTCTCCAAAGTTTTTCACCTAACTGGTTTTACTTCCTCCATCAAAAATAATTTTTGTCTTTGTACATTCAAGGGAAAAGTAACACAGCTAATGATAAAATTGTTAGTGCAGCTGTGCTTGTAATTTCTAAATTTAACCAAAATAATTTAACAAGTGTAGCATAAACAAATTACACAGAACCAACAGCTACTACTAACAGTGAAAAATAAGCACAGTACAGAATCAAAACCATCCAAATTTAACTTATAATGAAGAGGTAATTATGAAAGATAGGGAATATCATGTGAAGAATTAAAAACAGTCAATATTATAAAATAAAAGAGTATTAAACTAACTCAATCACTATGAAGAAGAATATATAGAAAAAATAAATAGAAGACTAGGAGTTCAAAGTAAAGGAAACAAGTACCCCAATAACAGACTAGACATACTGAATAAAATGACAGTAAAAATGACTTAGACTTAAATTGACACATACCCAACTAGATTAGAGAGTGAGATAATAACTATATGATTGTAATTAATACGATAAGATATAATATAAGAAGATAGCAGTGGATTTTAAATAGTAACAATACCATTAAGGTAAATCATTGAATATCAGAAAGGACTGATTGTTAACTAAAAATGTACTCAAAATGATAAGAAAAACTGGATAATTATACCAGAAATATAAATAGTAAATAATACTATACCTAAATAATCATATGTGAATAATGTAACCAGTAAAAACAAAACAGGTAAATTATATTTAGTCAAGGAAAGTGAAATTGTTACAAACTAACCTAGCAAACAATGAAATTACACTTGTAATGAGAATATATGGGATCAAAGGGACATAATAATGTTATGTATTATATCTAGATGAAAATAGATAACCCTAGGACCATTCTAATACAAATGTTAGACCACCAGAAGGTTGTAACTATTATAATTAATGTAA
The DNA here is from genome assembly GCA_034769895.1 of Magicicada septendecula. Lineage (NCBI taxonomy): Eukaryota > Metazoa > Arthropoda > Insecta > Hemiptera > Cicadidae > Magicicada > Magicicada septendecula. The sequence goes on along the minus strand of CM068375.1, from coordinate 37,466,291 downwards.
TTTACTATGATGAAGTAAGATAGAGAGTGAGGTACACACCTTGTACATTAAAAACCCAATAAAATAACTATTGAAAGGTAAACATAATAATACCTACCACTGACTAGGCCATTAATAATGTTGTTCGATACTTCGGATCGAACCGGTCAATAATTTTCATTTTTTCGAAGTTGGCACTATGGCGTTTGTAGGGTCCATTCATGCACTGGACCTGAAGCCTTTGTCATACGCCAAACTTCGTAGTGTTAACATCCATGAGCCGGACTCCTCGGCAGGTAGAAATCCTTGCATGTAACCTGTCCTCTTCCCAACCAGTCTATCCTGCCTGAGTGTCAGGATCAACCCATTCGTGAGATTACGGTAAGTCATTTTAATATTATTTATTTCTTGTTAGCAATTCTGCATGCTACGCTGCTATAGAGCTCACCAGAGGCTATCAAATTATACTGTAAGAAAACCGTCTTACCTTCAAACGGTCAAAATAATATCGTACATCTAATTAACACCAGAGGATTCATGAGGTTGCTAGTTTTTTCAATTAAATTGCTTGCCGTCACGAATGGGAGCATGTGTTTGTAATTTTTGCATGTTGCTGCGTGCGGTTTGAGTAAATGGGTTATAAGCCAGTTTTGGCTGCGCGATTTTTATTTTAATTACCAACGTGCCGTGCCGTTTCGTTTTTTGTGCCTGCTCATGGTTGTTTTGCATGCGTTTAATTTCTAAATTACATAAATGTTCGTCATTTGCATGCTATGGCACGGAAGCACGTTGGTATGATACACATGTGAACCATTTTTTGTGCGTTTAATGCTGTTGGTTGTGTTCAGCAGTTTCGTCGCGTGTGCGTGGCCAGGTGGGCAAATATTGTTTCAAAATTTTGCACCGTGTTTTTTGGGTAATCGTTTGATTACTGGGTCAATTCTTGTGAAGTTTGTTTCCGTCCTGTTAAGGTCTGCTTTACACGTGAAATTACGTGTTACGTGTTTGCGACTGTCAGGCGTGTGGGGAACGGTTTGGTTTTAGGTTATCCGGGTTTCAGTATAGCCTGCCTTTATATTTAATTTTTTTGGCATTGACTATTACCTTTTGGTGCGGTTTATATTTTGCATATGTGATATCCTGTCCATACACGCCGCGTTGACCATCAATTTTTGCATTTAATGTGTCCACGTTATTGTGTTTGGTTCGGTAACTGGTGAATTGTTGTATATTGTACTTTGCTGTGTTTTTGGGTGTATTTATTCTATTTGGTATTATACATGTTTTTTGGGTACACTTTTGTGTACCATTATTTTGCACCGTATGTGCTGTAATCTTGTGCAACTTGTGTTTTTTTTGTCGTGCTTTTGCACTGTGTAAATCAATTTGTTGCGTGTTTTTTGAGTATGTAATTTATTGTGTTTGGTTGGATTGTGTAAATTGTATTTTGCCTTGCACTAATTTACTTTTGTATTTATCTTGCTCGGTATTGTTTATGAAAACTAGTTGTGTCAGAGGCCTATTTATCTGGATCACGGTTAGGCTAGGTCTGGTCGTGATTATTGTTCAGTGTCTAATTTTCTCAGTCAGGGTGGTTGTCAGTTGCACGATATTTTTTAATTCAGTATGCCTGCTAAATTGTCGCTGGCAGCTTTTGACCGGACCACTTCGGTGGGAATACTTGCGTTGCAGCACTTAATAAATCGGTTGGAAGGGTTGCCGCAATTGAGAGTTGTGGATCAACATGAAGCCGGTATCTTGGCCTCCAGGTTGTCCGAAAAATATCAGGATCTTCTAGGTAAGGTGGATCCTTACCTATCGGCAGAGTCATTGCCCGAGGGATTGGACGAGGACCACATTTTTTTGGTGGTAGCGCAAATTGAGGATATTTATGTCCGGGGTAGCGTTTTAGCGTCAAAACTAACTAAACCGGAGATACCGGTTGGTTCCGGTCGGTCTTCATCGGCAAGTGGCGGGCACTCAGGTGTTCTCGTTCATGAGTTGCCGAAGCTTTCTTTACCTTGTTTTGATGGCCAGGCCAAATGTTGGTCCGAATTTTGGTCAAAGTTTACCACATTAGTAGATGAAAGTCCTGCCCTCACCCCTAAGCAGAAATTGTTATATTTATTGACTCATCTCAAGGGTGAGGCTTATGAGAAGTTTGCCGCGCTTCCCATAGTTGACGATAGTTATCCGCTTGCACTGTCAACTCTCAAAAGCCGTTATCACAACCCTCGTTTGGCCGCCCGGGTCTATTGTACCAACTGCTTCAATTACCAGCCGCTTCTATGCGATCAGCTGCGTCTATTAGAAAATTGGTGGACAGCTTCAATGCTAACTTTTCAGCGTTGTCAACTCTAAACATTGCTGATATATATCAAGCAATATATGTGTCTTTTGTATTGTCAAGGCTGGATCTATCATTGCGTGAACGCTTTGAGGCGTCTGTTACGGATAAAGAGAATCTCCCTGCCCTAACAGAAATTATGACATTTTTAACTGCCATGGCGGAACAGAAAGAACAGGCATCTTTGGAATCGGCTTTACCTGCTCTTCCTAGCACTAGCCACCAGAAAACCCAGAAGGTTTCCTTTTCTAAGGCTATTCCTCTTGCTGTGTCTACGTTATCTGCGGAGGTTACGCAATGGGATTCATCTAGTTCACGTTGCCTTCATTGCGATTCCCGGACCCATGTGCTTCTCAAGTGTCCGGCGTGGCTGAGTAAGGACCCTAGGGCTCGATTTCAAAGTCTTAAAAATAAAAAATGTCTTTCGTGCCTCCAACATAAACATTCGGGCTGGTGCAAAAATAGGTGCGAAACGTGTGGCTCTAAGTACCACCACACTTTACTTCATTTCAAAAATGCCCGTCCGTCTCCGTCTCGTTCACAGATTTCTGAAACAGCTGAACTCAAGGCTTCGGGGTCATCGCTTGTTGACCAAGTTGATCAGTCTAGCACTACTCTGACCGTGTCTCTGCCCCATCCTGCAGGGGTTCTGTTAGCCACATGTCTAGCAGTCTTGTCGTCTCCCAATGGTTGTTATATCGTAGTTAGGGCCATCCTGGATAGCGCGTCCCATGCTTCTTTCATCACTGAAGCATGTGCATCTCGCTTAAAGTGCGCTTGTTTTGATGCTTCAATAAGTGCCAGTGGGGTAGGTGATATTGCCACCAAAGCAAAAAAGGTGTGCCATCTTTCCTTGGAAACTTTAAAACGCGAGGTTGTGGCGTCTAACCATGCTTTCGTAATTCTGTCTAAGATCTCGTCGGACTCACCTAGGTTCCAGGTGTTGCCTGAAGTTAAGCAGGCTACAAAAGACCTTTTGTTAGCTGACCCTACCTTCGATGTAGCAGCCCCAATTGATGCGTTGTTTGGAGCCGATATTGTAGCGGCTATTCTTTTGGGAGAGACTATTCCCTTGGGTGCAGGTTTGCCTGTTGCAGTTAGGACACGTTTTGGGTTTGTGATTATGGGTAGAGTCCCAATTTCACTTAATTGTGCATTGACTTGTGCTAGCGGTCTCACTGGCCTTCCTTTGGATCTAGTGTCTGCACATCAGCTTCACTGTCATTTCCACCACTTTTATCCTTCCGTCACAACATTATCAATGGATACAGCAAATCTACTTGAGAAAGTTCATCGGTTTTGGGAGGTCGAAGAGCCTCCAGCTGTGCCCCACCAATTATCTGAAGAGGATAACTTTGCTGAAAGGTTTTATATGGAGTCAACAAGTCGGTTGCCGTCGGGTCGTTACCAGGTGCGCTTGCCGTTCTTCAAAAACTCTTCTCACACTTTGGGAAATTCCCTTAAGGGAGCCATGTCTCCGTTTTTTGCGTTAGAAAGGAAATTTGCGTCTAACAGTCAGTTTAAGAGCCAGTATGTGCAATTTATAACGGATTATGTCGCTCAGGGGCATATGTCATTGGTGTCTGACCCCAATTTTCCAAAATATTTCATCCCTCATCATGGTATCTTTAAAGTTAGAGGCGATACTTCAAAAATAAGGGTGGTGTTTGACGCCAGCATGAAGATGTCCTCTGGGATTTCCTTAAATGACGTGTTATGCGTCGGGCCTAAGTTGCAGACCTTGCTGTCCGACGTTTTGACTTTGTTTCGGCGGTTTAGCCATGTTTTTACGTGCGACATCGAACAGATGTATCTCCAGATTGCCATGCATCCTGATGACTCGGCGTACCTGTGTATTTTATGGCGCGTGAGGAGGTTACCGCCCCACTAAGGGTTTTCGCTTTGCGTACCGTTACTTACGGGCTGGCTTGCGCCCCTTTTCAGGCGTTGCGAACTTTGCAGCGGCTGGCTCAGGATGAGGCAATTAATTTTTTGGCGGGAGCGGCGGTACTTAGCCATAATATTTTTGTTGATGATATTGCTGCGGGTGCTGATTCAAAATCAGAGCTTTGCAAATTACAACAGGAACTAATTCTGTTGTTGTCGTCAGGAGGGTTCAATTTGAAAAAATGGTGTACTAATCAACCCGACTGCCTACCTGAATCAGCTGCTCTCAGTGATTCCGTCGTTGCTAAGGATATTCTGGGTTTGAGTTGGGACCATTCAACCGATTGCTTCTCATTTCCTCCTTTGGCCTGTTGCAGTAATGCTCAGGTTCAATTTACCAAACGTGTCTTGCTATCCCAGATGGCACAATTATTTGACCCATGTGGTTGGCTTTCGCCAGTGATTTTCAGGGCCAAGGCTTTTTTCCAAAAACTCTGGGCTGAGGGCTTGGAATGGGATGCTCCTCTCAATGATGACTTAAATGATTATTGGAGTCAATTCCTGTCCTCTCTGAATCATCTTTCGGTAATCACTATTTCTCGGCCATTCCTCCCTAACGGTGGGCATATTGAAAGGGTTATATTACATGGTTTCTGTGATGCTTCTCAGTTGGGTTATGCGGCCGTCCTTTACCTGTCCATTTATACTGACTCTGGTCCTCCGGTGGTTTCGTTGGTGTCTTCTAAAACTAAAGTGGCACCTCTTAAAACTTTATCAATCCCACGTTTGGAGTTGTTGGGAGCTTATCTTTTAGCCAAACTTGTTCGTCATTATGTTGGCTTATTCTCTTCGTGTATTCAAATGAGTCAAGTTTTCTTATGGATGGACTCGACGATTGTTTTGGATTGGCTGAATATGCCTACTTTTAAATTGAAGACGTTTATTGCTAATCGGGTGGCTGCCATTACCGAATGGACCGATACTAAGTCTTAGCGTCATGTTCATGGTGTTTCTAACCCCGCTGATTTAGCCTCTAGAGGTACTTCGCTCTCCAGCCTCCAGTCGTCGACATTGTGGTGGTCAGGGCCAGATTGGCTAAAGCTTGATGCTCTGCACTGGCCCCCTATTAATTATCGCCCGAATCACGACGTGCAAGATGTTGCCTTGGAGGCCAAGGTCTCTTCGTTTCTCACTCAGGAGCCCCGGGTGGAATTGTTCGACCACTTGTCCTCGTGGCCCTTAGTGGTGGGGGTTACCTCAGCTATCTTAATGTGGGTTATGCTTTCGGGGATTGAAGCTTCCACAGCCGTGGGTTAGAAGAGGTTGGCTGTTAAGTATATTTTACGCTACATTCAGTGCAGCGTGTTTGGACAGGAGCTCGCAGCTCTTCGTTTAGATAATCGGCTCCCGGTCCGCATTCAGCGCCTGGTCCCGTTTCTAGATGATTTTGGCCTCATTCGAGTACGCAGTCGCTTGACCAACTCTACGGTAACTAGAAATCGTTTTCCGGTTTTACTGCCCAAGCATCACCACCTAGTAGGGTTGCTAATTCATCACCCCATGTGTGGTTAGGTCATGCTGGGCCCTTGCAAGTTCAATTTCAGCTTGCTCAAAATTATTGGATTTTGTCCGCACGTCAGGTCATAAGAACCATAATTTGGAGATGTCTTCCTTGTTTCAGGGCACGTCCTCGCCCCACCAACCCGTTAATGGGGTATCTGCCAATTTCTAGGGTTAATCCGGCACCTCCATTTTATTCTTCCGGCATGGATTATGGTGGCCCTTTTTTGGTACGGGCTTACGCTGTTCGGAAGGCACCTATAGTCAAAGCTTATCTATGCATTTTCATCTGCTTAGCCACTAAAGCAGTTCACTTTGTAGTAGCTATGGATCTTTCAACGCCACAGTTTATTGATGTGTTGAGGCGGTTTATTAGTCGTCGTGGTACTCCTAAAACACTGTATTCGGATTGTGGCAGGAATTTTGTGGCACGAACTTAAACGGGAGCTCAAAAATGTTCTTTCCAATCCTGACATGTCAGCTCAGATAACAGCTTTTGCTGTTGATAACAACATTGAGTTTAAATTTATCCCTCCGTCTGCCCCTCATCAGGGTGGCTTGTGGGAACGGGCTGTCCAGTCGGCCAAGTTTCATATGAAACGCATGATTGGGACCAGGTCGTTGACTGTAACAGAATTTTCGTCTTTATGCATTTGTATTGAGGCAGTCTTAAATTCCCGTCCTTTAACTGCCCTATCTTCAGATCCAAGTGATTACCAGGCTCTAACGCCTGGTCATTTTCTGGTCGGCCGCCCCATTACCGTGCCCCCGGAAGCTGAAGTCTCGTTAAATGAAGGGACCGTCCATCATTACAAACAAATTGCCGCTTTGCTCCAAGCCTTTTGGAAAAGGTGGCAGTTGGAATACTTGACGGCTCTTCATGCCAGATCGAAGTGGTCGTCTAAGTCCAGAAACTTAATGGTTGGGGACCTGGTGGTAATGGAGGAACAGAATTCTCCTCCCTTGATGTGGCCTCTCGGCCGAGTTTCAGCTGTGTTTCCGGGGAGTGACGGGGTTGTTCGTCGCGTTTCAGTTAAAACTTCCACAGGTTTTTTTGAATGACCTGCTATCAAGTTATACAGGTTGCCTATATCTTCGTGATTGGGTTTGTCTTGTTTTCGGGTGAGCAGAATTAGTTTTAATGATTGTGTTGTGGACTTACTTGACACTTTTCTGGGATTTCCCAGGTGATTCCTTCCAGCTGTTGTCTGCATTGAAGTTTACATTGTGGAATGTTTTTGGCTTGGCGTTGTGCCAGTTTATTGGGAGTTATGGATGCTCAACAAAACAACAACAAAAAATAAGCAAAAAAAACAATGATAAAAAATAAAGGGAACAAAAAATAAAAATAAAAACGGAAAAAAATATAAAAAACTGGGGAATATTAACTAAGTTGATTTGCTGAGTTTTACGTGTGTTTGGCTGGGCCATTGTTTATTGTATGTTGTTGGGTTTTGTCTGCTCTACCCGAACCTTTCGGATTGCTCGCCTGGTCGATGCGCCCGTGGCGGAGTTATTCGGCATTTTTTTCTCTAATTAATTGCATGTTTTTCTGTATGTTTGAATTTTCTTGTGTTTGCGTGTGACCCCCTCCTATGTTGGAGGGTAATTTTTCAGAGAGTGTTCCTGTTCACTAAAAACCAAGTTTTTGTAATGTATTTTGGCCATTTTTTTTGTGTGTAGTTGGTTGTTGACCCATTGCGGTCAACGGGGCCGGTGTTCGATATTTCGGATCGAACCGGTCAATAATTTTCATTTTTTCAAAGTTGGCACTATGGCGTTTGTAGGGTCCATTCATGCACTGGACCTGAAGCCTTTGTCGTACGCCAAACTTCGTAGTGTTAACATCCACGAGCCGGACTCCTCGGCAGGTAGAAATCCTTGCATGTAAACTGTACTCTTCCCAACCAGTCTATCCTGCCTGCGTGTCAGGATCAACCCATTCGTGAGATTACGGTAAGTCATTTTAATATTATTTATTTCTTGTTAGCAATTCTGCATGCTACGCTGCTATAGAGCTCACCAGAGGCTATCAAATTATACTGTAAGAAAGTCGTCTTACCTTCAGACTGTCAAAATAATATCGTACAAATGTATTTATAATGAGCATAGCTGTTTGTAACCAGATGCAAGATTTGTTATATAAAATAAGCAATAATTAAGAATGTCAAGCAGAGACAAACTGTCATAAAGCTGTGTAGAAACACTAATGTGAAATTTAGAGGTAAGATTGTAGTAAAACAACATAAGAGTCATAAAGAAACAATTATAAAAGACAGCCATGTGTAACATTTAATTATGTCTTACACGCATTTATTTCTACACTTTAAATTTACCTTTGTTTTGTTTACGTCCACATTCCGGACACCATCTTGCATTGTTGCCAACTACTTACCCAGAGTTTGTTTGAGCGAATTTTGTGAGAACAAATGTGGTTGTTTGAAATGAATAATAATTCATTTATTTATTCTCAATGAATTAAATTTTATTGGTCATTATTCAAAAACAAATTGATATTTCAATCAAATATATTGATTTACCTTCCTTATATGAGCTACATAACTTCAAAATAGAAAATAGAAACACAAACTTAAATTTACTTTCCACAAACCAGCGCCTCTTTTATGATATAATTTTCATGCACACACACATATACACCCGTACCCCATGCCCTTGGAGATCTCAATTTAATAATAAAATCAAAAGAATGATGTTGAATTTGATAACCCTGACTAATTGTGCTTTACCCCCCCCCAATGTTACTTAGCTGTTTATCTGTCCGAAAGAGTCCATTTTCCTGTGTAATTTTTTTGTTTACTCTGCACATTTTTTACTACCTATACTTTTTTACACCAAACTGTTTCTATTTACTCGGTATAGTTGCATTTTTGCATTTTGTACGGGCGTATATGAAACTGTTTAGCCGGCGGGCGATCGAACTGCCCACGTCCGATGTTATTTGCCGACTATATATATTAAAAACCAGGGCGAAAGCTGCCCGAGTCCGTCGCCATTAGGTGTTGGATGACGACTGACTTTACGCCAAGCGTTGACAGACTGCTGACACCTGACACTCCTGCATTCCCATGTTATATAATGCTATATAACTAAATAGAGAATGTGCTCTTATATCTTATCCACGTTGCGGTGTCAATTTGTAATATAAATAAAAGATGAATGTGTTGTATTTTCACTGTCTATATGGTTTATTTATAAAAAGTCGTTAATAAAAGGGTGTTCAGAGAGATTTTCGGAGATACGAGTTTAATTCTCCCAAAACAATTTGGTTGGTGATGTATTATTATGTTGCAAGGGTCTGGCGTTGTTGAAGTTAATCTCTAATATATTATAACAAGTAAATCAGCCCTGAACGAGTAGCGTGTAATATTAGTTTATTAGTATATTTAGTGGTTAGATCGTTCATATTAAGGCCTAGACGGTACAACAACGTTAAGAGAGGGGAGTATAAGCTGTGAATTACTTTCCTCTTCTCTCGCAGTTCGACTACCGTATGAGTGCTTGTGCTGTATAGTATAGAACCCTTCATATTGTAACGGTACAGAATTATGGGGTTTTACTTTATTCTATATCAGTGGTAATAACGGGGAATCGCTCAGACGGAGTTTCAATTTTCAAACAGTGTATAATTTTCAGAACACCCAGTTGTCGGTTTGTTCTGTAAGCCAGACCACATACGCCAAATCCAGGTGCGTTGGAATGTGTCAGCGCGCGCATATGCCTGGCCACACAGGGTGAAGATCACGCACAAATTCTCTAGTCGGCGAGCGCGAGTTTACATAAAAAATAACAGATATCACGTGACGCCCGCCCAGCCTATCCCGAAGCAAGTTGACGAGCAGGAGTACGTTTGGCCATCTTGAAAACGGCGAAGAAAGAGTCAGTCGGCGTCCAAACACAAAACCGCGCAGTTGCGTGGGTGCGCGGTCTGCTTAAAACACATAAAACAATGTAAACTAACCGGCCGAAAGCGGAAAAATGTGTCAATAAACCGTAAAGAATCTTCCGGCGACAAAAGTGACTTAGTGTCACCCAGCGAAACCGGCCAGTTTACTGTAACAGGCTCTCGAGCCTAAATTTGAACAAAAGTGCGAAAGAATGTAGTTCGAGTATCAATAATAATGTGATATAACTTTCAACAATAATTAAACTTCAACAGTTCGACAGTGGTCAAAATTTAAATAGTGAGAACTTAATTTGGTCGAACGAATGAACTAAAATGTACTGATTGCAACACTTGGTCTTCAGGGACACAACCAGAGAAGTAACCGTATAATTTAAACCAATATAATTATGAAAATTTAATAAAAAGTGCTAAATCAAAAAGGGGGGGAAAAGGTATGAAAGAGTGAGTGAGCAAGGGCTGGGTTGCCTTTATATAATCTAATTAAGTATTTACTTTAATTATAAGAAGAAAAAAATGTTAAATTTTGTTTGTCTCTGTTAAATTGGGTCCATGTCTCAATGTTAAAATCTGTCTGATTTAAATTCTGAAGGTGATACAAAAGAAAAGTTATATTATTATTTTATTCCCGAAAAGGAGAATACTAACCAGAATGTTAAATAAAAGTTGAGTTAGTTAACAAGTGCAGTGAGAGTTGAATTTCTTAAAACCATAAACCCTAAATCACATTTATAGGCTACGAGTTCGAGTGAAGAACCTTGGACCCGATAAAGGTAAGAAATGTCGAAAATATGTAATTTTATTGAATTATTATTAAATTGTAATTGAATTGTAAATCCACACTATGTCCACAACCTAGTTACAGTAAAACCCTTTGGCATATTATCACCAATTATTGCCTTCCTGGCCAAGTTTACAATTATAATCTAACAACACAACCATTATCTATTCAATGTAGTTATAAAATATTTACTGTATATAAATTTTAACATAAATGCCATGATGACATGTTCATTTTTATAAATTAACTAAACATCAATTAACAAATACACTCTTAATGTAGTTATTTAACACCTCCTACATACAAAACTCCAACATAAATGCCATGATGACATGTTCATTTTTATAAATTAACTAAACATCAATTATTTAAAACTGCACTTATCACTCACCCTTTGCACTGACCCCTTCACTGACCACTTCATAGTTTCTATTTCTATACATTTATCTTTGGCTCTACTACCTTGTATTTTTATTTAATATCATTTATTTTTACTCAATAAGGGTTTACACTTACCTGACCTTCGTTACAATGAATAACTCTAGTGATTTTTATTATAATTTTTTATGTAACATAGGGGACCTTGGTTTTGATACGTTACATATACTCCCCCTCCCAAATAAGTTTATTTTATCTGACTGTGGTTTGGGTAAAATAAACTTATAATCTTCATGATTTGGTTTACTTTCTCCTTCCATTCATTATCCTTAACATAGGCTGATTCCTCAAAAGGTGTTTATAATCCGTTCTGTCATCACATATTAGGGTAAATGAATGTCGGTTGTGAGTGGCACTTTTTCGATCCACTATTTCACTCGACCATTCCCCATTTTCATGGTACAGGTGTTACGTTCTATTCTTTTACTTACCAATGTTCACCACGTTTCTTCTACTTACCTCACACTTACACGCCACCCTGACTTACCGATCACAGAAAATTCCAAATTATGTATAGGTCGCCACGATATTATTTGTGGTTTAATATCGAAACCTTGAAGCACTGTTACTTATTTGCCAGGTTCGTTAGGCGAAATTTTCTATACGGGATAGGTGATGTTAATGTGGCGTAATAATTAACTTAACACATGGTTATGCTACTGATTCATTTTATTAAAATTCATATTGTAAAATTACTTTCTTCTCTGTTTATAACTTTTATCAGTTCATCAAACTCTTTGCTTAATGTTGTACTTTAAAACATTCTGTGAAAACTATATTGATTACTCCAACTAAGCAGTCTACATTTTAGTTTGCCGGACAAATGCTACATTTCTATACTATTCTTTCTTCTAACATTTTTATGTTAATCATAAAAAAAAAAAAATACAAAATAATAATATGATGTGTTACTTCCTTTTAGTATAAAACCTATATGAAAAAAACCCAAAAAACTTAAACTATTTGAACTCTATGTTTTAAGACGACCCAGTTTGCTCACACGCAACACTCATACCAATTTATATCCCCATTTATCTAGAGCTCATGATTTAAAATTTTAGTGAAATTATTTAAATATTGAAATTTAGTTGTTGGTTACTTAACGGTCGTCGCCTCACGTTAACACATGCAGCACCGAGTGTATGTCCAAATGTTTGTTCGTTCACCACATTGTTGATTTTCCTTCTGTCACTACACTTACTTCCATCAGAGATACTGTTTCACTTATTTGGGAAGGTATATTACTTTCAGTTAAAATTTAAAAGATTTCTTGGGGCCCACGAGTCTTTGGTTTGCCTGGCCAGGCGAAGAGTTGTTAGGAGACTGCGCAGAACGTTACCAACGTGCGCCAGTCCACTGCTACTCAAACCGGAAAATGTGTAGCTTGCTTGCCACAAAATGTTCATCAATTTACACCAAGTATGGTGTTGTCCATGGGTGTTAGGCATTGACGATATTTCACTGCCATGAGTCACGAGACCCAAGTGGGCGGAGTCATCACGGACTTCCGTCATCATCCAGACCACGTGGCGAACCAAATTTTATAATTTAGCCATTTTTGTTGGCTTCGTTTCAGGCTGCGTAGCGTCATTCCACGCGCATGATGGTGTTGCGCGTACTCTGGGTGTAATACAACACTGAATTCTCGGAATTGTACTGCGTTCCATTACAACACCTCATTACAACAGCTATGCCACTGCGTTCGTTGTTGAGTAAAACCGTTTTATGTATGGGACTTGCTGCGTTGGGCACATATACATTTAAATACATTTAATCAAAAATAAAATAAAATAGAATACCCCTTTTCGCCCCATTACACAGGGTTATTTTTCCCCTGCCCATATCAATAATTGCTGAGTGGCGCCGCAGCGTATCACACCCCAGCATTGCTTTAAATGGCAATCCTTGCGCTACCATAAACACCACAGGAATAGCTTTGCCTCTGCTGGACACTTCCATCATTACTTGTTGTCGTATCGTTTTGTTTGGCCTACCAGTAGCACCTATTATTACCATGTTATTGACTGGTAGTGTTGGTATGTCTTTCTTATACACTTCTTTTATTCTGTTATACTCTACTTTGTCTAACAGTGATACATTCGCCCCGGTGTCAATCACCATCTCGGTTATAACTCCGCCGTTATATATATTATTTGATTGTCATTTTGATTTTCTGACGGTGACCCTTCTTCAGTTAGATCCTCTTGTATATTTTTCAAATAATTGTTTTCTGTAATTATTGTAATTTCGTTCTTGTCCTTTTTTGTTTGTTTATGCCCTTCCAATCCCAGCAGTGAGGGGCTACTTGACATTTTCACTGCCGAATTTAGTTTTCCACCCTATCCTGCAGACGACCATCTTGTGCAGTGTCTCCTGGGTTGCCGTCATCTGGTCTAAACTCTCTACTATTTTCTCGGTTTCTAGACAGGTCATCCTCTAGGCTTCTATTTCTGGGTTGATTTCTTCTGTCATCGTTCCCTCGGTTACTGTTCCAATAATCTCTTGCATTGTCAAAATTTCTTCTGCCTGTCCTGTACCTGTTATTGTTATTATAGTGGTTATTATTTTGATAATTATTATTATGATAGTTATTATTCATATGATTGCTATTATTATTTCGGTTAAAATTACTATAGTTGATACTATTTACTCCCTGACGCTGGTCTCTATTTTGGTCTTCTCTTCTATTGTTCTGACAGTCATTTTGTCTTCTGGACCTCCGATAATCTTCCATTTCATAACTTGCTAACAGTGTTTCCATAGCTCCTATTGTCTTTACATGGCCACTGCGTCTAGCACAAACTATTTCTTCCTCGAAATGATATGATAGTTTGTTCACCAAACACTCCTCTGGTATACGTGGCTCTAAATGATGCGCCAGGCACACTTTTCCCAAGCAGTAGGTAGTTGGGGACTGTTCTTGGTTAATGTCGAACCTTCCGTTAGTGATGTCTCTAATTATATTTTGTACAGAGTCCGACCAATATTTCGACCTAAAAACTTTCTTAAATTCTTCATAGTTATTTGTTTCATTGCGGACCGCAGACCACCAATTATCGTTTATGTTTTTGAAGCAGTCATCTAACAAATTCTTAATTATATTCCACCGGGTCTCTTTTATTCTACAAAACCATTCGTCTATTCTATCTAAAAATTCAATGGGGTTTCCTCTATAATTCCTAAAATGAATGTTTTCCTTTTGGTCAGGTGCTATGTTGTGGGCCAGGTACATTGGTCTACTTTGTAAATTTTCAATTGACTCTTTTATATTAATTAACTCCTGATTTTGTATATTTTCAATGCTTCCTTTATTATGATCCACTTGAGTTTTCATTTGTATCATTTCATTGTTAACCAGTTCTATTCTTCCGGCTATGTTGATCTGTATTTCGTCTAATTTTTCTTGTGTTTCTAGTCATACCTCTTTTACTCTAGTTTCGTTATTATTTTCTATCTGGTTTATTCTGGCCTCTACTTCCACTCCGAGTTGTATGATGGTTTCATCCGTCTTTTCTAGACCTACCTTGGTTTCAGCTATTTGCTGTCTTACTTCCTCTTCGTAATCATCCACCCTTTTGCTAAGTGTTTCATTGACATTTGCAATCTTTTCATTTATGACTTCTCTCAACGCTTGGTTTTGTTCATTTATAGTTTGCCGCAAATCCTTATTACTGTTTTCAATTCTTTCGTCTATTTGTTTGTTATTTTCCTGAATCTGCCTTAAGCTCTCGTCGTTCCTGTCAAACCTTTCGTTAATTTATTTTAAATTTTCATTTATGTGTCGGTTGTTCTCATTAGTTTCCTCTTTATTCTTGTCAAACTTCTCGTTCATTTGTTTTATTAAGTTCTCACTCAAAATTTTGTTTTGTTTCTTTAAGTTTTCGTTATACTGTCTATTTTATTTTCTAGCTTTTCTAACATTTGTTTGTTATTTTCTTCCATTCTGTTTATTTTTTCGTTAGTTTGTTTATTATCCTCCTTCATGCTACTCATTAATTCCATTAATTTTTCCCAATTTAGTCCTCTTCTGGCTTCCTCTTTATCGCCTGCCTGTTGTTCCATTTCGGTGTCTGTAACTATCTCTGCTTCTTCTTCCCGTCTATCTTCTTCCGTTTCTTGGTCCTTCACCATCCTTTTAGAAACCTCTCTTGTATGCATTCCGGTGCCTCTGATAGTCGCCTGCTCAAGTTAAGTAATAGTGATGGGGTCTATGTTTTACTTAACTCAAGCCCTGCAAGTTGAGTGCCAATTTGCTATATAACTTAATAGAGAATGTGCTCTTATATCTTATCCACGTTGTGGTGTCAATTTGTAATATAAATAAAAGATGAATGTGTTGTATTTTCACTGTCTATATGGTTTATTTATAAAAAGTCGTTAATAAAAGGGTGTTCAGAGAGATTTTCGGAGATACGAGTTTAATTCTCCCAAAACAATTTGGTTGGTGATGTATTATTATGTTGCAAGGGTCTGGCGTTGTTGAAATTAATCTCTAATATATTATAACAAGTAAATCAGCCCTGAACGAGTAGCGTGTAATATTAGTTTATTAGTATATTTAGTGGTTAGATCGTTCATATTAAGGCCTAGACGGTACAACAACGTTAAGAGAGGGGAGTATAAGCCGTGAATTGCTTTCCTCTTCTCTCGCAGTTCGACTACCATATGAGTGCTTGTGCTGTGGTTTATCGTCAGCCAATTATTTGAGGTTAAGTTTTTCCAATCGCAGTATATCTCTTGTTTCTCTGTCGGTAAACTGCAAATTATCTAAAACACACTAAATAGTCAGCAAATAATAAGTCATAATTTTCATGAAGGATTCTTTATTATTATTATTTTTTTATTTAAAAAAAAACAGACGTTCTCTCTTTGCTTGGTTTCAACAGATCGACCACACTTAAGTGAATCGACTATGTTACAGCATTCGATTTTCAGATATTAAATTTTAACTATATTATTATTTTTTCTTAATCTCAGGGTTCGAAAGGTTCTTGTGACTATTAGGAAAGTCAGAAAATGCCAAATAAAAGTACACAGTATTACAAAATAAAATATAAAATCTTATTAACTAATATCTTTAAACGTAAGTTGGTTTTACCGTCTGACGACGAGGTTCACTCGTAATGGCAGAGTACAGATATTTCCGCCGCTTAACCAGTCTACAGATGTCTGCGTCGTATTGTCGCCAATCTCCAGTTCCGAAAATAAAAGTTTGGTGTATTTGTCCCTGGATGTAGTAGAGTTTACAATTCTTAATGTTCACTAATCTTGAAGTTTCTCGTGGTTATGGATTACCATGGATTTTGTGTGGCAATAGTATTTTTCACTTGGTTGTAAGAAAGTGAGGTTTAGTATTCGATTTTAATTTTCTTTTTACTTTAATTTATTACATTAATTTCTTTATGTCATTCGTCCTCTTCATTTTATTTATAATTTAGTACTTTCATTTTGAATCAATAGTTATTTGAATTATTTTGAAAATTAGTTCTGTTAGATTTTTTTTTTTTGGTATTTCTACTCATAAAGCTGGACTATCCTCTTTCACAATTAACAATGGAATAAACAAACTTTCTTGCCTTTATGTGGTCCTTGACAGCCAATCTCTGTTCTGTTATTGGTTAATATTTGTAATCCTTTAGCCATCTAATACCGGCCATAATTAAAAAATGTTCTTGCACTTACTTAATAAAATACTCCTTTACAAAAGTCATGTTATATCATATTGAATTTTTGCAGAGTCTTTGTTATAAAATTACATACATTTTGCTACCTTTCTCATTTTAATCTTGTCATTCTAACACATACTATCTCCTCATTACAAAATACTAATTTTGGGACCTATTCTTCTATTACATATATTATGTTTTTATTGTAATTCATGGCACTTATCTGCTATTAATAACTACTATTACTTTCTTCTAATTTATTATATAAAATTTAGTGTCTTTACATTGGTTGGTTGTCTAACTTTTCTGACATGGCTTCCTGTACAATGTGTCACTGGCTTAGGGCCAATAATTCAATGTTTTACTCCATTCTGGTTTTTAATTTATAATTACATAGTTTTTTAGTATAGAACCCTTCATATGTCCACAACCTAGTTACAGTAAAACCCTTTGGCATATTATCACCAATTATTGCCTTCCTGGCCAAGTTTACAATTATAATCTAACAACACAACCATTATCTATTCAATGTAGTTATAAAATATTTACTCTATATAAATTTTAACATAAATGCCATGATGACATGTTCATTTTTATAAATTAACTAAACATCAGTTAACTAATACACTCTTAATGTAGTTATTTAACACCTCCTACATACAAAACTCCAACATAAATGCCATGATGACATGCTCATTTTTATAAATTAACTAAACATCAATTAACTAATACACTCTCAATGTAGTTATTTAACACCTCTTACATACTCCAACATAAATGCCATGATGACATGCTCATTTTTATAAATTAACTAAACATCAATTATTTAAAACTGCACTTATCACTCACTCGTTGCACTGACCCCTTCACTGACCACTTCATAGTTTGTATTTCTATACATTTATCGTTGGCTCTACTACCTTGTATTTTTATTTAGTATCATTTATTTTTACTCAATGAGGGTTTAAACTTACCTGACCTTCGTTACAATGAATAACTAGTGTTTTTTATTATAATTTTTTATGTAACGTAGGGGACCTTGGTTTTGATACGTTACAATATATATGGGCTAAGCTAATGACGTCATATGGCGTGATCCCAACTGTGCATAGTTCAGAGTTCAAACTTCTAAAAATAACTGTCTCCAGTAGCTTGATTCACCCGACCTTGACACTAATACGTTCACATTGCTTCTCCAATACTTTTCAAATACAATTTATTCTTTTTAATTATTACCAAAATATCCCTGGGTGGGTTTACCTGTCCCGTTACAATGCCACCTCAATGAGAGGTTTTATGCAGAAGCATAAAAATCTCATTGACACTCACATACTTCCTAAAGGGATCAGTGTGGATATTTCACCACAACCCCCTTTACAGTTTATTAAAACTCATGGGTAACTTACCCCCCTGGTCCAGTGACTGTGGCCGCACCTGAATGACCTTACTGGACTTCCCTCTCGAGATCCCAACACCGCAATGCCAGACAGGCACTTGACGCCCCTGCTCTGATGCGCAGGCCAGCACAGGACCGCCGCTACAGCATCACCAGACACTGAAACATTAAACCAAAAACATCAAATAATGGCCTTGAATAATACCATATCCCTAACTGATCTGTCCCCCCTTAGCTGTGCTGGTTTGCGTTAAGAAGCACTGGTTTTTTCTTAACTTTAACATACATTGATGAATACATACTTAACCTAACATAATACATTTTAAATTTCAATATCAACATTCTATATGCCCTTCTCTCGTTAATTTTTATTCCAAATTCAAAATATTTCCCTGATTCCAATCAGAATTTAAATAACCACTTCCCATTACATCATTACAAATGTCTTCCATTACCCAAATTACATCTCAAAATAATTAAATTCATTATTAAAATTCTCTTAAACACGTTTAAATCAATTACATAATCACAAATTATCTACTTATATCTTTTCTCAAACTTTTTAATCATCTTCATAATACTCTTCAAAACAACACAAGAATCATTTAATTACATCATAAGATAATTCCATTTAACAGGGTCATTTACCCCATTTACAATAATCAACTTCCTCCTTCACACATCATTTTCTAATATCCCCTCTTAACCCAGTTACAATTAGGTAAATCACCTTCCATATAAACCGGACGAGGCATTTACCTTGTTACATAAATACTGTATTTATGTCCTTGGCTTGTAACGGCCAGCTCCTTTCCACACACTGTATTGCTTTGTGATGTTGGACTGTAGCGCCCATTTGCGTCCACAAGAACTAAAGTTTATTAGGGTGTAGATGCTGCTTACACCGTTCTTGCTTCGGCGTTATATAAAAATTCGGCATTATTGGTATCCGAGGACACCAGTAATCC
Source organism: Magicicada septendecula (assembly GCA_034769895.1). Classification (NCBI taxonomy): domain Eukaryota; kingdom Metazoa; phylum Arthropoda; class Insecta; order Hemiptera; family Cicadidae; genus Magicicada; species Magicicada septendecula. Next base: position 37,447,347 of record CM068375.1, on the reverse strand, counting down.
TACTATAATGATTCATATGCCCTTAATACAGTCTTATCATCCCATTCGATGGTAGCCGCTGTTCCAAAGTTATGTTGATTCCCCTGATTTACCCCCTGGTTAATTTCTAAATTGCACCAATTTCAAAGGCAACCAACTATGGTCAGTGTACAATAAGTCTGACCACAACTGGTTGTCATCCAAAACCACGGTCTGGGCTGGTAAGGCTGGGACTGCCTGAAAGTGGGGAATCGCTTTTAAAACATACTGCAGTATTACATGTTTTATATTCCTACACAATTACATAATCAACATAATAAACACTCAAATTGAACATTAACATTATTACATTAAAATAAACATCTCAACTTTACATTTGCATACAAAATTATAAACATTACAACTTTAAATTCAATTTTTTTTCAATTAATTAAACATTTTAACTGTTTATCTTGAATTATCACTTTAGCTTTGATTTTCTATTGAACCTTTTAATAATCAACCTTTAATTGTTTATCATTTATTATCCAGTTAACTTCTCCAAAAAATTTAAATTTATTTTCGACATTTCATTTATTAACTCCTTTCAAATTAATTCAGCTATTTTATCAAACACATTTTAATTACTTTAATTATAAAAATGGCTTTAATGACTTTAACAAAATTCACAATGACCAACTGTCAATTATTAAAGTTGAGTATACTTAACCTTACTACATAAGTACATTTACTATCAACACAAAGTATATACAATCTACATCATTATCTGTTATTGTTTACCACAAATCATTTCATAATTCAGTCCATTTCAAAACCCACTATACTCACATAGTTAAATGTTAATGAACAATAAATATTTACCCTCCATCATCAAACAGTAATCTTGTCTTACGCATACACAAATCATTTTTAATTAAATACATTTTGTTATTATTATTATTATTATAACCATCATCATGAATTTTACCCATTGTATCAAGATAGTATTTAACAACATTATTGCATACTATTAATTCATAAAACCTGTCGACATTCGGTATGGTCAATTCTCCTTTAGTATTATCTGTTACGATTAAATCCTTTATCATTTCTTCATTATATTAATCATCTACTACCAGTAACCCTATCTTATATACAGGTAAATCGTCAACATTATTATCACCTCTTTGCTGCACTAACCACATCGCAAGGTAAGAATTCAGTATCATCAACTCTTTCTATATCTACCATCCCTACTAATTCTCTATAACCTCTCTTTAACTTGAACAATTCTATCACTCTCACTCTCTCAAAATCGCTTACACAACCCCATTTTACACTTTCTCTCTCTATCTATGCAGAGGGCACTACAACATTAAAACACCTCCTGGCTCTTCCAGGAACACCACAAAAACTCAAGGGACAATTATTTGTAGAACTTTCATCTACCAAATACACTCGTGAAGCCTTTTCTTCACCCCCAACAACACCACGGGAAAAATTTACCCCCTGCAACCCCTCTACCTGTAAACTCTCTTTCCACTCTTTCTCTAACTCATCAACACTCATTATCTCGTCATTAATTTCTACTTCCACTAAAACTCCATCACCACTATCGTTATTCACAACTTTACTCTCAAACACCACATTTTTAATTATATCACCATTATTCTCCCCCTTACCTTTTCAACTACCACTTTATTTGCACTTAAACTATCATCATTATTATTCGTAATTATCTGCTCATTATAATTATCACTTGCTTTAAAATCATCACTTACATTATTATCTGTACCATTTCCTACCCCCACTACGCTCTCATAATTATAATTAACACCATTACAACCACTTACCTGTTTTAATTCACCTCCTGTATTCTCCTTTAATCGACATCTATCTCCTTCCCACTTCTTGTTTTGTTCTTTCATGTTATTATTTAATCCCTTAAGATCATTTATTAGTTCATTAAAACCCTTATCCATCAGTTCCTCCCTTTCCTTAAACCGTTTATTCATATTATGCATAATATCATCATCCATTGTTGTTTTTATAATATTCATTATATGCATCTTATAATCAGATTCACTCATATCATCATTACTTACCTTATTATCTGCCACCTGATCGTCTTTATTCTCGTTAAATTGATCTGTCTCTCTACCATTTTCTACCACCACTACACTATCATCATTATCATTATTCACTGTCTTATTCTCTAACACTATCCCTTCAACTATTTTACCATTACTACTCATTATATCGCTATGCTTTTCTATTTCAGCAAATATTCCCTCTTCTTGTTCTTCCATTCGCCTCAAATTATCATCCAGTTTACACCACTCATCATCCGTCATTTCATTCACAATATTTTTGAATTCATTCTCCCATTCGTCCCACGCGAAATCTATTTCGGTTACTTGTGCCTCAGCCATTTTAAACAAAATTTTTTATATTATACCCCTTAACAAACTACAACCTTCCTCATACACACTAGTTACACATATTAACTCACAATACTCGCTACAAAACATCAACACCAATATATTACAGTAACCAAATAATTCACCAAATACATCACATTACCAAAACATAACCCCATAACTTGCGTCTATTTTTACGTACATACAATTTTTATCTGTTCATCTTAAACAATCATTTTGCTCTCCAAAACAGGCCCACATTTGCATAAATAACTTCTATGCAAATGTCCCTGTTCATGACGCCATTTGTAACATTTATTTTACTTCTTACACGCATTTATTTCTACACTTTCACTTTACCTTTGTTTTGTTTACGTCCACATTCCAGACCCCATCTTGCATTGTTGCCAACTACTTACCCAGAGTTCATTGAGCAAATTTTGTGAGAACAAATATGGTTGTTTGAAATGAATAATAATTCATTTATTTATTCTCAATGAATTAAATTTTATTGGTCATTATTCAAAAACAAATTGATATTTCAATCAAATATATTGATTTACCTTCCTTATATGAGCTACATAACTTCAAAATAGAAAATAGAAACACAAACTTAAATTTACTTTCCACAAACCAGCGCCTCTTTTATGATATAATTTTCATTCACACACACATACACCCGCACCCATGCCCTTAGATATCTCAATTTAATAATAAAATCAAAAGAATGATGTTGAATTTGATAACCCTGACTAATTGTGCTTTACCCCACCCCCATGTTACTTAGCTGTTTATCTGTCCGAAAGAGTCCATTTTCCTGTGTAATTTTTCTTTTTTACTCCGCACCTTTTTTACTACCTATACTTTTTAACACCAAACTGTTTCTATTTACTCGGTATAGTTGCATTTTTGCATTTTGTACGGGTGTATATGAAACTTTTTAGCCGGCGGGCGATCGAACTGCCCACGTCCGATGTTATTTGCCGACTATGTATATTAAAAACCGGGGCGAAAGCTGCTCGAGTCCGTCGCCGTTAGGTGTTGAATGGCGACTGACTTTACACCAAGCGTTGACAGACTGCTGATGCCTGACACTCCTGCATTCCAATTTTATATATATTGTAACGTTACATAACCCAGTCCCAAAAATGATAACTTAATCACCCCGCTATAAAGGACAGAAATGGGTATAATATACCTAGCTCTAGATTACTTTATATCACAAAACATTATAAACTATACTTAATTGATATAAAGTGTACAAAGTGAGTTATAGTGTACCCAGTGAGAAAATAAGTGATTTTAAAAGGAGCATCTCACAGACTTATGCTGTAGATGGAGAAACAATTGATTATAATAGTAGACTATATGCTACTGACCAATTATGTGTTTTGTTGGAATATTGTATAATTTGTATTGTGTAGGCAACTAAGATTTTGTACCTAGGTTTAATTTTTATTTTTAATAGAATAATCATGTTTGAATATAAGATAACCCATGGTTAAATATAAAAGGGTTAAATATAAAATAATAATAAAAATAAAATAATACTGTATGAGTAAAATGGCAGTAGAAAATAGTTGAGTGTAAGGATACTATAAGAAATTAATAAATAATATATAAATACAATTAAAGGAAATAAAAATATTAAAGACCTATATATAAAATTAAGAGGAAATAAAGGAAAAACCTCAAATAAATCAAATTGGATAATAAACCAAATTTAAAAAGGATTATTTTTCAATAAATAAGAAATAAATTTATAATAATTAAAAACAGCCTATATACTCAAAAGTATATAGATGCACCAATAAAAAATGATATAAAAATTATTGGTTACTAACAGTAACCACCTAACAAGATATGAATTGATTGTTAAAACGATTGAAAACCGTTCGAGAAAAAGTGGAAGGCCATCAAAAATTTAATAAAACCTTATGAAAACTTTTGGAAACAGTGCTAAATTGAATAAAAATTAACTAGTAGTATCCACCTTATGTTAGAACTCCTTCAAATATCAACTTTAACGTCCTTTATTCGATGAAAATTTGAAATAACCAGCTACCAGATCAACCCTAGTTGGAAGGCACGTCGAGATTTTGGTGAGATTGTATCTTCTGGAAATTTAATGAAATTACAAAACAACTATAACTCCAACACTAGAAACAGCACCATCCAAAGTAAACACTTCGAGAAAAGAGGTAAAAATAAACTTTATTAATAATTGTTAACCAAGAAATCCTCATCTTGAATCTTTGTGAAGTTCCAATATTTAGTAACTGATTTCATGTTTTATAATAAAGACATAACCTGTACTCTAGCGGATAAACCCGGAACTACATACTACGAAAAAAACCAAAAAATAGAAATATATTGTTTTTTCTTGTAAAGCGTAGTATATTATTATACATTTCTGACCGTCTCATAACACAAAGAACTTACACTTAACCCTGGGGAAATTAATAAATGAATTCTTTATTGTTTAATGTTTAATCAAGGATAAAAAAATAATTTGTTATAATTCCAATGTTTACCTAATTAGATCGATCCAATGTGTTGTTGACAGAAAAAATCGATTATAATATTTTTGTACTGGGAGAAGAGAAAATCAGTGTATTACATAAATAAATACTCTGAATATTTTATTATAAATAATAAAACGTGTATTCTTTCTTGTAGAGGGTAGTTGTTACAGATTTTCAGGAAGCCAAGAAGAGGACAAACCGCCGGGGAGTATCACCGAACATTGATGTTTGTATAACCTAACATTTTGAGGCAGATGTCAAAATCAGCTGGTCTTATGAACAGCGAATATTTAAAATAAGTAATTGTATACTCCGGGTGTAATATCTTTGGTCCTCTCTCTCCTAACTACGATTAAACAACTTCATTAATCTCTCCCAAATCACACACACTCGATTTCAGTTTAATTTGGTAACATCAAATTTAACCGCTTTGAACATTAGCAAATATAATTCATAAGTGGCGATCGCAAAAGGTACTCTTGACTGCTCAGAGACTTTCATGATAAAAACCTGCGACACGTTACAGAGTGACGTACTAACATGGGGATTAATTAGGAAAGATTTACATAATAAACGGAAATATACGAAGTAGACACAGACGGCTAACAAGCGGGACGTTACAAATGACGCATACAACGTGGGGCATATAATATAACTCCACACCTCATTAAAGAATCATACGTTACAAAATGGCGAACCCAACTTTGGGGCTGAATTAACTATAAACCCGCAACTGTAAAACACCCTAAAACCCTATGTTACGTTACAATATATATATATATATATATTGTAACCTATTTAAAATGTATGTTGTGTTGTTGTAACTTCGAAACTCTCGCCTAATTAAGCCCCACGTTGGAAGCGTCAATTTGTAACGTATTAAACGATTACGTTTATTTCTTTGTATGTGACTCCCGTGTATCAGTTTTAAGCCCCACGTAGTGAACTTCAATTTTTTAACAAATAAATCTGTTTGTTACTTTACTAACTATATTTGAGGATGTTTAAAAGTCCCACTGTTGGATTCGCCAATTTGTATCAAATAACTCTTGTTGTTATTATTTATTACGAGTGCAATACAGTTGCGGGTTTATCGTTAATTCAGCCCATGTTGAATTCACCAATTTGTTACCAATTCAATCTGTTTATAAGGAAAAATATTCATTATGTTGTGGATATTATTCGGTTGTTGATTATATACCTGTGTTAATTAATTATCAAGTGTCTTACCAGAGAAAAACGCTATACTAAGGTTATTATAATGAATAATTCAGTATTTTCTCCAACCCTAGTCACTCTGTATTATCTAAATTGAAAAGAGCGGAATATGAAGAGAATAAGTTAGTTCTCTATTCTCCCGTATTCACCAGCTGTCTGCAATCGAGCGCTGTTATTAGCGAATGATCCGTTCTTATAGGTTAAGTTGTTCCACTTGACGCTTTTATCACTTTCTTTCCCTGTAAATTACACCCTATTCAAAATATAATAACTATTCTACAATAACTCAGACTCGTCACATACAAGAAGGATTCTTTATTTTATATTATTTTAAAATTTCCAACAGTCGCTTTCTTCGGTTATTAAAGCATCAAATCGATCAGACAATACCGAATCAATTTGTTATTAAACTCGTGGTTTATTTTACAATTTAATTATAATTTTCAGTTTATCTTGTAAATATACAAAATAGATCGAAATATAAAAATAAATAAAAATACTGCCAGGACTTACCTGCGCTCATTTTCACTTACCTGCTGCATAAATTTTGCTCAGAAGCCCAGAGTCGCCACGATATTTTTATAGGTTAAAATATCGAAAACTTCACACTTTACCTTAATAAAACGGGACAATTTAGCAATCTGACCACCCCCCAATAATAATTCAGAAGATATCCGGGAACGTTTAGATGAATCTTGCAGCACAGAAATGAGAAAGTGGTAATGACGAAATAACTTAGACTAACACATATTTGGAGTGACTAAATAATTTTAATTACTTAAAAGTGTTTTACTCATTAGAACAAGAATGCTAAACAAAACAAAACAAAACAAATTTTGAAATATATCTTTCGGTACCATATTTAAATATTCTTACTTCTAAAACACCTCATTCTGCTCACGCACGCTTTCATACAATTTTATACTTTACCCTTCTTGATTATGTTTGATTATTTTACAAATTTATTATTAAACTGTTCGCTGCCGCGATTACGCACAACACATGGTTTTTTCACCCGCACTTCCAAAGTCCGTAATTTAACTGTTGTCACACCACTCCAAGTCACCGTTTGTACACTTGTTAAGTTCGTTAATTCCTCGGGTCCCGGTCGGTATGAAGGCGTTATTTTATTTAGTTATTCATATTTAAAAGTTCGACCAGACCGGGCCCGCACAACGCGATCAGTGTCTGTTAGCGAACTCGGTTTCTCGTGGACTGCCTATAGCATGCGGGCAGATATTAATGCCTGCTGGCGAACGAATTTCGTCGTCGCTCACAGCCTGAGTTGTTGCAGTTTAGTGGCTGCACGCCTGACATATAGCAGTTTTTTCTGTGTTGTACGCCGATGATATTTAGGCGCTTATCGCTCGACGTCACAAAATAGGCGTGACTTAAATTTTATATCCGTCACCTTAGTAAAGGAGGCGAACAGAAATTATTCACTTGGCCATCTTTGCGGTTCTCTACCGCGTGGGTCCGCGCGCCTGGTTGTGTGATGCATATGGGTGCCCTGTCACACACTCGCACAGTTCTTGGAAATGGAGGCTGAGTAAATTCCTCTATACCGATTGCACAACGGTGGTCACGTATTCCTGCTTCGTTACAACACTGTTCTGACAATTCCACACGTGGTCTATCACAAAGGGAAATAAATTTACAAATACTTTAATAAAGGCCCCCAAAATTTAATAAAATAAAATCCCGCAATTTTGGCCCGTTACAATACCCCCCCAGTGAGAGGTCTTCTGTCAAAAACAGAAGAAATCTCATTGCTAAAACCCCTAAGAGGACCGGTGAGGAACTGGTGCCAACAACCCCCTTTTGTTCTTACACTTCCTGGGTAAACGACCCCCCTGGCTCGGCGACTATGGGCGCACCTGAACGAGATCACTGGACTTCTCTGTGCGAGATCCCAACACCGAAAAATCGAACAGACACGCACCACAGCGCACCTCACCTTCTAACATGTTTCCCCAAAAAATCCAACTCCCTGGCTTAGATCATGCCAGAACCTCAACCGATATGTTCCCCCTTATAAGCAAACTGGGATGCCTTTAGCAGATACTGGGCTCACACACACTTATACTAGATACTGTAAAATTACAATATTCTTCGAAAATTTATTTAAGTTAAAATTCATTAGCAGTTTTCCTTGAAAATCAAAACACAAATTTTGCATCTATACTGAACAATTCTCTTCATTAGTTTTTTGTTATTAAAAAGTAATCAAATTAAACATCTCTTAAAATAGGAACATCCTTAACCTAACATGTGATTACACCTATATTCTAACAATACAATGCAAATAAAACACTAATAATACACAAACAATAACATCAAAGTTAAAATATCCATTAGCTGGCAGGCGCAAAATCAAGATTTTTTTCCCCCTTTTTTTCAATCTTGAAATTATTTAAAATCATTTAAATTACTTCAAAACAAAATTGGCTCTACTTCCTTGCTAAATGTCCCTAGTACATGACCTCACCCATCAGCTGATCAAAACTGGGTCAAGTCAATAACCTTGACCTATATACGTTATACACAAGTTCTATCTAAAAATACATTAAACATCTGTAAAATTCTATCTGAAACACAAAAACATAATAAAATAAAACATTTAAAAGAACAAAATATTATTAGAATTAACAATCAAATTGGTATTTAAATTATTCAAATAACACTTTATAGCTTTACATTCTTTTCAAACTCTATCAAGATTGTCACTGGTTGTAATTAAAATTTTATACTTTTTAACTATAAATCTCTTTATTTTACCATTCTCAATTTCCATTACTTGGGGGTGATTTAATTACTTATAATAACTCAGTTTGCCTCTTGGCAGGTATACACATATATAATCTTTCTCACTCTGCCTCTAATACCACTAAAACTTTAACTAATATGACACCCATCTCTATCAAAACATCTATCAAACAATCTCTAAACCCAACTTACTATTAAACTCAATTCACCACCTTCTCTCGATATATATATAAAAATATTCTCTAACCCTTTGTACTTAGGATAAGTGTTCCCCCCCCCAAAAGCTCATTCCCTTATGTTGGTCCCTGGATTCTACCTAAGGTAACCCTTTCTGGCGCCAAACGGTCCCTTCCCGTCCCAACCCTTTTGTATCCCCTATTACAAAATTGCCATCCCCAAATCTCACTCTAATTACCTCACTTCAACTACAACAAAATAACATCATTTATAAACATCAATATATCAATCATTACTCTACATATATTCCCCATATCTACTGTGGCAACATCAATACTTCTCAAATTCTATTTCATTATCTCACAACAACATTACATTAATTCAAACAATATTATTCTCTCTGCTACCCCTTTAACTTTAACTTTAACTTGGACTGATATATACGTCCCAATAAAATATTCATCACCCAGAATCTACCTTTTTTTATTTCTCACAAATTATTTAAATCTTAACTTTATCAAATCACTTTCCTCATTATTTGAAATAACATCTTTAACACATTAAAACATTATATCTAACCTTAATTACCTTGAACATTTATAAACAATTTAACAGTGACATTTTATTACTGATCAGCTGACATTCCTCAGCAAGGTGAATAGCCTCACTGCAAACACATTTCAACATTATGCAAATTACATGACATATATATTTTTGTCAATCCTTACCTCTACCATCATTGTTTCCCCTCTTTCTGACTCTGTTACTATGCAAACCGCCTGCCAGTCGGTTTAGTTATTTACTTTATTATACTCATTTCAAAATCACAAATTATATAGAACACATATTTTTATTAATTCTTATATCTAACATAATACATTTATAAAATATAGAATGAACACATTATACTGAATGTATGAACCCTATTTATCAAAACAGAATACAAGCGTTTTATTAAAGCAAAATTGATTTAGCATTTTTAATTTACAAAATTTAAGCACGTTGCTCGCCGGAGCAACCTCCCATCCACACACACTATTGTAATTTATGTAGGACTGTAGCGCCCATTCACTTTCACAAAGACTGCATAGTTGGAGGAATTGGACATCTCCGTGTCTTTGCTTCGGCTTGACATTTTAAAATTTGTGGATATCGACATATCCTTGTTACATATTGAAAAGCCCTTAAGACGGGTCTACCACCTGGCTATGCTGTCCCCACGCGGACAGAGTGGCAGCCGCTGTTCCATAGTTCCGGGATTTCCCCTAGTTTCACCCCCCTATTAATTTCTATTATCAACCAATTTCAAGTCAGCTATGATCAAGGGACTTGGTATGGCCATAGCTGACCGCTAGCCAAAGCCACGATTAGTGCTGGTAATGCAGTAATCGCCCGAAAAGTTGGGGAAATCAAATTTTCATTTCAATGCCTGTTCTACATCATCATTGTTATGTACGGCACAAGAGTCTATCATGGTACAATTGTACAAAAAGGTGTGCCGCACATTTTCGCCATGTTGGCCTCCGATGGAGGTAACACTCCCTGTTACCCCCAACCCATTCCACTATCTACTGGGGCACAGGCCACCCCAGCAATAGCGCCTTAATATCTAAATAAGAAATTAAATATACAACATTATAATATGAAACCTTCATCCATCATTAATCATTTAACTCATTCATAACTTTCTACAATTGGATTACTTAAAATTTTCAAATTCATTATTAATAATTATTATATATCATCTTTCAGTTATTATTAAATTTTTTAATTATCATTTTTATTCAACACAATTATTTCAAATCATCTCATTATTGAATTAAAATCTTTTCATCTGAGTTACACCTGTAAACATTTTTGTTATACTTGATTCATACTATAAAATTTTATACTTACAGTCCATTTAAACTGACATACACAAAATATATACACCATACACCAATACTTTCCCGTCACCTCTGAAACATTTAACAAAAATGTTAGTTTAAATCAAACAATTTATCATTTAATTACCAAACTCCCATCTCGTAAAATAATTTAAATTCATTAGAAAATTCAATTATATAATTTTTAAATCAATCAAAATATTTGAACATTTCAACTTATTTTAATAAAATTAATTATTAAATATACAAATTTCATTGCTACCAAAACAATTACAATTCGCTAATTACTGTTTTTAAAATTAATGTTGTTGTTTATTTAAATTGCAAAATATTATTTTTTTTATTATCACAACCATTATTACTACATATACACATTGTTTACCTGACATTCTACAATACACACAAATAAATTCACTACATTTTTTATTTACAAATCTTCCTCCTTATTTATTCAGTTATATCATCTTTCAATGTCAAAATCAGCTAAGTCATTACCATATATTAACATGCTTAAACTGTTCCTTCTCCAGTTTCTTAATCTAACCTCCATCGTCATGTAATAGTCGTACCTTTTTGTAATATTTCTCTTCCTTACTTTTACTCGATTTGTCATTATTATTAGTATTATTATTCCACACCATTATTTCTGTACCCTTCGTTATACCATTTATTATGTCATACAACTTGTTACTATCCATTAATTTTGTCCAGTCTCCGTTAGTAAATTTTCTCAATACCAAGTCAATTATTTTATCATCATAAATTAAATGGTTATTACTTAAACGTACTTCTAACCTTACTTTCCACTCATCATAATCTCCCCTTAAATTATATACTTCTATCTCTTTATCAACCCACAGTTCTCCATCCCAATTTCTCTCATCATAATGCCACTTCACACCTTGTCTCTCATTCCATGCAGAGGGTACTAACTCTATTAAACAATTCCTGACTTCTCCAGGAACAACAAAATACTTCAAAAAACAATTATTCGTAGAACTCTTGTCTACCCAATATATACGTGAAGATCTTTCTTCACCCCCCATAACACCTCGTAAAAACTTTACCCTCTGTTTCATACCCATAATATAACTCTCTTTCCACTCATTATCTAATTCATCAATATCAATTACTACGCCTTTACAATCTATTACTCTCTCTCTCTCTCATTCACTATCTCTGTCTCCTCACTATGCAATATTTTATTCTCAACTATGTCATCATTATCATTATTTAACATCATTTCATCATTAGAATTAATTATATTAATATCACCACTTACCTCAGAATTGTAATCACCATCATTATCTTCACTAGTTAACCCTACTTCTCCCACTCTTTTATCACTGTTATTTATGAATTCATTATTAGAATTATCATTAGCACTCACCTGGTTAATTGTTCCCTCACTATCATTAACAACATTATTATCACTCTCTATTGCTACACTTTCAATTGTGTCACCGTTATCACTTTTGATCTCGTGACTACCATTTTCTACTATTTTACTCTCACTAACCCCTTCACTTACCTCGTTACTTTGTTTGTTAGTGTCATTACTATTTTCGTTCATAAAAGCATATAATCAAAATATCACTATAATATTGACGACTCGGAACACTAAGTTTTTTATAAGTAAAAACGTAAAGTTTTACCTTACAGCCTAAACCGGCTTTCACCTATAGAAGGCTTCATCAGAGGCTGTCGTAAGTAGCGTTGTTCGTCTTGTTGTTGGCGACGAGATAGTGTTTCGAAAGATCGAAGCTGTGTGTGTGTGGTGAGATGTGTTCGAATAATGTGTGCGATTTGAATTGTGTCTGTTCGTTTAGGATGTCATTTTTATTTGTTTTTGTGTGTTTGTATATTTCTAATTGTTCTAGAGTGTCTAGTTTTCGGCCTTTTGTGTGTATGTGTAGTATGTTCATGTTATTGTCGATGTTTTTATATGTGTGGTTTGCTTCAATGAGGTGGTTTGCGAAGGTAGATTCTGTAGTGGTGTGGAGTGCTTTTGTGTGTTCAATGTATCTCTGTTTGAAGCTACATCCTGTCTGGCCTATGTAGAATTTATTGCAATTTGAACAATTTAGCTTATATACACCGGGTAGATCGAATTTGTTTTGTGCTTTGGGCATGCGTTTTGATAGTGTGTGTTCTGTTTTGTTAGTAGTTTTGTAAGCGATTCTGTATCCTGCTTTTTTGAATTTGTGGGCAATTTTTTCTGTTTGTTTGTTGATGTATGTTAGTGTTATGAATTTGTTGTTTTCTGTCTTTGTCTGTTGTTTGTTTTGTGTTTTGTGTAGGAGTTTACTGACTGTTGTTTTGTCATAACCGTTAGATTCTGCTAGATATTTTATCGTGTTTAGTTCATCTTTGTAGTCTATTTCATCTAAGGGGATGTTGTTAAGTCTATGTATCATGGTTCTAAAAGCAGCTAGTTTGTGTTGTATTGGGTGATTGGAGGTGTTGTGTATTAGTGTGTCAGTTGTAGTTGGTTTTCTGTATATACTGAATTTGTGCCTGTGTTCTAGTTTTGTGATGGAGAGGTCTAAGAAGTTTATGGTATTGTTGTGTTCGTATTCGGCAGTGAAGGTTATGTTTTTATGTATTTTGTTTATGTGCGTTAGTAACTGTTCACATTGTCTTTTGTTTCCCCTGTATAGTATTAGAATGTCATCAACGTATCTGTGCCAATATAGTATTTTATGTGAGTGTCTGTCATTGTTTGTGAGTATTTTTGTTTATACGATAAAATATCTAGCAGAATCTAACGGTTATGATAGAACAATAGTCAGTAAACTCCTACACAAAACACAAAACAAACAACAGACAAAGACAGAAAACAACAATTCATAACACTAACATACATCAACAAACAAACAGAAAAAATTGCCCACAAATTCAAAAAAGCAGGATACAGAATCGCTTACAAAACTACTAACAAAACAGAACACACACTATCAAAACGCATGCCCAAAGCACAAAACAAATTCGATCTACCCAGTGTATATAAGCTAAATTGTTCAAATTGCAATAAATTCTACATAGGCCAGACAGGACGTAGCTTCAAACAGAGATACATTGAACACACAAAAGCACTCCACACCACTACAGAATCTACCTTCGCAAACCACCTCATTGAAGCAAACCACACATATAAAAACATCGACAATAACATGAACATACTACACATACACACAAAAGGCCGAAAACTAGACACTCTAGAACAATTAGAAATATACAAACACACAAAAACAAATAAAAACGACATCCTAAACGAACAGACACAATTCAAATCGCACGCATTATTCGAACACATCTCACCACACACACACAGCTTCGATCTTTCGAAACACTATCTCGTCGCCAACAACAAGACGAACAACGCTACTTACGACAGCCTCTGATGAAGCCTTCTATAGGTGAAAGCCGGTTTAGGCTGTAAGGTAAAACTTTACGTTTTTACTTATAAAAAACTTAGTGTTCCGAGTCGTCAATATTATAGTGATAGTTAGTTAAGTAACGGACACGTCATGGACAATGAAATCCAAGCATATAATCCTGTTTTTTGTTCTTTCATTTGTCTCAGCTCATTATTAAATTTACTCCAATCATCCTCAGTCATTCTGTTCAAAACCCTTTCAAACTCGCGCATGAATTCCATACTATTCCGTAACTCCCCCGATCCACTCACTTTATTTTCTTGTGCCTCAGCCATGTTCACTGCCTTATTTCTGCCACCGTTAGTACAACTATCTTACCTTTATCATTGGTCATCTCACTATGTTTATTGATTTCTGCAAATATTCCTTCTTCTTGTTCTTCCATTCGTGTTAACCTATCGTCTAAATTACCCCACTCCTCGTCTGTCTTTTCGCCTACAACCCCTCGAAATTCATTCTCCCACTCATCCCACGCAAAATCAATATCATTACCTTGTATTTTGGCCATGTTTAAAGTTCATTTATATAACACTTTGTATATATAAAAACCACTATTTTTCTACAACAAAACACCTAACACAACTGTAAATTATACTAACACAAACATAACCTACTCACACGTACGTAATTATGTACGATAAATATTTTTACAAAATCGTCATTACCACATCCTATTTTCTGTGCTTTAAAATAGGTCTACCTCGTATAAATAAAATTAAACGAGAATCCTGGCAGCGTGAGCCAATTGTAAAGATAGAAAAGAGATCGAAATATAAAAATAAATAACAATACTGCCAGGACTTACCTGCGCTCGTTTTCACTTACCTGCTGCATAAATTTTGCTCAGAAGCCCAGAGTTGCCACGATATTTTTATAGGTTAAAATATCGAAAACTTCACACTTTACCTTAGTAAAACGGGACAATTTAGCAATCTGACCACCCCCCCAATAATAATTCAGAAGATATCCGGGAACGTTTAGACGAATCTTGCAGCACAGAAATGAGAAAGTGGTAATGACGAAATAACTTAGACTAACACATATTTGGAGTGACTAAATAATTTTAATTACTTAAAAGTGTTTTACTCATTAGAACAAGAATGCTAAACAAAACAAAACAAAACAAATTTTGAAATATATCTTTCGGTACCATATTTAAATATTCTTACTTCTAAGACAGCCCATTCTGCTCACGCGTGCTTTCATACAATTTTATACTTTACCCTTCTTGATTATGTTTGATTATTTTACAAATTTATTATTAAACTGTTCGCTGCCGCGATTACGCACAACACGTGGTTTGTTCACCCGCGCTTCCAAAGTCCGTAATTTAACTGTTGTCACACCACTCCAAGTCACCGTTTGTACACTTGTTAAGTTCGTTAATTCCTCGGGTCCCGGTCGGTATGAAGGCGTTATTTTATTTAGTTATTCATATTTAAAAGTTCGACCAGACCGGGCCCGCACAACGCGATCAGTGTCTGTTAGCGAACTCGGTTTCTCGTGGACTGCGTATAGCATGCGGGCGGATATTAATGCCTGCCGGCGAACGAATTTCGTCGTCACTCACAGCCTGAGTTGTTGCAGTTTAGTGGCTGCACGCCTGACATATAGCAGTTTTTTCTGTGTTGTACGCCGATGATATTTAGGCGCTTATGGCTCGATGTCACAAAATAGGCGTGACTTAAATTTTATATCCGTCACCTTAGTAAAGGAGGCGAACAGAAATTATTCACTTGGCCATCTTTGCGGTTCTCTACCGCGTGGGTCCGCGCGCCTGGTTGTGTGATGCACATGGGCGCGCTGTCACACACTCGCACAGTTCTTGGAAACGGAGGCTGAGTAAATTCCTCTATACCGATTGCACAACGGTGGTCACGTATTCCTGCTTCGTTACAACACTGTTCTGACAATTCCACACGTGGTCTATCACAAAGGGAAATAAATTTACAAATACTTTAATAAAGCCCCCCAAAATTTAATAAAATAAAATCCTGCAATTTTGGCCCGTTACAATCTCTTATCCCAGGGTACATGTAATTCTTTTAACTATTAGTAAGGCCAGGTAATGCAAATTCAGGTTACTAGGTATTACAATTTAAATTAAAATCTTATTATATAAAGTATTAACATAAGCAGGTTTTTACCAAGCGTTTACAAGCTACTCATCCAGGCCGTGTTCCACTAACGATGTCAGATCTAAGAGTGATGAAGAATGACTAAAATATTTCCAACTCCAGCTTCTCAATAAAAGTTGTTGTTAGTGTCCCGGGATGTAATGGAAAGTTCAGTTCTTGATCTTCGCTGATTTCTTCGTTTCTGGTGGTTACAGGTCCCGATGGAATTAGTGTAGTATTAAGTTCTTGCTCTGCAGTCAAAAGTGAGGTACAATAGGTAAATTTAATTCTCTTTAATTTTTGTTTTATGGTATTTATTCCATTCGACTTCTCCCAATCTGGATTATCTTCATTTATTTATGGTTTCTGTTATAACTCATTTAGTGGTAAGTTTAGTTCATTTTTCTTAAGGTTTTTTATGTGAATTTTGTAGATAGGTTGTTTATTCTCAAAGTGATAATTTAGGAAGTCGTCCAATCCGTCTTTTTAATTAGTGTTTATATTTTAACATTGATTTGTAATAATTTTATTCATTAGGTTTTGTGGTTTTCTGGCGATTTTTAATGACTGAACTGTTCTCGTTTACATATAACAATTGAATGTCTAAATCAACAACATTTCCTGCATTTTGTTGCCTTAACAACCATTGCTTCTTCTGTCATTGGATAATATTTGTTATCCTAGAGCCAGAATTACGAAATATTCTTACACTTATTTAATAAAATACTCCCTGCTTGGAATTACACTAAATCACATAAAACTTTCACTTAATCTGCCTTATTAAACCGTATACATTTTACTACATTTTCTTCTTAATTGACTTATTTTAAAAGGTATTAATTTCCTTTTACAAAACACTATTTTTTAGGCCTATTAGTTTTATTACAGGTGTTATAATTTTTTGTTTTTAATTTAATTTTTCTTACCTGACCTACTGTACAAAAAGTCACTGGCTTATGGCCAATTATATCAATTTTAATTTCCTGATTTCGATTCATTATTATTATTTAGTTCATCATTGAACCCTTCATTGGTTTTTAACATAATTATAATGACCACTTGCCAACTTATTAACACTTATTGTCTTCCTGGCCAAGTTTACAAATATTATTTTAAACATCATTAATTATTTAAAGTAAATACACTTAACATAATACCATACATAATAAATATACTTGTATTTAATTATTTAAATACAAGTTTAACATGAATGAAATGAGTACCCATTACTTAGTACTTCCTTAAAGCAATGGCTCCACACTTACTACACACAAAACATAAAATAAATATCATGTAAACACTATATCATGATACCGTACAACAACAAGTACATTTTATAAAACATTAAATATTAATTGAACAGTATATTATATTAAAACTCCTACGCAGTAAACTCATCCCATTAGACACAGTGTTTATAGTTTACATCTTACACTGCTCATTACATATTTTATATTTAGGTACACCTTCAATGTTTTATTACCTAGTAACCTTACTAGGTATCATTAATGCATTTTTTAGGTGAGATTGGCCCTCTTGACCTTAATTATGGCATACCTTGGGCATTGTTTCAGTTATTTTGACAAAGTTTTTTATGTAACGTCAGGAACCTAAATTTTGTTATGTTACAATATATATATTTTTTTTGTTACAATACAAAAAGCCACACCAATACCAGGGAAAAAACGATGAATCAACTATATAAAATGTTTAAACTAATGAAAATAAAATGACTATGACGCGACAAACGACTATGACCCAACCCAAGTGATTGACTCAATAAAATGAAATAAAATAAAATAAAATGAGAAGAAAGGAAAAGACACAAACGGATAATATAGAACAGAAAAGGAGAAATGTTACACTCAAATAAAGTAATGAAAAAGAAACCAATAAATAATAAATGTAAATGATAGTTATTAGTATCGACTAATTAATCAATGTAAATGATAATTGTTAAAATCCAATAAAGTAAAGACAAACAAAGTACACTAACCAAGTAAATAGAGAGTAAATGTTATAAATAACTCTATAATGACATGAACTTGTTAACAGTATAACTAACCATTGTAAAGTGAGAGAGAGATAGTTAGATAGGGAACATGAGTAAGTGAGAAAGAGAATTTAATGTTAGGGAATGCCCACTAGTAACACTTAAATGATATAAAAAGTGCAAAGTGCCAGTGTAAAACCCTCAAAATAAATAGACACCGTATTGATAGGTATAGACGCCTAAAAACCAGTGATAAACACTAAAGGTTAATGGTGAAAAGCGATAGTAAATAAGGATATTGTTATTATTAGGATTAAGATGAATTGTAGATGAGGAATACAATAGTATTCAGGAAAGGAATCCCATGGAAAGTCAAAAGTTAGTGTTACCATGGTTAGAGAGTAAAGTTTATATAAGAAAAAATATAGTAAAGAATATAAAGGCAAAATCAATAAACATCCTATGTTCTAAGGGATAGTTAGTCAGATAAAGTAAATGGTGTGATGATGTTTGTCACCAAAAATAAGTAAGAAGAAACCAAATGTAAACAAGAATAGCATAATAACTGTTAAAGAATTATTTGATTAAGTTTATGAATAGGAATATGGCTGAAAGAATTATACAGACCATTAGCCTAAATGTTATGTTATATTTAATATAGAGTAGTAAATAATAGACAAATTAAAAACAATGGCAATATAAATAAGAAAAAAGATAAATTAATATAACTCTTGTAACGGGACGAAAAAGGGTATTTTCAATTTTATTTAAATCATTCATTTATTGGCCAACGCTGCCAGTCCTCTACAAAGAACAGTTTTGTCAATCAAACAAAGAACGCAGTAACAAGGCAGTGTGAGCGAGGCGTGACATTGGAACGCAACACATTCCGAGAAATGCAGTGTTGTGTTACACTCCCGGACGCACGACCACAGCAGGTGCGCGGGAGCGACGCTTACAAAATATCGAACTGGAGAATTTCTTTTGCCACGAGGTTTTGTGACGATGGATGTAGCTGAGAAACTCCACCTTCCACAGCCTTAATATTTTCGCCGGTTGGCATTGTCAACACCTGGGCACAATGCAAACCCATGTTACCTAAACAGTGACAAAAAACTTTGTAATCAAAGGGGCAGTGTGTGTTACCGGAAGCAGTCAGAGAAGGTGGGGATTTTGTTAGTCGTTGTCTCATCAGTCGACAAAATACTCCCCCCGGCCGGGGTTCATAAAAAAGTTCGCGAACTACAAAATTTTATAAAATGTCCACAAAGTGTAGAAAAAACGTAAGTTAAATCAACAACAAAGCAACCTCTCAGCTCGAAGTGGAGAGAAAGAAAAGAAGTGAAAATGTGTTAAACTTTCGGACATATAATCGGTGCGGCGCGTGGTCATCATAGACGCCAAGGGTTAAGTACTCGACTGACAATTATACTAAATAAATAATTTCGTTTTTTGGGCCCTAACTAATTAAAATGGGGTGTTAAAAGAGAATGAATGTGAGAGAGTAGCAAACTGGGCTGCCTATTTAGTTGTAGTAACATTTAGAGTTTAATTATTAGCGGTAAGTATTTTAATAAATTTGGTTTCCTGTATAATGTACGTAAAGTCAAACATTTACACTGGGTATTACCTATTAAATTTCAATGAA
Source organism: Magicicada septendecula (assembly GCA_034769895.1). Lineage (NCBI taxonomy): Eukaryota > Metazoa > Arthropoda > Insecta > Hemiptera > Cicadidae > Magicicada > Magicicada septendecula. The sequence goes on along the minus strand of CM068375.1, from coordinate 37,427,199 downwards.
TAGTACAGTGATTACTGTTCATGTAACGTAAAATAAATTGTTGACAGAGGAGTTTTAATACTATTTAGATGATGAATTTAGATGTAATAAAACAGTGTTAATTTACCATATCAAGATGTATTGGTCATTGTGTTTACCTATTTCTCTCTGCTAAGAGTACACCAGACGACACCCTGGGAGTTTACGAAAGGTAGGTGATACAACAAAATTCAATATTTTATTATTTCATTAATCTGTACTGCTTTAATTGGTGCCCTAAAAAGGGACAGATTTATAGATTTTAATGACCCAATAACTTGTAATGCTTTAATCTAATAATACTTGAAAGGCAGTTAGAAAATAATAGACAAACCATAATATGGAAACTAGTGAAAACATACAATTATTATAAAACGGACCCAAAACAATTCAACAAGTAACCAAATCATTTATGACACAAAACAAAACATGTATATGGGTGAAATAATATGTAATTTGTATAAAATAAGAAAATATAGCCAATGACTACCTAGGCCTATGAAATGCCTAACTGTATAAAACAAAAAATGGACTACCTATGGGTTCCCCTATATCAGGTATACTATCCGAAATATTCGTACATACCATAGAACATGAACACATATTGTAACCTAAATAAAAGATTTTACTTTATTTGTATGTATTACGGTTGCGGGTTTATAGTTAATTCAGCCCCACATTGGATGCGGATTTGTAACCTAATATTAAAGCTTGCTTTAGATGTTAATAATAGACTCCTTATACTCTTCTAAACTCTCTCCTAATCAAGCCCCACGTTGTCGGCGTCAATTTGTAACCTACATTTGTAACGATGTGTGTGTTGTAACTTCGAACTCTTGCCTAATTACGCCCAAATAATTATAATATAAATAATCTTATAAGTATAATATAATCACTCCTGTAAATCAATGTTAATTATAAAAAAAATTATTTATTAAGTGGTTGATATTATTCGGTTATTGCCATAGACCTGTGTTAAGTGGTTATTAAGTGCTTTACCAGAGAAAAACGCTATATTACAGTTATTATAGTGAATAATTCTGTAATTTTCTCCAACCCTAGTCAGTATGTATTATTTAAATTGGAAAGAGATTAGCGCAGAGAATAAGTTAGTTCTCTATTCTCCTGTATTCACCAGCTGTCTGCAAACGAGCGCTGTTATTGGCGATTGACCTGTTCTTATAGGTTAAGTCGTTCCACTTAACGCTTTTATCACTTTCTTTCCCTGTAAAATACACCCTATTCGAAATACTATAATTATTCTACAATAACACAAAATCGTCAATACAAGAAGGATTCTTTATTTTATATTATTTTTAAAATTCCAACAGTTCTATAATTTTCAGTTTGTCTTTTATCTCAGGGTACATGTAGTTCTTTTAACTATTAGTAAGGCCAGGTAATGCAAATTCAGGTTACTAGGTATTACAATTTAAATTAAAATCTTATTATATAAAGTGTCAACATAAGCAGGATTTTTTACCAAACGTTTACAAGATACTCGTTCAGGCAGTGTTCCACTAACGATGACAGATAGCCGAGTGAAGAAGAATGGCTCGAATATTTCCAACTCCAGCTTCTCAATAAAAGTTGGTGTTAGTGTCCCCGGATGTAATTGAAAGTTCAGTTTTTGATCTTCGCTGATTTTTTCGTTTCTAGTGGTCACAGGTCCCGATGGAATTAGTGTAGTATTAAGTTATTGCTCTATAGTCAAAAGTGAGGTTCAGTAGGTAAATTTAATTCTCTTTAATTTTGTTGCATGGTATTTATTCACTTCTACTTCTCCAGGTCTGGGTTATCTTCTTTTATTTAAGGTTTCCCTTTTTACTCATTTGATGTTAGGTTTAGTTAATTTATTCTTTAGATTTTTGATTTGAATTTTGTTTATAGGTAATTTATATTCTCGAAGTGATAGTGGGAAGTCGTCCAGTCCGTCTTTTCAATCAGTAATTATATATTAATTTGGATTTATTGTATTTTAATTCATGAGGTTTCGTGGTTTTTTCCGAGATTTATAATGATTGAACTGTCCTCGTTTATATATAACAATTGAATGTCTAAATCAACAAGATTTCTTGCATTTTGTTGCCCTAACAACCATTGCTTCTTCTGTCATTGGATAATATTTGTTATCCTAGAGCCAGAATTAGGAAATATTCTTACACTTATTTAATAAAATACTCCCTGCTTGGAATTACATTAAATCACATAAAACTTTCACTTAATCTGCCTTATTAAACCGTATACATTTTACTACATTTTCTACTTAATTGACTTATTTTAAAAGGTATTAATTTCCTTTTACAAAATACTAAATTTAGGCCTATTGGTTTTATTACCTGTGTTATAATTTTTTGTTTTTAATTTAATTTTTCTTACCTGACCTCCTGTACAAAGAGTCACTGGCTTATGGCCAATTATATCAATTTTAATTTCCTGATTTCAATTCATTATTATTATTTAGTTTATCATTGAATCCTTCATTGGTTTTTAACATAATTATAATGACCACTTGACAATTTATCTACAATTATTGTCTTCCTGGCCAAGTTTACCAATATTATTTTAAGACATCTTCATCAATTATTTAAAGTAAATACACTTAACATGATACCATACATAATAAACACACTTGTATTTAATTACTTAAATACAAGTTTAACATGAATGAAATGAGTACCCATTACTAAGTGCTTCCTTAAAGCAATGGCCCCACACTTACTACATACAAAACACAAAATAAATATCATGTAAACACAATATCATGATAAAGCACAACAACAGGTACATTTTATAAAACATTAAATATTAATTGAACAGTCTATTATATTCAAACTCATCCACAGTAAACTCATATCATTAGACACAGTGTTTATAGTTTACATCTTACACTGCTCATTCCATATTTTATATTTAGGTACACTTTCAATATTTTATTACCTAGTAACCTTACTAGGTATCATTAATGCATTTTTTAGGTGTTGTACTTAATTATGGCATACCTTGGGCATTGTTTTCAGTTATGTTGACAAAGTTTTTATGTAACGTCAGGAACCTTAGCTTTGTTACGTTACATAATACTCCCCCTCCGAAAGAAGTTTATTTTGGCTGAATATAGTTTAGTTGAAATAAACTTATAGTTCATTCATGCCTTGGAATATTTATTTAATAAAATTATCAATTTATAATGATTAGAGTTTTTCATTGTTTCTGTTTTAATACGCAAGTCAATGGGTTCTTTGGGGTTTATTTTCTCTTTCTATTCTTTAAACTTTTAATTGCACTGGAAAACTGTGTTGACACTCATTGTAGATCTGGTCATTAATTCTCTACTGGTACCTCCCTCAGTTGTAGACCTGTCCTTTTCTCTGGAACTCATAACTTCGTCTAGCTTATTACGCCATCATTTATTATTATCATATTTATATTTAATTACCTCGCTTGGTGTATAATCCCTAAAATACTATATTTCCCTAACATTTTTCCCTAATATCATAGCTGGTACGGAATCAGAGGGGCACTATTGGCTTCCATTACTCTGCCGTTTCCCTAAACTATATCTTCTGAGATCAGAGGAACTTCATCTTTGTCCAGAAAAAAATAAACGTTGCACTATCACAACACAATAGGCTACATATAATTATTACCTATAAGGTAGCTCCTTCGCTACAAACTTATATTCAAGGGATGATTACTATTATTTCTGAGGTATCCTAATACTTTTCTTAACTTATTTATCTCGTTGTTCTGTAGTTCCATTTATCTTATTATTTACCAATATAGTAGTTAAAGCTGTTCAATATTTATTTTAAATTCTCCTTAGTTCCGTGCTGTCAATTAATTATTCTTTAGCATACGTATTTTACTATTTTTAATTCACTCCCATTTACTTCTGCAATTAAACACTGAATCTCCTCCTTATCATAAATTGTATGGCATATTCTTCCTTCATCTAACTCATTTCTAACCCTTCTTTCTCTTTTTTTATGTTTATTAGTTTAAAATAATTTCTTCTGAATTATATAGTAAGGTGTTCTTACTTATTTTTGAATTTTGTGGTTTTTATCTTGAAAATTCTCTTTTTTATATAGCTCATAAATTGTTTTCTTACGTATTTGTTTGTAAGGTGAACTTACTTCATTTTTTGAATTTTGTGGTTTTAAAATTGATTCCACATAATTTCCCTGAAGTATCGTATAATTAGTTTATTTCATTTAATAGTTAGTTTATATATTTTAATTAGTTTCTCATTATTTTCCTTCGATTTGCTTGATTCTGTATCCATAAAATCCGTCCCTTTTCTCCAATGGTTGGTTTGGAATCTGTTTAACCGTGGTCCATTATTTCCTCTGCACTGATTGTTCGGTTTTCTCTAGCGTATAGAATTATTTCCATCCTTGTGACGTGTCTCACTATCATCTGGTCCTTCCATCTTGTCGCTATAAAATTTTCATTTATGCTAACGTTTACCATCGTCTTTCGAACTGATTCTTCCGTACTGTTTCTTAATCGTTCGAATGGTTCATACATAATCTCCATAAGTCCTCCATGCTCCTTGGTTAGTTTTGGCTTTTTCGGTTCTTCTAATCTATCTGGAAACTCAATTGTGGTTCATTTAGAGTTTTTTAATTGCCTTACTTCTCTTGGTTCCACAATTGGTATATTAAGCAGCTTAACTAATCCCCCTTTAATCATCTCCAATCCTTCCCGTGTATTCATTAATTTCCTTTGACGTTTTTGCCTTATTTTCATTGTCTTCATTTCATTGTTAACCCGTTCTATTCTTCCGGCTATGTTGATTCGTACTTCGTTTAATTTTTCTTGGGTTTTCGCTTGTACCTCCTTTATTCTAGTTTGGTTATTGTTTTCTACTTGATTTATTTTGGCCTCTACTTCCACTCTGAGTTGTATGATGGTTTCATCCGTCTTTTCTAGACCTACCTTAGTTTCAGTTATTTGCTGTCTTACTTCCTCTTCATAATCATCCACCCTTTTGCTAAGTGCTTCATTGACATTTATAATCCTTTCATTGATGACTTCCCTCAACGCTTGGTTTTGTTCATTGATGATTTGCCGCAACTCCTTATTATTGTTTTCAATTCTTTCGTCTCTTTGTTTGGTATTTTCCTGAATCTGCTTTAAGCTCTCGTCGTTCCTGTCAAGCCTTTCGTTAATTTGGTTTAATCTTTCATTTATTCTCATCATTTTCCTCTTTATTTTTGTCAAACTTCTCATTCATTAGTTTGATTAAGTTCTCACTCAAAATTTCGTTTTGTTTCTTTGAGTTTTCGTTAATACTGTCTATTTTATCATTAGTTTGTCTATTATCTTCTTTGATACTGTCTATTTTATTTTCTAGCTTTTCTGAGTTTTCTTCAAATTTTTTGTTTAATTCTTCCTTCTGTTTCTTGGAATCTTCTTTAATTAATTCCCATAATTTTTGTAAATCTAGGCCTCCTCTGGCTTCCTCTTTATCGCCCGCCTGTTGTTCCATTTCGGTGTCTGTAACTACCTCTGCTTCTTCTTCCCGTCTATCTTCTTCCGTTTCTTGGTCTTTCGCCATCCTTTTAGAAACGCCTCTTGTATGCATCCCTGTGCCTCTAATAGTTGCCTGCTCCAGTTAAGTAATAGCGATATATTCGATTTTTTACTTAACTAAAGCCCACTCGTTGAGCGCCAATTTATAACCTAAATAAAAGATTTTACTTTATTTGTAAGTATTACGGTTGCAGGTTTATAGTTAATTCAGCCCCACGTTGGATGCGGATTTGTAACCTAATATTAAAGCTTGCTTTAGATGTCAATAATAGACTCCTTATACTCTTCGAAACTCTCCTAATTAAGCCCCACGTTGTCGGCGTCAATTTGTAACCTACATTTGTAACGATGTGTGTGTTGTAACTTCGAACTCTCGCCTAATTACGCCCAAATATTTATAATATAAATAATCTTATAAGTATAATATAATCACTCCTGTAAATCAATGTTAATTATAAAAAAATTATTTATTAAGTGGTTGATATTATTCGGTTATTGCCATAGACCTGTGTTAAGTGGTTATTAAGTGCTTTACCAGAGAAAAACGCTATATTACAGTTATTATAGTGAATAATTCTGTAATTTTCTCCAACCCTAGTCAGTATGTATTATTTAAATTGGAAAGAGATTAGCGCAGAGAATAAGTTAGTTCTCTATTCTCCTGTATTCACCAGCTGTCTGCAAACAAGCGCTGTTATTGGCGATTGACCCGTTCTTATAGGTTAAGTCGTTCCACTTAACGCTTATATCATTTTCTTTCCCTGTAAAATACACCCTATTCGAAATACAATAATTATTCTACAATAACACAAAATCGTCAATACAAGAAGGATTCTTTATTTTATATTATTTTTAAAATTCCAACAGTTGATCTCTCCGACTAGTAAAACATCATATCGATCCGACAATGCAGAATCGATTTGTTATTGAACTCTTGTTTAGATGTTACAATTTAATTATAATTTTCAGTTTATCTTTTATCTCAGGGTACATGTAGTTCTTTTAACTATTAGTAAGGCCAGGTAATGCAAATTCAGGTTACTAGGTATTACAATTTAAATTAAAATCTTATTATATAAAGTGTCAACATAAGCAGGATTTTTTACCAAACGTTTACAAGATACTCGTTCAGGCAGTGTTCCACTAACGATGACAGATAGCCGAGTGAAGAAGAATGGCTCGAATATTTCCAACTCCAGCTTCTCAATAAAAGTTGGTGTTAGTGTCCCCGGATGTAATTGAAAGTTCAGTTTTTGATCTTCGCTGATTTTTTCGTTTCTAGTGGTCACAGGTCCCGATGGAATTAGTGTAGTATTAAGTTCTTGCTCTATAGTCAAAAGTGAGGTTCAGTAGGTAAATTTAATTCTCTTTAATTTTGTTGCATGGTATTTATTCACTTCTACTTCTCCAGGTCTGGGTTATCTTCTTTTATTTAAGGTTTCCCTTTTTACTCATTTGATGTTAGGTTTAGTTAATTTATTCTTTAGATTTTTGATTTGAATTTTGTTTATAGGTAATTTATATTCTCGAAGTGATAGTGGGAAGTCGTCCAGTCCGTCTTTTCAATCAGTAATTATATATTAATTTGGATTTATTGTATTTTAATTCATGAGGTTTCGTGGTTTTTTCCGAGATTTATAATGATTGAACTGTCCTCGTTTATATATAACAATTGAATGTCTAAATCAACAAGATTTCTTGCATTTTGTTGCCCTAACAACCATTGCTTCTTCTGTCATTGGATAATATTTGTTATCCTAGAGCCAGAATTAGGAAATATTCTTACACTTATTTAATAAAATACTCCCTGCTTGGAATTACATTAAATCACATAAAACTTTCACTTAATCTGCCTTATTAAACCGTATACATTTTACTACATTTTCTACTTAATTGACTTATTTTAAAAGGTATTAATTTCCTTTTACAAAATACTAAATTTAGGCCTATTGGTTTTATTACCTGTGTTATAATTTTTTGTTTTTAATTTAATTTTTCTTACCTGACCTCCTGTACAAAGAGTCACTGGCTTATGGCCAATTATATCAATTTTAATTTCCTGATTTCAATTCATTATTATTATTTAGTTTATCATTGAATCCTTCATTGGTTTTTAACATAATTATAATGACCACTTGACAATTTATCTACAATTATTGTCTTCCTGGCCAAGTTTACCAATATTATTTTAAGACATCTTCATCAATTATTTAAAGTAAATACACTTAACATGATACCATACATAATAAACACACTTGTATTTAATTACTTAAATACAAGTTTAACATGAATGAAATGAGTACCCATTACTAAGTGCTTCCTTAAAGCAATGGCCCCACACTTACTACATACAAAACACAAAATAAATATCATGTAAACACAATATCATGATAAAGCACAACAACAGGTACATTTTATAAAACATTAAATATTAATTGAACAGTCTATTATATTCAAATTCATCCACAGTAAACTCATATCATTAGACACAGTGTTTATAGTTTACATCTTACACTGCTCATTCCATATTTTATATTTAGGTACACTTTCAATATTTTATTACCTAGTAACCTTACTAGGTATCATTAATGCATTTTTTAGGTGTTGTACTTAATTATGGCATACCTTGGGCATTGTTTTCAGTTATGTTGACAAAGTTTTTATGTAACGTCAGGAACCTTAGCTTTGTTACGTTACAATATTAAACAATAACAAATACACCAACAAAATAATATATTGGCACAGATATGTTGATGACATTTTACTCCTTTACAACGGCAACAAAAGACAAATTGAAAATTTCCACAAATACATTAACACTATACACCAAAAATTAAAATTCACACTTGAATTAGAACAAAACAATAGCATAAACTTCTTAGACCTTACAATCACCAAAACAAACAACACACACACATACAAAATATACAGAAAACCTACCGCATCAGACATGGTCATACATAACTCATCCAACCACCCAACTCAACACAAACACGCAGCTTTCAACTACATGCTCCATAGGCTCACTTCAGTACCCCTAAACACACATGACTACCAAGAAGCACTCAACACCATCAAATATATAGCTATCAAAAATGGATACAATCCCGATTTAATAAGCAAACTACACAAACGCATCCTAAACACAAAAAGTAAAACACATAAAACCAACAGCACAAAACCCAGTAAATACATCACACTCACATACTACAATTCCAACACACACAAAATTGCTAACACATTTAGGAAACATAATTATAAAGTAGCCTACAGAACCAACAACACCATCAGGAAACACATAAATAATACTAACAAGGACATTGACACATACAGCAAAACAGGGGTTTATAAATTAAACTGCAATGATTGTCACCAATTCTGCATCGGCCAGACGGGAAGATCTTTTTCCTCTAGATATTCTGAACATCTAAAAGCCCTCACCACAAACTACATACATTCCACATATGCCATACATTTACAAAACGAAAACCACAGTTACACAAACATAGAGCACAACATGGAAATACTACACTACTTACCTAAAAGTAGAAAACTAAACACAGGAGAACAATTTGAAATTTACAGATATCACACACTACAACCAAACAACATATTAAAGATTGAACAATTACATTACAGATCACACATACTTTTTGATACACTGATACCTACACAAAATTTGAATCCCGGCGCCAATTCCCTCCCACCAGCAACCCCCACCACACACACCCACATCCCATAACCGTTACTGTACAGACATTCAGTATTTAAAAACCCATTGAGAAAGACGAATACTACGTCGAAACGTCTGGGTAATCAAAACCTAAAAGTAAGTTCACAGTGAAAGTGTTAATATATATTTATATAAAAACAAAAAACAACAAATTGTAAGAAATTAACTATTATATTAGCAAATCCAAGGCAAGTAACTAGTTAATGATAATTAGTGGATCATATTAAGATGTAAAAATTAAATTAAGGACATAAAATAAGAAAGAAATGTAATTAGATAATATCAACATAATTGTCAAAACATAATACATGAGCAAACCCAGCTTTGTGGGATGTCAAAATGATCTTTGAAAGAAAATACGAACAGTTGTGATAATATCTCATACTTAGATAAGAAGACCGAAGAATAATAGCAATCAGAAGATATACAGTCATTTTGAATAAAAATTCAAATATTATAACAACGGGCTTAAGTCATGAACAGCCAATGTGAATCAATCAGTTACCATGACAGCTGAACGTTATTTATGAATATTCCGTTAGAAACTGTTAGTCCATTATTGAAACTCCAGATGAAGAGACGCCAAGCCGTAAATGACTCAAACTTTAATATAAAACGATTAAAAGTAATCCAAATTTGATAAAATGAATAAGTAAGAAGATGATGAAGGACTAGGACATCCAATTGATGCCAAATACCAGAATAATAAATTCTAAATTAATAAATTTCAATCAACTTATACGAAAAAGAAGCCAGGCGTACATAAATCCCAAAGTGATGGAAGATTGATGACTATCGATGACTCCAACCCATTTCAGCTGAATGACATTACACCTCAAGTCAACTGATTTGATAAGTATTGCTGAGTTACCCGAATTTATGAAATAAATTCTTTTTTAATTTTTTCTCATAACACTTTGAACTCTCACTATCAACTGATGATATTATTTCTTTCAAAGATTAATTAAAAAATAAAACACTAAACTTATGTGAACTAGAAAAAATAACCTGTATAAAAATTACGAACTTTTGAAACACACTTTATAACATTTCAGGAACAAATTGGAATTACTCCTTATAATATATAAGTACCAGTAATGTAAGGTAGTGTATTTTATTGTAATCAAATTGATATTTTTTTGTAATCACAAGTATCCAGAATCTGAACGAAATTAATAGTAAACAACCAAGCAGACGCCATGTCTGACTAAATAATTCGTTCAGAATCACTTCGCCGAACCTTGAGAAATTTATTTTATAATAATTGCCGGTGCAAATTTGTTTAATAACAAAATATAATTTTGTATATTACTGAATAATTACTAATCACAATTTAATAAACTAGTACAGAGTTGTAACCACTGTTCTTTATTTCATAGGAAAGTGCATTATATGATTTGTGTATTTAGCTACGAGCGATAGTGGCGGTAAGCGCTAGACGTCTGAAACTCTGCGAACCACCTTAATCAACTGCACGTGGCGGGAGTAAATTTAAATTCACCATACCGTCATAGCCACGAACACTCAATCGACCTATTTTTTAGTTTAATTGTTTTCAGTTAAAACAATTTGGCGCCATCCGGGATTTATGCACACATACTAAAGAACAGGTAACGTTCCCACAGCCATGTACTGGTAATTTGAGAGATCGCTATGGACATCGTCAGCGTAAACATAAAGTAACGACAACAACGTGTGAGGCGAACACACAAACCTTACACATTTTCAGAGACTATAAGAATTACGTCGTTACAAATTGACGCACAAACGTGTGGCTTTTACAAGTACAAAGACGATAAGAGTCTAGTCTATACAATATATATATATATATATTATAACTACACTACTACTATGCGTTATTGTAATGTAATGTTGTGTGTGAGTACCCACCTGCTGTCTGATCTTGCAGATTCTTCCGACTAGGGCGTGTGGATTTTGGATTTGAAGTTCGCAAGCTAGTAATCTCAAATTATTACAACAACACACAAAATGGGTTACTTTAAAGGGGGAGAGTTTTGTAAGACTGGTAGGCTTTATCGTACAACAATAAAACACTGTTATATGGGGTAATAAAACGTTGTTTATTACACCAACAACACACAAGAATAGAATGGTTATAATGTTATGAATTTTCTTATAGTCTATACAATGAATCGATGTTTTTCGATTGTCTAATAGTTGAAAGAAACTGAACTCGTTCTTTGCGAGTTAATTGCAATTTAAATTTGACTTTATTAATTGATTTGATTTTAATTAAATTTATTTAATTAATTTGAATCTAAGTGTTCATGAAACAAAATATAAAACTCTAAAATTAATTTGAATAATTAGTTAAAATAAATTAGACGTGACAGTCTAGTTCACGTTATTTCATTTCTAGTGATTCTACTTCTGATCTACTGCAGTATGATCTAAGATTAGATTGTCAGTTAAGATTTGTATAGCGCTTTTATACTACTTCTATTTCTTAACTATAACTTACTAAAGCCTTAAACTGCTATACAGATTATCACAACGAATTTACTTTTTAATTACTAGAGTCTTTGCTTTTTGTTTGGCACCTGAATTATTTGGATTACAATGTTTTAATTGAAAAATAGAAAATTTGATCTGAAAAATAAATAAATAGATTTTGCTTTCCTGTTACTGAAGCGGATGTCGTCCCGATTTGTCCCTCGTCGATTCGAGTCCTTGGTTAGAGAAAGTAATCTGCTTAGAACTGCTGGATTCGGTCGTGGAGTTCAAAATTCGGCAACACTCTGCTTCCCTGCTGTTTGTGAATATTTTAACGTCTGCTGTTGTCTGCTGGAACTGCTTCCGGTTCTCCGTCGATTTGCACGTTGCACGTCAGCGTGTGTGTGTGTGTGTGTGTGCTTCGTTCGGGCGGTTGCTCTGCTCGTCAGCTGTTAACCAATGATTTAGACGGCCTCTCTGCTGTATTCTTGAAGTCTGGTCTTGAAGTCGGGTGGATCTCTTGCGTGCTTATGACTAACTGGTAGTACACTATAAGCTTGGTTGATGTCTTGAAGAGTATCTCGCCTTTACACAACAATTACGAGCTATACAGATGATCTGTACTTGGTGTGTTCGTAATTACGTGTGTGTTGACCACGTAGAGTCTTCTTGTTGATCTTCACCACTTTGGCTACTAGTCGATCGAAGGACTACGTCTTAACTTCGTGAGTACTGACAGAAGAGTGATTTTTCCACCAGAAAACATCGCACTGGCCGGGGCTGCACGAAATGATTTCATTGGTCGAAACACTCTCCCTACTACATAAAATTTAGAATTCCCTTAGTCCGTGAGAATGAAGTCTGGTTCCCACAGACGGAGAATAGAATTATTATCTAATATTTAATTATCCGCCGGAACCACTTTGTCGCTAAGGATATCCTGTACTTATTTAATTTTGCAATAACTTGGTTGCAAATCAAGTTGTGTGAAATCTAAAATATACAATCTGTCACAAATTATTATCTTTATAACATAGTGAAATCTCTTTACTGTATCTCTATTTTAACAGAAGTTATTTAATTATTTTAATTAACTCTTACATTCGTTAATTATATTGCATCAAATTTGCACACGTCATTATTAATATATTGGCAAACATTTTGGCTATGTTAGATTTCGCCTTTATTTATTAGTTTCCGAGATATTAATAATTAACAGTTTGGGTGTGGTCGCTTCCTTGTACAGCGAACTGATTACATAACGACCACGTGTGCGTTGCTTTACACAGCATTATTTTCAATGCGCTACATTCAAATGGAGTTTTAACTGTTAATTTTTATTTAAATATGGTTTCAGCATGCGGTAAACATATAACCCCAAATAGTTAATATTTGGTTCCGTTATAATATATATATGTGGTAGGCTAATGATGTCATATGGTGTGATCCCAAATGTGTATAGTTCAGAGTTCAAACTTCTAAAAATAAGAAGAACCAGCTTGATTCACCCGACCTTGACACTAATACGTTCACATTGCTTCTCCAATACTTTTCAAATACAATTTATTATTTTTAATTATTACCAAAATATCTCTGGGTGGGTTTACCTGTCCCGTTACACATCCTCATAGTAGAAGAACTTATGTAATTTCTATGACAACGTACCAGAAAACAGTTATGTCAGTAACAGAATTATGTTAACCCAAAGTTGGAATGATTATTCAACATTAAATACAAAGTGTTAACAACCATCTAAAGGTACTTATAATATTGTACAAAACTAAACTAATTCATAATGTTATAGGCATCATAAGGTATTAAGGAATTAACAACCATCTAAAGGTACTTATAATATTGTACAAAACTAAACTAATTCATAATGTTATAGGCATCATAAGCCTAGCATTAAACCTTGTATTTATTTCATAATTAAATGTTTAACACTCGGTACGTAAAACATGGATAGATTTAAATGTTTAGAATGTTAGCTCAGCACAGCAAAGAACAGTGTATTAATTAAGTTCACTAGTGATAATATTGAATTGTAAATAAAATAGTAATAGTATATAAGTTAGAATTAGCATCTTTGTTAATAATGGAGGTATTTATGCCATACGAGGTGTTAAAATGTGCAGCAGGACAAATGCCAAATAATGGTAAAGCTGTATTTAAGTTTATACGTTGTAATGTTACCAAATTTGGTAGTTACATAAAGTAAGCAATTATTACGTCAAGTGACGGGAAAGCATGAAAATATTTCTAAGTAAGTAAAATGATGTAAACAAAACGTGTGTATCTACAGATATATTATTGTAAAATTCCAACAAAGAAGAAGGAAGTGTAACATAGCAGCATCGTACACAAAATAGAGAAAGAAAATGACCATGAGCCAATATAAAATGTTAGAAACCAGGCCCAATAGATTCCAACAGTGAGGGGAACCAACAAAACAATAAAATGAAGAAGAAGACAACAGGATTCCAACAGTGAGGGGAACCAACAAAACAATAAAATGAAGAAGAAGACAACAGGATTCCAACAGTGAGGGGAACCAACAAAACAATAACTATGTAAAATAAAAAGAAGAGACAACTCAAGAACAACCACAATGATGGCAGACAAACCAATATATTTATAAATATAAATACTATGGAACAACTACTACTACAATGGAAATATTGAAGAAGACGTTTAAACCTAAAGAAGAAAGGAAGAAGAAGGACAAGGAAACATGACATGAAGAGTGAAGATAATGGTAAGACAATACAAGAAATCACCATTCACCAAGTATACTAGAGACAATACTAGTAACCGGAAGAAGAATAGCGATTGTCAACTATGAAGAAACAGTGTTTAACATATTTAAGAAATCACAAACAGTAATAGTGAATAATTAATGTAAGTGTGAGAACCTGTGACCAGTTAACCAATTTTAACCTAATAAACCCCACAGACAATTCAAGTGATAAGGTTTATAGCAGAAGAAAATGTGTTACCTTTATAGTGGAAACATCAAAGATTAAATAGTTAAAAATACACAGACAGTTAGTGTGACTAATTTAATGAAGATTGTAATCCAAATAGATAATCATAAGACCACCAAGAAATGTAAGATAGAACAGTAAAATCATTGTTCATAGAACCTGATAATAAAAAACTTTGTAAATTTTAAAAGAAATGTAACTGAATGCCACGGCAAAACAGAATACAATATAAAGAAAGGCCAGAAAAAATAATAACAAACAAACTAGTTTGTTAAGTATCAAACAACAATGTATCAGAAATTAGGTACAAAACACAACAAGAAATGTATTACCATTAGTTTAAGAATATTTGTGTTATTGTTTAGAAGAAAAAAATAGTGTAAGCATGTGTATTAATCAACAATTAAACCATTGTAATAGAATACCATAATGAAGTCATAATAGTAGTAGCAAATACTGCATAAGAATATGTTGTACATTGATACATAACCCCATAGGAAATGCACCTATAAAACAAAAAATCATATATGTTAATTGAACCAAGCAATCATCAACAATTGTTTCAATCAAAGATTCATTTTAAATAATGATGCACTCTAATAAATAATGTCTTATACTGAAAGGCACTGCACATAAAGCAGATTAAATATAATAGCACAAAGCTAGATGAAAGGGAACCCAATATGACAAATTAGTTAAGCAAAATACATTATTAAAACTTGTACAAAGATCACTGAAAGTGTTACCAGTAGTTAGAAAAACATCTAGTACTACTATGAGAACAGATTATAAATGTAATAATAATAGTATTATGATCAAAATATTGGAAACTAACTGACTATGAATGAATAGCCAGACGTAAACAAAGACAGTGTTACAAATTAGTTGAGCAAAATACCTTATTAAAACTTACACAGAGATTGATGAAAGTGTTACCAGTAGTTAGAAAAACATCTAATACTACTATGAGAACAGATCATGAGCATAAGAATAGTAATTTTATAGACAAATTATTGAAAACTAAATGACTATGATGGTGGAATCAGAATGTAAACAAACACTATGTAGCAAGTTATTTAAGCAAAATGCACCATCCAAACTTGTTCAAAGGTAAATAAAAATGTTACCAGTAGTCAGAAGGATATCTGATACTACTATGAGAATATATATCAAATGTAACAATAACAATTTAGTTATTGATTTATTAAAAAATAACTGACTACCATGTCATAACCTGATATAAACAAACCCAATACTAGGAATTGAAAGGTTTTCAGATAGCGAAAGACTAACAAATATATTAAATAAACTAGGTACTATAGTTGTACACTATTTGCATTTTCAACATTATATACATTATGTGGAAAAACAAAAACAAAGTGGCAATTTAAAAGAAAAGAGATCAGAAGGTAGTTAGATAAGACTACTAGTATATGAAACACAACATTGTTCATATAACAAAGTGTAAACCGATGTAAACAGATATTTATATTATTGTTAGAATACAAAACAAATGTCATTAGATAAGGAATAATAGTATTATAGGCGATTATAAATAATCGAATATGGACGCTTGAGACGCCATTATCAAACATTGTTTGAATAATAATTACTCCCAAATTTTGTATTAAGCAATTGAGAAATGGACTCAAAACGTTTAATAAGAAGTGTTATTGTGTAATTAGGTAAGATTTGGTGAAATAAACTTATTAATTTTAAGATTCACCATAGGAATTTGTGAAACCGTTGTAGTGAGTTAATAGTGGACGGATTTCATTCTTGTTTGGACTTTATTTAAAGCCCAGGATGTCCGCGATCTATTGCCACCAACTATTCAACGATATGACAACTAATAAAAAAGTTATAACGATTATAAACTTTTTAATCATTTTGTGCATCAACGTTTACGTCACTATAGTCTCAAACCCATATACGAAATTGATAAAAATTAAAAGTTTTCTTAAACCAAGGTGTTTTGGGTCGGAGAGTTCGAAAAATTGAACCAATCAAATGAATTAAAACCGGCAGACAAGCCAGAGACGCTTAGGAGAAGCGACACAGTCATCTTTCAATCATCAAGGAGTAAACACGCATAATTCGACGGGCAAGGTCGATGAAGAAGTTTTATTTGAATTGTGCGCGACATATACATGAGTCACTCTACACACACCTAACCTACACATAACACAGAATTAACGAGTGTATAGTGCGGAGTGAAATCAAATAATAAAATACGACCAGTGTATAATATCGGTCGTATTTTCGAGTTTTGTGTTTATAAAAAACCAGGGAGTACTATATTTCCATTATTTAAAAAATAAAACAGAATTAATAATTCCTGGTAATTATTGTTTGGGTACTACTCTAATCAGTAGTATCGAAGTGTAGTAATTCTGATGAAAGTTATCAGAATTAATAAAAGAATTATTTCACATTTTTTAACTTAAGAAATAAATGTTTTTACGACTTAACATAATTAAAGGAGTCGATATTAATTTAAATATTACAAAATATGAGTGTCACGAATAGTCGCTCAATTGACTCATGTCGTTTTGATTTGACTAATGAAAATAAATATTTTTATTTTTTTTGCGAAAAAATATTCTAGTTAACTGATAGTTACGCATCAGATGTATTATGAATAGTATATATATGTTTAGTTTATTAAGAACTCAATGAATAATATATTTAACCATAATAACTACTTACGTTATTAGCTAACCTAGAAATAATAACAACAACTTGTCACCTTTTTCATAATTCTGTTCTCAAGTAATACATGTGGGATAATAATGTGGGAGCTGTTGTAGTATTAATTAATCCCTGTGTGTCAAGTACTCTTTTTTTGTGTCAGGTACTATTTTAAATGGCTTTATGGATTTCTTAAAACCAGATGTTGTTCTTCATGGTTTTTGTTGTTTTGTTTCAGGTGGAAACAAAACTATGAACGATCGTATAAGCTGAAGGACTGGCATGAAAATGGAGGTGTCATGATTATGAGCTACGACATGTACCGTATACTGTCCAATCCAAAGTCAAACAAAATGAGAAGTTCGCTTAGAGAAAGCTTCCAGAACACACTGGTTGATCCAGGTAGAACAGATTTAACTATATATATGTGGTAACTAGAAATCCTATTATTTCTCATATTGCAGTATTATGCAGTGAACACTTTGATGCACGACTGGTTTGGAGTACCTTGTCTTTGACAGCATTACTGATTGCTGGGGTACTATAAGTGAACTAGGCTCACTGTACATTGTATATCCGTAGGGGCTTGTAGGGAGGCAAACTGCACAATTTTGGTAGTCTATGGAGCGGAAGGTCTACGTTGTGTTTAGTTATGTGAATTTGTATAAGATTTTGATAATGTAAGCCATACCTATCTCTGAGTGTCATGATTGTCATAAGGCCTATGATTTTATTTGTCTTAATTTACTCAAATTAAAAATAAAACTGTCTTGTCACAAATAAGTCACCTAATTTTGTTTCAACTAAAAATTGTTCACATTCAGCTTTTTTTCCTACTGATAAACATTCATTTTAATACTAATTATAAATACCAGCAGCATGTACGCTTATGGTCTCAATTAAAATGCGCTAAAAATCCTGGCGAGTTGGGGCGCTTGTTACAAGAGCTGATCACTCATCTAACTTTTTTGTCTGCTTCACTGCTTGTCATCATTTTTTGAGAAGCCATCGTAACATTGCTTATAGACTTTATATTTTTTACACCCAGACTTCATGACTAATCAATTCCCTACTGATTGTTGTTATCATTGATATTATCAACAAATTATTGTCAGTGTAATTAAACGTACAGTATTTTTGTTTTGTACATTTCCAGTTTGTTTGTAGGGCATCATTTTCTTAGGCTGTATTTCTACTTGCACAGAATTGTCATGTAATCCATTATTAACATGGTAATTTGTAACATAGTGACAACTGTTATATTCTAACAATATCAGGAATATTGTGAAGCAACCAAGAGTTATTTCTTTTATTGTGACCCTTTATTTTAATGAAGTGTTTTAAATTGTATATTCACTAAGTGTCTACTGAAAAACCAGTCACTATAATAAAATTTATACACCTTCATGTGTACATTTCAGGACCAGATCTTGTGATCTGCGATGAAGGACATATGTTAAAGAATGAAAACACTGCTCTGTCAAAGGCCATGACACAGATAAAAACTTTACGAAGAATAGTTTTGACTGGCACTCCTATGCAGAACAATCTGAAAGAATGTAAGTTGTTGTGGTACTTGTTTATTGTTGCAGAACAATCTGACAGTTTTGTAATCGGTACCAATTAATACTGTATGTGCTACAACTATTGAACTATTTGTCCATGGTCGCTGCTACAGCCTGACCTTTTGATGGCTCTAGCAGTCATCGTCATCAGAGATGGTCATCATCATCGCAGATGATTACCAAACTTTTTTTGGACATTTACCATCATGTCATCAGTCCTGTGGCTGATCAAGCCGTCAGAATGTCTGGCAATAGGAGAGACCCAGATTTTAACATCAGACAATTAGATCATAGTTTGAGAATAACATGATAGTTTTAAAAGCAATTGTATCAACACAGGTTATGAAAGCCTACAACATTTTTATTTATTGTATATGAATACCATTGAGGTGGGTATAAGTAGTATTACTCATATTATTTTAGTTGTCAGTATAGGCTCGACAGTCGTTCGCTGCGCCAACCCAGTGTATGAATTACCCTCACTTACAAGTATATCTAAGTTATCTAGAGAGAAGAGAGGGAGACGACGCTATAACAGTCACTGTCTCATTTCCATATTATCTCTCTCTCTGTCACACACATGCTTCCACTGTTCTTGCCAATCTTGTTACAACCGATGTTCACACTATGGAACACTGTACAAGACTGTTGTGCGCTTGAGCAAAATAAATCAAAATTTTGTTAGCATTGCAACGAGGTGTTTGTACATTGCACATCTCCAAGCCAGTGTTCAATTTCTATCGGCAGGTTTCTAAGATGTGGTTGGCGAACATAACACTTTTACGACTATAAAACTGTTAGGCCTTGGTCGGTTACCTCTGCCAAACATTTTAACATATCAGTGTTCCCACAGCAGGGATTAGCAATTTGATAGTAGCCGAAACATTTGGCGTATGTAATGTTAACAACTGACTATGGCCTAATAGTGTGGACGTTTTATGGTTGATGACTCTAGCCATGTAAGCCTTTGTTCATTATAATAAGCCTTTTATTTTATTGAAACTATCAGAAATAATGAATCTGATATTTTTACGTAGTGTGTATTTCATGGACATTTTAATGTACAATGTATATTTCAAAAATGAGGCTCGATCGCCCAACAAGAAAAACAAACTATGAGAAAAACTTGTTCAACCAACAAGCTTTTTTGCATAAAAATCCAATCCTTGGGATTGCTGCAGCCAATTCAACTCTTCATATTCTCAAATTGTTGAGTTCCAAACCTCTTCTTTGAAGTGAAGAATTATGGTAAAGTAACAAGGCATAAGGTCTGACCTGTAAGGAAAGTGTTCAAAACGTTTCTGTCCAAACTTCTGGATCTTCTAAACACTACGCACTGTTGTGTGTGAGTGCATGTTCTACCAATTGAAAACTATTTCTGATGTCAGAATTCCATATTACTGGTTTTGAGTTGGTCATCTCATCTTTAACCGCATTATACAGTATACCTCCAATGTGATTGTTGTACCACCTAAAGGTCACATTTTTGGTTTTAGAAAACGTCTTTCTTGTTGACTGTGTTTACCTGAATTTTGTTGCCTTTAGAGAAGTTAAATGATGCCACTGTATGCATTGTTACTTCGACTTGACATTGAAGTAACAAATCCGTATTATGTCATCACCACCTGTAATATGGGAAGAAAATACGACTTCCTTCTTGAATGTTCATAATAACGTAGGTTTCAGTAATGGGTATATAAAAGAGTATAGATTTTTTTTGAAAATATACTGGGTTAAAAAATGTTACGAGGTCACAAATGACCAAAAAAATCGATCTTGTATTAGGGGGGTAAGTGACACTTAGAACAACAAAAATCAATAACAATTCTCATAGAACAGAAAAATGTCTAGTAAAAAATAAAAGAATTTGTACTAAAAGAAACAGTATGACACTGTATTACAACATTCATTAAACACGTGCTTTACTGAGTAAGAGTATTATCATAAGGGAAATATTGAAAAAAGTTTACTGACCTTTATAATATATCCTATATAGGCCTACATATATACATAATATATAGTAATAAAAAGTAAAGGGATGCACAATGCAATATAAGAAAACTTATAAACTTAAGAGATCTTTTAGTAATTACGTACAATTTTTTTTTAATTTGTTCATCCTTTAGTAATTTGCACACTTTCCTAAACAATAGACAAAAAGAGAGATTCAAATTTTAATCTGTTTTAAAATTGTATGTTTCAGATCACTGCATGGTTCAGTTTGTCAAGCCTAACTTGCTGGGAACACGGAGAGAGTTCCTCAACCGATTTGTCAACCCTATATCAAATGGGCAGTTTGTTGACTCCACCGAGACTGACGTGAAAATAATGAAAAGGCGGGCACATGTACTTCACAAAATGTTGGAAGGATTAGTGCAGGTTAGTCTGTTAAACATGACCGTGAAACTGTGACTATTTTTGAGTGAAGTATGTGCTTTAATTTTTTATTTAGTAGAGATAAATGTTATTTTTAATGATTTCAGTGATTTATATACTTTCACTACGTAGTGCTTAAGTTTAGCTATTTACTGAAGACGTTTTATTGTATCAATGTTGATGCTGACAAGAAGCCAGCATTGTTACTATAGCATCGGATTGTAAAATTTGAATAAAAAACAATAGCCACCGTCACAAATATAACAGAATAAGAAACATTAGAGTGGAAATTCATAATGGTCCACTGTCAAATTCTTGGATTTCGTTGTCCATGACGTGTCCGTTACTTAACTAAATATAATTAATTCACTACCGACTCGGAACACCAAGTTTTTATGAGTAAAAACGTAAAAGTTTTATTTTATAGCCTGAACCGGTTTTCGCTTTTAAAAAGCTTCTTCAGAGGCTGCCGTTGGGAGCACTGTCCGTCTTTTTCTTGGCGACGGTATCGACTTTTGAAAGATCGATGTTGTGTGTGTGTGGGGTGCGATATGTTCGAATAATGACATTTAGGATGTCGTTTTTATGTGCTTTTGTGTGTTTGTATATTTCCAATTGTTCTAGAGTGTCTAGCTTTTGGCCTTTTGTGTGTACGTGTAGAATGTCCATGTTATTCTCAATGTTTTTGTATGTGTGGTTTGCTTCAATGAGGTGGTTTGCAAATGTGGATTCTGTAGTGGACTGTAGTGCCTTTGTGTGTTCAATGTATCTTTGTTTGAAGCTACGTCCCATCAGGCCTACGTAGAATTTGTTGCAATCAGAGCAATTTAGTTTGTAAACACCAGGTAGATCGAATTTGTTTTGTGCTTTGTGTGTGTGTTTTGATAGTGTGTCTTCTGTTTTGTTTGTAGTTTGTATGCGATACTGTATCCTGCTTTTTTGAATTTGTGGGCTATTTTTGGTTGTTGATGGATGTTATTGTTATGAATTTGTTGTTTTTGTCTTTGTCTGTTGTTTGTTTTGTGTAGGAGTTTATTGATTATTGTTTTGTCGTATCTGTTGGATTCTGCTAGATATTTTATCGTGTTTAGTTCGTCTTTATAGTCTTTTTCATCTAGTGGGATGTTGTTAAGTGTATGTATCATAGTTCTGAAGGCAGCTAGTTTGTGTTGTATTGGGTGATTGGAGGAGTTGTGTATTAGTGTGTCAGTTGTAGTCGGTTTTCTGTATATACTGAATTTGTGCCTGTGTTCAAATTTTGTGATGGAGAGGTCTAAGAAGTTTATGCTATTTTTGTGTCCATATTCGGCAGTAAAGGTTATGTTTTTGTGTATTTTATTTATGTGCGTTTGTAACTGTTCACATTGTCTTTTCCCTGTATAGTGTAATAGGACAAAACGGGGAGGTTTATTTTATTAATTTCTGTATTAAAATTAACATTGCGAATTCCCATGACAGCTTGAACAAAGAACTACAGCAGAACTTTTTAAACGTACGTTAGTCTGGAACAGTGTGTGCGGTACAAAATTCGAAAATTGTCATGTAAGAATGTGAGTCCACACGCACGGGCGCCTGACCTGCTCCGCACGATTAAAAAGGACGCCGTAACAAAAAATGGCATGATACGACACATTTGCACCGCATGTCTGTGAAGACGAAGGAAATGGTGAACCACAGCCTGTGGTATCGCCACAGAATATCTTCGACGGTCGAAAGAACCAATGAACCGTCAAAACGTCACAGTAAGGAGTTTAGACGTCATCGTATTTCCGCCAACATCTAGTGGACAAGGCCAAAAAAAAAATCCTCACCAGCCATTGCAGCGAGGCGTCACTCTTCACAGTGTAGGGACCGGCAGGTTGCGTGTGTAAGTCGTCGAGCCGAATTATAAATAAAATGTGTTGAAACTAAACTAAAAACTAAATGTGATCAAGAAACCAATCATAATGAGTAGCAGACAGCTAAATTCATAAAATGAACAAACTACAGTATAGTGAAAACAGTGTTTGACACGTGTTAGCATAACAACGTAGAACGTACAAAAGGATGAGTACCCAGCATTTTATATAAAGGCCTAAATATAATTAATCTCTAAAGAAAATAATAAATTTCAAAATTAAATTCATTTTGACCAAAATCTAGGAACGGGGTAATTGGGATGTGAGTGTGTGTGTAATTACAAAGAATTGGTTCGTTTTATGGATATAAAAAATATGTCTATTTTTAGTAATTAAGATTTTGTAAAATGTAAATTGTTTGTATTAGTGGGAGTTGCGAGACGCAAAAGCCATTACATGTGTATTAAGTAATTCGATAAGGAGAGGTGGGAGTATAACAATAGATTCAGTAAAAAGAGTGAATGTCATGTTAAAGAAAATAAAATAATATTTTATATTAACTTTATGAATATGTATTTGTTTATTTGTATTTGCCTTTTATTCCTTGCCAAGTATACTAAACGATATCCTGGTTAACCTTGCAACACGTAAAGTCAATTATTACATAATAAATACAATACAGTTTCAGTTGGAGTCCGAACTAAGGACAAATTTAAATATCTAAACACTGAACCTACTTCAGTCGACGCCTGAACAGGGACGAATTTAATTATTAATTACCCAAACACTTCAATAGTATTAGAATGTCATCGACGTATCTGTGCCAATATAGTATTTTATGTGAGTGTCTGTCATTGTTTGTGAGGATTCTTGTTTTTTCTAAGTGTTGGGGGAAGACTTCTGCTAGAATGCTGGATATGGGTGAGCCCATGGGTAGACCATCATTCTGTGTGTAAAATTTATTGTTATATAATATGTGAAGTAGTTTTGTTTTGTGATAATGTTTAGAGTTTCTGTTATTCCATTGATAACTTCGTCTGGTGTGTTATTCTGTTTGAGTTTGTTTTGTAGGATGGTGATTGTTTCGGAGATGGGGATGTTTGTGTATAGGTTTTTAATGTCAAAGGAGGCTAATGTGGCATTATGGTGGATGTTGTTACAAAACAAATAAGCCACCCCAGTACCAGGGATAAAAAAAGATAATTCTTGTCAATAAACTAATAATGTCCCTTGTTCTGGGCGGCATTTGTCAATAAACTTTTTACTACATACATTTATTTATGTTTATATGTATAAATACTACCATAATATGGTACATAGGTGTACTTACCAATTTTGTTTACTGTAGAGCTCGTGCTTTCCTTTTCTACCATGCTTTTTACATAAGGGGCCAGGATTCATTAACAGCGAGATTTTTGATTCAAAGAAGGTGACACAAATGATAACACTGTTTTTATAGTGAAAGTAACTATCAAATTTTAATTTCCACAGTAAATTAGAATATAAAACCATGTGCTCAAAATGGCGTCATACAAGGTTACAAAACAAAATGGTGGCTAGTTTAATCACCATATTCATTCTTAATACTCTCTTTTTGGTTTCTAAATCAAGATCATTATAATTTTTATATTTGTGCTGCAGCTCTAATTATTTATTGACTTGTATTTAGTTTGCACACAAACCAATGCCCTTGGCATATATATTCATGGCCATGTACTCACTCACTCACTCTCACACACGTTCACCCTGTTACAAGTACATTTATTTAATCGGTTTGTTTTTGATTAATGAGCTCATTAAAATAATAAAGAAAACTGATAAAGGTTGGACTTCTCTTAGTAGTGGTCTGCGTTGCTCCCTCGCTGTTGTTGGTTGATTCCCATGTGTATGGCCGGTGTTCGCCTCATGTTTTGCTGTTTTTTACTTCCATATTCCTTAAGGAATGGAAGTATGGTGATGGCAAAAAAAATCGTGTTCGAGATTATTGCAGATTCTGATTCTACTACACTCAAAACATGAAAAAAAGTCGTTTTCCGAAAAGTGTCTGTGTGTCTGTCTGTCTGTCTGTCTGTCTGTGTGTCTGTCTGTCTGTAGATTTTTTTTCTATGGCAAACGATAACTGCCGCAAATTCAAACAGAATCAAATAATTTTTTGCATACAGCCCGGTTTTGCAGAGTTCTCGCGACCTATTGTTTTTGGTGAAGATCGGTTGAGGGAAAGGGGTAGTTTACCTGCAACGGTTTTTTTTTAGCAAGGGTAATTTTGTTTGTTTGGCAAACGATAACAGCCGCAAATTCAAACAGAATCAAATAATGTTTCGCATACAGCCCTGAATTGTAGAGTTCTCAAGACCTATTGTTTTTGGTGAAGATCGGTTAAGGGAAAGGGGTAGTTTACCTGTAACGTTTTATGTTTTAACAAGGGTATTTCCTATGGCAAACGATAACAGCCGCAAATTCAAACAGAATGAAAAGATTATTTGCATACAGCCCTAAATTGTAGAGTTCTCAAGACCTTTTGTTTTTGGTGAAGATCGGTTAAGGGAAAGGGGTAGTTTACCTACAACGTTTTTTTAACAAGGGTATTTTCTATGGCAAACGATAACAGCCGCAAATTCAAACAGAATCAAATAATTTTCTGCATACAGCCCTGATTTGTAGAGTACTCAAGACCTATTGTTTTTGGTGAAGATCGGTTGAGGGGAAGGGGTAGTTTACCAGCAACGTTTTTTATCATGCGTATTTTCTATGGCAAACGACAACTGCCGCAAATTCAAACAGAATCAAATAATTTTTTGCATACAGCCCTGATTTGTAGAGTACTCGCGACCTATTGTTTTTGGTGAAGATCGGTTGAGGGGAAGGGGTAGTTTACCTGCAACGGTTTTTTTTATCAAGGGAAATTTTTTATTTTTGGCAAACGATAACAGCCGCAAATTCAAACAGAATCAAATAATGTTTCGCATACAGCCCTGAATTGTAGATTTCTCAAGACCTATTGTTTTTGGTGAAGATCGGTTGAGGGAAAGGGGTAGTTTACCTGCAACGTTTTTTTAACAAGGGTATTTTCTATGGCAAACGATAACAGCCGCAAATTCAAACAGAATCAAATAATGTTTTGCATACAGCCCTGATTTGTAGAGTACTCAAGACCTATTGTTTTTGGTGAATATCGGTTAAGGGGAAGGGGTAGTTTACCTGCAACGTTTTTTTATCAAGCGTATTTTCTATGGCAAACGATAACAGCCGCAAATTCAAACAGAATGAAATAATTTTTTGCATACGTCCCTGAATTGTAGAGGTCTCAATGACTTTCGATTTTGGTGAAGATCGGTTAAGGGGAAGGGGTAGTTTACCTGCAACCTTTTACGTTTTAACAAGAGTAAAGTACTTGAAAATTTATTTAAACTTTTTGAAACAATGGTAATTGTTAAAAATAAAATAATTTTGTTGCCAGGCAATAAAATTATAATTTTTTCATTTTAATGTAATATAATATTTTTCATTTAATACAGCAATAAAAAGGCAGGTAAGACACAGCCTGGTTGTTTGGCTGAAAATGATTTTAAATATAAATCTTAGAATATGGAAGTCATGTATGGTTCTCCATACCGATATTTAAGTAAAATATTAGCACTGATTTTACATGTTATGGTTTTAACTGTTATTAAAGTCGAGCATTTATTGCTCCACCATCACAATTGTAATTGAAAGTCTAGTTGTAATAAGCTTTTGTTATAAAACCGATCAGACAGCGATACATCGCTGTTGATCCTTTGAAGAACTACGTTGAATTGAGACAGAGGCATAGGCAAATTTCTGCTTGTGTGTGTGTATTTTTACGTCATCAAGCTGTGTCATACAGTACAACGCCTAGTTGTATGCGTTGTAGTCAGTGCGTCATTGTTTTTTGTTATGACGGAACAGCGTTATTGTCCAATCACAATGAATATTTAAAGTCATTCGTCACAAACACCGCCATGTCTTTGACCGGCTCTTGCACGTCCAACGGTGACCTTGGCATGGTACTCTTGCTGAATCTGCTTTGTTCCTTCGTATATAGGGACAATGGACCTAACCATTCTGTATTAGATGATTATACAATAAAACATTGAAAAAATACCTTTGAATCCCATAATTACAGTATTGGGTCATTATGTACTGTTACAAACCCCCTCAATGAAAGATTTTGTGTCGAGACACAAAAACTTTCATTGACTCATTCACACTTTCCTAAAAGGATCAGCCTATAGGGGTACCACAGACAAAAAATAGTTCCAGTGCGCATGTGCTGGCTTGGCGGAGAAGGCTCTCACCCCCACCATGTCCGTTAACAAACTTGACGGCTGTGTAAGCGGCCGCAGCAGCGACTGTGTTATTCAGTTAGATGTTTATACATATTTATGAATAATTTGAGATTTTGTTTAATATATAGGATTTCTTAACAAATAGCCTACAGCAAAACATCCATTACCTGTTTTAATTCGGAATGTGCAAAGCACGGTTGTCAGAAAACACGGTTAATCCACTGATCCTTCCATGTGTTGTTGTGGCTTCCGGAAATTGTAACGATCAGCATAATTGCGTCCACTATAGGATCAGAACTGATCAACATGTGTACACATATCCACCGCATACTTGCGTGCATAATTTACACGTACTGGACGAACGGGTAGTAATTTTGAACAAAAATATTTGTGAGGATGAGAACAAATAGGTACCGGTATTGTAAATAATGAAAAGAGACGTAAACTGATAAAATATACTTTATTTCGATTTATGTGATGTGTAATTTTGTTAAAATTAACGTGTGCAGGAAAAATATTACATATGCAAGAAAAGAATATTCTAAAAACACGTGTACAGAGAAAACGAAACTTATAAAAATCACAAAAACACTACGAGCTTTTCCATTAAATTAAAACGGTAATAATTTTTCAATGCCGCAGTTACACCCTGGTTCAAGGACTCACAAAAACTAAAGAACATTGAACTTAAAAACAGCTTTTATTTCATCATCATCCAATAAATAATAGATCTGATTATAATGGGTGGAGAAGGATGTTATCAATTAATAAAACTGCCTTATTCAGTAAACCGAATGACAACTGTTTAAAACCATGATTTTAAAATGTGTCTGTCCATATGAACACCTTTTTTGATGATGATAATAATGAACCACCAAAAGACTTGTGTCAATTTCGTCAAACATAGCTGCTTTTTTGCTTTCTCTAAAACTTGCAGTTTTAATTTATGCGTACCGGCAGCAATAGTAGCGCGTTAAGTAGTCTTTCTCTCTTTGCTGATTTTGTGTCAAACAACGCTTGACACAAAGTGTTTTACGACATACGATGATGATTGAGAATGTATTTAAATTATTAAAGTAGATATTACATTGGCAAAATTTCAGTTACTGGTTAAAAACATTTAACTGTGAAAATACATCTATTCTAAACGAAATAATTCGTGCAAAAGGCCGTATTTCACTTTGTCTGGCTCATTACCATCTCGATATGAATCCTTCAGACTTCGTCTGGGGAGATATTAAAGGAGAACTTGCACGTAATTGTAGTGAATTATCTTTAGACAAAAAGCAGAATTGTTGTGAAAAATATTTGAAAATTGTACAATACAAAAGTTGAAAAAGTATTGTGCCATACAAAAAAATTGAAGAACTGTAGTGGATTACGGACGATTTTATAGATGAAGAAATGGACAAAATAATTATTTTTATGAGAGAAATTCACATCCAAGTACAAATAAATATTCAAGTGACAAGTAGGCAAGAAAAATGAATACCATAAATATTTATCAATTATTTTCTTATTATTAATAATTATAAATAATTCAAGTTAGTTTATCATTTAAAATGTTTAACGAACATTAATTTTTGCTACTGTGATAGGCACCTCGATTTACACAGGTGGTTGCTTTATGAATTGTTTTTAAAGTATGCCTTACATCAATTTTAGGTTTGGGTTCTATTAATATTATTTTTAAATTATGTTCAAAAAAAGGATTTTTAGAATTTGTTAATATATTTTATAGGAACGTGCATAATTATATTATGATTTGTTACTTCCATAGTCTGTTACAAATTAATAGTACATGTAAGTTACCGCACACTAGGAATGAGTTATTGCCGGTATACAAATATCATGAGTAAAATACTGCAGTAAACAGTGGGACTGATGACAATGGAGGGGGTAACGTTCCCCCTTCGTTGTGACGCGGTTGTGGTGGCAATCCCTACTACAATTATTTTTTGTTTGCGGTCGAGCTATAGATATGTCACCACAACCCCCTGTAATGTTACTATAGAAAAATTGTCATCACTTACCCTTGGTCCAATGATGCTGATCGCACCCTCTGACCTTACTGGACTTCTCCGGAGAGATCCCTACACCATAAGGCCATGAGGCACTCTACGCTCCTGTTCTGACGCTCCAGCCAGCCCAGGACCGCGGTCACAACACCACAAAACTCTGAAACATTGAATACAAAAATTTTAAATAGTGGTCTAGTACACTTCCCTATCTACAACTGATATGTTCCCTTTTAGACGCATTGGTTTGTGTTTGGGGCATTGGTTTGTTCTAATTTTAAAGTTTAACATAACAACAACAAGACTTTCAAATGTATATTCTTTTACCACCACCAAACTCAATTTCTTCCTGGTAAGAAAAACAAACTATATATATATATATAACTACAAATAACACAATACATAAACAATTCTCTAATATTCCCCAAAACACCTTCACCTAATTATTCCTACATATTCAACCTACAACTACTATGGCAGACAAGTTTATTATTCAAATTTTATTGCTCAACTTATAATCATTTATCTATTTTGTAACTGGTATCACACTATATTTTTGCTCAACTTCATTGGTACATTTAGACTTTCAACCTTTAAAAGCTACTATTCTTTGGCACTTGTTACCGTCATTACCAATAACAATAAAACATCATAAAACATTAGACATTACACATTAACATTGTTACATTCACATTACATTCAACAATTTACATTTACATGACATGTATCAAACTTTATCACATCATTACTATCAACAATTCTCTATTAACTTTTAATTATTTAACATTCATCATATGAGATTCTATAAAACAATTTCCACTGTATCATTTACCTTTCAGTTAAAATTTCCTTCCTACTATGAATTTTCCTTTTCTAACCCTTTTATTCTTACTAGTTTGGGTGACTCTCTATTATTCACTACTTTCTCTATCTTATTTTGGCATTTGTCAGTCTAACCTTACTAACCCCTTTTTAACTACTAACCGCTTCTAACAATTAACATATTATGACACCAATATCTCTATAATAACCCCCTTCACAAATCCCATTTAAAACCTCTGGCACCGCTCATTTTTTGTACTAGTATGTGTGTTCCCTATCTATGCTCATTCCATCATTGGTTCCTGACCCTTTCAGATAACCCTTTCCGGCACACAACGGTCCCTTCCTGTCCCAACACCTTTCGTTGCAGACTCCCTACACCAATACCCTTATTACAAAATATCACCATAACAAATATATATATACCATTCACATTACTCACCTCTACATATAATCGCTAACCACTGTGTCCCTAAAATATCTAACACCTCTTTATATATTATCTGTATCTCAACACTTTATTTTCATTAACTCCCATTAACTCTATTTAACTAACTCCAATGCCCTTATTTATCACTATTACCCAAACTCTTTACAACATTTCACCTTAATATATCACTAGAAAATTCATCACTTATCTACTAACAACAATACATCTCCATATCCAAATATATTACCTGCGTAATCATTTACTAACCATTAGAATCTAAATCTCATAATATCATTTAAAATCATTCTCATGATTATTTAAAATTCCACAGTACATAGTTTACACACAAAAAATACATAAAATACACAACAGCAAAAATACACAAATACACTGACATTAATATACACAAAAATATACAATTCACATAATCATTAAATCATTTACCAAAATCAGTCATAAACAGTCCATCCTGAAAAACACTGTTCAAATAATTAAATGTTCATAAACACAATTAGAATAATTAGCCTCCATCGTCAAATAATAGTCTTATCTTACGTATACATAACTCATTTTTAATTAAGTACATTATATCATCTTTTGTAATATAATAACTATTTAAATTTATTTTGTCCATTATACCATAGTAATACTCTGCAGGATTACTCCACATTACTATATCATAAAACTTGTCAACATTCGGTATGGTCCAGTCACCCTTAGTGTAATTAGTCATAATCAGGTATTTTATCAAGTCATTATTGTTATCAACATCACCTCCTACTACCTCAGTTTCAATACAAGGTAAGTTTTTATTATTTTTATCACTTCTCTCTCCACCTAACCTTTCTACAAATTCCTCATAATCTCTACTTACTCTATATAACTCTATCTCCCAATTATCACACAACTCTCTTTCACAATAACTCCTATCATAACCCCAAATCACATTCTCTCTCTCAATATATGCAGGGGACACTACAACTTTATTCTCGCACCACCTATCAGGTGCACAAAAAATCCAGGGACAACTATTTGCAGACCTTTTGTCTCCAAAATCTACATCGAAGGCACTCTTGTCCTTCCTAAAAACATGTATATCACCCCCAAATACACCATTAAGGAAAAAATCTAACCCCTGCAATTCTTTTACAATTATGCTCTCTCTACACACTCTCTTCAACCCTTCAAGACACACTATCATTCCATCATTATTATATTCTATTCCCCATAAAACCTCATTATTACTACCAACATCCACACTGTTATCTCCTATTACCATATTTTTATTTATTTTATCATAATTTCCACTACTACTTACCTTGTCTTTGTTTTTATCTAATTTGTCTATTCCTCTACTCTTATTTTCTAACTGTATCTCATTAATTCTCTTGTCTAATTTCTCCTCTACTTGATCTAATTTTACGTTTTTCAAATTATTTTGTTTCTTGAGCTCATTCTCAAAAGTAACTAATTTTACATTAAATGTACTAAATTTAATATTCTGTTGTTCGAATTTGTCACTAATTAGCGTGAATAAATCTAACGAGATTTTATTTTCAACTGCTTTAGGTGTTGAGCTAACATGTCTTTCCAATAAAATGGATTCTGTCTCTGTATTGTCCATTTCCAGACTATTATTACTTCCTGCCATTGTTAATTTAACTATTTAAATGATTATTTATCTTTATTCGTAATTAATTATATAATTACTAGTTACTTTGTTTCGTCAACATAACCTCTTATGTACTAGGTTATGTTCCGTCTTATATCACCTTCTCTGTCTCTAAATCTGGCCTGTTTTATATAAAATGATTTTATATAATGTCCATAGTTCAGGCGCCATTTGTCAATAAACTTTTATAATGTCCCTTGTTCTGGGCGGCATTTGTCAATAAACTAATAATGTCCCTTGTTCTGGGCGGCATTTGTCAATAAACTTTTACTACATACATTTATTTATGTTTATATGTATAAATACTATCATAATATGGTACATAGGTGTACTTACCAATTTTGTTTACTGTAGAGCTCGTGCTTTCCTTTTCTACCATGCTTTTTACCTAAGGGGCCAGGATTCATTAACAGCGAGATTTTTGATTCAAAGAAGGTGACACAAATGATAACACTGTTTTTATAGTGAAAGTAACTATCAAATTTTAATTTCCACAGTAAATTAGAATATAAAACCATGTGCTCAAAATGGCGTCATACAAGGTTACAAAACAAAATGGTGGCTAGTTTAATCACCATATTCATTCTTAATACTCTCTTTTTGGTTTCTAAATCAAGATCATTATAATTTTTATATTTGTGCTGCAGCTCTAATTATTTATTGACTTGTATTTAGTTTGCACACAAACCAATGCCCTTGGCATATATATTCATGGCCATGTACTCACTCACTCACTCTCACACACGTTCACCCTGTTACAAGTACATTTATTTAATCGGTTTGTTTTTGATTAATGAGCTCATTAAAATAATAAAGAAAACTGATAAAGGTTGGACTTCTCTTAGTAGTGGTCTGCGTTGCTCCCTCGCTGTTGTTGGTTGATTCCCATGTGTATGGCCGGTGTTCGCCTCATGTTTTGCTGTTTTTTAAGTAAAATATTAGCACTGATTTTACATGTTATGGTTTTAACTGTTATTAAAGTCGAGCATTTATTGCTCCACCATCACAATTGTAATTGAAAGTCTAGTTGTAATAAGCTTTTGTTATAAAACCGATCAGACAGCGATACATCGCTGTTGATCCTTTGAAGAACTACGTTGAATTGAGACAGAGGCATAGGCAAATTTCTGCTTGTGTGTGTGTATTTTTACGTCATCAAGCTGTGTCATACAGTACA
This sequence comes from Magicicada septendecula, assembly GCA_034769895.1. Taxonomy (NCBI): domain Eukaryota; kingdom Metazoa; phylum Arthropoda; class Insecta; order Hemiptera; family Cicadidae; genus Magicicada; species Magicicada septendecula. The sequence continues at coordinate 37,393,576 of CM068375.1, read as the reverse complement.
ACGCCTAGTTGTATGCGTTGTAGTCAGTGCGTCATTGTTTTTTGTTATGACGGAACAGCGTTATTGTCCAATCACAATGAATATTTAAAGTCGTTCGTCACAAACACCGCCATGTCTTTGACCGGCTCTTGCACGTCCAACGGTGACCTTGGCATGGTACTCTTGCTGAATCTGCTTTGTTCCTTCGTATATAGGGACAATGGACCTAACCATTCTGGATTAGATGATTATACAATAAAACATTGAAAAAATACCTTTAAATCCCATAATTACAGTATTGGGTCATTATGTACTGTTACATTCTAAATGTAAATATACTTCATATCAAATAAAATGTTTAAAAATAAATAAAATATAAATACTATGACACGACGAACGACGATATTACCCAACCCAACAATAGAAAACAAAGAAGAAGGGAACCACGAAACATACACAAAGAAAAAGGTGATTGACCAAACAAATAGGAACTAACAAAAGAAGGTAAGAAACCAGAACCAAAGAAGAATAAAAGGAAGTGAACAAATTCCTATGACTAAATAGAAATTAAACCAGATGAAAAGAGGAGAACCGAATCAAAATGAAGACAATTGAAGTTGAAGAAGATGAAGAAGAAGAGGAAGAATGAAGATAAGGCAAAGTGAAACCAAGAAGTAACAAACACCACATATAAAAGGGAGAAATGGTATACTCAAAGATAGAATACTGTAAATAAACCCCAAATAACTATCCACTAATGAAAACAAATATTATTGTTGTAAATGAGATAATTTATATACCTGTTTTGAACCAAAAACAGTGAGAAAATAACTTAGTAAAGAAAAGTACACTAACCCAATTATTAAAGTTAGATTTAGTGAAATGTAAATAACTAAATGTCATTAATAATAAGTATCATGTTATAATGAAATAGTGAGAAATAAAAGAGAAATAAGTATAGGGATTGCCCACTAAGTAACACTTAATATAAACAGTGAAAAAAGTGCACTAGTGAAAGTGTAAATACCCCAAAATAGTGAGTGTATCAGTGATAAACACCAGTTAATTAAAGGTGAAAGTGATACGTGGAAAAAGATATTATCAGTAATAAAAAGTAATAATAGGTAAGAAAACACTTAATAAATCATTGATAAACCAACCAATGATGTAAGTGAGCTTATGAACAATTATATAATTAAGAATAATTAAAAACAGTATTTAAAATAGAGATAAGTAAAGGATGTAATGTTATTCAGGGAGAAAGCCCATGTAAAAACAGTTTGTGTTAACATGGAATGGAGGAAGGTAGTAGTAAGGAAATAAGAATTTGCATTAAAGTTAAGTATACAATTAATAAAACACCCCATGTTAGAAGGGAAATAAATTTAATGAGTTTGAAAGAAGTGATGATGTTTCTCACTCAAAGTAATAGCAAAAGAATGAAATAAATGTTAAATCAACAGTAACTAATAACTTATAAAGAATAGTTTGTTTTAATGTTATGAATAGGATATGGCTGAAAGGAACTTGCAGTCCATAAGCCTAATTGTTATATTTTAAATATGTATAATGAAAACTATATTGACTTGTAATCAGAACACAAACAGAATCAAAACGCAACACAAACAATTATCATAACAAAGTGAAGCCCATCAGGCTGAATTAAAATGTAATTTAAAAGAAATAAGTAAGATACCATCATGGCTACTTTTGGCTATGAAAATGCATAACTGTCAGACACACACAAATGTCAATTGTAACAAATTCACAAGGAAATTTACAAAACTAAGACAAGTAAATAGCCAGTAATTATGTATAAATCATATTAAAAGAGAAATGTTATTATAAAAGTTTAATTTAAAAGAGATATGTAATTTATCAAATGTCAAATAATTAGACTAAAGTTAATGTATTATAGAATATGACCTTATGAGGTATCATTTTAAACTTTGAAAGGAAATAACGACAATAGTGATATTATTTATTACCCCAAAGGAACGATAGAGGAATAAAATCATTCAGAAAATACATAATAAATTTGAATAAAAATTCAAATCTCATAACAATGCTTTTGAAAGAGGCCTTAACCAATCAAAGGGTTTCTGTTACCATAGAAACGGGCTGTTGAATACTAATTTTCCGTTAAATTTATTAGACTTGAAAAAATGACGCGTGGGTAAGCAGTACGCAAGATTGTGATGACTAAAATTTTACATTAAAAAGTTCAAAAGACGTTCAGAAATCGACAACAAGAACCAATGACGAGTAGATGCAGAGCTTCTAATATTAAATGATGTCCTGGAACCAAATAAAAGAAATTAAATAGCAGAAAGTCCCAAGACGAGATAGAAGAAGATGCCCGAAGCCTAAAACAGCCCAAAATTGATGAATTTCCATCACCCCAGACGACAACATATCACCACCGTCTGAACTGATAAGTATCAACTAAATTCCTTTATCCCAGAAACCAAATTACTTTAAATATTTCTCAAGTCAATCAAAATTTCTCACTATTAAACAAAATTAATTTTCTTTCAAAGGTTTAAAGCATAATCAACTTACGTAAAACAATTGTTAATTAAAATATAACCTCGCATTAGTGTGCGAATTTTGTAACAACTAATACGACACTACCGAACAATTTGTAAAAACACTTTATACTATTTAAGTACGTATAAGGTATGGTAGTGTACTTTTTTAATGTAACCAGCTTTTATGTTTTATTTTATGATCCAAAGAACCCCAGGTTTTGAACAGATTAATATATTGTATGTAAACAGAGGCCATGACGGCATCAAAATAATTTGTTTCAAAACCAATTTCGACAACTTTGAGATATATGTGTTTCATGTTCTAAGCCGGAGCAATTTGTTATAAAACCATTTATAATCCTTTTGTCATATTAATTAATGACCAAATCTGCATTAAAATTACAGTACAGAGCATTACCATCGTTTTATTTCGTAGGACGTTGTATAATATATGTGTGTTAGCAAAGTTTAATAAGTAACCAACTAGCGCTCGTCACGAGTGGACAATACGACAAACTGTACAACGGCGGGAATTATTTGAACGCTCCAGCCGTCAACGCTGACAACACTTATTAACTTGCAATTTAACAAATTTAATTGTTTTAATAGAAACAATTTGGCGCCACCCGGGATTCACAACCCCTATGAATAAACAGGTAGGTTGTACTGATAATTTAGACCACGCTACAGACTTCAGTAGTGACAACCATTATTGTAACGACCGGTGTGAGGCGAACACACCACATTAACACTTTATACACATAAAAAACAAGTGTAAACATTTTATACAAAGGTACGACAAGAAGTAATCGTTACAATGTGTATGTCTTTTATTTTTGTTACTAGGTCTGTATTGTTTTTTACTGCAATGTTGTTGTCTAGTTGTGTGTGTTGTCTGATAATTTTGTCTAGATGTTTTGCGAGTTTGTATGCAAGGGCATTTCGGTAATTGATAATGGGGTGGATCAGGATTTCTTCTTTATGGATTTTGGGAAGCGCTTGGAGGGTAGGGGCTGATGGTCGGATTTGTCTCGTGTAGGGCTTTTGTTTGTGTGTCATTATGTGTTTGGCTTTGTTGATTAGTTGTTTTACTGTGTTTTGGTATCTGTCAGTGGGGTCGTGTTTTAGTTCTGTGATAGCAAACCACACATACAAAAACATTGACAATAACATGGACATTCTACACGTACACACAAAAGGCCGAAAACTAGACACTCTAGAACAATTGGAAATATACAAACACACGAAAACACATAAAAACGACATCCTAAACGAACAGACACAATTCAAATCACACTCATTATTCGAACATATCACACCCCACACACACAACATCGATCTTTCAAAAGTCGATACCATCGTCAAGAACAAGACGGACAGTGCTCCCAGCGGCAGCCTCTGAAGAAGCTTTTTAAAAGCGAAAGCCAGTTCAGGCTATAAGGTAAAACTTTTACGTTTTTACCCATAAAATACTTTGTGTTCCAAGTCAGTAGTGAATTAATTATATTTGGTCCACTGTCCTTAAAAATATGGAGTTAACATACGGGATGATGTATGCAACATGCCTGTATGATGGAGATACATACTTCTGGCACAGTAACCCACTGGCCGCTAAACAGTCAATAGTATCAGCTCACAAGCATCGGTATTAGGAGTGAACAAATAAGACATGGACAAATCCCATACTTGACAAAATAAGTATATGCTTCTGTTGAAGAAATCAGAATCTTGTCCTGAGAAGCCTGCACTTCTTGACGATGTGGGACTCCCCAGACTTAAATATATCCACTGAAACTTCCTTCTTACACACAGATTATGCTAAAATCTCAGGACTGTCACTAGGCGTTATTTTGTGCGGGGGGGGGGTTCTGTTTCATAGTGGAACTCCATAATCACAATTGCAGAAGCGTCAATATCAGGTGTGAACAAATGAGACATGGGGAAAGACCACGTGTACTTCTGGGGAAGATATCAAAATCTTAGCCTGATAAGCTTGTGCTTCTTGACAATGTAGGACTCGCCAGTGTAAATTCTCACCGGTCCTGAATGCCAGCACACATTCCACACTATGTTGACGAGGCTCTGTGATTCTTGTGGTAATAATGTCTGAGCACTCCGTCATGCCTCATTGAAGTGGGAACAATTATGAACATTGTAATAAAATAGTTTCTGGTGTATTGTGAAACTTGTCTTCTTTGAAATTTTATTTAGTTGGAAATTAATTAATTATTTGTTGAATTATTTTTATTAATTGGTTTAAAATTTTAGTTACTTTAAATCAATAGAATAATCAGGTAATGACCGGTCGTCATCAAGTATACGGTTATTAGAGTGGTGTTCACGTGTTGTTCTTAATAATTAGAATAGATTGTGCGAGTTCTCCACAATCGGTTGATGATTCGACTCTGTCTTATAGGTTATCTGGTATTTGTCCCCTAATTTTGCAACGTTCTTTGCTCTCGCCGTATTTCTCTTGTTATTTACCACCTGAAAATTCTTTATCTTAATTCACTTTAAGAAATAAAATGCTTTTTTCAATTCACAAATTAGTTTATTTGATGGTGTTATAATCTGCGTCGGTTCAACGGTTCGTGAATCGAACGGGATAGTGACCGTATCGACTTGCTCATCAAGCTCGACTCGAACAATGAAATGTTTAAAATAAATTACACTATTATTTTATAATATCAGGTCATGGATACTTTGAGCTGTTAGGAAAGATCAGAAAATGCTTACGGATAAAATACAGTACATCACAATTGGTTAATTAACATTCTTAATAAATAATACAATTAAAATAATTTGAGTTCAAGTGTACTATGATTCTCATTTCTATTCCCAAAAGTTAATCAAAATGGCGGAATTTTGTCAATCAAAATGGCTGTCGGCCGGTATCTGAATAACCTCAGAATCTGTTTCAACTAATTTCTTTAAATAAAGAGTGTGTTAATAACTTTATGTCTACAATGTTATTGAATAAAGGTTTGTTGAAGTTTACAAGTGTCTGGATTAACAGTGTTTTTGGTGAATCTCGTGTTGTGTATGTTAAGGTTATTTCACTATGAGGTTACAAAAAAATCTCACCACTCAGCGTTAGGCATTTTATAATTTGCATGTGTTCGTTGAGTAGATCATTATTTTATCATTCATTTCTCGGTTTCTTCTATTAATATTGTTTTCTCCGGTAATTTTTTAATGGTCTTCTTGTTATCTTTTTACGTTTTTTTGCATCTCTTTATATTTTATGTTTAGTTATTCATTGAAATGTGACTCTCTGTTACATGGAGTTCATCTGTTCGGTTTGAGCTTTAACAATAGACTAATTCGAAAAATCCGTTTAGCTAACGGCTATGACCTAGCTTTTGTGAGCTCTGATTGGTCCTTATTCCCGACCCCTGGTCACGTGACGTTAATTATTCGAAATCTGTAAATTTTAAATCTGTCACCTCAAATTACTCCTTATTTATTTCTAGATTAAGTTAAATTTGGATTACACGATGTTGTTGTTTGGAAAAATAGAATTATTTTGATACCGAATGTGGCCCATTTCGGCTTAGTATTGCCTATTTTAGCACCTTTATAAATTTAAGTTTTAGGCCTTTACATATTTTTTCTTAACATTTCTTATTGCCTTCTTTACTATTTAAATATATCCTAATAGGGTTGTACTTACTACTAACAATAATGTCTGATACTTCTACATTATATATAACATTACAGTTTTGAATACCTATGCATAATTTTCTTATAATAACAATAATATTGACAGCATGTCAGTTCAGTGGCTTGTCTTACGTGTTAATATTACTTTCCCTATTCATCTGGTTATTACAATTATGGGTTTTTACATACAATTTTATCAATACCTTGCCTGTTTCATTAAGGTCAGGCTTCTGTTTAATTTTATTTGGTTTGGTTAAGACTATTTTGGATATTTTAGTGTTGTTTTTAAGTTCAGCTTGTCTCTTTTGGCTTATAGGTTTAGCATTTTGCCATTCCTTTACAATGATTTTTTTACATAATATGATGTTTCACCATGTACCTGATATTGACATTTCTGAACAGCTTTTACAACTACTGTTCTTGAAAAATTAGCAAATCTTTTAACAAGTAATTCTAACATAATAAAATTATGGGTATACAAAACCCTTTAAACACATACTTAGAAAACAATATCCTGTGGGTATACAAAACCCTTTAAATACCTAAAAAATAATAAATCCTGTGGGTATTCAAAACCCTTTAAATACCTAATCATAACATAATAAAGTCTGTGGGTATACAAAACCCTTTAAATAATTAATTGTAACATGATAAATCCTGGGTATACAGAACTCTTTAAACACATACTACTTTTATTTAATGGTTCTTAATATGTATTATTTTATACATAAGACCATTTATTCACTTTCTCCCTTCCCCACTGGTTTATAACATGATCTTTGATCATCACTATTTCCTTCCTTGTACACTTATTACTTCACCCTCTTATAATATAAGTTTTTACAATTTTTCATAGACTAATGCACATATTTCTTATTCTTATTTATACCATTGTATTTCATTTGCTATAACTCTACCTACTGTCTGATCTTTTCTCTTTTAATTATTATTATTAATTTAAGTAGTACTTTTTATTTATATTTTACTTGGTCATTAACATGTTTTTAGTTTATTTTCTTTTGTTATTTTTATTTTTAGTTCTTCATGCATTTATGTTATTTTGCAATTAATGTAGTCCTCACTGTCTTGTTTGTAATGGGTCTAAATTTACATAAATATTATTGTGTAAATTTATAGATTTTATAACATGTGCAGATGAGGCCCCTTTGAGGGGAGGCGAAGCCAGTAAATGTTTTCCTGACCATATATGGTTTTGAAGAATAACGAAAATCTATTTATAGCCAGTGATTAACTCTGTTAGTATGTCATTGACGGAAGTCAGTTAATTACGAGTTAAAAAGGTGATACTAAACTCAGCGGAACGTTACAGTACTGAGGAAGAGACGTATAGCGGGGAGCGGGGTGAACCAGTTTGAAGACGAAACAAACGGAAATTGTTAACACTGAAAGTTCAGTCGACCACCATCTTTTGCACAGTGTAGCAGCAAGAAAGTTACGTAACGTAGTCGTCTCGCCCGCATACAACAAAAATGTGAATCTTTATATATATTTCAAAGTGAAAACAGTATTTGGCTAAATATTCATCAATAACAGTAACTAATTAAAATAAGTTGACAGTTCGGCAGTAACACGTAAAAATGTAACAGTGAAAACAGCAAAACAATGCATGCCACGAGGAGACGTCCCATGTGGTGAAATTCTACGCAGCATAATCAAGGGAAGTAGACATTTCAACAATATGTATACAATTTCAACATTTTAAATACTGGCTTGTCCCTAAATTATAAAGTTGAGCTCAACAAAATCAAAAAATAAGTAAATGTGTATGTGTGAATGAAAAAATATGAATATAGACCTAACAAGAAGTGTTGAGTTTGCATAATCTTTGATATACGTAGTACTATTTTGATGTCGTAGTTTATTGGTAATCAGTTTTATGCCTTAAGGCGGAATAAGTGTGTTCATGATTTTCTTTTTAATGTTCTCGAGAGAAAATAAATAATGTTATATTTTACTGGATATACGCATTTTGTTATTTGTATTTGCCCAAACAAATCCCTGGACTAAACATTACATATAATCATATTCATTTAATTACTAATAACTGATAAGACTTCAGTTGACGTCTGAAAAGGGACAAATTTAATAATAATACACACGTCGATAGTACTACAAATGGCGCCCGAGTAACAGTGACATTGTAAATTTACATTATTTACGTTAAAGTTGATTTACAATTTAGTCGAAAAATGGCAGAGAAAGACGCAAATACAAATTTATGTGAGAGTGTAGTTGTGGGGGGGGTCAATATTAGACGTTACACAAGACGATTTAGTATCAACAAACGAAAATGTTAATGAGAGCATAGGCGAAATATTGAATGTAAATGAAACGGTCGAAGTGGGTAGTAGGAATAACGAGGTAAATATATTTAACCAATTAGCGTTGATTATGGAAGTAATGAATAATAAGTTTGAAGTAATAAATAATAAGTTTGACCAACAGAATAAGAGTAATGATAATTTGAATGCGAGTTTGAATAAGAATAATGATAATTTGAACACGAGTTTAAGTGAATTAAAACCGAAATTAAGTCAGAGATGAATAATAAGTTTGGCCAACAAAATAAGAATAATGATAATTTGAACACGAGTTTAAATGAATTCAAAACTGAAATGAATGATAAACTTGACAAACAAGACGAGAAATTAGGAGACATGAATAACGAATTCGTGAGTATAAGAAGCAAAATAGAAATGAGTAAATTAAGTATGAATAACCAATTTAAAAGTATAAGTGAGAATTTTAATGGAGTGAGTGAGAAATTCGTGGAAATAAATAATAAACTAGAGAATATAGAAGTTGAATTAAACCAAATAAGTGGGTGTAGTGGTGTCAAAAGTAATGACACAGGTGAGTGTGACGAAAATGAAAATGAACATGGTGTCAATTATAAAATAACGAAAAATTATGAAGAAATAATTAACAAGGTAAGTATTAGTTACGAAAATGAATTAACAAGTAGTAGCGGTAAGATAGTTGAAAACGAGATATATAAAAGTGATACAGTGAAAATAAATAGTGATGATAATAATATAGGAACAGTGAGAAAGAGTGAGAGTAGAAATCAGTATTTGTAAATTAGAGAGAGAATTATTTTGTGAATATGAGGCAGAGGATAGATTTTCCCTAGGTTTATTGTAAACCAAGATATTTACAAATGTTTTTGACGGGCAAGAGTCCCTTAGAGGAAAACAATGTGTTTTCAAGTAGTCCCTTAATTTTTAGTAGGTGTTTTTATGATTTAGTATCCTCTGTATGGAACGATAGAAAAAGTATGAAATGGTGTTATGATAAAAGGTATTTTGATAGGAAGGTAGAAGTGTTTAAGGGTAATAGAGGTTATATCGAATTAGTAGAGAGGTTAGATATTGAGAGAGTTAGTGATATTAAGTACTTACCTTGCGAAATAGTTAGTGCAGCAAATGATGATAAGATTGATGATATTGATTACTTACCTTGTGACGAAACTGGCATAGCAGCAGATAATAATAATGATGAAATATAATTGACCCAATTGTGACAAATTATACTAAGAATGACTTGACTATACTCGATGGTGACAAATTATATGATCTAATAATATGGAATAATCCTGTTAATTATTATGGTATTGTAGAAAAGTATGAGAATTTCAATTGTCATTATATTGATAGAGATAATATAATGTATCTAATAAAAAATGAATTGTGTAGACGTGAAACCAGGTTATTATACGAAGATGGGGGGGGGTAAACCATTAGTGTTTATGAACGTTTAACTATGTGAGTAGGGTGTTTTTAAATGAACTGTTTTATGAAATGATTTGTGATAAACGATAACAGATGATAATGAGGATTGTATATACTTTTGTGCTGATATTGAATGTAATGATGTAGCAAGGTGAAGTATAATCAACTTTGTGAATTTTGTTAAAGTAATGAAATATGTTTGATACAATAATTGAATTAATTTGAAAGGGATAATAAATTGTATAAGATGAATGTTGATAACCAATTAAAAACATTTTTGGAGAATTTAATAGTATAGTAAATGCTAAATAATTGATGGTGGATTAGTAAAAAGTTCAATTGAAATTAAAGGGTAATGTTTATAATTTTATATGCAAATTTAAGATGAATTGTTTATTTTGAGGTAATAATCGCAATGTTTAAATGTTATGTAAAATGAATGTTGATAATAAATTTGAATTTTTGGAGAATCTAATGGTATAAGAAGTGGTAGATAATTAAAGGTTGAGTATTAACCAGTTCAATTGAAATTAAAGTTTTGAAATGTTTGGAAATTTTATTCAGATGCAACTGAGATGTTTATTTTAATGTAATGAGGTATGTTCATTGTGAGTGTTTACTATGTTTTATTATGTTGTATTATGTTAGTGTGTAGGAATCATAAACATATATTGTATATAAGATATATGGTAAATGCGATTACCCATTTTCGGGCGGTCACGGCTTCACCGCACCCTGACCGTGGATTTGGCTTAATATTCTAAATTGGTGAACTTAGAAATACAACTGGGGGGTTTAGATCAGGGGAATCTAAGATTATAGAACTTTGGAACACGGCTATATACCTAAGTAAGAGTGATAGACCGATTAAGGGAGTGTGAATATTAACATAGTAGGATTACTGGTACCCGGGGGATATCAGTAATGCCGAATTTTGTATAACGCTAAAGCAAGGATGGGGGAGAAAGAAAAGAAAAAAGTGTTAACCCCTTCCGCTTCAGTCCTTGTGGAGGCAACTGGGCGCTACAGTCCAGGGGGGGGTAATAGTGTGTGTGGAAGGAGGAATATAAAATAAATTCATAATTTAATAAATTATGTGATGATGGAGAAGGTGGTTGCTAGTTTGTTAGTAACGAAATATTAAATATTAAAATGAGTTACATCAATAATGTAGAGTATGTAATTGATTTTCTGATGTAAATGAATGATGTTGTGTTGATGAGGAGTATTTTATTTTGATGTATTAAGGAGTAATGTGAAGATGCTTAACGTTTGTTAAGTAAGTAATTTGTTCTAATGTAGTTGATTTACTGTGTTTTAATAAGGAGTTTGTTAATTTTGAAATGTGAATGGAATATTTATAATGGAAGGTATTTATACGTTGTAATGGAAATGTTTATTTAAATTTTGATGGGAATCAGAGCGATCATTTTGAATTTTGGGGTAAGAGTTAAAGAGAGAAGGTTATACAGAATGTTGGTATGTAATTCTTATAAGGTATTATACTTAGACTAAGTATTCATCCATATGCAGGGGAAAAACTACTTCTTAACACAAACCAACACAGCTAAGGGGAACCAGATCAGTTAGGGATATGTTATTATACCAGGCCACTATTTGATATTTTTGATTTCATGTTTCAGTTTCTGGTGATGCTGTGGCAGCGGTCCTGTGCTGGCCTGCGTGTCAGAACAGGAGCGTCAAGTGCCTGTCTGGCCTTGCGGTGTTGGGATCTCGAAAGAGAAGTCCAGTAAGGTCATTCAGGTGCGGTCACAGTCACTGGACCAGGGGTAAGTTAACCACTATTTTGAATAAAATGTAGAGTGGGGTTGTGGCAACGTATCTTGGCTGATCCCTTTAGAAAGCATGAGAGTGTCAATGAGAGCTTTTATGCTTCGGCATAAATCCTCTCATTGGGAGGGTATTGTAATGGGTCTAAACTTACATAAATATTATTGTGTAATTTTATAGATTTTATAACATGTGCAGATGAGGCTCCTTTGAGGGGAGGCAAAGCCAGTAAATGTTTTCCTGACCATATATGGTTTTGATGAATAATGAAAATCTATTTATAGCCAGTGATTAACTCCGTTAGTATGTCGTTGACGGAAGTCAGTTAATTACGAGTTTAAAAGGTGATACTAAACTCAGCGGAAAGTTACAGTACTGAGGACGAGACATATAGTGGGGAGCGGGGTGAACCAGTTTGAAGATGAAACAAACGGAAATTGTTAACACTGAAAGTTCAATCGACCACCATCTTTTGCACAGTGTAGCAGCAAGAAAGTTACATAACGTAGTCATCTCGCCCGCATACAACAAAAATGTGAATCTTTATATATATTTCAAAGTGAAAACAGTATTTGGCTAAATATTCATCAGTAACAGTAACTAATTAAAATACGTTGACAGTTCGGCAGCAACACGTAAAAATGTAACAGTGAAAACAGCAAAACAATGCATGCCACGAGGAGACGTCCCATGTGGTGAAATTCTACGCAGCATAATCAAGGGAAGTAGACATTTCAACAATATGTATACAATTTCAACCTTTTAAATACTGGCTTGTCCCTAAATTATAAAGTTGAGCTCAACAAAATCAAAAAATAAGTAAATCTGTATGTTTGTGTGAATGAAAAAATATGAATATAGGCCTAACAAGAAGTGTTGAGTTTGCATAATCTTTGATATACGTAGTAGTATTTTGATGTCGTAGTTTATTGGTAATCAGTTTTACGCCTTAAGGCGGAATAAGTGTGTTCATGATTTTTTTTTTTAATGTTCTCGAGAAAAAATAAATAATGTTATATTTTACTTGATATACGCATTTTGTTATTTGTATTTGCCCACTGTTCGCTGCCAAAGTACACTAAACGAATCCCTGGACTAAACATTACATATAGTCATATTAATTTAATTACTAGTAACCGATAAGACTTCAGTTGACGTCTGAAAAGGGACAAATTTAATAACAATACACACATCGATATTACTACATGTTGCTTGTTGCATGTCTTTATTTTCATTAGTTGTTTCATCGTTGGGCTTGTTTATACCTCTCACTTACCAAATCTATTGGTTTTTTCACGTTATTAAGTTCTCTTCTTCTAATTTTCATCATAATTACGATATTACATTTCTTTAACATTTATTTTTCTTCATCCATTGTTTTGTTTTAGCATGGAACCAGAATACTCTGCTTAATACACTCTTATTTGTAAGTTTCCTTTCATTTATCATTTACACTAGTACTAGTTAGCTATGGTTTCTTTATCTTAACAGTTCTTATATGCATGGTGGTGATATGTATCGCCACAACATGTGCCCTTCACATCCTCAATTATACCTCTTCAAGTTATATAATTGTCAGATTCTGTCTTCTTTCTAATAGTAAATATAACTACCGTAGTTTTTGTCAATACTAGGCCAATAACTTCATCAAAAGGATTGGTGAGACATGTTGTGATAGTTACCATAACTGTGGCATCCACAAATGCTTTGTGTATCTATGTTTGCAACATTACAGATTGTTAAATAGGGGGTTAGTTATTATTTATTGAAAGAAATGTGACAAGCAGGTGTTTGTAAATGGTGGAGAAACAGATAATTGAGACAGACAGTGTAGTATAAAATACAAAAAATCTTCGTGTTTTACAATCTTTTAACATGATCAACTTCTTTATTAATTTGTGTGTGGGGGAAATAACAGTATATGAATTATACGTACTTCAGGAAGGAAACTTGTGAAAGTCAACATCTAGAAATTTCTGATGGTAGTAGACGTTTCATCAACAAAGAACTAAATGTAAGTAAAATTATTTTTAATAAAACTATAGTGTTATCCAGGATTTTATATAATGGATAGTTCAAATTTGTTGTCATATCTAAGTCTTGGGCAATCTGATGGACAGACTATGGCACTGTATGAGGTAATAGGAAATGCTCATTCATTTAATAAGTACTTTGGCTGAAAATACCGGGTGGCCCATAAGTCAGTTGGCACTAGCAGTATGTAGATGCTCAATTGACTAGCATAGTAGTTACTTGACTTGACTAGAGTAGTAGTTCCCATAATTCAGTTGAGATTTGAGGTTATGAGGTTAGGTTGATGTTGATGTGTATGCTGTTGTAGCGCTTGTTTACCTCGCTGAGACTCGTGGGCACCAAGAAACTTTAAGTTTTAATGGAAAGTTATAAACCGGCATAAATAAGTGGAACAGTATCCCAGAATGGAATAAGTGAAGTGAAGAAGGAAGAAAAATTAAAATTGTACGGGACTGACAAAACATTCGGATACATCTAGTGCAGCCCGCGGCGAAGAGAAACACCGACCGTTACGTAACCAACTATTATTATTCAATTTTCAGTCATTCAATATTTAAATAATTTCACAAAATTTTAAGTCTCGAGCAAAATAAAAGAGGATATAAAAAGTATGTGTGTGTGTGTGGCAAACTGGGTTCATCTTCTTTAGATTAAGGGTTAGACTAAGAATACGGAAAAAAATATTAAGTGAAAGTTTTGTTTTATTACTGTTTTATTTTGTTTTTCATAATTAAAAATGAGGTTTTGGGTAGAATAAATTAAAAAGTTCGTTTGTATATAACCATGTGTTAGTGTCGTTATTTCGTCATTACCACTTCCTAATATTCTGTGCTGACAACCTCGTCTAACGTTCTAGGGGGTTTTCTGAGTTTTAAGGGTGGTCAGATAGCGGGATTTTTATAAGGGCAATAGTGTAGAAGGTTTCGATGTATAACCTTAAAACATCGTGGCGACCTGGGCAGTTTCTTTTAAGGTAAATTTAACGGGGACCATGATGGTAAGTAAAATTCTGGCAGCGGTGAGTATTAAAATGATTGTAGTATTTTAAAATGGTAAAAGAGAAGTATCTTTACAACTATCTACAGAGCAGCATGTTTTTGTACTGCAGATGTGGTGGAAACAGGACCATAATTACAGTGATGTTGTTGAGTTATTTGCAGAATGTTTTCCAAACATCGCACCTCCATCTAGAGAAGGCATTCGTAAACTGAATTAGAGATTTGAACAGACTGGAATGGTAGCGGAACTTCCTCGATCAGGTAGGCCAAAAACAGTTACAACAGAAGAGAATTTAAATATCATTGCGCAATGTTTTGTGCAGTCACCAAAGAAATCAACACGAAAAGCGTCCAATGAGTATGGAATACCTCGAACAAGCCTGCAAAGGATGCAGAAAACGTTGAAGTTGAGACCGTATAAGCCCACTTTACTCCAAGGCCTAAATGAAGATGATCCTGATAGGCGTACAGAATTCTCCGAATGGTACGCAATACGACAAGAAGCCGATCCACAATTTTACAAAACCATTCTTTGGAGTGACGAGGCTACTTTTAAGCTGAATGGTACAGTGAATAGGCACAACTGTGTTTACTGGGATACTGCAAATCCACATGTGGTTATAGAGACAGAGTTAAATGCTCCAGGGGTTACTGTTTGGGCAGGGATCTTTGCCGGTGGGATCATCGGACCCGACTTTTTTAATGGTACAGTGAATGCTGAAAGTTACCTATAAATGCTTCACGAAGTGTTGATGGAACTAGAAAACAGTCCACTTTTTGAACACCTGCAGCCAATTCGAAAAGAGTTAATATGGCAACAAGATGGGGCACCCCCTCACTATGGACTGATTGTGAGAGACTTTTTGAATGCAACATTCGATGAATGGATTGGCAGACAGGGTCGTGTTGAATGGCCTCCATGTTCTCCTGATCTTACCCCGATGGACTTCTCGGTCTGGGGTATGCTAAAAAATGCAGTGTACTCCGTGAAGATTCGTAATGTGGAACAGTTGAAGGAAGGCATTCAGTCTGAATTTGAACACCTTCAGCCCCTGAATATTTCGGACATAATTTGTGGTTCAGTGCTTCGAAGATGTCAAATTTGCATAGAAAAGGATTGAGGCCACTTTGAACATTTCTTGTAGGTCATGAGAACTATGGTATTAACTATCTGTATGCGTTATCTGTATCTGTATCCCTGCTGCACCTCTACAATAAAAGTGCTGTTTGCAATTTTGCCAACTGACTTATGGGCCACTCTGTATATCAGCATATAAATTGTTAACTTACTTCTTATACTTATTGTATTTTCGTTAACATTTTTACACTTTGTTTACTATGTTTGTTATGGCCAGTTCAGCCGCCATGTTGTGTGGTACCAACATGGGAAATTTATACTTACGGGTTCCAGGGTTCTATAAACGAGCGAAGAAAACACAATGGTTGTACAGAAATAATAGACTCTGATTGCATTAGATAAAAACTTGTGTTTATTAATTAGCTGTATGTTTCATATTTTCATAACAAAATGGAGTCATTCTCCTTTTACCAAATCCAAATACAAAATGGCTGCATTACACTTCCTCTCCTCAGCCTTTATGCGTGATACATTTACGTAATATATTTTTGACTTCAACTTACTCTTGTTACATTTTGAAATGAATGTCGACAATGACTACTGTTTTAATGATTCAAATTATTAAGTTATTTATATCACACAACGTAAACCAATGCTTTGTGATTTACATAGGTACTTGTACACACTCACACATGCTCCCACACATACTAATTTAAACGGTACATTTTTAAATCTTTTGATTGAGCTCAATTAATATGGGTCTGTATTTTAGATTATGTGAAATGTTTACTTTCCTGCTTTGCTGTATCGCAGATCGAGTCAGTCGTCACTCATGTTCACGCTGTTATTCTGCCGAACTATTAGATTTTTCTCTTTGTAACTGCACTCACTGTCTGTACTTTACATTTTGTACTTTTGATCTCAAAACAAATTTAACTTCACATTTTTGTTACATCGCTGTTGTTATTTTAAAGACTTGCTGGCCAGCAATTTGGGTAACGTGCAGTTCGCACGAAAGATCTTTGTAGACTGAGAACGACAATATGGCGCTTTTTTCTGAGGTGGAAAGGTTTGTCGCGTCATCAATTCTATTGTTCTCACTGATGACGTCTTTGTTTTTTAAGGTGCACCAATTACGTATGGCATTTTTTTAGATGACGTTTACATAGGATCGGTCGGTTGTTTTGTCAAAATCGCTGTCGTTTCTCACGTATGCCACTGACCTTGACGCAAACCCTGCATTGCTTACTGCGTCGTTTCACTCGTTAGAAAATGTTGCACTCACACATACTACATTGTGATTTACAATAAAATTTATACCTGTTATTTACCCAAATTCCCTATACGGACCTATTTGTACCGTTACAAAATAATATAAATACAATACATGCTGTGGGTCAGGTGAGGATGTCTGTACTAGGGTCCAAGATGGATAATGGGAATGTACTACAGATGCCATTGGAGAATGTGAAGAGGACATAAGACATCCACAGGGGGATTAGGAAGTGCAAGAACTTAAAAGTGCAAAATAAACTTACTTTGGATACTAAAAATACCGCAGGACACAATTGTGTGTACTTAACAACAATACTGTACATACTAAATTTATAAAACATGAATAAGTTAGTATATATGTTTGTTTTTTCATATATATTATGTCGGTCCAAGTATAAGAGGACCCTAGATTTTTGAAGGTGTTTTACATGAAAATAAAGGGCCTGCATATAAGACAACACTGAATTTTTTTACAAGTTGTATGAGAAAGGTAATTAAATGGATAGATATGACTACTTTACATTAAAGGTGGTGGCATTATAAATGATGAAGTACCTTATTATTTTTAGTCCCAGGCATCATCCTCGGTTTCTTCTTCTTATTCTCCAAGTTTGTCTTCAGTACTGGTACTGGAATTAGATTCATAACTCGAGTCTTTTCACAAAATGTTATCCTCACTTCCATCTATGTTATTAGAAACACATTTTTTAAACCTCTTTACAATGGATTCATTTTTGATCCCCACTCCCCCCAGGCTATGATTTTCCACTGGACCAATAACTGTAAGCTTGGTTTGTTCAACTTGCCTGTCGGAGTTAACGCATGGTTTGAATTAATTAACCAGTCACTATAGTTGTTCTGTAAGTGGTCCTTACATGGTTTATTAACAACCACACCGATAACTTGAAGCTGATAACTCATTCCTCCTTGAAGCTATTATAATCAATGGATTATAATAAGATCAATCTTCATTTCTGCAACCAGTTTGTTTATTTTATCAGTTGTATGACCATGACAAGCATCAAGAATTAACATACCTCTCTGCCCTAGTAAAGCACCTGATCGACATCCCCAAACGGCCTTAAGCCAATTGGCATAAGTTCTTCAGTCACCCACCATTTTTCCTCTGCTCTAAAAACAATCCCAACCAGTAACTGTTCCTTTGGAAGTTTTTCCTTTTTAAAATAACATATGGTGGAAATTTGCTATCATTGACAGTTACTCCTAGCAGGAAAGTAATGCATGACTTTTCATTGCATGTAGATCTAACTATAACTGATTTTGCACCCTTCTTGTCCACAGTTACACTTGACGGCATATCAAAAAACACCAGTGTTTGATAAGAATTTGCCATTTGGCCAAGCAGGTAATCATGTGATTTTCTCAGTTTTATAATAAATCACTGATATGCTGCATCAATTTATCAGCATAATCTGCAGTTAGGGATTCTGTTAGGGTCATTCAACGTGTAAAAACAGACCCGGATGCTGCATCATCGAGTTTTCACCAGCCGAAGCTTGCCTTAATTTCAGTTATTGGAATTTTCAACTTGCACACTACCTCCATTGCCTTCATTTGAATAACTTCTAAGCATATTGGATATCCTTGGTTTCATTTCTCATAAATGTATTTGGAAACAGAGTCTATCAATATCATTAAATTTTCCAGTTTTAGGTCCTCTGAATGCTTTTCTTGACGCACTGGCACTCTTAACTTTTCTTCATCTTTTCACCAGTGTCGTACAGAAACACCAAACTTTTTAGCAGCCTGCATATTATTTGTTTGTTTCGCATCACATGTAACTTGTAATTTGGAAAGAATTGTTGGCTAAGTGTCTTTTTTTGGCGTTGGCCATTACATTGACAAGATGGCGACTCTGCCTGGCTATTTTTAAAATATTTTGAATAAACTGAACTTTAATAATTTGTTACAAGAATTTAAAAATTATAAAAATGAATTGAATCGTACTAATTGTTGGTAAATTTACTTTTGTATTACATGTGCTACATGGCATGAAATTGAGAATCTATTATGGATGTTTTAAAATAAAAAACTAATTATTAATTGAAAATTCTGAGTGACTTCAATCAAAAGTAGTATTGACAGTAGCACAATATGTATGAAATTGTTAAATATTATTCCGTGCAGTAAACTTCTTGGAATATGTGTGTGCACGTGAAACTCTCCTGTGGGCAGTGTAAATTCATGAGAGTACAAATTTTGCAGTTTTGGGATTAGTATAAATTGTAACTCCCAAGTTTCGTGAAGTTATGACATTAATTGTGTTGAATGTTTAATGGTTATGAATATTTTAATCTATCTGTTTATTTACGAGTGTTGATAGGATGTGAGCAATTGTGTGCTCTACGCCCCACTGTTGTAAGCGCCATCTATAATATAACAGTGTATTTGTACGAGTGTAATACGGTTGCGGGTTTATTTTTATTTAGCCCCACGTTGTTGACATCATCTGTAATATAACTGTGTATTGTGGGTTTTATTTTATGTGTTTTGAGTTTTGAAGAGTTTTATTTAGTGTAAATTGCCTCCACTTATGTCAAATATGGATCGGCTGCCGCAATCGATTGTCCTCGAGCGCCCCGTTCTTTTTCCAAATGCTTCGGTCCGTTCGCTGCTCACTCTCCTGTTGAATTACCTGTAATTGTCCTGTAAACCTTCAAATTATCTACAATGACAACTCCTTTGATTCCAAATAACAATATTTATTTATTTTCATTAAAGTTGTTCAGAGAAACGAACAGTCGACTTGTGTCGAAAACAAATATGGGTCGGGTCGACTCTAGCGCTGAATTCGACTTTTACACTAACAAGTTCCAAATAACAAATTGTTTATAATCATATATTAATTCTCAGGGTTTAAGGGTTCTTTTAGACTGTCATTGAATTCAGCAAATACATACAAAAATACAATACATTACAAAGGTAAGTAAAATTTTAAAATCTTAATACTATGTTTCGTTATGGTTAGTTGCTATGATAACCAGACTATCGACAAGATGGCTGCCGAAAGCGTTTGACAAACGTGCTGTCACAAGTTATTTTAAAATAAATGTTTTGGTGTTCACTGTGTTAGTTTTTAAGATTTTTCTTCAATAAATGATCCCTGATGTTATTCTGTAAGTGTAGATAGTGCCTACGGTAGTGTTGTGTACCTGTAGCGTGGTTGATAATTAGAGTTGGCGTCAGTCAGGCGTTATGGAAGTGTGTTCATGGTATGTAATCAGGATTTTCAAAGGTTCTGCATTTATTGGTTGTTTTGATTTAAATATTTTCCTCTTCCAATCTTCCACAGTATTTGTAGCTTCTATTAGTTATAATTTTTCTTCGCCAATGGTCCAAAAACATTACTTTGGTTTAATTAAAAACTTCTTCATTAGAGCTCATCTGCTCACTGCACTAGTTAACAATACAATACTATATTTCTATATTCCTGCCTTACTATTCAACGGTTCCATGCCCTCACAATACTGGCCTGTGATTGGTCAAAACAGAGAGTTCATAAGGTCACATGGTCAGTTTACAAGATTTAAATGTTCATCTACCTATAAGAAAAATACTCCTTTTTCAGTTTTAAGTTTTCTTAAATTTAAATTACATCATTCTTTTCTTTATGTCATTATGAACATTTTGCTACCTCATTTACTTACATTGGTTAATTATAAAGGGTGGTTTTTCACCTTACAAAAATTCTATTGTTGGGCCTATACTTTTTATACATTTGTTATATCACTTTACAATTCCTTAAATTAATCTGGTCTGTAATATTACTGTTAAAACAATTAGCTTCATCATATAAATTTTGTCCCTTTCCTGTTTTATCACATTGGTTTACTAATCGACTCATTTCTGACATTAGTTCCCTTGTATGGAATTTGTGGCCTAGGCCATCAATAGCATTTCATTAAAATATTCTAAATAACATTTATAATTACCTAGGTTTTTGGTTTTGAACCCTTTTTCCTGAGTTACATCTTATTACATGAGCCTTGACCCTTAACAAGTTTTCACAATAGTTAAAAATGACATCTTTTGACTTATTACTTAAAGTAGTGTTTACATGGACAAGTTTACAGTCATAAATTAACAAATAATATAATTAGAATAAAATCTTTTAACATATTACCTTCGAGGTATTGCCTTCACGGCCAAATTCTACATTTATAAATTGACAAATAATTATAAACTACTTGGTGTACCATTCTTCCATCCTATCTGGACAGTAATGTGGTAATTTTCGCATTCATAGGTTGGCTAATCTGTATTTTCTGAAATTGCTTATCATGTTTATACAAACGACACAGTTGTCCGATCTACAGCTGGCGGTAGACGTCATTACGTTTGCTCGCTTGTTCTGTCATCATTCATTTTTCTTGTCGTCAGAAAATCATTGTAGGCCTTAGGCCACAACATATATTGCATACTTGCAATACATTAGCAATACATTGCTAATTCTATTTCATGTAGCTTGAGTGCCGCGTACTCGCGCCTCAAGTCTTACGACAATTCATACGACATTCGTCTAGGCTTTAGGCCTTAACATTTTAATCTGAGTGTCGCACATTTGCGCCTCATCTAACATGTAGCGTTTTTAACGACTCTGTTTATTTAAAATTAAAATCTGTTCAGACTTAGCCAATCTCAACACCATGAGTTAAGTGTACAACAGAAACTTAATAAATGTATTATACAGTCCACTATCGTCATTATTCTGCATCCTGGCAATAGCACAACAAACATCATTCTTCCTATAGAACATTTTTGGTACACACGTGCCGACATCAACATTTTTAGGTCCATTCGGACCGGATCTCAACACTATCAATCTTATCAAGCTTTACTGGCTAATGAATAGATTATTGTTCATAGGTCCTGGTTTCTAATACACATTTTCTTATTTTGCCAGTAGGCTCACACAAACTTATAATGTAGTTTACAAATGTTAATAACTATAGGCTTTGGTGTAGAACACTAATACAACTACTTACACTAAAGCCTTCACTAACATCTCAATCTGAGATGAAACCCTTCACCACCATTCACTATTGGTGTTATTTATGGGTTTCCTTTTTTTTAAAAGTAATTAACCCGCACTTATTTTGTCACCACTCCACTGACACTTATTGTATTTATAACATATTTAAATAATAATAGGGATTGTTAACTTTATTCCCCACTCTTTCACATTCACTCATTTACATAAACGTTTGTATGTATTTTCTTTACTTGCTATAATACATTTTAATTATTTATTTTATTATTTGTATTGTATTTTTTCCTTATCTTTTATATTGTACAGTCTTTTCTGTAAGTAAGGGTTGTTTGTCTTTATCTGGTTTTAATAAGGTAGTATTGGTGATTCTACCTTCGGAATTGAGCGGTTTTCAGTTTTGGGATGGGGCTACTATTCTGTCACATTCCAATATGTAACTATCTAATATTAGAAGATAATAAAAAGATTTTACAAGATGTATAATTTTCTTTGTGTTTATTATTTACTTGATTTTTTAAATTCCATATTATGATATATTGATTGGTAGTGTGCTATAACAAGAAAAATTAAACAAATTTTTATTTTTATTTCAGCGATTTGATTACAATGTCCTCACACCATTTCTGCCACCAAAGTATGAGTATGTTGTGCTACTGAGGTTGTCTGAACTTCAGATCAAGCTGTACCAGTATTATTTGGACAATTTTGCTAAAGGACAAGGAGGTCCACGGACAGGAGGCACGCTCTTTGCGGACTGGACGGCGTTGGGCAAAATATGGACACATCCCAGGGTGTTGTTGATGACAATGGAGAAAGCTATAAAACAAAGAGAGGTGAGTTGATGGTATGGAATTTCATTTGTTAGTACAGTATAATATATTTTTTGTTTGTTTGTATAGTTTTCTTGGCATCTACAAGGGCTGTTCAAAAATTAACCTCTCGGAGGCCAGGAAAGAAAAATGAAATTCAAAAGAAGTATTATACACTAAAGTTACATACAGTTATGCAAGAATGAGCTTTGTTTTAGGTATTTTGGTATGACTTTTTCTAAATATGTAGTATTAATACAGAAATTGTCTGCAAAATAAAGAAAAGGAAGAATAGTGATAGGGCAGCTGAATTCTGTGGTTTGGAATATGAAAATAAGCCACAGAACCAATAAGGTGATTTACTCTACCATCTGAAAAGTACAAAAGCAGTCTGAAAAGTTCTCAGCCTCGACCATAGGTGACAGCACTATTGTGAATTTTTTTTCTTATGTTGGTATTGCATGCGTGTGCAATTTCTGGTCATTCTACGAAATAATTTGTATTATACAGCCATTTGAAACAGAAGTGTTGTCTGTATTCCTTAAAATGGAGAAAACTGAGTATCATGTGGTCATAAAGTTTTTTGTGAAAGAAGGTTTAACACCAAGCAAAATCTATTCAAACTTCATTAAAGTGTGTGGAGACTCTTCTCCTTAATTTTCAACAATTAAAAAATGGGTTGGTGAGTTTAAACGGGTTGTACCAGCCTGAAAGATGATCCGTGTGAAGGACGTCGAAAAAGGGCAACAACTCCAGAAACTGTCGAAAAAGTGCGTAGTATGGTTTTGGACGATTGCTGAATTAAAGTGCACTGAATTGCTGAGATATATGCAATTTTAAAGAATGTGTCGGACATATTTTACATGAGGAATTGCAAATAAAAAAGCTTTGTGCTAGGTGGGTGCCGGTGCTGTGCTTGCTCACAGCAGATAAAAACGCATGCGCATGAAAATATTTGAACAATGCTTGGAGTGTTTTAATAATAACAAAGCAGATTTTGTGCATTGGTTTATTGCGACAAATGAAACTTGGAATTACCACTACGGTTTGAATGTAAACCTTGAACCACGGCCAAACAGCCCAGTAGATATTTCGGATAAAGGTACAGTTCAGATACCACTAAATAGCATTTGTTTATTTAGTTGCTACTATGGTAATAATTAATTCTGGTCTCCATGGTGTGGTTGACATCTTTATACTCGTCAACAAAAGGGCATAATTAAAAGAGCCTAAATCATGCGAATGGGGCAGTATATCAAATTCCAAGTTAAACAGTGTTTTTTGCCTTGTGTCAAAGGTTACCTGTGCAAAGTTTGGTGGCAATTGGTGTAACAGTGTGGATTTGTATTCAATATAAATAAATCTCAGACTTTGAGTTTATATATTGTAATGGTATATATAACACACCCAACACCAAGGAATAACAAATGGATTAAAATCTACTAAATAAAGTAATCTACAAAAAATTAACTTACAGTCATGAACAGAGAAGGTATTATGACCAAAGTAAGGGAATACACTAAACTATCATTAAGAAGTAATTGTACAATTGAAGAAACGAAGAGACAACTAAAGACAAGACAACATACCTAATTACCCAATAGATCAAACAGTGAGAAAGAAACCAATGACAACAATAACCAGAAGAAATTTATTAAGTGTGAGGAAGGAATCAGTGCAACTAGGGAAAAAACCTAATCAAGTCAGATGCCAAAGGGAGATAATATAAATAAGAATAAATTAACCCATGAAAATAAAATTATTATTAATGAAGAAGAAAATGAGAGTGAGTCAACAAACGATTTAAACCCCTAAGCTGTGACTTGACACTGACATAAACTTATTAATCAAATGAATTCAATGACTTAACAATACAAACAGAACTCAAAAAATTAACTATTGAAAGTAGAAAGTAAGAGGGAGAGTGAGTACCAGTATGGTAATTGTATAATTAAATGATGTATAAACATAATAAATAGACAATGTCCAAAGTACTAATAACAAGTTGTAAAGTGGAATTAAGATTGTCAAAGACCACTAGTACTCAATAATAAAGATTGAGATAATAACAAAATAGAAACCTAGCAATAAACAATAAAATATCAGTGTTAGATAAGAGTAAATAAATCATACATTATGTAGAAAACAGAAACTGACATTCAGCCATTGTTGAGAAACCAAGTTAGGACATAACCTAATCTGGCCAACTAGTTTTCAATAAAACAGTAAAAAACTATGACTAAAGTGATGTTAAATCAAAATGTTTTGTAGTGTAACATAACTAGATACTATAAGGAACATTCAATGTACAAAAGATCATATTATAAAGAAACATAAGTGCTGAATAAAAGTAATTTAATATAACCAAGTGTACCACATAGAATGGGTACCTGGGACAGCAAAAATCTCACTTAAACCTGTAATAAAAGAATAGGGCCTCAACCCATGATAATAAATAATGAAGAATAACGTTCAGATGAGACAATTCAAGGATTATGTCCACCAAATTAATAATAATAAAGCAAATTATAAGTGATCCCTAACAATAACTTCAAGCAAAAAGTTCAAGTAAATTCAAACTAATGTAGTTCCCAATATAAAAGCAGAATTAACACTGACAAGTATTAAAAGTGTTATCAGAACACTGATATGGAATAAATATAATAAAGAGATAAATGTGCAAAATTGCAACTAATGAAAAATGTAACACTCAAGTGTACTAAACAATAATCAAAGAAACTGTAGTTAGAGTAATATGAACCAATAATAACTAATGCTGATACTATCAGAAGTGGTAATGACGAGTGCATTATGCATAGGCCACAACAAAGATGTATTATCAACCACTAATATTATAAATTAATTGATAAACAATTAATATGACAATAGGCCTAGAGTCTAATGCAAGGAAAATGGATAATTCATATTTAAAAGGAATAATTCCAAATATTTAGTACCAAGCCACGTGTTGTTCAATCAAATATATTGCAACTTACCGTCCGCGGCTTCCAGAAACAACGTCTTCACAAAGTTGACATGTTTCGGGACACTTGTCCCATCATCAGAACTTAAAATAATCGTGTATCATTTAAGTTGATACATTTGTCAATTAATTCAAATATTAAAATTCAACATGAAATAAATAATTTAAAACAATATAAATACGTAAATGTCTAAAAGCGAGCGCGAACGTTTAATGATGTACATCATACGGAGATTGACTGCGCACTGAATTACGTTTTGCTCCCACCACGACAATAGCGCAAAGCAGTGTCATACAATACATTTGATTTGAAAAGCAGTTTATCATTTAAAACACGCGGCTTGATATCAGTATTGTTATATGCTTTATAAATTTCATACTCTTCAAGAGCGTTCAAATATCGCCCTTTCTTACATATGTGAAGGGGTATTAAATTAGTTTTAAAATTTGTGTAATTATGATTCTCGGAAATGAGGTGTTCTGCAAATTTTGACTTGATATTGTCCAAACTGTGAAGGTGTTTAGGCGGCCTATGTTCTGTAAATCTTTTTAAAAAACTACGTCCTGTCTGGCCCACATAAAAGGCGTCACAATCGTCACATATCAATTTGTAAACACCAGTTTTGTGTTCAAGGCTGGTAGTTCTGCGGACACGAAGATTATTCATAATATTATTAGTGGTTTTGTAAGTGACCTTTATATGCTGGTTTTATTAAAAATTGACCCATAAATCTTAGGCATAAGGTATGTGTACGGTGTTGCAATGTATTTGCGTGTTGTATTCTCGCGTGTTTTATGTCCGTTAATGTTTCTATGTTTTTTCTTATGTTTTCGAAGGATGTTGTTCACCATATTGACATCATAACCATTAGCAACTGCAATGTGTTTAATGGTGTCTAATTCCTCACAGTATTCTTTATCACCGAGGGGCAAAGATAAAAGTCTATAAATCATACTATGGAAGGCTTAGTAGTATCCCAATTTCTGGGATAAAGGATGAAAGGACTTAGCATGTATTACAATATCAGTCGTTGTGGGTTTTCTATAGATGTTAAATTGTAATTTTTTATTATTGTCCTTGGCAACAGTTAAATCTAGAAAATTCAGTTTACCATTGTTTTCACTTTCAAGTGTGAACCGCATTTTGTCATTGATATTATTCAAATAACTATGTAAATTATCAATTTGCCTTTGTGTACCTTTGTATATTAAAAAGGTATCATCAACATACCTGCCGTAAAATATTATGTTATTCTTGTGTTTGTTATTAGTGAGAATGAATGAATTTTCGAAATTATTCAGGTATATATCTGCAAGAAGACCTGAAAGTGGAGAACCCATTGCTAACCCATTTTTTTGGCTGAAATATTGATTATTGTGGGTAAAGTAATTTTGATCAAGAACTAACTCCAAAATGTGCATCAATTCATTTATACTATCAGTATCCAATTTATTAGTATCAATAAGGTTAATCTTGAGTATACGCAGGGTCTCAGCTACTGGTATATTCGTATATAAGTCTACAATATCAAAGGAAACAAGTTTGTAAGCCGGTTCAACTATTAAGTTTTTAACCTTATTCACAAAGTCAACACTATTAATTAGACTATGATAATTAATTATTTGTATATTGTGCTTTATTATGTTAACTAATTTTTTAGCCGTTTTATACCCCGGAGCAGTGTTGAAATTTACTAATGGTCTCAAGGGGATAGCATCCTTGTGGAGTTTGGGTAATCCCGTCAAAACGGGTGCTTTTGAATTTATAGGTTTCAAAGATCTTGTTTGTTCATCAAACAAATGGGTGCATCTTTTTATACACTGATTTAATTGTTTTACATAATTTTCAGTTGGGTCAGAATTTAGTAAACCAATGTTGTTGTTAATAATGAAATTTTGTATTTTATTGTTATAATCTTCTCTGTCCATAATAACCACAGTGTTACCTTTGTCAGCTTTAGTGACGAGAGCTTTATTGTCAGATAATTTTTGTTTTAATCCTATTAAAATTTTCCGTTCTTTATTATAATTAGTATTTGTTAAAGGAATAGAGGAATGGACATTATTATACCGATTTTTAATGATTTTATTGAATTTTTCGTTTATTAAGAAACGTGTCTGGTCTTGATCTTTTTGGTCAACCATTGCCTTAACAACAGTCTCTGCATTGATAATTTCTGTAATAATGTGCTTACGATTGAGACTCGATTTGTGTATGGGAAGATTATACTTCAAACCTTTGCTCAATAAATCAGTTTCATCAGTATTTAAAACAAGGGAAACTTGTTAATTTTTTAATAAAACCAGCAATATAAAGGTCACTTACAAAACCACTAATAATATTATGAATAGTCTTCGTGTCCGCAGAACTACCAGCCTTGAACACAAAACTGGTGTTTACAAATTGATATGTGACGATTGTGACGCCTTTTATGTGGGCCAGACAGGATGTAGTTTTTTAAAAAGATTTACAGAACATAGGCCGCCTACACACCTTCACAGTTTGGACAATATCAAGTCAAAATTTGCAGAACACCTCATTTCCGAGAATCATAATTACACAAATTTTAAAACTAATTAATACCCCTTCACATATGTAAGAAAGGGTGATATTTGAACGCTCTTGAAGAGTATGAAATTTATAAAGCATATAACAATACTGATACCAAGCCGTGTGTTTTAAATGATAAACTGCTTTTCAAATCAAATGTATTGTACAACACTGCTTTGCGCTATTGTCGTGGTGGGAGCAAAACGTAATTCAGTGCACGGTCAATCTCCGTACGATGTACATCGTTAAACGTTCGCGCTCGCTTTTAGACATTTATGTATTTATATTGTTTTAAATTATTTATTTCATGTTGAATTTTAATATTTGAATTAATTGACAAATGTATCAACTTAAATGATACACGATTATTTAAGTTCTGATGATTGCACAAGTGTCCCGAAACATGTCAACTTTGTGAAGACGTTGTTTCTGGAAGCCGCAGATGGTAAGTTGCAATATTTTTGATTGATAATTCATAATTATAATTAAATAACGATGTGTGAAAATTTATTGTACAGTACTGATAAGCTATCACCATAGACACAAGTGAAGAAAAACAACGCACTTAGTATAAAATATAAAATAAGAGATATAATTAGTTTGTAAGAAATGTGTTTTATCATCCCCATAGCAGAACTATATGATAAGGGTATGCAAAATACTCGTGATAAAAAGATAGAAACGATGGTAGTCATGAAAATATTATCAGTGTAATTATAAGTGCGTTATTTGATTTATAAGAAAAAAGAATTAATTGCAAGACCGTGGGGGTGCTAGGGAAACCAGAGAATCATAATCTTGACACCAGCTACTGACGCTGACTTAAGCGTCTATTTCGCCGAACATTACCGAGAGCTCACGAAAATAATTGTAACGGTACAGAAGTGTGTGATCCCATAGTTTTAATTTTATTTTGTATCAGTTCAGTAATTTTCAAATTGTCAGACTTCACCTGTGAGGTGCCCCAGTAACCAGCAATACACACAGTTAGCCTAAACAATTGTCCAGACGCATTGCGTAACCGCCCCAGTAAGCAGCAGTCCTTGTGAAACAGTAGGCAGTTTGTCATCAGAAGGGGTACAATACACAGCCAGCAGCAGCACAGTGTCGTTTTATAAAAAACAAAACGGTGGCCTCGGGGGTAGGATAGGCGGCCTATCCATTTAAATAGAATATTCAATTCTAAACTGTTGTTTATCAGTTGTTTGGTATAAAAGTACGTTTCACAGCTATTGACTCTCCACATTCGGTTGGCAAATACACGAATTGTTTAAAGTTCTTTTACAACTCACGGCCGCGCGGCCAGCCTACAAAACATCAAGTGTTCGAACAAAGTTACGTCGGCCGACTATTAATTTACCACATGTGGGAACATTGAATTAAAACAGTGAAAATCTAAGTAAATACTGTAAACTAATAAATAATTGCGTGAGTGCGCCCGAAAAACGAGTAAAACGGTTATCACGAGACGGCGCAACAAACCATATGGACACGCACGGTGGACGGGTAACTAACAACCTTACATATATATGTAAATCAATTTAAAACAAATGATGATAGCTGATAAACATGTAAACCTAAATAATTGAGAGTTCTAAGGGAAGGGATTTTGGTAAAAGAAAATAGCAAGGGGAAAAGAGATAAATATGTACTGGTTCATTTCAAATATAAACAATTTGTAATAGATTAGAAGTAAAAAAGATTTCATTTGTAAATTTGTTTGATGTCATGTTATTCGTTAATAACACTTGCTGATAATATAAAATAATATACCAGTTTTAATTGATGTCCAAGTAAAACGAAGTAATTAATGTGGTTAATAAACTAGAAGTGATTGGTTTTAAAACAAATTGTGTATTTATATGTGTACTGATAACCTTCAAATAATCCTTTCTGTAGCTGGTTTCGTCTGAACGACTCTGGACCCGAACCCGAAGGTAAGATTTTAGTATTTGAAAGAAATTTATAGTGTTTCATTGGCCCCGAACTAGGGACCTGAGTAATATATAATTGATGTAAATTTATAGTGTTTCATTGGCGCCCGAACAGGAACTCGAGTGTGGGTTTTATAACTTACATCCGCCAGACCTAACTAAGCTGCAGAACAGGTTATTTGGAAGTGAGGGCGATTGTGTAGTTAGTAAGTTTACAAAATTGTGTATAAGTAAACAATAATATAAAAATGGAAAGCAATAATGATAAAGTCAATAATATTGATTTAACTAGCACTAGTGCAGACGATCAGGTAGCAGATAATAATGTAAGGAAAAATAATATGAGTGAATCGCATCAAGAGATAATAAATTTCCTGGAATTGCTGTTAGAAAAACAAAGGGCAATGGTAGATGATATTTTTAAAAAACAAGATGAAAAGTGGGAAAGAGATAGATGTAAATTAAAAGAAAATAAAGAAAGCCAACCAAACCAGGTAAGTGGTTCTGATAGGGGAGGTAGTAATGATTATACTTTTACAAATAATAATGCTAGTTCCAGTGTAGACGAGACAAAAAACGACAAGGTAGGTGATGTCAATACAAATAATAATCAGAAAGAGGTTAATGTAAAACAGGTGGCCGTAAATATGGTGAGTAATAATGTTAGTTATGATGATGTTAATAAGAATAATATATTATTGAATGAAAATAATAATGATAAATTGAGTAATAAGAGTAGTGATATTGAGAATAGAAATGTAGTTGAGGTGAGAGTATTTAGTGATCATAATGATAGGGAGTATAGAGGTAGTTTAAGTGTAGAGGGTGAAAAGAGGGCAAAATTTTTTTGTGAGACGGGTGAAGAAAAAGTTTCACCAGTATTGTTGGAGGACAAAGGTTCCTCATTAGTTTTTGCAAAAGACAATATGTCTTTAAAATATCAAAGAAGTTATTTTTGTGTATCTGGTAAAGCCAGACGTTGTAATAATGTTGTGTTGCCCTCTGTATGGAATGAGAATGTGAAATGTTGGGAGAAATATTATGATGAGAGAAATTTAGATAGAGAATGGTGTATTGATAGAGAGATAGAATTGTATAAATTAAAGAGAGATTATGATGAGTTGAAAGAAATGTTAGAAATGTGTTTGAACAATAATAATTTAATTTATGATGAAAAAATAACGGACTTAATAATGAATATAACTACTAATGGAGACTGGCCAGAAATAAATAATGTAGACTTGGATTATGATTATTATGGAAAAATGAATGAACTAAAATTTTATGGTCATTACACACAAGGAAGCCATATGTGTGTAACTGAAATTGAAAACTGTTATTTGAAACCAAGACTAATTTTTGACGATGGAGGTTAAACAGTAAAGTAATAAATGGACAATTTTAAATATTTTGTTTTATGGTTCAGACCTCGCAACCTTGGACAATGAAGTGTGATATAACTGAATAATCAATGATGAAGAATTGTAAATAAATGTCTAGTGAAATTAATTGTGTGTATTGTAAAATGTTAGGTATACAATGTGTGTATGTTATGGAAATTGTTGTGAGAATAATAATATTAATATTTTGCAGCCTAAATAAATAACAAAATAATTTTAAAGAGAATAACAAATGAATTGTAGTTATTGTAATTGGTGAGAGTAATTAAAATTGTTGTGGTTTCAGAAATTAATTTAATCAAAATGATGTGACATGTTTAAATATTTTTGATTGATTTAATGTTATATAATTGAATTTTCTAATGAATTTAAATTACTTTAGGAGATGTGAATTTGATAGTAATTAATAAATAAATGTTAAACTGTTGAATATGAAATAACATTGTTGATAAATGTTTCAGAGGTTACGTGGAGATATTGGTGTGTGTGTGTGTGGTGTGTATTTTGTGTTCATATCAGTAGGTGAATAATGCACTGTAAGTATAAGGTTTATAATACCAATTAGATAGAATAAAAGGTTTACAGAGGTGAAAAGATTTTGATTTAATAATATAAATGAATTGAGATAATGGTATTAAAGAGAAACTATAATTAAAAAATAATAATAACTGAAAGGTGAATTAAAATTATATTTGGTTTGAACTGTAATAAATAGACTTTGATAAATATGTTAACTAAAAGACTCATAGAAATTAAAAGTTGAAGCAAGTATATATGCCAGTATACGATGTAACCAGAATGTTTAGACTGTGGGAGTGTTTATAACACTAGTCAAGCAGACTATTGTTAATGTAAACAGGTGTGCTGTATGTTTTGACTAATGTTTACAGCCAAGTGTTGAAGCTGCTAACTGTTGCAGTTTGAGATCTTGAGCAAAATCTTATTGCGAAATAAAAGAATGCAGTTAATTTTTTACAGATAAAATAATGAGGTAACTTATTGTAACTTAATTGTAACTTAAGAGTTTGAGAAATTAAATATAATTCAATTAATTTGATAATTAAATCAATTGAAAAGATAATTTTTAATAATGACTTTAAACCTATTTTGACCTGAATTTTGATTGTAATGGTAAAATAAATAATTGATAAAAAACATAATGATTAAAATATTCTTTTATAATTGAAAACTGAAGGAAATTTTGTGTGAATGCTATCAAAAATGTTTGGGAAACTTAGAAGTGTATATTACTGTTCATATAAATTTTTATTAATGTCAATCTACGTTTTATGTTTTAACTGTAGATTCCCCACCTAAGTGCGGCCATGACCTCACCGGATCATGACCGTGAAAGTAGTTAATTGTGGCAAATCTAAATTTTACTTGATATAACCGGCTTGTGGTTTGTTTTATTTTGTCAACCCGGTGGTTTGTTAGACTTAGTAGGGGGGTTATTTTTTGGGGGAATCTACCAAATTTTGGAACAGGTCTATTTTCACCCAGATAGGGGTGGTAGTCCATTAGGGGCGTATCATTCATTATTAGTAAGTGTAACACTGAATTTTATTGTAACGCCGAAGCAAGGATGGGGGTGGAATAAAAGAAAAAAATGTCCACCCCTTCCGCATCAGTCCTTGTGAAAGCAACTGGGCGCTACAGTCCAGGGGGGGAAATAGTGAGTGTGGATGGGGGGTGACCCAGTTACAGGTCACGAGGGAGATGTGGTTTACGGCTAGGATGAGGCCGGCAAGGGCCAAGAAGCCTAGCGCAGAACACATGAATATGTAACGGGTATCAGGGGTAAGGGATTAAAAGGGGGGTAGTAGAAAGAAAAAAATAATAATAATTTTTTTATTCTATATAAATATAGTAGGTAAGGACATAATTTCTATTTTAGGTAAAATTACTGTGAGTTAATGCAATCCTGTATAATTAATGTGTCATTTTGGCTGGGCAATATTGTACGGGGAATATTATTCAATTTGACTGGAATTTATGTGTACTACTGTAAACCTATATTGTTTTATTAACACTATTTTCTAGGGTTAAGAGATATTCTATAATATAAAATGAGCCAGTACG
The DNA here is from genome assembly GCA_034769895.1 of Magicicada septendecula. NCBI lineage: Eukaryota > Metazoa > Arthropoda > Insecta > Hemiptera > Cicadidae > Magicicada > Magicicada septendecula. The sequence continues at coordinate 37,359,705 of CM068375.1, read as the reverse complement.
TTGTCAATGAACCAGTACAGCTAAGAGGAAACAAATCAGTTGTGGGATATGGAGTGATGGAAGGCCGTTTGTTGATGTTTTAATCGAATGTTTAGAGTCGGGTGATACTGTGGCGGGTATCTGTCCGAGCTTATGGTGTTGCGATCTCGAACAGAGAAGTCCAGTAAGAGCGGATGGGTGCTGTCACAGTCGCCAGACTAGGGGGGTAAGTACCCATGATTTTAGTAGAGTGTTCAGGGGGGTTGCGGTGCCATATCCTCACTGATCCTTTTAGGTTTTAGGCAATAAGAGTTTGAACGCTTCGGCCTTCAACCTCTTATTTGGGGGGGGGGTATTGTAACGGTACAGAAGTGTGTGATCCCATAGTTTTAATTTTATTTTGTATCAGTTCAGTAATTTTCAAATTGTCAGACTTCACCTGTGAGGTGCCCCAGTAACCAGCAATACACACAGTTAGCCTAAACAATTGTCCAGACGCATTGCGTAACCGCCCCAGTAAGCAGCAGTCCTTGTGAAACAGTAGGCAGTTTGTCATCAGAAGGGGTACAATACACAGCCAGCAGCAGCACAGTGCCGTTTTATAAAAACAAAACGGTGGCCTCGGGGGGTAGGATAGGCCGTAAGTATTAGGCGGCCTATCCATTTAAATAGAATATTCAATTCTAAACTGTTGTTTATCAGTTGTTTGGTATAAAAGTACGTTTCACAGCTATTGACTCTCCACATTCAGTTGCCAAATACACGAATTGTTTAAAGTTCTTTTACAACTCACGGCCGCGCGGCCAGCCTACAAAACATCAAGTGTTCGAACAAAGTTACGTCGGCTGACTGTTAATTTACCACATGTGGGAACATTGAATTAAAACAGTGAAAATCTAAGTAAATACTGTAAACTAATAAATAATTGCGTGAGTGCGCCCGAAAAACGAGTAAAATGGTTATCACGAGACGGCGCAACAAACCATATGGACACGCACGGTGGACGGGTAACTAACAACCTTACATATATATGTAAATCAATTTAAAACAAATGATGATAGCTGATAAACATGTAAACCTAAATAATTGAGAGTTCTAAGGGAAGGGATTTTGGTAAAAGAAAATAGCAAGGGGAAAAGAGATAAATATGTACTGGTTCATTTCAAATATAAACAATTTGTAATAGGTTAGAAGTAAAAAAGATTTCATTTGTAAATTTGTTTGATGTCAATGTTATTCGTTAATAACACTTACTGATAATATAAAATAATATACCAGTTTTAATTGATGTCCTAGTAAAACGAAGTAATTAATGTGGTTAATAAACTAGAAGCGATTGGTTTTAAAACAAATTGTGTATTTATATGTGTACTGATAACCTTCAAATAATCCTTTCTGTAGCTGGTTTCGTCTGAACGACTCTGGACCCGAACCCGAAGGTAAGATTTTAGTATTTGAAAGAAATTTATAGTGTTTCATTGGCCCCGAACTATGGACCCGAGTAATATATAATTGATGTAAATTTATAGTGTTTCATAATAACAATTAGCCAATCAGGGCCCATTATTAACTACAAAGTGCGGAATCTCGATACAGGTAACATGAACAGTTCATCTCAAGCTTTGATGCGGACTCCACGTTAGTTAGAGTAACCACAAAACATTGAATTGATAAGCCGACAGCTGATAAAGCATAATAACCTCGAAACTCCAGGTTGAGGTTTGGTCGGATACATGGGAAAGTGCAGTTTATTTTAACCAGTGATCTTAATCGGAGTGCATGCGCATAGGCAGTGAGTGAGAAGGAATTAATAAAAATTATTTCAGTTTTAAAAATTTATAAAGAAAGAAAAAGTGTAATAGTGACACTACGAGATCGACGGTACACGCAAGTATCAGTGCCCATGATTATTATTTTATATAAACAATTAAACAAGCAAAGAACGCTATCAGCGAATTTAATTAAATCAAAGTTGAATCAAATCTAACCCTATTTCGATGGAAAGGGGATTTTAACGATTGAAATAAACAATTAACAACGAAAGAGTTGACCATTAACAATTTTGACTTTCTAATTAATAAAATCAATTGTAATATTTTTGAAAAGACATTGAATCGTCAATGAGGGAATCAAATGAACCCTGAACATATAGTATTTTAGGTATTCTATTGTGTTTAGCTGTAAGACTATAACTGGATGTAACATACTCGTCAACCATAGGAGTTGATAAATTTTAATTACCTGTTCGTTGGTTATATCCAGTGTTAGAAGATAGATAAACTATCACTGGATTTCATTTATAACAGTGTTGTAGGAAATAATTAACATATTTAATGAATCATTAGTCATTTAAAACCAAATAAGTTAGGTTACGATGAACCCAAGTTAACCTACAATTAAAGTAAGGAACACTCGTTCAAAGTTTATGTTATATTAAAGAACCAAATAATATTTTTTACTCTCCGCCTACTAATTATTACAGTAGTGCATTTCTTTAGTTAAAGTGTATCTTGCAGACTAAAAGAAAAGTTATTTATCAAGTAAAGCAATGACTTTGTTTACATCCAGACTAGTCGATTATTAGACGCAGTCTGGCCACCCTGAGTTTTAGTTATTTTTAAAAGTCCATACTCGATATTAACTTTTTTAAAAGCAAATGAATAAGATCATTGTACACTGACAATTATTAAAGATGAGTTCAACAATAAAACATTATTTCACGAATGATAAACGAGTTTGACTGTTATTGTAAATGAATAAGACTTGCAGCTTAGGTGAGCGATAGCCACGGTTGGTACCAGAGACTGCTGCGAGAATTTGAATCGAATGATTCTCGCTAGTAATACTCTCACACATTAATAGCATCCAACCATCACTAGTAAGTATTTTTATAACTGTAATACTTATGTAATTTTCAGTGAAGGGACACACCTTTCGAATCATCTCGGTGACAAGCAGAAGAGTCAACTCAGTCAACTTAAACCATTCAACATCGAGCTCACAATACTTAACAACTATACGACTATTAATAATAACAATGATAATAATAATATTTATCTAATTTTAATGAGAGAGGATCTCGTCTCCTTAACAATATATAGATTCTCCGTACAGTCTCCGTACATCATCATCCTTAATTGGGCCATAAACATGCCATAGAATCTTTCTTTCAAACCTTCTTAGTGTTTCTTCATGTCTCATCTTTATAAGCAACAAGTGGTGTGATAAATGTCTTATATATTTTCATTTTTGTGTTGCGACTAATGAGTTTGCTTCTCAATAGTGTGCTGTTAGCATAGTATGCCCTGTTTCCTATTTGTCTCCTGCCATGTATTGTTGTGTTTATGGACCCACATACATGCATGTATTATATCGGTGTTCCAGCTTTTGGACTCCTTCATTGCAAAACACAACCATGGTATTCAGCCAAGAGTTGATGCCATTAACGAGATCTGGATTTGTTTCAAAGGAATTGATATAGTCAGCAATACCTTCATTTGGGTGACACAATGGCGCCTTTGACTGATCTTGGTCTGGCAGTGTACTGTTCTTGATTTGGCCATTTATCTGAACCATTGCCATCTGGTCCCATCTTTGAATTTCCCTGAAGTGTGAAGATTCTGCGTTCCCAGAATCTCAGGCTTGTGATGACAAATCCCTTGGGAAGTCACATTGACAGCTTGATGCCCCTTACTCAAGGAGTGATACGCCATACTCATGGGTTTGGGACAACCACCATCCATGCCAAACCATTTGGGACACAGCCCCAGGGAAGATGGTTTTACTCTGGTCTTCCCATGGACCAAAGGCTTCGTCCAGTACCATCCAGCAAGTCAGGGTCCAGTAGATGACAGGACATTCTAGTGAATTTGTAACAATAACCCCTTTTTTACTTTACTTTAATAATAATAATTTTATTATGGTACTTACCATGTAATTCACCACACATCCGGTTCGTCCACATGGCATTATAACCACCATTAATTTCTTATTTGGGTCCAGGGCTCTTTACTAAGCGAGAAACAGAAACAGTTTGGGATTTTTCGAAATAATGAGTCTAACACCATGAACGTGAAATAAAACTTTTGTTTTAATATTTCTGAATTTGTCATCATACGTTTACAAATCAAAATGGAGTCTTGTAACTTTATTATTTTGGTTATTTTTCTATTTTATTCAGATTACAACTCCCACTTACCTTTCAACTTGGATCTGGCCGGATCGAGTAGTGGCGGTACACCCATTTCGTTTGACGAACTATGACAGTACATAAAACGAACTAAGGTTTTGAAAGAAACTAACTCTCAATTTTTTGGAAGAGAAATTATTTTTGTTTAATAATCAAATAGTGCGATTTTATAACTTTGTTTTCCAAATAAATTGTCTTACATGTTTTTAAAGGTTGGGTCACTCTTGTTTATACATCTTATTTAATAGCCTTACATAATATTACTTACGTCTAAGAAGATAGCCCAGCTTTGCTCATTCTCTCTACCACACCCCATACAAACCCTTTTTGAAATGTTCTAAAAAGCTAACAGAAAAATTAGTTTGATATGCGCGAGGTCCGCCGAGCACGTGCTTTCGTTTCGGTCACATTTTATGTTAGTAGCCGCACTTGAATCATCACTGTACTGTACTGCACTGTTTGTAATATCGTTCACTTCCTCGGTCCCGGTCGGTCTTCCTGAATTACTTACATTTTCCGAAAACTTGACCAACCGGGCCCGAAAACAAAATATAAGCGTCTGTAACGGAACTCTGTATCTCGTTGACTATATGGCGTCTCTCTGACTAATGTTCACTGTCACCTAGAACGTAACAGGTACATGTACCTGTTCCTGGATGGAAACTGGTTCTCTACCGCCACAATGTTTTCGTCGTCGCTCATGCTTTGCTGTTGTGTAACCATTTTATGCGTGGCATAGAGCTGATATCTGTGTGTGACCAGAGGACAATATTGGCTTCTGCTCTGCTGATGTCATTTAAGTGGGCCGGACTTAAAACAGTATTTCCGGGGGATCTTGACGAAGACGACAAATATTATTCTCTCTAGCCATCTTGGTTTTTTGTTAGAGCGTCCTTTGAGCGTGATTGAGCAGTTGCGTATGTGCGCTGCCACACACAGGTACAAAGTTCTCAGAATTTTGTGGAGGTGAATTCTTCAGCCGTGTTACACCACTGATTGCGTTTCGCTTTGTTTCCAACTGTTTCTCAACACTGGTCTGTTATACGAACAAATACGTTGCACAATAATACATTTTTACATTATTTTATACAAACCCGCCCGAAACCGAAATGACTAAAAATATATATATACCCCAAACGGTTAAAACAAAAACACCCAAAAATCGACCCGCTACAATACCCCCTCGATGAGAATTCTGCTGTCCACGACAGAAGAAATCTCATCGATAACCCCGAAGAGGACCGGTGAGGAACTGGTGCCTACAACCCCCTGGTTCTTAATCTGCATGGGTACATGACCCCCTTGGCTCAGTGACCATGGACTCATCTGAACGAGATCACTGGACTTCTCCGTAAGAGATCCCAACACCGAGAAATCGATCAGACTCGCACCACAGCCCACCTCGCCTTCTAACATGCTACCCCCAAAATCCTCAATCCCGGGCTAAAATTATTCCAGCTCCTCCGCCGATATGTTTCCCCTTTTTGCAAGCTGGGCTGCCTTTAGCAGATACTGGGCTCACACACATTAACATTACATATTATCATAACACATTAAAATAAAACTTCCTTTTAAAATTTATCAAAAATTTAAAAAATTCAAAATTCAAAAAATAATCGTTTATCAAAAAATTCTCTTCCTCTTTTTTCTAATTTTTGTTTCAATGACTTAACCTAAACATTCCTATTAATACAAATACATCCTTACTCTAGCATGAGAACAATTTATAGCCTACCAATATAAAGCAATACAATAAAAGAAACATCATTAATACATACATAATAAAATGATCATTACTCAAAATATTCACTCGCTGGCAGGCGAAACATAAAAAAAAAAATTTTTTTTTTTTTTCAAAAAAATTTTAAAATTTTCAAAATTTTACAATTCAAAAAAAATTATTCATTAAATATTTATTAAATTTATTTATTAAATAACATTTATTAAAATTATTCAAATATTGGTTTGAATTTATTAAACAAACAAATCACAATTGGTTTCCTACTATACACAAGCTTAGTAGGTGTATGAACTCATCAGCTGATCATAACTAGGTCAAGTCCAAAACCCTTGACCTACATATGTTGTGCATGATTTCTGAAAACACTTTGAACATTTTCAATATCCTACCTTGAAATACAAAACATAATAAACAAAATATTTAAAACAAACAAATATTAATATAATAATAATCAAATTGGCATTTAAATCATTTAAATTAAACACTTCTTGACTTTACATTATTTTCAAATTTTATCAAAATTCTGTCACTGGTTGAAACAAAAAAATAAACAATTATATATTCTTTATCATGAATCTCTCTGGCTTTTCAACAATCTTACTTTAATATACTGTGGGTGATGTAAATTATTTATTCTCGTTTTTCTGTATGAGATTTCTATATATTTCTATACATATATAAACTTTCTCCCTCTGACTCTAATATTCATCAACTACAACTCCCATGACACCCAACTCTATCAAAATATCTACTAATCAGGACATTCTAAACCCCAACTTATCATTTAACACAATTCGCCGCCTTCTCTACATATATAAAAAAAAATACTCTCCAACCCTTTGTACATAGGATACGTGTTTCCTTCCCAAAACTCATCCCCTTATGTTGGTCCCTGGACTCCCCCTAGGTAACCCTTTCCGGCGCCAATCGGTCCCTATCCCGTCCCAACCCTTGTTGCGGACTCCCCAAATACACTACCCCCTAATACAAAATTGCCATCCCCAAAAATCTCAATCTCATTACCTCACTACAAATACACAAAATAACCTCATTAACTATAAACATAAATATAGATCATTCAAAACTCTACCTAAAATCTCCATTACCACTGTGTCAACATCAATATTTCACAAAATCCTGTTATATCACATCAACTCAAAAACAACATTACATTATATTCATCTCCCTCATTTCACATTTAACGTTTAATTCAATTTGGACAGGTCTGCATGTCCCATAAAACATTTATCACCCATGAATTATCTTTTATTAATCTGCATATTCTTTTTATCTTTACTTTAGAATACCTGTAGTACACTAAACATTAATTACTTGTAACATTTACAAACCCATATACCAGTGACATGGTATTGTTGATCAGCTGATATCCTAACATAATAAAAACACAATGAAACTACATCTTAAAATTGAACAAATACATGTAATACATTATCAACACTTACTTCTATTATGTTGATTGCCTGCCAGGCGTCTAATGATTGGCTTAGAAAAAAATTACACACATAATGAAAATACATTTTATCAACAACTATATCTAACACACAACAATAAAATGATACCTTTCAAATTATAGTATGAACCTTATTTTACGAGTCTGAGCATATAATTATGTGGACAGAGCACAAGCATTTTTGATTGGCTTAAACCTTGAATAAGCAAAACTTTTACGTCATAAAATTTTAAATTCGTGACTCCTTTACGTCACCTCCCAGCCACACACTCTATTTCAGATTATGGAGGACTGTTTCGCCCTTTCGCTTCCACAGAGACTGTATATTTTGGAGCAGGGTTTTACCTCTCCGTGTCTCTGCTTCCGCTGTTAAGTTAAAATTGGTGAACATCATCATGTTCTCGTTAATAATCATGCACCCTTAAACGGTTCTACCACCTGGCTCTGCTGTTCCTTCTCGAACAGAGTGGCAGCCGCTGTTCCATAGTTTGGTGATTCCCCTTTTTATTACCCCCCATCAATTTCAAAATACACCTTGACAACGATAACAGCTATGGCCAGTTATGGTCAGCGCGTAATCGTAATGTGCCCCAACCATAGCTGTTAAAGCTAAACCAATTCCACGGTCAGGGTTCGGTGAGGCCGTGACCGCCCGAAAATTTGGGGAATCACAAGTAAAATATCTTTCGTAATACTAAATTTATGAATTTATATTTAAATGACAATATTAATTTAGATGGGGTTTTAACCCACTTTATATGGAAGCTTAACCATTATTAACATAAAATATTAAATACAAATTTTACAACCTTCCCCCATAGCAGTTCCACACTACACTGTTATAATACATCACATAACACAATACACAAATAGCAGTAAACCTGGATTATTAGCATACATCAAACAAACAATTCTCTTTTAAATAATTTATATAAAAATTTATAAACATTATTATTTAAAATTTTTCATTAACTCTTTTTATTTATCATCATGATGAATTTATCCTGTTTTGTAATCAGATTTTCAAAAATTCTAAATTTATTATTAATACATATTCTTAACCATCATTTTTATTTAGCGCAATTATTTCAAAATATTTCATTACTGAATTAACATATCAATCACTCCTGTCAACCTTTTTGTTATACATTATTCATATTGTAAAATTTCAATACTTACAGCCCATTTCTCAAAACATATACCACCTACCACACTACTCTCACCTCACCACTGAAACATTTCACAACATATTAGTTCACCTCAAATAATTCAGCCATCTATTATCAAAATGATTTAAATTCCTTAAAAAGTTAATTATACAATACTGAAATAATCAAACAAAATATTTAACATGTATTAATTTGTTGAATTAAATTAATTATTAACAATATAGAATTCATTACCATCCAAACAATTACAATTCTCTGATTACTTGTTTTCCAAATTAATTCTATTTGTTTATTTAAATTGCAAATATTTCCACATTATTATCACAACAATCATCTTACATACACACATATAAATTCACTAGATTTTATTTACAACTCTTGTTAATTATTATTTCGTTTTTTCCACACTTCTGTCCAAATCTGCCATGTCAAACAACCATAAAACAAAATATTTATACTGTCTTTTATTGTTTTAATAGTTTAACCTCCATCGTTCCAAATCAACCTTGGTTTTATATAACACTGTTGCTTTTTATTTACAAACAAATGGTTACTTTGTGTGTCATAACCAGAACAACCAAATTCACTCATTTTACCAGAATACTCATTAAACCAGTCTACGTTAGGTATTTTTGTTAAGTCTCCGTCATTACATTCATTCACTATCGGTCTAATTATTTTTTTCAAATCATTGTAATCATTATTATTCAAATATATTTCTAAGCCTTCTTTCCATTCATCATACTTTCTATTCAAATTATACACTTCTGTTACATACCATTCTCTATTTACTTCTCTCTCTTCATAACACCACATCACACTCTCACAATTATTCCGGACAGAGGGTACACAATTACTCCACAAAAATAAACACCTCACTTCATCTACCAATACGGGACTCTTGCCCTTCAACCACAACACTTGTGGACTCAATAAATCATCATAAACATCATAAATAATAAAGGGAAAATTTGCCCTCTGTCCCCACTCTACTACAACATTATTTTTTCTCTCTCTCTCTAACTCACTGACACACATTAACATCTCATAATCACTGCCTTCTATACTTTCATTCTTTATTTTTACCGTATCACTTTCTGATACCAATTTCTCAAACACATTATTATTCTCGTTATTATTATCATCATTATTATTTATTAATTCATTGCCTAACACAACACTGTCATTACAACTTTCGTTTGTATTATTCTTACTCTGTTCTACTTTATTCGAACTATTTCTTGTCATTTCATTGGTATTTTCAAGACATACATTCTTGTCTTGTATGTTATTTATCAACTCGTCAAATTTTATATTTATATTTTGCTGAAACTGAATATTCTGTTGTTCACATTTTCTTCTCTGTTCATCTAATTTATTGTTGAAATCACTTTTCATTATATTTAAAATTTTATCATTATCATCAAAACGTTTATTTAATTCCTTCTCATTCATGTCAAAACGACTATTCATTATATTGAATTTATTCTCAAAATTACTATTCATATTGTTCAAAATTATATCATTATCATTAAAACGACTATTCATTCTCTCGAATTGACTGAGCATAACACTCATCATATTTGTTTCCTCTGATTGTTTACTTTTATTAGTTGAAACGGGTGTCAACTGGATTCCCGAGTCAACATCTGTTTCATTTACTCGTGGTTGAGACGCAATCGGCGTGGAATGAGCTATTACATTACTGCCGGCAACTGTTTCTGTAACAGTACCCGTCTCCCCCCTCAACATGCCACTTTCATCCAGTGATTGCGACTCAAGGCCACTTTCACTCATTTCTACGTTAGTTATATTGCTTTGTTTAGTATTCTCAGACATTTTTTCTAGTTTATAGCTTAGTTTTACTTAAGTGTTAACTACAATTGGTTACTCTTCCCTTCCAAAACGTTATACTACAGCATATATAAAATAAACCTTACCATAATTACGTACATTTCACGTAACTAAAATTTCGCTTTCACAACCGTACTTCATTCAATGCACCGTCAAAATGTAGGCCGGTGTAATACAACTTTTTTGTTGTATTACATCCTGCAGTCACGGCACCAATTGTAACTTTATTATTTTGGTTATTTTTCTATTTTATTCAGATTACAACTCCCACTTACCTTTCAACTTGGATCTGGCCGGATCGAGTAGTGGCGGTACACCCATTTCGTTTGACGAACTATGACAGTACATAAAACGAACTAAGGTTTTGAAAGAAACTAACTCTCAATTTTTTGGAAGAGAAATTATTTTTGTTTAATAATCAAATAGTGCGATTTTATAACTTTGTTTTCCAAATAAATTGTCTTACATGTTTTTAAAGGTTGGGTCACTCTTGTTTATACATCTTATTTAATAGCCTTACATAATATTACTTACGTCTAAGAAGATAGCCCAGCTTTGCTCATTCTCTCTACCACACCCCATACAAACCCTTTTTGAAATGTTCTAAAAAGCTAACAGAAAAATTAGTTTGATATGCGCGAGGTCCGCCGAGCACGTGCTTTCGTTTCGGTCACATTTTATGTTAGTAGCCGCACTTGAATCATCACTGTACTGTACTGCACTGTTTGTAATATCGTTCACTTCCTCGGTCCCGGTCGGTCTTCCTGAATTACTTACATTTTCCGAAAACTTGACCAACCGGGCCCGAAAACAAAATATAAGCGTCTGTAACGGAACTCTGTATCTCGTTGACTATATGGCGTCTCTCTGACTAATGTTCACTGTCACCTAGAACGTAACAGGTACATGTACCTGTTCCTGGATGGAAACTGGTTCTCTACCGCCACAATGTTTTCGTCGTCGCTCATGCTTTGCTGTTGTGTAACCATTTTATGCGTGGCATAGAGCTGATATCTGTGTGTGACCAGAGGACAATATTGGCTTCTGCTCTGCTGATGTCATTTAAGTGGGCCGGACTTAAAACAGTATTTCCGGGGGATCTTGACGAAGACGACAAATATTATTCTCTCTAGCCATCTTGGTTTTTTGTTAGAGCGTCCTTTGAGCGTGATTGAGCAGTTGCGTATGTGCGCTGCCACACACAGGTACAAAGTTCTCAGAATTTTGTGGAGGTGAATTCTTCAGCCGTGTTACACCACTGATTGCGTTTCGCTTTGTTTCCAACTGTTTCTCAACACTGGTCTGTTATACGAACAAATACGTTGCACAATAATACATTTTTACATTATTTTATACAAACCCGCCCGAAACCGAAATGACTAAAAATATATATATACCCCAAACGGTTAAAACAAAAACACCCAAAAATCGACCCGCTACAATACCCCCTCGATGAGAATTCTGCTGTCCACGACAGAAGAAATCTCATCGATAACCCCGAAGAGGACCGGTGAGGAACTGGTGCCTACAACCCCCTGGTTCTTAATCTGCATGGGTACACGACCCCCTTGGCTCAGTGACCATGGACTCATCTGAACGAGATCACTGGACTTCTCCGTAAGAGATCCCAACACCGAGAAATCGATCAGACTCGCACCACAGCCCACCTCGCCTTCTAACATGCTACCCCCAAAATCCTCAATCCCGGGCTAAAATTATTCCAGCTCCTCCGCCGATATGTTTCCCCTTTTTGCAAGCTGGGCTGCCTTTAGCAGATACTGGGCTCACACACATTAACATTACATATTATCATAACACATTAAAATAAAACTTCCTTTTAAAATTTATCAAAAATTTAAAAAATTCAAAATTCAAAAAATAATCGTTTATCAAAAAATTCTCTTCCTCTTTTTTCTAATTTTTGTTTCAATGACTTAACCTAAACATTCCTATTAATACAAATACATCCTTACTCTAGCATGAGAACAATTTATAGCCTACCAATATAAAGCAATACAATAAAAGAAACATCATTAATACATACATAATAAAATGATCATTACTCAAAATATTCACTCGCTGGCAGGCGAAACATAAAAAAAAAAAATTTTTTTTTTTCAAAAAAATTTTAAAATTTTCAAAATTTTACAATTCAAAAAAAATTATTCATTAAATATTTATTAAATTTATTTATTAAATAACATTTATTAAAATTATTCAAATATTGGTTTGAATTTATTAAACAAACAAATCACAATTGGTTTCCTACTATACACAAGCTTAGTAGGTGTATGAACTCATCAGCTGATCATAACTAGGTCAAGTCCAAAACCCTTGACCTACATATGTTGTGCATGATTTCTGAAAACACTTTGAACATTTTCAATATCCTACCTTGAAATACAAAACATAATAAACAAAATATTTAAAACAAACAAATATTAATATAATAATAATCAAATTGGCATTTAAATCATTTAAATTAAACACTTCTTGACTTTACATTATTTTCAAATTTTATCAAAATTCTGTCACTGGTTGAAACAAAAAAATAAACAATTATATATTCTTTATCATGAATCTCTCTGGCTTTTCAACAATCTTACTTTAATATACTGTGGGTGATGTAAATTATTTATTCTCGTTTTTCTGTATGAGATTTCTATATATTTCTATACATATATAAACTTTCTCCCTCTGACTCTAATATTCATCAACTACAACTCCCATGACACCCAACTCTATCAAAATATCTACTAATCAGGACATTCTAAACCCCAACTTATCATTTAACACAATTCGCCGCCTTCTCTACATATATAAAAAAAAATACTCTCCAACCCTTTGTACATAGGATACGTGTTTCCTTCCCAAAACTCATCCCCTTATGTTGGTCCCTGGACTCCCCCTAGGTAACCCTTTCCGGCGCCAATCGGTCCCTATCCCGTCCCAACCCTTGTTGCGGACTCCCCAAATACACTACCCCCTAATACAAAATTGCCATCCCCAAAAATCTCAATCTCATTACCTCACTACAAATACACAAAATAACCTCATTAACTATAAACATAAATATAGATCATTCAAAACTCTACCTAAAATCTCCATTACCACTGTGTCAACATCAATATTTCACAAAATCCTGTTATATCACATCAACTCAAAAACAACATTACATTATATTCATCTCCCTCATTTCACATTTAACGTTTAATTCAATTTGGACAGGTCTGCATGTCCCATAAAACATTTATCACCCATGAATTATCTTTTATTAATCTGCATATTCTTTTTATCTTTACTTTAGAATACCTGTAGTACACTAAACATTAATTACTTGTAACATTTACAAACCCATATACCAGTGACATGGTATTGTTGATCAGCTGATATCCTAACATAATAAAAACACAATGAAACTACATCTTAAAATTGAACAAATACATGTAATACATTATCAACACTTACTTCTATTATGTTGATTGCCTGCCAGGCGTCTAATGATTGGCTTAGAAAAAAATTACACACATAATGAAAATACATTTTATCAACAACTATATCTAACACACAACAATAAAATGATACCTTTCAAATTATAGTATGAACCTTATTTTACGAGTCTGAGCATATAATTATGTGGACAGAGCACAAGCATTTTTGATTGGCTTAAACCTTGAATAAGCAAAACTTTTACGTCATAAAATTTTAAATTCGTGACTCCTTTACGTCACCTCCCAGCCACACACTCTATTTCAGATTATGGAGGACTGTTTCGCCCTTTCGCTTCCACAGAGACTGTATATTTTGGAGCAGGGTTTTACCTCTCCGTGTCTCTGCTTCCGCTGTTAAGTTAAAATTGGTGAACATCATCATGTTCTCGTTAATAATCATGCACCCTTAAACGGTTCTACCACCTGGCTCTGCTGTTCCTTCTCGAACAGAGTGGCAGCCGCTGTTCCATAGTTTGGTGATTCCCCTTTTTATTACCCCCCATCAATTTCAAAATACACCTTGACAACGATAACAGCTATGGCCAGTTATGGTCAGCGCGTAATCGTAATGTGCCCCAACCATAGCTGTTAAAGCTAAACCAATTCCACGGTCAGGGTTCGGTGAGGCCGTGACCGCCCGAAAATTTGGGGAATCACAAGTAAAATATCTTTCGTAATACTAAATTTATGAATTTATATTTAAATGACAATATTAATTTAGATGGGGTTTTAACCCACTTTATATGGAAGCTTAACCATTATTAACATAAAATATTAAATACAAATTTTACAACCTTCCCCCATAGCAGTTCCACACTACACTGTTATAATACATCACATAACACAATACACAAATAGCAGTAAACCTGGATTATTAGCATACATCAAACAAACAATTCTCTTTTAAATAATTTATATAAAAATTTATAAACATTATTATTTAAAATTTTTCATTAACTCTTTTTATTTATCATCATGATGAATTTATCCTGTTTTGTAATCAGATTTTCAAAAATTCTAAATTTATTATTAATACATATTCTTAACCATCATTTTTATTTAGCGCAATTATTTCAAAATATTTCATTACTGAATTAACATATCAATCACTCCTGTCAACCTTTTTGTTATACATTATTCATATTGTAAAATTTCAATACTTACAGCCCATTTCTCAAAACATATACCACCTACCACACTACTCTCACCTCACCACTGAAACATTTCACAACATATTAGTTCACCTCAAATAATTCAGCCATCTATTATCAAAATGATTTAAATTCCTTAAAAAGTTAATTATACAATATTGAAATAATCAAACAAAATATTTAACATGTATTAATTTGTTGAATTAAATTAATTATTAACAATATAGAATTCATTACCATCCAAACAATTACAATTCTCTGATTACTTGTTTTCCAAATTAATTCTATTTGTTTATTTAAATTGCAAATATTTCCACATTATTATCACAACAATCATCTTACATACACACATATAAATTCACTAGATTTTATTTACAACTCTTGTTAATTATTATTTCGTTTTTTCCACACTTCTGTCCAAATCTGCCATGTCAAACAACCATAAAACAAAATATTTATACTGTCTTTTATTGTTTTAATAGTTTAACCTCCATCGTTCCAAATCAACCTTGGTTTTATATAACACTGTTGCTTTTTATTTACAAACAAATGGTTACTTTGTGTGTCATAACCAGAACAACCAAATTCACTCATTTTACCAGAATACTCATTAAACCAGTCTACGTTAGGTATTTTTGTTAAGTCTCCGTCATTACATTCATTCACTATCGGTCTAATTATTTTTTTCAAATCATTGTAATCATTATTATTCAAATATATTTCTAAGCCTTCTTTCCATTCATCATACTTTCTATTCAAATTATACACTTCTGTTACATACCATTCTCTATTTACTTCTCTCTCTTCATAACACCACATCACACTCTCACAATTATTCCGGACAGAGGGTACACAATTACTCCACAAAAATAAACACCTCACTTCATCTACCAATACGGGACTCTTGCCCTTCAACCACAACACTTGTGGACTCAATAAATCATCATAAACATCATAAATAATAAAGGGAAAATTTGCCCTCTGTCCCCACTCTACTACAACATTATTTTTTCTCTCTCTCTCTAACTCACTGACACACATTAACATCTCATAATCACTGCCTTCTATACTTTCATTCTTTATTTTTACCGTATCACTTTCTGATACCAATTTCTCAAACACATTATTATTCTCGTTATTATTATCATCATTATTATTTATTAATTCATTGCCTAACACAACACTGTCATTACAACTTTCGTTTGTATTATTCTTACTCTGTTCTACTTTATTCGAACTATTTCTTGTCATTTCATTGGTATTTTCAAGACATACATTCTTGTCTTGTATGTTATTTATCAACTCGTCAAATTTTATATTTATATTTTGCTGAAACTGAATATTCTGTTGTTCACATTTTCTTCTCTGTTCATCTAATTTATTGTTGAAATCACTTTTCATTATATTTAAAATTTTATCATTATCATCAAAACGTTTATTTAATTCCTTCTCATTCATGTCAAAACGACTATTCATTATATTGAATTTATTCTCAAAATTACTATTCATATTGTTCAAAATTATATCATTATCATTAAAACGACTATTCATTCTCTCGAATTGACTGAGCATAACACTCATCATATTTGTTTCCTCTGATTGTTTACTTTTATTAGTTGAAACGGGTGTCAACTGGATTCCCGAGTCAACATCTGTTTCATTTACTCGTGGTTGAGACGCAATCGGCGTGGAATGAGCTATTACATTACTGCCGGCAACTGTTTCTGTAACAGTACCCGTCTCCCCCCTCAACATGCCACTTTCATCCAGTGATTGCGACTCAAGGCCACTTTCACTCATTTCTACGTTAGTTATATTGCTTTGTTTAGTATTCTCAGACATTTTTTCTAGTTTATAGCTTAGTTTTACTTAAGTGTTAACTACAATTGGTTACTCTTCCCTTCCAAAACGTTATACTACAGCATATATAAAATAAACCTTACCATAATTACGTACATTTCACGTAACTAAAATTTCGCTTTCACAACCGTACTTCATTCAATGCACCGTCAAAATGTAGGCCGGTGTAATACAACTTTTTTGTTGTATTACATCCTGCAGTCACGGCACCAATTGTAACTTTATTATTTTGGTTATTTTTCTATTTTATTCAGATTACAACTCCCACTTACCTTTCAACTTGGATCTGGCCGGATCGAGTAGTGGCGGTACACCCATTTCGTTTGACGAACTATGACAGTACATAAAACGAACTAAGGTTTTGAAAGAAACTAACTCTCAATTTTTTGGAAGAGAAATTATTTTTGTTTAATAATCAAATAGTGCGATTTTATAACTTTGTTTTCCAAATAAATTGTCTTACATGTTTTTAAAGGTTGGGTCACTCTTGTTTATACATCTTATTTAATAGCCTTACATAATATTACTTACGTCTAAGAAGATAGCCCAGCTTTGCTCATTCTCTCTACCACACCCCATACAAACCCTTTTTGAAATGTTCTAAAAAGCTAACAGAAAAATTAGTTTGATATGCGCGAGGTCCGCCGAGCACGTGCTTTCGTTTCGGTCACATTTTATGTTAGTAGCCGCACTTGAATCATCACTGTACTGTACTGCACTGTTTGTAATATCGTTCACTTCCTCGGTCCCGGTCGGTCTTCCTGAATTACTTACATTTTCCGAAAACTTGACCAACCGGGCCCGAAAACAAAATATAAGCGTCTGTAACGGAACTCTGTATCTCGTTGACTATATGGCGTCTCTCTGACTAATGTTCACTGTCACCTAGAACGTAACAGGTACATGTACCTGTTCCTGGATGGAAACTGGTTCTCTACCGCCACAATGTTTTCGTCGTCGCTCATGCTTTGCTGTTGTGTAACCATTTTATGCGTGGCATAGAGCTGATATCTGTGTGTGACCAGAGGACAATATTGGCTTCTGCTCTGCTGATGTCATTTAAGTGGGCCGGACTTAAAACAGTATTTCCGGGGGATCTTGACGAAGACGACAAATATTATTCTCTCTAGCCATCTTGGTTTTTTGTTAGAGCGTCCTTTGAGCGTGATTGAGCAGTTGCGTATGTGCGCTGCCACACACAGGTACAAAGTTCTCAGAATTTTGTGGAGGTGAATTCTTCAGCCGTGTTACACCACTGATTGCGTTTCGCTTTGTTTCCAACTGTTTCTCAACACTGGTCTGTTATACGAACAAATACGTTGCACAATAATACATTTTTACATTATTTTATACAAACCCGCCCGAAACCGAAATGACTAAAAATATATATATACCCCAAACGGTTAAAACAAAAACACCCAAAAATCGACCCGCTACAGTCTTATACACCCTAAACAAAATGGCGGCTACGTACCTCCGCCCAGCTAATTATTCATTAATTTTCATTATTCAACTTTGTACTTAATTTGCTACCAAAAGCATTTTAAATAGACTGCAGTTAATTTTGAGTTGATTTACTAAATTTCTTAAAACATAAACCAATGCCTCATTTACTTATAAATGCCGGCATCCTCTTGCACGCACACACACTCCATCTTTCCCCCATATATTAATTATTGGTACATTTTTGTTTTTTATTTTAATTAGAATTTTGAGCTCAATTTGATCAAATGAATAATGGTTATAGGATTTGAAACTTTTCTGAGTTTGTAGTTGTAGTTTCCACTCAGACGTTCTCCATCTCAAGCCAGGTGGTCGGCGAACTTTACTGTTTAGTCTGTCCTTTCATTGCACTGAATTTATATTCATATTGTATGTTATTGGTTACATTACCAGGTATTGATTACCTGTTAATCACATTTTAACTGTTCAAAAACACTTTTACTTGCAAAACTTCGCCAGCTCTGAGTGTATGTTGCAGACTGGGACGGACTTCTTTGTACAATTCACCCAGGTGGAAGGGTTATTCCGTCATCATTCTTTTGTTTAAAACGGATGACAGCATTGTCTTATGCCTCCGTTGTTGCGATTTCGAATTGGTTATGACGTTTTTTAACATTGTTTGAGGCCTGCTTTGTCCAAATATGTGTTGAAAGTCACGTCCGCCCATGACCTTAGTGTCAAGCTACTCTGGCGAACTGCGTTGTATGTACAATATTGGGAAAAGTTAACCTAACCATTTTTAACACATGAAAACACAATAAAATTATTTTTCCTGTACCAATAAATCCTTATACGGTCCTATGTACCGTAACAAAACCCCCTCAATGAGAGGTTTTATGTCGAAACATAAAAACTCTCATTGACTCGTTCACACTTTCTAAAGGGATCAGCCCAGATATGTCGCCACAACCCCCTGTAGTGTTTATATAAAAAAGAATATCAATCACTTACCCTTGGTCCAATGATGGTGACCATACCTGCCTGACCTTACTGGACTTCTCAGGTTAGATCCCAACACCGCAAGGCCATTTAGGCACTTGACGTTCCTGCTCTGACACGCTGGCCAGCTCAGGACCGCCGTCACAGCATCACTAAACTCTGAAACATCGAATGCAAAATTTTAAATAGTGGCCTTGTATAATCCCATATCCACAACTGATATGTCTCCCCTTAGCTACATTGGTTTATGTTAAGAGGCATTGGTTTTCTTAATTCCTAAGTTCAACTGACAAACAAACAAGATTTATGACAGAAGGTATTTCTCCTTAGGCATTCCTACATCTACCAACTTTCTGACTCCAATCAATACTACTTCATTCTTTTCACCACAAGAAAAATATATTCTGTACTAAGATAACAACATGTAAAATAATTCCTTAAGTTTTCAAAAAGCAACAACAACTTATCTATATCCCTAATACATGGAATTCAAAACACAACTTTATTATGGCAAACAATCTAACTAGTTAAAATTTATTACTCAGTTTTCTTGATTTTAATACTTCTTTAAGCAGAATCATCATTATCTTTTATGTTCAACACACATGTCAACTTCATATATTAATGCTTAATATTTGTTACCATTGCTACCCCTGTAGCAATCTCCTAGCCACACACTCTATGACCATATTTATGTTCAATCATTTACTAATCATTCCTCTTACATACATGGTTTACACAAAAATGCATATAATACACAACATATTGTAGTACCAAAATACATTTAACATTGACACACACAAAAAATATACAATCCAACTTATTATTTTATCATTGACCATAACTCGTTTCATAAGACAATCCATTTCAAAACCACACTAGTCACATAATTAAATGTTCATAACACAATAAAACACTTATCCACCATCATCAAATAACCATCTAATCTTAGGTCTACATATATTATTTATTATTGAATATATTATATTAGTACACTCAATATAATACTCATTTAATTTTGTATACCTTCCCACAACATCATTAGAATTATTCTCTACTATTTTGTCATATAACGTGTCATCGTAAAGTATGGTCCTGTCGCCCTTAGTATAATTTGTCATAATCAGGTAAATTAATAATTCATTGTTATCAACTATAACATCTCCTACTATCTCAGCTTCAATATAAAGTAAGTACTTGCTATTATCATCACTTCTCTCTCCACCTAACCTTTCTACAAATTCTTCATAATTTCTATTTATTTTAAAAATCTCTATCTCTCTCTTTCTCTCTCTCTCTCATCATAATACCTCTCACAACCCCATTGACCTATTTCATACCACGCAAAGGGTAACACAACGTTATCATGAGTCATCTTGGCTTTTCCAATGAACTCATGATTCACGAAAGGGGACACTACAATTTTATCATCGCACCACCTATCAGGTGCACAAAAAATCCAGGGACGGCTATTTGTAGACCATGTGTCTTCCAAATATGCGCGTGAAGCCTTTTCTTCACCCCCGACTACAACATTATGGGAAAAAATTACCCCCTGCAACCCCTTTACCTGTAATTCTTTCCATACTTTCTCTCTAATTCATCAACACTTT
Organism: Magicicada septendecula; assembly: GCA_034769895.1. NCBI lineage: Eukaryota > Metazoa > Arthropoda > Insecta > Hemiptera > Cicadidae > Magicicada > Magicicada septendecula. The sequence goes on along the minus strand of CM068375.1, from coordinate 37,338,745 downwards.
TTATCACTTCATTATCAAATTCTACTCCCATTATAATTTTACCACCACTCTAAATATTCACCCAATTATTTTCTAACACCATATTTTTACTTCTATTATCATAATTCTCACCACTACTTACCTTGTCGTCTTTATTTTCATTTAATTTAATTGATTCTTTACTATTCTCTACCTAATTTTGATCTCGTAATTTTCGTCTACTTTATTCTTTTGTCTATCAAACTTCTCATTAACTAATGCTACTATTTTCTCTTTCGTTTTATCGAAACGTGCATTCATTTCATCCATTTGTTTATCAAAGTTAACATTTTGTTTTTTGATTTCATTTTTTACCTCATCAAATTTTGCATTTTGTTTATTAAATTTTTTATCGAGTTTATTGAATTTCTCCCCAAAATTATTTTTTATTTCTTTAATTTCACTTTTCTGCTCACTCATTTTAATATCGCTGACATCAAAGCGACTATTTATTACATTAAATTGTTTCTGTAAAAAATTCATTATATCATTGTCGAATTGACTGTTACATCTCATTGAGGTTGGAGTTGCTTGACCATTCGAGTCGTCTATTGTTGATTCAGTTAAGCTGTATTCTTTGGACCTATTTACTGGGGTTGAATGAACCCCTGGTTCCTCCACACCAGTCGACTCGCTCATTTCAACTCCAATCTCGTTGTTGTTTGCCATTTTAAGGACAAAATTTGGTTGAAATATTTTTGTTTCAAATTGTTGCTTTATACAGTATATCTCTAACCTATCAACAGCATAACCTAGTAATCACAATAACCTCTTACTCACGTGTTGTGTTATATACTAATTCGATACCCAATCTGCTTCTGTTTTCTGGCTTATTTATATAAGTAGAACTTTATATAAAGTTCCTCGTTCGGTTCGCCATTTGTAACAATAACTCTCTTTTTTACTTTACTTTAATAATAATAATTTTATTATGGTACCATGTAATTCACCACACATCCGGTTCGTGCACGTGGCATTATAACCACCATTAATTTCTTATTTGGGTCCAGGGTTCTTTACTAAGCGAGAAACAGAAACAGTTTGGGATTTTTCGAAATAATGAGTCTAACACCATGAACGTGAAATAAAACTTTTGTTTTAATATTTCTGAATTTGTCATCATACGTTTACAAATCAAAATGGAGTCTTATACACCCTAAACAAAATGGCGGCTACGTACCTCCGCCCAGCTAATTATTCATTAATTTTCATTATTCAACTTTGTACTTAATTTGCTACCAAAAGCATTTTAAATAGACTGCAGTTAATTTTGAGTTGATTTACTAAATTTCTTAAAACATAAACCAATGCCTCATTTACTTATAAATGCCGGCATCCTCTCGCACGCACACACACTCCATCTTTCCCCCATATATTAATTATTGGTACATTTTTGTTTTTTATTTTAATTAGAATTTTGAGCTCAATTTGATCAAATGAATAATGGTTATAGGATTTGAAACTTTTCTGAGTTTGTAGTTGTAGTTTCCACTCAGACGTTCTCCATCTCAAGCCAGGTGGTCGGCGAACTTTACTGTTTAGTCTGTCCTTTCATTGCACTGAATTTATATTCATATTGTATGTTATTGGTTACATTACCAGGTATTGATTACCTGTTAATCACATTTTAACTGTTCAAAAACACTTTTACTTGCAAAACTTCGCCAGCTCTGAGTGTATGTTGCAGACTGGGACGGACTTCTTTGTACAATTCACCCAGGTGGAAGGGTTATTCCGTCATCATTCTTTTGTTTAAAACGGATGACGGCATTGTCTTACGCCTCCGTTGTTGCGATTTCATATTGGTTATGACGTTTTTTAACATTGTTCGAGGCCTGCTTTGTCCAAATATGTGTTGGAAGTCACGTCCACCCATGACCTTGGTGTCAAGCTACTCTGGCGAACTGCGTTGTATGTACAATATTGGGAAAAGCTAACCTAACCATTTTTAACACATGAAAACACAATAAAATTATTTTTCCTGTACCAATAAATCCTTATGCGGTCCTATGTACCGTCACAAATTAGTGAATACTGCCATGCACTGTGCAACTGGCAACAGGTTCCATGATTTGTAGGTCACTACTTGAACAGTAATAAACAAAACGAGTCACAGACTTTTGAATAACAAAGTAAAAGGATACAGGTTATCACAATAAGGATTTTAGCCAATAAGAGGTTAATTATAGAGTAATCCTCTTATTTTCTATTACTTAAATTAAAATTTTCAAATTTACAGACTATCCTGCTGATTTCCCTCCCTCTGTTTAAATTCTTAGTCTCTCTTAAAATCAATATATGAAACATTGATTGAAGAATCTTTTTTGTGGTCCAAGATCCTGTTGCAGAATTTGTTCCTTCACTTTTTCCCTTCGATACAGTACTCTTACAGCTGTTTTGCATCAGCTATAATTAGTTGCTTTGTGGTGAAAGTTTTCCACAATCCATAACCATGTTTTTCCTTTTGAGATGTTTCTTGCTTCTTCCAGGAAGTGAGTTTGTTTTCCTCATCACCAGTCTTCTTAGGGTGCAGAAGTCGTGAGCACTTTCCCAGTGCTTTGTCCCTCTCTTTGCCAAGATGTCCGCTAAACTGTAGAAAACCCATGAAGGAAGCAGTCGCCAACTTTAGATTGGAAAATTTCCACCTCAGAAGAAGGTGTACTGTGCAGGAGAGAAGACTCAAAAATGAACAAAAATCATCTATTGGAGTGTGTATGAAGCTGAACCAGGAAATGCAAGAACTCAAAATTTACAGTGGTCTTGGGAAATAACAACAACAGTTTTTCACAATTTTCTTTTATATTCTCTTTATCACATAAAAGAACTAAATCAAGAATTCTTTTTCAGCAGAATGTAAAAGCCTGTGTAGACAGCTTGTTAATAATTTTTTTCAGAAGTTTAATGAAGAAAGTTGTGTTAGTGGTTAAAATCACAAACAGAATTATCACTGTTGCACACCACTATAGAAAAATTATTCTGATTAGTGCTTTCAAGCTCATTGACAATGAGCTGAGAAGCTTGAAAGCGCTAATCGGACAGTGATAATTGTTTGTTACTAATTTTTTTGTTATCTTGTGATCATAACCATTTTGACGGATTACATTCAGTTACTCAAACCTTGTTCAAAATTTGACTTAATTTATTTGGTATTAACTGTGTGTAGAAAGAGGACAGCGACTCAGAAGGATCATTGAAAGACTTTGTTGTCCACGATTCTGAAGATGAAACATCATCTGACAGTTCAAGTTCATCAAAGTCGTCGGTTGTATTGGTGAGTGATGGTGATGATGAAAATGGTGAAAAGAAGGATAAGTCTGAGGCCAAGAAAAAGAGAGTAACAAGAGCAATGATTAAGGAAGGAGGTATGTTATATAACCATTTTATTTAAAATGGTTAAATAAATTTTTCATCTTGTCTAATTTTTAAGAGTTTTTCAGCAGTACAGCCCAACATGAGCCCTGGCTTCCAACTATCTTCTCCAATATGTCCTATTCTTTACCATCTCAGCATAATCCCTCACATCCATTCTTCTGAGATCTTTCAGCACATCATCAGACCATCTTACCCTAGGTCGATCCCTCTTTCTTCTTTTATACACCTGTGTCCTCAGGATTTTCTTTGGCACATTCTAATCATTCATCTACTCTAGGTGACCTAGTTATTGTGTTAGTTCAGCCTTCACAAATCTTACAATGTCCTCATGCTACAATAGCTGATCTATCCCCTGATTATTTCTTATTCTCCATTCATCATCTTCCTTAATTGGGCCATAAACATACCATACAATCTTTCTTTCAAACCTTCTTAATGTTTCTTTATGACTCACCTCTATAAGCAACAACTGGTCTGATAAATGTCGTATATATTTTCATTTTTGTGTTGTGACTAATGAATTTGCTTCTCAATAGTCTACTGTCAACATAGTATGCCCTATTTCCTGTTTGTATCCTGCCATGTGTTTTTGTGTTTATGGACCCTTCGTGTCATGTTACCCAGGTATCTGAACTTATTAACCATGTCAATTGAATTTCCCTCTGTGCATAAATTACACAGATTCTTCTCCTTTCTGATGCAGAATTTAGCATGTATTTAGCTTTGGTGATATTTACATTCAGCCCCATTCCATCAGATTTTTGAGTTAGCTCCTTGTAAACCTCATCCAGCCATTGTCTTGATCTAGCTATTATAACATCATCATCATCAGCGGAAGTACATTTGGCTTGTGATATGTAAATTTTAAGGTTACATATTGCAATAACATAATCATGTGGTACACTTTGTGTGCAGTTAAAACAATTACATCAACCTGGTTCTTCAGTGAGCAAAGTCGCCTTCTGGCTCCCAGCCTCCACATTCTCCAATGTACGACCTCTCTCTGATATATAGTTTTCATGATTCCGTTTTCCCACATGTCTCTCGAGAGTGGGAAACACACACACACACACACACACACACACACACACACACACACACACACACACAAGCATTGTTATTCAGTATTTGATTATCATTTTGTCACTATTTTGACAAACAGTGTGTAACTTTACTCACTTTTGTTACTTTATATTTGATTTAAATATTGTTTACTTTCTATGGTAAACATTTCATCCGGATGCCATCTTTATTGATACCAACAATGAAACCTAAAATTATATCTACCTTCGGGCCAGTTTTCGGTTAAGCGAACTGAAAATAGCAGAACAAGGTCATTTTCAGTAACTTTACTCCTAGTTTTGTTGTTTACCAATGACATTACCTTTTATTTTACTTAGAACATACATTTACATTGAATCCTACTAACAAAAATGAACAAATACCAATGACATTACCTTTTATTTTACTTAGAACATACATTTACATTGAATCCTACTAACAAAAATGAACATTGCTATTCGGCCATGAGGCATAGTTTATCAAATCAAGTTAGAAGAAATTATTCCCATTAACATTTTATATTCCCACCAAAATAAAGTATAATAAATCATAATAACGTATAATAAATCATATTAGAACACAACCCAGCACTTCTTAAAGATAGATTTTTCATTCACCCAATCACGCTCTCATTCGTGCTATACACATTCTATGTTCCCCAAATTGAGCTCATTTTAATATACATTTCTTTAATAGCATTTTTAGTGGTTTGAATTTATCTGATTGAAGAAATTGTCTGCTGTTTTGTTGTTGTACTTATTTGGTTACATGTGAGTCCAATCTTATTGCGCACATTCCTGTTATTTGTTGATCGCACGCACTTTTTTGAAATATATATATATATTTACATGATAACTGTCAATTAACTGTTAATTTACAATTTTGTTCTGAATTCGTGTAATATTTCACATTTTGTTTGGGTGCACCCGAGATTTAGTTTCGGAACTTTTATATGTGTCTGGCCGGCACAAGTGGTATTACGTGACTGAGGGCGAGATGAACAGCTTCAATTCCGAGGTGGAGAGGGTGTCACGTCACCAAGTCTTATTGTTTTCAGACTATGACGTCTCAAATATTAAGGCGAGGCATATTGCGCACTGCATTCCAATGTGACGTTTTTGCAGGCTGAGCTGGTTATGTAAACGGTGACTTAATAGGTCAAAGTTCGTCTGGCGAAATATAGTTGTTGTTTTTGCACGTACACTGTTGACCTTGATACAATTCCTGCTCGCTCGATATTACGTAGTTGCAAAACTTTACAAAACCTTACCATTATTTATGCTTTTGAATGAAATAATAAAATTTATACATGTTTTTCCCCAAAACCTCTATATGTACCGGATTGTACCGTTACAAGTGTGTACATATGGTAATTGTAGTAGATACGGATCAAAGACGAACACTCAGAGTGGAATAGAACAAACGGTAGGTTGTTGTTAAAAAAACTTTTCAATGGCCTCACTCAGTAGCCACAGCATTCTCGGTGCGCTGGTCGGCATACCATCTAAAACGTTTGTGTTTTTTATTTTGAACACACTTACGACAGTTTTCATGTACCTATTGTTTTGAATTGTGTTCACTAGGTGGAGAATTGTTGGAACCAGAACCATCAAAGCCGAGCACCAGCGGTGAATGGTGGAGCTCCATGATAGAACCAGAACAGTTTGAGGACATCAACATTAGTGCAAAATTAATACTGCTGTTTGGAATCATAAAGGAATGTGAGCTGATTGAAGACAAACTGTGAGTATTGTCAGTCATGTTATTTTTCAGAGCACTAAATATTATATTCTGACCAACTGTGCTTGATTTTTTGTCCATGTTACAATATGGTATCCTCAATTCCTACATTTAGAAGGCAGCATAGACCATGTGTTTCTTAAATCTAGCCATCGGTGTTGTTAAAACAAAATAAATAAAACAAAAAAGTACAGAATACTACATCGTCAGATATACAGAGTACAATGTTTGTAACGGTACAATTCTGGTCTTATAATATTTTGGGAAATAATTGTTATAAAGTATGATTGTTATAATTGTTTTTAAAGCCCTATAAAGAAAACAGAGTAAAGTTTTCCAAAAGTTTTCAACGAAGTAATATTGAGCGGACAGGATTTGTGCCGAGGTCAGGGTAAAATCATAGTAATAGCAAAAAACAGTTCGTCATATTAAAGTGTAAACAAGCCTAACCCATGATGACATCAGCTACAGGAATGCGATACGCAATAAATACATCTGTAAACAACAGGGTTTGGCCGTTTCGAACAAAGGACTAGTGACGTAGTTTGCCCCACCTCCGCATTGCAAAGCTACCAACCGCTGCCAGTTTCGTCTCAACAGGGTTCCACGCCTGCTGGCATACCCTAAACTTTACATTATCTAAATCTTAAAACTACATCAAAAAATGTAAACCAAAATTTAAATAGTAGCAACAGGAAAATAAAAATGTGAAAGTGCAGTATTATTAAAACAGTTCTCCGAAAACATCAGGCGAGAGTGCGCGATCTGCAAAGATGGGACGACATCTTCACATATAATGCCTAAGTAATATCTAAACAAAAAACTGCTGCCAAAACTGATAAAATGGTTTTTATATAAAATATTAAATTCAATTTATTCAAATGAGCTCATTTTAACCAGTCGAAATTGTACCGAAGAATGAAAGTGAGAGAGTGGATACTTAATACAAAATGATTCAATATTAATAAGTGCTGGGTTGTGCCAATATTTTAATAATAAATATATATATCATGTTTATTAGGTTAATATTATAACACTTGTTTGTTTTGGAGGGTTAAAATGTTCTAAGGGTTTGATGTTTGCTAAACGCCCCATGGCGTAATATGTACGTGTTGGGTACAGCTAGAGTTATTTTTCAATATGTATTTAGAGTCATCTTAAAAATAAAAGGTCAATGGTACGTTTTATCTTGAGTACGATTATTTCAGGTAATATATTCCACAAACCTGGTTCGTGTTACCCAAATTCTGGCCCTAAAGGTAAGTTTGTATTTTGTTGTGCAGTGTGACAACATGGCGCCCGATTTTGAAAGTGAAAGTGATTATTAATAGTACACACAACATAAATGTAACTAAGTAGTTAACAATTAAAGTTAGAGTTACATGTTCTGACTCTTACAAATTGGGAGGTGTCTGTAGGTAGAAAAAACTTTATACATAAATCGTAAAACCTGTAATACGAAAAACCTAAAACAGCGAACAAAATAGGTTAATTACAAGTTATAATAAAAAAATTATATTATAATAGAATAAAAACACACAGTATAACATGTAACGGTACAGAATTGTGTGCTACCCCAGTTTTATTTTCAATTCAGTTTTAATTTTTAATTGTCAGTATCCACCTGTGAGGTGCCCCAGTGCAACACAATGTTAGCATAAACAGCTGATGTCTAGACAACTAGACTAGACATATTACGTAATAGCCCCAGTAGCAGTCTCCCTTGTGAATCACAGTAGGCAGATTATCACCACAGAAGTAACATTAAATTATCTTCAAAGTAATCCAAAACGAAATAACTAACTTGTTTAATAAATTAGAAGCATTTGTTTGAATATAAACTGCGTATTTATATGTGTACCGGTAACCTTCAAATAATCCTTTCTGCAGCTGTGTTCGTCTGTAGAACCTTGGAGAAAACCCTAAGGTAAGAGTTTAATATTGATATAATTAATAGAGTTTCAAATATAATAAAAAACATAAATATTATAAACATTATATTATAATAAAAAAATACACACATTTGAAGTATCAGAACAAACGTTTCTGTATTCTACTGTAATAGCAACACCTTCAGCTTCTAATAACAGTATATCAACAGAAGGAACAACAGACTGACTATCTTAAAAAAAAAAAAACACTCAGGTAGGGTGGTGGTAGTGGTCTGTAGTTTTTTGTTTTATTAAAAAGAACACATGTTGTGAAATACATTATAGTTTTAAATTAAGAAGCAGTTGACTGTTGTTTGTAACATTTATTTATTATTGTTTTTTATTACTGTTTGTTTTAATAATCAATCTTAGAGGTTAGGTAGATTATATGTATAGGTTAGAGGAATCATAGTAGGTTTATATTGGGTTAAAGTACAATAGGACTTGAAAAATATTGTAGGGGAAACAAAAAACTAACCAAATGTAAGTTTTATATAAGACAGACTGTATTAGTTTGAAATATTTACCCGTTACAAACAAGCTGTAGCGGGGCATTTTTGGGCATACCTGGGGTAATAACAGAATTTGTATTTTTTTTTTATAAATAATAAATAACTTGTTGAGTGATAGGAAAATTTTGTGACCGAGAGGTAAATTTGTTATTGTGGAAGCGATCGCAACGTGGCAGCATTGACTGTGACAATTATTTAATGATATTCATATAAACAGTTTAATAACAGCCAACAACTGTACCAAAGTCAGTTCAAGGACAATGACGAACACGAAAAACGTAAACACGTTATGTAACAAGATCTGTAAACACGTTACACAACCAGACATCAGGCGATGCGTTGCGTCAGCAACTTATATAACAACTGTGTGTCATCGGTTCGTCAGAGCCTATCCTGGGTGTGTCACGCCAGCAACATTGGGACACAACAGGACAAACAGTCGCAAAACAACATCTGAGTTATACAGACGCTAACCACTGTGCGTCGCCGGTTCGCCGGTTTTCGGGCGAAGTTATTGTGTTCGCCGATGCGCCCGCAACATAAAAAATGTAAAAATTTTTAAGATTTGATCATCTAAAACAGTATTTTTGAAACCGAATAGATACAGTGAGAAAATAATAAGTAAATAATCATGTAACAGTTCGGCAATAAATCAGTGTGTGTATACGAGAAGACATTGTAGGAGGGTACCTTCAACGTAATAACAGGAAAGTAAATTAACAAATTTTATTATTTTCATACAGTACAAGAACAGAGGGGGAAAATTAATTTAAAATATGAGCTCTAATGGGAATGTAACTTGTCTAATGTGAAAGTGTGTGAGTGTGTATGGGTGAGTTTGAATTACGTAATTACAAAGGCGCTGGTTTAAGTTAAGAAAAGTTAGTTGAGTATTATTTCTTTACAGCATTTGTTTTAGTGTTCAACAGTTTAATTATCAATAATGTTTTGAAAGTTGTAGTCAGAATAAAGCATGTACACTGTCAATGTTAAAATAGTAAAAGTATAAAAGATGGGAGGAGTAATTTTGTCATTGTCGTTAATATGCAACAGTAAAACTAAATTATGAATAAACACAAGTTTGTTTGAGTATAGTAGATCGAAGTAGTCATTTCAAACAACCAATTCTGATCTCCTAGTTCGCTGATACGAACTTTGGTAAATTATTTTCTTGCAGTTGGCAAGATGGCGCCCGACAAAGTAGATAGTACAATTTTGACAAATTCGAAATCACATTATATTTAGTTATTAATATCAATAAAACGAAATATCACAAAGCTTCATCTGTCATACAGAAATGTGCAGTACGTAAGAAAAGAACAATGGAACCAGCTTAAAGAAACTTACCAACAACTTTTTGTTTATTTTTTCTTAAAGCTACCTTGTGCGGATATATGGGGATTATATTGAGAGAACATGTAAAAGGCTTGAGTGAGATATAATTTTAACTTCAAAGAATGCTTTCTTTATCAATGCGAGAATGTTATGTTGAGCGTGGATGGGTCTCTGGATTTAAATATCCATTCAATGGCCAATGCTCGTCATCTTGGTTAAAAAAGAATTGCTTGTGCCTGTGTTTTGCTGTAAAACAGAAACTAAAATCCAAGTTGTGTTGTACAAAATGTTGGAAACAGGTTTCTCTGCTTTTGTCTCTTTGTAATCATACCTGTGTATATTTGTACATTGTTTTAGCAACCTTAGGTCAGTGTACTGTGTAGGGTATGTGTTGCTTTGTAGATGAAATGTGGTGTTCAAAGACAAGGGGTGTTTGATAAGTCAAGAGATGCAGCTCGCAGTACATAAGTGATGTCATTTTTGGTTTCCCGCATCTCTGTTAGTAGCATACACCATGTTCAGTCATGTATATTCATAATTATAGTGTTGCCAGTCATTTGAATTGATCAAGTATTGTGACTTGCAAAAAATTGATAAAGGAGAATTGTGGTGTGGTGATGAAACATTACTTTTTTAAAGGTAAAACCACACAGGAAACAAAGTCCAAGCTGGATAAATATTATAGTGAGTCAGCTTTATTGACCAGAACAGTTTACAAATGGTTGGTTATTTTCATAGTGGTCACATGAGCACAAACGGCGCTGAACATTCTGGACGGCGTTGAGGTTACAACTGCAGAAAATCTTGAAAAAATCCATGATATGGTCTTGGAGGACAGAAGATTGAAAGTGCATGAAATTGGTAAGACGATAGGCGTCTCAAATGAACCTAGTTTTATATAGGTGTCACTTAAGAAGTCTATCTATCATCGAACTCTTGTATCCATTCGCTATTGCTATGTGCCTTATTATATCCAATTCGTCCTGAAAGTCCTTTTGGTTAAGTGGAATCGTTACCAACCTATGAACAAAACTGTTGTATGCCGCCATTTTCTGACTATATGGGTGGTGAGAATTGGCGTGTATTGTAATATCTGTGGTGGTGGGTTTCCTATATATTTTATATTGGAATTTATTAAGATACTTGGTAACAGTGACAATGTGACAATACTGTAAACATGCCACAGAAACCAAAATATTAGGACAAATTAAAGACAAACTTACTTCTAATAACACCGTGATCACAAAAGCCGATAAGGGGAACACAATTGTCATATTAGATACACAAGTCTATAATAACAAAGTACTTGAATTTATATATAACAATAACATTCAGACATTGAACAGTGACCCTACCAATGAATACGTCAAACAGCTAAATGGCATTATTAATCGTTGCGGTAGTTTGTTTGATGATAATGTTCGCCGTTATATAAAACCAATAAATGCATGAGCCCCGCGGCTCACGGGACTTCCGAAGATACATAAGGCAAATATTCCTGTCAGACACCTCATAAATTACACATCTGCACCTGGCTATAAGACGGCAAAGAAATTATATCGTATTATTGAAAATAGTATCGTTTTAAAAAATAATCACAGCATAAAAAATAGTATTGACTTTATTAAAAGGGTCCAGGATATCGGACTCTCACCCACGTACAAAATCGCTTCATTTGACATAGTTAATCTATACACCGGTTCATGACACAATTTCAATCGTAAAAGATCTTCTCACTAAAGGTGAGAAGCTGAATCACAAACAAATAGATGAGTTAATTTTATTGTTGAATGTCCTGTTGAAGCAGAATTATTTCACTTTTAATAATAATTTTTACTTACAAGAGTTTGGTCTCGCAATGGGTTCGCCACTTTCAGGACTGCTTGTAGCGGGTCAGTTTTGGGTCCTTTTATTTATTACTGGTAATGGGTCTGAAAGGAGAGGGTTTTATTTTATAAAAAAAAAAAGAAGAATGAATTTTGTTTGGACATCCTTTACGGTCACTCAAACATGCTTGTTGGACACCCTGTATTAAGATCCGTGCCAGTCCGAGTAAGGCACAAAGCGATAACGATGGAATGTGACTGTAAATGTGCGCCGTTGGCGATAATCTCGACACCAAACTCAACAACCGAACGGAACAACACGTGACTAATTAGACTGGCCACGTGAGCGCCGCAGCCAATCACAACTCGAGCTGACGGAAGTAGGCATCACAAAACACAGTCGACATTAGTCAGAGACGCTAAGCAGCAGATTGTACAACAGCGTGTAGATGTAGTTAGTGAGCCGCGGGCCCTGGTCGGTCGAAACTTTCTAAATATGAATAACTCAGTGTAATACCGACGTATTACCGACCGGGACCCAAGGAAATAAGGAGGTTATACAGGAGAAGTGTAGTGAACTGCGGGCAAATTATTCAAAGTGACGCGAACTAACGAACGAAGCAACGTGTACCCGGATGGTGTCTCGAGATATATACAGTTTTAAAGTAAAATGGGGTGTTTCAATTAAATGGTTCTAAATCGTGTGAATGTGTGTGTGAGCAGCTGGGCTGACCTGTATAGGGTAAGAAATATCTAAATGTAAGGCATATCTGTATCTATTTCAGAATTTGTTTCATGTTTGTGTCATAATGATTTTGATCCGTCTTAACAGTAATTAAAACTATTTGCTTCACTATAATTATGTGTTAGTCTAAGTTATTTCGTCATTACCACTGTCTTATTTCTGTGTTAAAAATTCGTCTAACGAAATCGGGGGTTTTCTGAATTTCTATTACAGTCAGATAGCGGGATTTTTATAAGGGCAAGAGTATATAAGTTTTCGATATTTTACCTTCTAGAAAAATATCGTGGCGACCTTGGGCAGTTTTCAAAAGATAAGTTTTACGGGGACCATGACAGTAAGTGAAATTCTGGCAGCGGTAAGTATTATTTTATGAAGAGAGGAATGTATTAAATATCAGTGCAAAAAAGTGAGTAACTTCACATGCTGGCGGATTTATACTTGCATCATTTTGAAAATATTTACATGTTCTCAGAGAATAACAACTTTTATAATAATATTAAATTCTATGCATGATATGTAGACGACACCTTTATAGTTTTTAATGGCACGCTACGACAGATAGAGAAATTAAAACATTATTTGAACAGCCTTAGCAGGAACATACAATTTACCCTTGAAACAGAGACTGACAATAAACTCAATTTTTTGGATCTGACTGTTACCAAGTATCTTAATAAATTCCAATATAAAATATATAGGAAACCCACCACCACAGATATTACAATACACGCCGATTCTCACCACCCATATAGTCAGAAAATGGCGGCATACAACAGTTTTGTTCTTAAGCGACACCTATATAAAACTAGATCCCACCATAATACCATAGATGATAATAAAGTTAACAAAAATAAGAATAAAAATAAAAAGTATATAACGACAGTGTACGGTAGCCTTTTACCTAGCATTATATCCGTGTTTTCTAAATTTAATATAAAAGTTGCATTTAAAACAAATAATAATATTTTTAATTTGTTATGCATAAAACAACCATTTCCGTTAGAAGAGAAAACAGGTGTTTACAGGATGTCATGTGATGATTGTGATTGTTTCTATCTGGGTCAAACTGGCAGGTCTTTCTTGAAAAGATACAAAGAACATCTACCAAGGAATGATTTAGACAAGACCAAATCTAATTATGCGCGCCATCTAATGATGCATAACCGTAATTACACAGATTTCAGTACTAACTTCAAAGCAATCCGTGTGTGTGGTAAGGGTAGGTTAGTGGACGCTCTCGAGGAATTTGAGATTTATAAAGCATTTAAAGATAAGAATATTAACAGTGACAGTATATTAAATGAACAATTAAAGTTTCACTCTAACTCACTATATGATATAGCCCTAAATATAATCGCGCATGATGGCGATGACTGGTGATAAGGATTGACTTAGTTAAATTAGTGGCTCGTCATCTACACGCGCGGTCGGACCGGTCCAACGGAGCCGAAGTTATATCGTATTATGTGTGTGCTGTTATTGTGACTTAATATAGTAAATATGTGTTAATGTTTGTATGTGAATTTTAACGCTCGACGAAGGATACTGATGATGTGACACATGTCACGGAACGCGTCTATATGAATAATGCAAAAACGAAGTCACTGACAGATACAAGGTAATTAAATTATTTTGGAAATAGTGATTTGGATACTATACAAAGCAAAATAAAATTATATAGATCATTGTTCGTTGCTGTTACCTTGTGTTCTACTCCTATATGGAATAGACTATAAATTTCCTCATAAATTTACATATTACCCACTTTAATAGGTGGTGGTAATGGGAACTCTCTGTTCAGCCTGCTTAATTGCAGATTTTTCTGTGGTTACTATCTTGTACTGAAGAGACGTTTCCAGTGTAGCGTTTCTTATTCTCCTTAGTTTTTTTAAAGATCAATTCTGTCTCTTTTGCAAGTTCCTCTTCAATTACAAAATATTCCATTCTGCTTTCTGTTTCTTGATTTGTACTAATTCCTGCAAGCAGGTTTTCAAGGGATTGCAATTTTTGGGTAAGCTAGCTTTCACTGCCTTTTAGATTATTTATAGTGATAAGTGCTTGTTACCAAGCATGCCAGAGTTTTATTTCAGTGTTTGTTTTTAATTGACTTTCTTGAATGAAAGTCAGATTTTCCTGAGTCAGTGGTTTTATATGATTCACCCAAGGTAAATTCTGGCTTCTCTGTAACATTTGAGTAACATGTGAGTCTGATTCTACAGCTTTTGTTCCACTCTTTGGTGGTGATCTTGGTATCAAAGTGCTCCTCCTAAGTAGGTCTTCCATAACCAATAGTTGCTGCCCCCCCCCCAAGAGTCAGTGGGGTCAGCAGCCTCCATAGAGGGTGGATTACCAGTTGACTGCCTGGCATACCTCCTGGGGTGGTCTTTCCTGAAGTTATTTTTATCCATTCCTTGTCCATATATGTATGTTAACAAACAAAGAAACAAGAAATAATCCCCTAGTCCTCGGAAACGTAATAGCCTTGGGGTTGGAAGAAAACAAGGGTAGCAAGGGAGGCTGGTAGCACAGGAAGCAGACACCTGGTATAAGTCAGTGGAAG
This sequence comes from Magicicada septendecula, assembly GCA_034769895.1. Taxonomy (NCBI): domain Eukaryota; kingdom Metazoa; phylum Arthropoda; class Insecta; order Hemiptera; family Cicadidae; genus Magicicada; species Magicicada septendecula. The sequence continues at coordinate 37,323,644 of CM068375.1, read as the reverse complement.
TAATACCGGAGGAAGGAAGAAAGCTGCTGGATTTTGTTCACCTCAGCAAAAGCTGGTACCACCTCTGCCCATAAAGAGCAGGAATTATTCTGTTCTCCACCTACAGAGGCACCCAACAGGGGTCCAGCCAACCCCACTCAGAGGCAAGCTGACAAATAGCTACCCTGAGTTGGGGTAACCAAAGATCGTTACCCCACACAGGCTATTTGCTTAAGAAAAACTTTTGTTTGTGTTTTATTCATTGCTTAATGTGGTTTGTTTGTTGTTACAGGCTTGTGTTCAGTCAGTCTTTGGTATCACTTGATCTGATTGAATACTTCTTGGCAAAAGTTGATGAGGCATCACAGAAAGGTGTCATTGAGGAATCTCTGGGCAATCAAATAGGAACCTGGGTAAAGGGCGTTGACTATTTCCGATTGGACGGATCAAGCACAACCGATAATCGCAGTTCAAACATTGCACAGTTCAACAACGAAGACAACCCAAGGTAGAATGGCTATTGTTGTCTTTGTGCGCATTGTACATTGATTATTTTTCAAACATTTTTGTTCTGAGTTTACAGTTTTTATTGTTTGTATGATAATATAGGAGACATGCTTTTTCCAATTACTAGTGTTAACTTGGACTTTCTTAAAACAGTTTTGGTGGCAGGTACCTCTTTATCATACTCTCTTTTTTATTAGAGGGGTTCAGTGTTGTTCAGTGTATATACATTTTAGACAGAATCTGTATCATTTCCTTTCCCTTCTTCTTCTGACGTCTTCACTACAACTTTTGTGTGGGTTGAACTAAAAGGTTTCTCCAAATTGACAAAATGCCATTCAAAATATTTTCCACATCATTCGATCAGGTACCTACTGATTCGATATTTTCCACCTATTTTCGATCAGGTACATGGAGTTCTGTGTAGTTACAATAATAACAGATTTATTTAACAAGTATTAAATCATTTTGTTTCCTTAGTCATGTGTTTCGCAGATGCAGTATTCATCATCAGAGGAGTATAACTTCATTATGAATATTCTCTCTGTGTGTGTGTGTGTGTGTGTGTGTGTGTGTGTGTGTGTGTGTGTGTGTGTGTGTGTGTGTGTGTGTGTGTGTGTGTGTGTGTGTGTGTCAAAATAGGTACATAAAATAAACTAATGTAAAGTAGTATGGAACATTAATATAAAAGTATGAGAAACAAAAGTCACAGGTTTGTCTCATCACTAATTTATTTGTACAGAATGTGTAGGGACCCCAGTATTTGTGAATGAATATTTCCACAAGACTGTGAATAGTTATTATTTGGTTAGGGAAATATTGCAAAAAATATTTACTTTTTTTTATACATTCATGACAGTCATCAGAATTTCATTAATATGTTGGTTTCCATTATATATTACACATGTTTTTTTTTTAGCCCTTTACATGGGATTTCACGTGAAATAAATACCATTGTTATGGATTTTGCTATGATTTTGAGGATAAACAATGTAATGGTGTAGTAAAATGAACTAAGAACAATTGTATCAGCCGTTCATATCACTAAGTTGTTGAGCTTCTATGACATTACCGATACGTCGGTATGAATAGTGTTTGTGATTATAGCATTCTGTTGGTTGTTATATATATACACGAAGGTCTCTTGCGCAAATTATGAATGAGGTTAGGATGTGTAAGGTGAAACAATGTCTCTGTCTATTCCCTGGCAGCCAAAGAACTTCCAAGAACAGCATTTTTGTGTTTGTGTATATTACAGGCCTACATTAAGTGTAGACACAAAAAAGCCACAAAGAAGTTTACAAAATGTATATTACAAAACCAAATTTGCAAAAACCTCATTATTTGTACCACATGGCTACGTTAACATTTTATCTGGAGAGGGGACCATAGCAACATGGGCACTGCAAGTTCCGTCGGGATACAGTAAGTTCGTTCCCCTATGCTGCTTGACATTTGTACACTCAAAGTAAAACTCATACATGACTTGAAAATTTACCTGTCCAAAAATTACAGTAATAACATTAGAATACTTAAACTTTATACTTTGTTTATTCTAAATCAGGGGTCTCTAAACTTTTTCACTTGAGGGCCGAATTGAAAATTCTTGGAAGTCAGGTGGGCCAACACACACACACACACATAAAACTTATTTTGTTCCAAGTTTACGAAATAATCAAGTGAGGATGTATTTTGACGATCTATTTAAAAACTGCTGCACACAACATTGCTAGGGTTGCCGTGGGCGGGACAATGACCCTTCGCGGGCTGGATGCGGCCCGTGGGGCGTAGTTTGGAGATCTCTGTTCTAAATCGTTGCAAATGATGTACTTTGTAACATGAAGATGCACAAGTATTAGCCTATACTTGTATTACAAATCAACGGTCACGATATTCACAGCTGAGAAACATACATTCAAATGACAAACTTTTGTGTATAACTGTAGACTGCTGGGTAGTGTGAGATGCGCTTGCACGTTTGTCTCTGAACTACCGTAGGTCACACTTTTTCTGCACTCTTTGTTAATTTTGTCTAGTAATATCTACAAGGGATACCCAAAAATAATTGGAATTAAACAAAAAATTTGTTTTAATAATTTATAGTTATGAAAACTTTGGTGTCCTTCAAAGTACTCTCCATGTGCTGAATGCACTAGTCTCGATGGTTTTCCCAATGCTGGAAACATTTTTGGAATCCTGAAGAGGAACATTTTTCAAGGCCTGCAATGATTTCTTTGACTTCCTGCACAGTACAAAAACACATTATTTTGAGTTCATTTTTCTCACGTGCAAGAACAAGAAAATGTCACATGGAGCAAGATCGGGTGAGTAGGGAGGGTGAGGACAACAGTCATCTTGTTTTTCAACAAAAACGGTTGGACACGGAGGGTGGGAATGTTGTTCTGGTGTAGTAACCAATCACCACCCTCCGACATTGCCACATTCCCTCTCCATTTTTGACACGCACTTTCATGCAATCTTCTCTATATGTCCAGGTAGAAATGCTGATTCACTGTCTGTCCAGGAGGAATAAATTCTCTGTGACCAATCCTGTTTACATAAAAAAAATGAAATCAACATTATTTCCACATTTGATTGAACTTGTGCTTTTTCTGGTCTCTGTGACTTCCACTGGCTGGATTGTTGTTTTGTTTCCAGGTGATAATCATTGCACTAACTTTCATCGCCTGTCACGTCTTTAAAAAGAATATGTGGATCATTTCAAAATTGGTCCTTCAAATCATGACACACATTAATTTGACTGGTTTTCTGATCTTCTGTGAGCAGCCGAGGCACAAATTTTGCCACAGCGTATTTCATGTTCAGATCTTCTGTTTAAATTCATTGGCAAGAACTCCAAGACACACAAGTCAGTTCAGAAATGTCTTCAGTAGTTTAATGAAGATCTTTGTAAATTGCATTGTGAACTGTGTCAGGATTTTCGTCATTGTTAAGTGTGGAATGTTGGCCAGATCTTGGTTGGCCTTCAAGTGACCCCTTGTAAATGTGTGTTTAGGGCTTCCTCTTTAAAAGCATTGTGAAGCACCACTGTTTCACCAGCTGTTTTCCCCTAAGAGGAAACAAAATTTAATGCAGACTCTCTGTTCTATACGATTACCCATCACAAATATCGGTATGGAGAACCATACATGACTTCCATGTTCTAAGATTTATAGTTAAAATCATTTTTGAAATGAAATATTTCTATAGAAACTACTTCTTTCTACTTCTTGCTTCAGCTTTAACCACAGTACTGTGGTCACTAATGTATACCACATCACGTTAGCGCACTCGATTTTCACTGATGATGGCAGTCGATAGCACTGCCTAAATGTCTGGCTTTGTAGAAAACATTGGACCACGGCCAAACAGCCCGGGAAGGAATTTTAACAACAAACTTTTTCTTTGTTGCTGATAACGTAGTACATATGACATAAATAAAAATTATCCCCTCCCCCTTCAACAATCATTTTCATTTATAGATATTTCATCTACGTTTCTACAGTGGATTATCATGACCATCTTTTCAGGATACTTTATTTATCAAAATTAAGTACTGTACTTTGCGCTCATTAAAACATAAAATGTTGCAGGTAAACTATCCTTTCTCCTTAACCGATCTTCACCAAAATGAATAAACATTGAGTCCTCTAAAACTCAGGCACATATACAAAAATTTATTTGATTCTGTTTGAATTTACGGCAGTTATCGTTCGCCATAGAAAAAATTCTACACATAGACACACACACACACACACACACACACACATACACACTTTTCGAAAAATGACTTTTCTTCATGTTTTGAGGGTAGTACAATCAGAATCAATCCTTATCTTGACACTTTTTTTTCGCCATCACCATACTTCCATTTCCTTATGGAACATGGAAGTAAAAATCACAAAAAACGTTTAGATTGCCACGTGGCAGACTGGAACAGAATACAGTGAGCTTGCTACACCTAACGTTGATATTCACAACTGCATCTAGGTTGCACGTCATGTACAGATTTCAGTTATATTTGCGTACCCCTTCATACGACTGTGGAAGCTTATGTTAGGCACAGATGCATAGAATCCGCAGAAAAAAAAGAGCTTTACAAAAACAAAACTAATCATACAAAAAAGCAAGAATAGTAGCAGGAATTAGACGCTAATACACATTGAAAATCCAGGAAAATATCAAAAATGTCAAAAAGAAAATATACACCACAGTAATCAGACCTATAGTAACATATGCAAGCAAGACAGCAAGCAAGACATGGGCACTGAAGTTAGAAGATATGAAAAACCTTGGTGTTTTCGAGAGGAAAATTCTGAGAAGAATGTATGGACCAGTGTGGGACAGAGAGATGTGTAGGATGAAAGAATCGTGAACTAAGAGACATGTTTGGAGAAGTGGACATAGTTGTGGCAGTGAAGGCGCAAAGTTTGAGATGGTTGGGGCACGTGGTGGGAATGAGAAGTGATCGAGGCCCAAAAATGGCATTGGAAAGGAAGCCGGAGGGAATAAGGAGGAGAGGACATATGAGGAGGAGATGGTATGAAGATGTGGAAGGGGATTTGAGAGAGATGCAAGTGACAGGTTGGAGGTTGGAGGCTGGACAGAGAAGAATGGAGGAGAATCGTTGAGCAGGCCAGGGTTCTACAGGGACCATAGTGCCAGAAGAAGAAGAATCATGCAGAAAATTATATTCTGGATTTCTGTGGATATCACAGATTGAAATTAGATGCAGATGCGTAAAATTCTTATAAACTTTTCTTTTAATCTGCAAAACCAAATCTGTGGAAATTGGCATTTTTTGCATTACTTTTAACATTAAACAATTTTTTTCTATAATTACAACTTTTTTGCCTGTCAGTATCGTAATTGGTGTCTCTATGTGAGTGTGTTAGTAAAAATGAATTATATTAAGAAGTAAATTGTGTTAGTCACTAGAAATCCAATCTAAGATCATGCCTTATTTTGTCCTGTGAGTAACTTAGGGTTTGTAAATTAGAAGTGAGTATGTACTGTTTTTGGAGTACATTGTATTATTTATAGACAAAGTAAATAACCACTTTTTAATTATACTGATACAGTATAAATAACTTAAAACTATTACTCAGTGTGATTATTGCCCAACATTAGAGAAATGTTTTTGATGTTCAGTCTCAAAAATTAGTTTTTTCTAATTTTTTACAAACGGTTTCTTGCATCTTGCCTAGTTTTGGCTCGTAGTGTGTGTAGTTACAGTACGCTATTACAAAAGAAATTATAATAATAAGGATGTGCAAAGTCTATACCAGGCAGTTTGATTGGAGCCGAAAAGATTCCAGCATTAATCTTGTGTGGGGATAGCACCAGTCACAAACACAGTAAATCCAGAGGAAAGGAAGATGCAAAACTGGGATTAAAAAACACCATGTGTCTGTTTTTTTATACCATTATATTAATATGTGTTAAGTTTCTGTTAATTTTCGCAGTAGTTTAAATTATGGAACTCTTATTCACTGTTACAGTCTAAAATGTGTGATTTTTAACCCCGCTATTAATAAGATTTTTAGACCACCTTCCCTTGAATTTATTTACCACTTTTCAGAACCCTAATTATGCAGCATTCGTTTCCGCAGTGCTCAGTGTGCCATCCTACACCAGTCCACATCGTCATGTTTGTGTATGTTTTTAGTAATTTATACCCTGACAACTTTCTCTATCCATCAATAGTAAAATATAAAGTTTACAAGTGGATACTTCATTATGTCATTATTAATTATTTCAGAGCTCGTTTATTTTTGATTTCGACTCGAGCTGGTGGACTGGGCATCAATCTGACTGCTGCGAATCGTGTGGTGATTTTTGACGCTTCATGGAATCCTTCACATGATATACAAAGTATTTTTCGAGTATACCGTTTTGGTCAAAAGAAACCATGCTATGTATACAGGTTCATCGTGCAGGTGAGTTATATGATGAGTTTAAACTTTTAATTTGCAACTATTGCAAACCGTCATTGGAAGTTAGATCAGATGAATAAATGGATCAGTTCACTTGTTTAGAAGCATGCCTGTATATTATACTCCTTGTGAACTCCAGAACAATAAAACTTATGTATATTTTCAAATTTAATGTGGCAGATGGTAACAATATATTTACTTTAACTCAGTGTAATACGTGTGCTGCTATCTGTCAGTATCATTTTAAACTATTTTCTATATAAGGTTTCCAAGCAATAAAATGAAGGTTTGTTGTAAACAGCTGATATGGACTTCCTTCCAGTTTTGTTTGTAAGGTAGGGAGTACTGGCATTGTGCTTGTATTTGAGGAATTATTTTGAAGTTTTGTTACGTTTTAATCTAAATAAATATACAATCAATTTACTAAACATAATAATTTAGAATCTTTCAATGAAATTGGCTCTTTTGTAGCCTGTTATGCATTAAAAGTAAGATAGTTTATTACTGAACCCAAGCATATGAAACTTCATTCACAGTTTGTTGCTTGTGAATAACGAGGCATCTGCAAAAAAAATTTATATTCAGCAAAAAATTGCAATAATGTACCAGTGTCAGTTTGAAAATATACTGTTGTATAATTAAGAGAGAAAAAACGTACTCCTACAGACAGCAGCAGTACAGACAGTATCATGCGTTCTTGATACAGGATAAACTAACTTAGTTGAGTGCCACAACATCTGCATATCAATGATACTGCTGACTACGGAAATGGAGACAGACGAATGATGATATTAAAAAATGCTGTCTAAGTGCTTGTATCGGTTTGTAAGATAAGGAGGGCAGTGTGGAAGTTATTGCTAGTCAACAATTTGGATACGTACACAAGCAACCAAATTTTGAGTATTTTTCTTCACCATTGCACTTAAGTTATTAGTGTTCTAACACAGAAAAGACCTATCAAATGAAAAGCTTGAGCAAAACATATAGTTCAAGCTCAATAACTCTGCAGTTATCTGATATTTATAATATAGAAAACTTGTTAGAGAGGTTTGTTACATTTTGCTGTAAACTGGACTAGAATGCAAACAGTTCCGTTACCAACACAACTGAGCCACATTGTGTAGTTACCAGTCATGTTTGACACTGAACCCGAATGACTTTCACATGTTTTGGCACACTTTTGTTCTAGCACAATTCTCTGAGGTGAATTGGCGGACACCGTGCCAACCTAAACTGATGATGGCCTTCGATGCTGGAGCTGAAACGTTTGTCAATAACAACTGTGGACCACCGCCTAACAGACCAGCTGATAATAATAATTTTTGTTAATATTTATGAAAATATTCTGTGTTATGAAAAGTTCGAGTTGCGTACGAAAAGTTTATATGTTATGAATGTATTCTTGTATACATAAAATTTCTGCAAATGAATCTGGGTCAAAAGGTGAATCTTCCTCTTCTAACCGTTTGTTCTTCTTCCTGTGAAAGCAACCACCCATTTTTAATACAAAACAGAATCAAGTCATGTGCAATTACCCCTCACATCCCAGAATTCACTTTACATGTCCAAACTTGCAAAAATGTGATCTACATATATTTTCTCAGTAACATCGAAAAATGAAAATAATAAAACAATTAAAACAAAAGATAAGATGACAATAAAGCGTCTGGTGTAGATGGTATCATTGCAACCGCAAAACTTTGGGAGAACTTTGTATTTCAATTTTCCCCATAACTTATAAAATCTTCTCTAAGCTCCTCCTCAATAGACTCAAATCCCGGCTCGATCCCCAGCTTGGTGAATATCAAGGTGGCTTCAGAAAAGGCAGATCGTGCCAGGAACATATCCTCAGTTTGAAGTTGATCGTTAGATATTTCCTTCAGAGAAATATCCCCCTCTTCATAACCTTCACTGATTTTCAGAAGGCCTATGGTTCAGTGGATCGAGAGACCCTCTTCCAGTGTCTGCAGGAATGTGATGTTGATCCCAAAACACTAAATTTAGTTAAATTAACTTTAACTGACACAGTTTCCAAAATTAAATTCCTAGGAGAACTTAGTGACCCCTTCCCAATTAACACTGGCATATGTCAAAGGAATGGACTCTCCCCTGTTCCCTTCAACTGTGTCGTAGATGAAGTCATGAAAACCTTCCATAAAGTCAATTTCACTAGGGTGAGAATAGATAACAAATACAAAGGGGCGTAGAATTAAGCTGTATAGCTTTTGCGGATGATCTTGCCATCTTTGCCCACTCGGAAGAAGAAGTAAGAAAGCAAGTAGGAGATCTCAAAGAGATAGTGGAGAAAACTGACCTCTAAATCTCCTTTGCTAAAATGGAAATTATGACCACCCTATTTAAATTCCCGAAAACATGCCTGGACACTACATATGGAGAAATAAAATGTACTAACAGTTTTAAATATTTTCGGGAAAACATATCCTGAAACGCCTCAGATAAAGAATCCTTTAGGATAAGGAAACTCAAATTTACTCTAACCCAGGAACTGTACAGAAAGAAAACCTTTCCAGAAGTGTCCGCCATTGTAACACTGTGATTAGGCCGGTGATCATGTATGGAGTGGAAACAATGTGCTTTCAAAATTTGGAACGTCTTCTTAAAATTGAACGAAGAATTCTTCAGAAAATTTATGGGCCCAAGAAAACTGAAGATTGGTACAGGCATAGACCCAAAGAAGAGCTTACAGGGATCTGGAAGGTCTGGAAACAGCTTTCCAAAGGGAAAGACTGAGATTCCTTGGACATATGGTTTGGATGGATCGGTCCAGATTAAATAAACACATTTTCAACTATAGCCTATTTGGCAACTTTCCAGTCTGAACGGATACACCAAACAACTCAAGGAGGAAAAGATGAAACTGGGTATCTCTTTGAACGACTGTGTGAATAGAAATACATACAGAAACAAAATTCAAAATCTTGAGGTTTTCTGCGGTGAGAAGAAGACGAGAAAGGGGTGGACAGTGGAAAGGAAGGCGCATAGTGTGGAAATGAGGGCCTTCTGGCAGGAGAAGAAAAGGAAATGATATTTGTGTGGTCCACGGCTGGCCTGTACATGTAAAAACAAAAAGGATAAGATGCCTTTCTGTGATACACCATGGTGAACTGTTGTAAAAGGCAAGTTATACATCATGTCCTACAAATAGCAAGGAATATTTTTATGGTTATCAAATATCAGATGTATAACAAAGTAAAAAAGACCCAGAACATGTTTGAAGAATACAATGGTCAGCGTTGGAGGGTGCATGCTCGGTCTCTTAGAGGAGACCAAGATCTTTTCCTCAGAGAGTGGCTACTTGGCTACTACCCTCGGTTGCACATGGAATCCATGGAAATCTTCAAACATGGTTCCGTCATCATGAATCGAAGGGGAGAAAGCCACCTGTTGAATAGGATCTGGCATGCTGTGCTTCCAAGCAAATCAGATAGCACTGATACTGATTGGTTAATGCTGGTTTCCAGCTTAGATTGTGCTGGTACAAAAGTTTATAAAAGTGTGCCTTCTCAGGCAAAACATATAGTCTCTATCTCATCTCTGAGGTGAATTGGTGAACACCATGCCAATCTAGATACTGATGATGGCATCCGATGGTGGGGCCGAAACATTTGTCAATAACAACAACTGTGGACTACAGTGTAACAGCCTGGCTGATAATAATAATTTCAACAATCTTGAAGCCAACCATGAAAGCTTAAAAACTCGCATATTAACAAAAATTTTCTACTAATAAACCCATTTAGAAACTATATTGTTTGCGAACAGGAGATTTACATGTTTCTCATCAGGAAACATGATAAATAAGAAGGTGCTACCATGTCCCTTTGTATGACAGGAAAGAATGTACGCGACATAGTTTTTTATGCAAACTTTACAAAATGTAACCTCTGTATAAGAAGGGACAGGGTTCCCAGCAACCTGGAAAGTCAGGGGAAGTCAAGGATTGTCAGGGAATTACAAAATTGTCAGGGAAGTCTTTTAAAAATTGGCGTGTGTCAGGGAAAGTCAGGGAAGTTGACTCAAATTTGTTATGTGTCAGGTAATTCATACTGATGACAAACTGCAACCTGTGAATCCTTTGAAGCGAGGAAAAGTGATCAATTAATGAGGTAAGTTGAATTTTATTTAAAAAAATTAAAATTGTACATGTTTCGTGCTATGGCAGCATTAAAACAAGATGAGTTTGTTGAAATGCTGAACAGTGTGTGGCGGCTCTGGCCCTACCAAGCTGTACAAGTATATTTTTATCCCAACAAGGTATCTTTACATTGCTGAGATAAATGTATTTGTGCTTTGATATAGTTTTTGTGTACAATTAACATGCTTTTCTTTTGTTTCAGATTAGGCCTATGCATTAGATAAGATGGCAAGAAAAACAACTTTCAACTATCAGTGGCTGGAGTTTGTAGATTGGCTCAGTGATGTACCGGACAATAAATTTGAAGCCTACTGTAATGTGTGCAGAAAGAAGTTTAAACTCAGCAATATGGGGCGTCAGGCAATTCATTCACATAGAACTGGACCAAAACACACTCAGCTTCAGAATATTAAATCAAGACAGCCATCATTGTCATCATTTTTTGTCAAACCTAGCGCTAGTTCAACAGAATTAAGAAGTGTAGCTACTAGTTCAACAGAAACAAGAAGTGTAGACATTGGACATGGATCTCTTGATAATGCCGCTGTCAAACTGTGTGTTAGTTCAACAGAAACAGTAAAGACTGAGGCAGGGATAGAAAGTGGAAAGTCGGTACACTGTGCTACTTCTTATTTTAATAAAGATGAAGTAGCCAAAGCAGAAATTTTATGGGCGTTAAAAGTTGTTGCTAGTAAATACAAGAGGAGTTCATGTGCAGATATACGTGATACATTTATACTTATGTTCCCAGATAGTGCAATTGCATCGAAATTCACCTTTGGTGGAAGTAAGTGTTCCTACGTGATTAATCATGGTATTGCACCACATTTCAGTGAGTTATTAACAAACAATTTGAAAACTTATGAGGATTATGTAGTTTCTTTTGATGAGTCACTCAATAAGGTAACACAACAAGGACAAATGGATCTCATTGTCAGATTTTTTGATATCAACACTCATAAAGTGGTTTCTAGATATTGGAACAGTGTTTTTCTGGGTCGTGCTACTGCCCAAGATCTGCTACAGAAATTTAATCATGGACTGTGCAACCTCTTCAAAGAAAAAACTTGTTGCAGGTCTCAATGGATGGGCCTAATGTGAACTTGAGCTTTCTCAGGAAGCTTGAAGTGGAAATGGATACAGAAAATCCTGATGGGAAAAAGTTATTGAACCTGGGAGTGTGTGGTTTGCATGTCATCAATGGAGCTGTTAAAACAGGTTTAATGACTGTAAATTGGAAGCTTAACTCATTCCTGCATAACATGTATTATTTATTCAAAGACTCACCAGCTCGCCGGGCCCAGTTCACTGCAGTGACTGGTAGTACAGTGTTCCCACTGAAGTATTGTACAGTACGATGGCTTGAAAATGTTCATTGTCTGGAACAAGCCTTAGAAGTATTTCACCATATCAAGGCATATGTTGCATATGCTAAGTTGCCAGAAAGTAAGTCCTGTAAAAATATTAATGAACAAATCCAAGACCCTTTAATAAAATGCAAACTAGCATTTTTCAAAACCATTTCTTTGGAATGTGAGCCTTTTCTCAGGCGATTTCAAAGTAACAAACCGCTTGCTCCATTTTTGTACTCCCATCTGAATGAACTATTAAGAAGTTTGATGAATCGCTTTGTCAAGCGTAGTAAAATGGCAAATGCCATTGATATTAGGAGTGTGATTTTGCTTGATCTACAGGACCCAACAAACTTAATTGAGGTAGGTAAAGTTGATGTCGGATTTATTGCGAAAAAGGTACTTAAAGAACTAAAATTGTCAGAGAGAGAAATTCTTGGTTTTAAACACGAATGTCAGAAAATATTAGTGGCAGTTGTGGCAGAACTGTTGGATAAGAGTCCTTTAAAGTGTAGATTAGTGAAAGGTCTTACGAGTTTGAACCCACATATAATATATCAGCAACCAAGTCTTGGTCAGACCCGAATGGAATATGTCTTGGAAGCGTTGCATGAAGCTAACAGAATAACTGAAAATGTGGCCGATAGGGCTAAAGCACAATACATTTCTCTGTGTTGTGAATCAAAGGAAGCTTTGGAAACTAAATTCAAAGAATATATCTCAATATCTGATGATAGATATTAATTGATGACTCGTTGGGCACTTGGTGAAACATATTAATACAAAGGTTTTGTAAAATATATAAAAACACTTGGTAAGTTTCACAAATTTTTTAATTAACTCTGACAGCTGTTTCGACTAACTTAAGCCATTGTCAAAGAGCGAGTGAATGAAATTACTGAACACAGGATGTTAGAGTAGTGTAGGTGGTAAACATCTGTTTAGGGCGTATCTGGAACATCTGTGTTGTGATGGCGAGGGGTGGGGAGTGTGTGCATGAGACAAGGGAAGGTCTGGTGTCTTTAAAAACTAAATACAATCATGAATGCAAAATATAAAATTAACTGAACTAAATATAAACTGAATGCAAAATTTAAAATAATGATGAACATTCAAAATAATATAAAATAAACTAAACTAAATAACAGATTTTAATAAAGGGGATACACAAAATTCAGTCTGTTCATTGGTTAAATTTTTGTTATTTTTTATTGCTTTTTTAATTTCTAAAATTTCTAACAAATCCATTTTTCTACCTTTTTGTATGTTGTGGAGTAGTGTTATGTTTTTTGTGTCTATAAAGTGATTGTGTTGTAAGCAATGATCTGCAAAACCTGTATTAGATGTATTGGTTAAAATCGCTTTCTTATGTTCAGAAATGCGATGTTTCAGAGCACGGCCACATTGTCCGATATAAATAGCATCGCATTCTGCACAGTGTATTTCATAAACTCCATTTTTCTCCAGTGTATTAGATTTTTCTTTATTATTGACTAGTAGTGAAAAAAGATTACGTTTGTTTACTGATACCATGTTAAGACCATGGTTTTTTAACCTATTATTAATCTTATCTGTTATACACGGAATGTAATTTGTTAAGTGAAATTTTTTGTTACCCTGATCTGGCTCTATGGAATAAAATTCTTTTAAAGTAATTTTCTTCTGTTTTTTTAAAATTAAAGAGTTAATTATTCTTTCATCATAACCGTTATTTTGTGCTATGGCTTTTATAATATCTACCTCTTTATTGAAATTTTCTTTGGATAAAGGAACTATAAGGAGACGATTAACCATTGCATGAAAACTGCTTAATTTTATGTGCCATGATGTTAGTGATTGTTTATGTATAACGGTATCTGTAAAAGTAGGTTTTCTATATATCTGAAAACTAAGATTATTTTGTGATCTAGTAATGGTAAGATCCAAAAAATTTAAACTTTTCATATTTTCTGTTTCAAGTGTAAATTGCACGCTACTATAAAAGGAATTAATATAATCTAAGAACATATGGAGCTGTCTATCTGTTCCCGTCCAGATACAAAAATATATCATCAACATACCTTGCCCAATGAAAAACATATTTTATGTTGGGGTTATCAGATGTAAAAATGTTTTCTTCCAAAAATGTCATAAAGATTTCACTTAATAAAGGTGATAAAGGAGAGCCCATAGGTAAGCCATTAAATTGTTTATAGATTTTATTATTAAACTGAAAATAATTTTGTCCTATGCAAATATCTAAGGCCGAGAATAATTCTTTTTTCTGATCACTATTTAAGGTTAAAGTATTTTGTATATGTGAGGAACAGATAGACAACAGAACATCTACAGGAATAGACAATTCTGTTGTCTATCTGTTCCTCACATATACAAAATACTTTAACCTTAAATAGTGATCAGAAAAAAGAATTATTCTCGGCCTTAGATATTTGCATAGGACAAAATTATTTTCAGTTTAATAATAAAATCTATAAACAATTTAATGGCTTACCTATGGGCTCTCCTTTATCACCTTTATTAAGTGAAATCTTTATGACATTTTTGGAAGAAAACATTTTTACATCTGATAACCCCAACATAAAATATGTTTTTCATTGGGCAAGGTATGTTGATGATATATTTTGTATCTGGACGGGAACAGATAGACAGCTCCATATGTTCTTAGATTATATTAATTCCTTTTATAGTAGCGTGCAATTTACACTTGAAACAGAAAATATGAAAAGTTTAAATTTTTTGGATCTTACCATTACTAGATCACAAAATAATCTTAGTTTTCAGATATATAGAAAACCTACTTTTACAGATACCGTTATACATAAACAATCACTAACATCATGGCACATAAAATTAAGCAGTTTTCATGCAATGGTTAATCGTCTCCTTATAGTTCCTTTATCCAAAGAAAATTTCAATAAAGAGGTAGATATTATAAAAGCCATAGCACAAAATAACGGTTATGATGAAAGAATAATTAACTCTTTAATTTTAAAAAAACAGAAGAAAATTACTTTAAAAGAATTTTATTCCATAGAGCCAGATCAGGGTAACAAAAAATTTCACTTAACAAATTACATTCCGTGTATAACAGATAAGATTAATAATAGGTTAAAAAACCATGGTCTTAACATGGTATCAGTAAACAAACGTAATCTTTTTTCACTACTAGTTGTAATCAATTACATTTATTGTTTTATTACTTATGGTGAAAATGTAAATTTTGTCTATACGTCAATAATTTTCGGGCGCCATGTTTGTTAAGGTAAAAGTAACATGATCGAAATCTACTTTTAGGGCCAGAATTCGTGTTAATACGTACCAGTTTAGTGGAACCAATTACCTGAAATAAAGACACATCAACTAACATATAAAAGTATTTATTAATATTAAACATTGATAAGTATTACATAGACATAGATCTCTGATCGATATATTGCGCCATGGGCGTTGTCCACATGAATTTACATTATACAAAGAATATACGCTGCATTAATACATGTTATAGGATAAGACATACATTTATTAATTCAAAGTAAATTTCATATTAATTCAACACAGATATATAGTTATATGTGTTGCTCAACCCAGCACTTAGAAATAATTACGCACGCACACAACCACTCACCCTTTCATTCTCATGGTACAACTTTATGCATAGTGGAGCTCCTTTTAAATATAATGAAAAATTTAAATGATTTTTTAAATAATTGATTTAAAATTTGGTATTTGGAAATAATTAAAGGATTGAAAATGTAAAAGGAACGTTCTCACCAATTTCGTGTTGGCTTCCTCGCACTGCTAGTCTCGTTCGTACATCGGCACAATCGGTGTATTTTACGGCGCTTGACGGGACACCTTCGTGTCAACCCACGTAACCCACCGTCGTGGGACCGATTGTATACGTCGATCTTTTACGGACGATTTAATCGGTCGAGGACGCCTACACAAAGCCGAACTATAACTCTCCTTAATACATTATGATTGTAGATATTATACTGTTTATACTGTTTATTAACCACCTATAGTGGTCTAAAAAGTTAAAATTCACCCGGGAGTGAATTGGTTTGGCCGGCCGGCACTGATCAGTCGCTGCAGCTAAATGACGGCAATTCCTTGTTGAATTCTGCGGAAGTGGGGTGTACTGACGTCACATTTTCTTTGTCTAACGTGTTGACATCGCCGTTTTGTCGTTGTCAACACATTCTCAGCCTCTGACGTAATTAAGGCTTGGCTTGCTTATCGCAATAACTGCACACTGTTTTTATGACATTTTACAGATTCTGCTACGAATTAGTTCAAATCCTGGCAAATATTGTGATATAGTCCACTCACTGTAGCTTCAATATCGGGTGTTTGAGGTTGGGTTGGGTATGTCAAAAAATAGAAAAATACAATATTTATGATCTCGTTACCATATTTTAGGTAATTATAAAATGTACCATGATTGTACCATCACAAAACCCCCTCAATGAAAGATGGTGTGACGAAGCACACAAACTTTCATTGACCCTTTCATACTTCCTAAAGGGATCAGCCAGGACAAGGCGCCACAACCCCCTTACAAATTTACATAAAAATACCAACAACTCACCCTTGGTCTGGTGATGATGACCGTACCTAGATGACCTTACTGGACTTCTCTTGCGAGATCCCAACACCATAAGGCCACTTAGGCTCTTAACGCCCCTGCTCTGACGCGTTGGCCAGCTCAGGACCGCTGTCACACCACCAAACACTGAAACAATATATAATAAATATTAAAATAGTGGCTTAGTAAATCACTCCATCCTCAACTGATCTGGTTCCCCTTAGCTAAGTGCTGGTTTGTGCCAATAAGCACTGGGTTGGCTTAATATATTTTAATACGCTTCATAAAATTATAAGATTATATATTATAATCTTCAAGAATTAAAAAGAATATCTCTTCTTCATATTAACAAATACTTCTACCCTGAGTTGAAAAATGGTTTCGATTCCTATCGATAATATTTATCTTCATTCTTTTACAATTACTAGAATTTTAATATAAGCACATTAATATAATATAGTTACCAAAATTGAATAAAATATAATTAAAAATATAATAAGAAAATTACACATTACAATCTCCCAAATCTGGAGGAAAACAAATTATAAAAGAATTAATAACTCTATATATTTATTTATTGAATACTCTTAGTGCATGATAAAACAAAAAATTATTATTATTGTTATTATTATTATTATTATTATTATTATTAACAGGTAATTATTTGGCTGATAAATATTATTAACAACGCCATTTAAAAATTTTTTTTTTTTTTTCTTCCTACACATATTATAACATCATGTTAAAAAGTTTTCAAATAAATATATAATACATTAATAATTAACACTGATATATTAATAATACAGTTAATACATTTTAAATACTCAATCATATTTAATCATATCTAAGATATGCATTAACATTTGTATAATTTACTTAAAAGTTGTATTTAAATTAAAATTTACCATTGCGGTTATTAATTAAACATCAAATTTATTTATTTATAATAATAAAATACATTTTGAACTTATTGTTACTATTCATATTACATTATTATTTCATTATTCATTTTCTACTACCTCTCTCCTCTGAACTTTCTATCTACCTAACTACCTAACCTTTCACCTTCTATCATTGTTTAGTTTGGATAACTCCTATATTCACTATGCTTCTATTTTTTTATATTTTTACTCACCTTCTTCTAACTGACCACCAAATTTACCTATCATTGACACCAATATCTCAATTATATACTCCATTACTATTTTCATTTAAATCATATGGCACCGCTCGTCTTTGCAATGGGTTGGGTGTTCCCTAACTGGCTATATACATCTCTAATATTTTGCCCTTCCAAATAATTCGGCAAACACTCCCTTAAACTACGCTAATACCTGCCACAACACTATTGGTTGGCTACTCTTTATCACCTCACCCCCACTACAGAATTCATCAACAACAAATATATGTATGTACCTTTACTTAAACACCTTCTTTACAAATAATCACTAACTACTGTGTCCCTAAATATTTAATAATTCTCTTTGTATTTTCTTAAAAATTCTTATCTTTCTAACTCCATTTACATTAATTGCATAACTCACCTGCATTTTATCTATACCCAGGCTCTATTCCTGTTTAAACACTTACTGTAATCATTGACAATTCTCTTATAAAATTCCTCTCCTACCTACTTATAACAATACCTCTTTTCAAAATTCAAATATAATTATTTATTTAAACATTCATTATTATTCATTAGTAATTAATTAAAATATTCTTATTAAACATTTTATATATATAAAATATATAATAATACACACTGGGGTACCTGTAATACATAATACACATCAAAATACATGGATAAATACAGTTAATACAATAAAACTATACACTCCAACTTCATTATTGTGTCATTAATCGAATCAGTCCATAACAGTCCAATTCAATACCACTTTTCATATTATTATTTAATGTTCAGTTCACAATATAACAGTCTATCCACCATCATTAAACAACAAACGAATCTTAGGTCTATATAAATCATTTTTGATTAAATACATTATCTTATTATTATAAATGTAAAGGTTATTCAATTTTTTATAATTTTCCACAATACTATTATAATCAATATGGTCACTCCATATCATTATCTCATATAATTTGTCACGATCGATTATGGTCCTGTCACCTTTAGTATTATCTGTCACAACCAGGTAAATTATAAAGTCATCATTAATAACATCATCTCCTCCTGCTGCTATATCAGCTTCAACATAGGGTAAGTACTTACAATAATTATTAATTCTCTCTCTACTCACTCTCTCTCTTAATTCTGCATAATTTCTCCCAACTTCAAACAACTCTAACTTACTATCACCATACCTATCTCTCTCAAAATATGCCTCATCATAACACCAAGTCACACTCTCTCTCTCTCCAGATATGCAGGGGTCCCTATCATAAAATTGTTGCACCTCTTCTTAGGTACACAGAAACATAAAGAAACTTTATTTGTAGAACTATCGTCTATCAAATATAAATTAAAGGCATTCTTATCCTTATAACAATTACATGAAGACTTGTCTTCACCCCCTAATACAACATTAAAAGAAAATTCTACCCCCTGCATTCCTTGTACTAAAATACTTTCTCTATACTCTCTTTCTGACTTCATAAATTCAAATATTTCATTATCATTCATTATACTTTTATTATCATGTTTATCCGTTTCCAACACCACAATCTTACTACCTGTATTATTTAGATTATCTAGAGTACATTCATCATTTTTCAATTCATTGAAATTACTGTTAAAACTATCAAATTTGTCATTCAGATTTTTGAATTGAATATCATAATCTCTTTTCTGTTCATCTAGTTTTTTATCTAGTTTTAATAACAATTGTATCATTGCGTTACTTTCATCTGATTTACTGTCTAAATTAGTTGAAATGGATGTGTCAGTTTGCGTTATTTCGACAGACACAGGCGTATTTGCCCCATCAGTCTGACTAATGGGATTTATTTGCATATCCATTTCACCAGTTAAAGTTATATCAGTGGTACTGGTTTTTATGTCAATATCGTCACTTGTACTCATTTTGTTATTTTATCTTGCTAAAACATGTATGTTTATAACCTAGGAATTTAACCCTATTCTACGCACGTGTGCATGTACTTACGCTATTACTTCAGGTAACTATTCCACTTTCCTGGTAGGTATTACTCCACATAAAATTAAGTTTTATGTCGAGTCCCTGTTATTACGGGCGACAAATGTAATCAATTACATTTATTGTTTTATTACTTATGGTGAAAATGTAAATTTTGTCTATACGTCAATAATTTTCGGGCGCCATTTTTGTTAAGGTAAAAGTAACATGATCGAAATCTACTTTTAGGGCCAGAATTCGTGTTAATACGTACCAGTTTAGTGGAACCAATTACCTGAAATAAAGACACATCAACTAACATATAAAAGTATTTATTAATATTAAACATTGATAAGTATTACATAGACATAGATCTCTGATCGATATATTGCGCCATGGGCGTTGTCCACATGAATTTACATTATACAAAGAATATACGCTGCATTAATACATGTTATAGGATAAGACATACATTTATTAATTCAAAGTAAATTTCATATTAATTCAACACAGATATATAGTTATATGTGTTGCTCAACCCAGCACTTAGAAATAATTACGCACGCACACAACCACTCACCCTTTCATTCTCATGGTACAACTTTATGCATAGTGGAGCTCCTTTTAAATATAATGAAAAATTTAAATGATTTTTTAAATAATTGATTTAAAATTTGGTATTTGGAAATAATTAAAGGATTGAAAACGTAAAAGGAACGTTCTCACCAATTTCGTGTTGGCTTCCTCGCACTGCTAGTCTCGTTCGTACATCGGCACAATCGGTGTATTTTACGGCGCTTGACGGGACACCTTCGTGTCAACCCACGTAACCCACCGTCATGGGACCGATTGTATACGTCGATCTTTTACGGACGATTTAATCGGTCGAGGACGCCTACACAAAGCCGAACTATAACTCTCCTTAATACATTATGATTGTAGATATTATACTGTTTATTAACCACCTATAGTGGTCTAAAAAGTTAAAATTCACCCGGGAGTGAATTGGTTTGGCCGGCCGGCACTGATCAGTCGCTGCAGCTAAATGACGGCAATTCCTTGTTGAATTCTGCGGAAGTGGGGTGTACTGACGTCACATTTTCTTTGTCTAACGTGTTGACATCGCCGTTTTGTCGTTGTCAACACATTCTCAGCCTCTGACGTAATTAAGGCTTGGCTTGCTTATCGCAATAACTGCACACTGTTTTTATGACATTTTACAGATTCTGCTATGAATTAGTTCAAATCCTGGCAAATATTGTGATATAGTCCACTCACTGTAGCTTCAATATCGGGTGTTTGAGGTTGGGTTGGGTATGTCAAAAAATAGAAAAATACAATATTTATGATCTCGTTACCATATTTTAGGTAATTATAAAATGTACCATGATTGTACCATCACGTAGTCAATAATAAAGAAAAATCTAATACACTGGAGAAAAATGGAGTTTATGAAATACACTGTGCAGAATGCGATGCTATTTATATCGGACAATGTGGCCGTGCTCTGAAACATCGCATTTCTGAACATAAGAAAGCGATTTTAACCAATACATCTAATACAGGTTTTGCAGATCATTGCTTACAACACAATCACTTTATAGACACAAAAAACATAACACTACTCCACAACATACAAAAAGGTAGAAAAATGGATTTGTTAGAAATTTTAGAAATTAAAAAAGCAATAAAAAATAACAAAAATTTAACCAATGAACAGACTGAATTTTGTGTATCCCCTTTATTAAAATCTGTTATTTAGTTTAGTTTATTTTATATTATTTTGAATGTTCATCATTATTTTAAATTTTGCATTCAGTTTATATTTAGTTCAGTTAATTTTATATTTTGCATTCATGATTGTATTTAGTTTTTAAAGACACCAGACCTTCCCTTGTCTCATGCACACACTCCCCACCCCTCGCCATCACAACACAGATGTTCCAGATATGCCCTAAACAGATGTTTACCACCTACACTACTCTAACATCCTGTGTTCAGTAATTTCATTCACTCGCTCTTTGACAATGGCTTAAGTTAGTCGAAACAGCTGTCAGAGTTAATTAAAAAATTTGTGAAACTTACCAAGTGTTTTTATATATTTTACAAAACCTTTGTATCTGATGATAGTATGGGTTTAGACATTTTCTTTGCTGACATTTTAGCAGAAAACAAACAGTATAGTGAACTTTGGCAAGTAATAAAGCTTTGTCTTATACTGTCTCATGGAAATGCTGCAGTGGAGAGTGGCTTTTCTATAAATAAATCAATGTTGGTAGAAAACATGCATGAGGAATCAATTATTGCACAAAGACAAGTGTATGATTCCATTTTGTACTATGGAGGTGTCAGATGCGTACCAATTAATCATAGAATGTTGTTATCGGTGAGATGTGCTCATAAGAAATACCAGGATTACTTGGAGAAGACACGCCTGAAGGTCAAAGAAGAGGACAGAAAAAAAGCTGAGAAACGAAGAATAAGTGATGAAATAAGAAAGTTGGAAGACGAAAAAAAAGTTAAAAGAATGCAGTCACAAGAATGTGAAGCCAGAATTGAAGATAAAATACGCCTACTTGAAACCAGAAAAAATTGTGTGTAATTTTGTTGTTGTGCTGCATTTTTTTTTTTTTTTACATTATTACCAACATTGTGTGTTCATTAGTAATTTTAATAGTAATACTTTCATTATTCATGTATAAATAAAATGTATTAACATTTATTATTATCTGGCAGATCATTATTAAATTGTATGTACTTTACTGTTCAAAATGTTGTATTTCCTATTTGAGTAATAAATATTGTGTACAGGTGTGTGTGTTGGACAGCTAATAGGGGTGGAGGAGGCTGTTAAAAATTGCGCAAATGCCAAATTTTTGTCAGGGAAATACAATATTTTGGTCAGGGAAATGTCAGGGAAATTAGTTTGCCTTTCTGGCTGGGAACCCTGAAGGAACATGATTAAGCATTCACACTGAAAGATGTCTTTAAAATTGTATCTATCTATGTTGAATATGTATTTTTTAATAAAATTATTTATTCTCAAAATTAATATTGTCTCCTTCAAAGTAGTCTCCATCAGATACAATGCATTTATGGCAACGTTCTTTCCAGTCTGTAAAACATTTGTGAAATTTTCGTTTTGGTATAGCCTTCAGTTCACTCAGCGATCTTGCCGTTATTTCTTCTGTGGTCACAAAACGTTTTTCTTTCATTGTGATCTTCATTTTTGGGAACAAGAAAAAGTTGCATGGGCCAATATCTGGTGAATAGAGTGATAAAGATGTTATTTTTTCCAAAAACATGTAAATTAGTAGTGAAGTGTGAGCTGTGCATTATCATGTTGCAAAATCCAAGAATTATTTGTCCATTTGCCCACAGTTCTGGTGTTTTTTCCTCACAGAACCGATGTAAGATTTCAAGGTAATACGTTTTATTGACAGGAAGGCCTGATGGTAAGAATTCGTAATTGACTGTGATGTTATAATCAAAGAAAATAGTAACGAGAACACAGATATTTGATATCACTTGGTATGCTTTTGGTCTTGGCTCTCAGGAAGCTTCCACTGGGTCGATTGAACCTTTGTTTCAATGCCATAGCTGTACACCCACAGTTTGTACCAGTTATGATGCTTTGAGTGAATATGGGTCATCAATGACTTCAACAACATTTGCTGAGCGATGTTTTTGCAATGTTGCTTTTGCTGAAAATTTAATAATTTTGTAACAGATTTGATTGCTTCTTGTTTCATGCCAAAACATTAGTAAAAGTTGCTTTGCATGACCTGTACAATATACAAACTGCCTCAGCAGTTTCTCTTATAGTGATTACTGATTACAATATCCTTAACTTTTTTCAATGTTTTCTTCAGTACTTGATATGGTATGGTATGGTAAGTTGATGTCCAGTTCTCTTGTCAACATGTTCAGGGCCCTCTTTGAAACGTTTGTACCACTCATAAACCACAGTATTCTCGCCAAAAGCCTTTTCCAACATTTACACTACTTCGTTGCACTTGATTTAACACAGAATATAATGCAAATGTCATGTTCTGTCATTTTGGAAATATAAAAATCATCAAGCTTGCTAAAATGTGTTGTCAGGGTTTCCTTGTTAAACACAGACTAAGTGTATGGTATTTCCAACAATTGACATATGTGTCGTAGAGAGTGGTACCAGCATGAGAAAAAAAATATATTGTAAATTGTATATCACGTGAAATTAAGAAATTTGAGTTATTTATTTATTTATTATTTATTTTTATCATACAAGATATAATATATCTTATAGGTATAATCCTTGTATAATATATCTTAACAGGTGCATTTTCTGTAAATCTTAGAAGTATGTCTGTGTGATTGTGTCTTTCTAAGTCTGAGCAAATATGTTATGCTTAGATTAGAAGAAGAATTTCAGATTTATTTTACAATTTACAAATCTTTGTTTTTTATTGTAGGGTACAATGGAAGAGAAAGTGTATGATCGTCAGGTAACAAAACAATCTTTATCATTGCGAGTAGTAGACGAACAACAAGTGAACAGGCACTTTTCATGCAACGATCTCGAAGAGTTGTACAATTTCTCTCCGAAAGGCAAATCAGAAAGGCCTGTACCCATGTTGCCGAAGGATCGTTTGATGGCCGAACTTTTGCAGCAGTACAGTGAGTGGATTGAAACCTACCACGAACACGATTCGCTCTTGCAGAATGTAGAAGAAGAAGAACTGAATGAAGAGGAACGTACAGCAGCATGGGAAGATTATGAGAATGAAAAGAAACAGTTGTACATGCCTCCTCCTCAAATGCAACAGGCGCAAGGATATGTGCCAGGTATGATATCTGCCGTATTCTTAATCTAAGATTGTTCAGCTGATCGTTTCATGTATAAAACCCTGTATATTCAACAGCGCCCATCTTTGTGGTTACTTGGTCCAAGAATCTTAAACTGCATTTACATGAAGCATGGAATTTTGTTAGCCAAGGAACATACAAGTGGATCGTTGGCATGTTCCTCGGTTAGCACAGAAGAAGTTTGCTCATGGCCATGCTCAGAGTGTTTACACGTAATTGTGATGGAGTATCAAGTGAGCTAGTAGTTCAGTTTCATCATCCATTCTGAAAGGAAGTGAAAATTGTCAAATTTAGTATGGATTCTACCAATGACGCTGTATTGTCTGCCAATTATTTTTGATAAAAAACAATATATGATGTTTTCAATTTTGTTTTATAGTCTTTCATAGTGAAATCTTCCCAAGCGAAAGCAGTTACTACATGTTTTAGTGATGCTTCTTTTGCACATTTATTTTTGTAATTTACAAAAGGTGGATCCCTGAGATTGGTTTCACCTTTGTATGTAACAAACTTAAGTATTAAAGGTGGTAAACTAAAGTATTAAACTTCAGTATTAGCCACTTCATCACTGAGCCATGCTGGGATAAATTTAAAGATATTAAACAGTATATAAGTACAGCAAACACAACTGAACAAAGATGAGAAGATCACAGATACACATCTTGCTCTGAGCACGAAAGTCAAACACTGATAGGTTTGTTCTGGAACCAGATTCACAGCTAGCATGCTTTTCAGGCATGGTCATAATTAGATCTCTTAACATACTCCATCCGTTTACTTACTATGGCACTTGGTAAAGAGAACAGTTTTGTGTATTGTGTAGATACTGTAACGGGACAAATCTAAGGGATAGGGTTTTTATATTTAATAATCAGTAGCAAACCATACTAGCCAACACTTAATACCCACCCAGTGTGTGACTTTTGTGAACGGCTTGTAGCGTCGAGCCAGGTACGACGTGGTACAAGAATGTTGATTATCAGCGAAGTGCGTGTTAGAAATTCGGAGAATCGAACACGTGGCAAATTAAAAGAAATTTCTTAGTTGAGCTTCGGGAACATTCGATGGACGAGCCAATCAAAGAAGGCGTTATAAAACCGACATACGTTGGCGGGCAGCGTGACCAACGCCCAACGCCTTGCATCTATGCAACCACGCGCACGAGGCTCACACAGTTGGAAACAATTCCTCAACCAGTTCAGTAACACACTCCAAACAGTACAGTCGTTAATTCAACCATAGTCTCGGATGAGTCCCTGGTAGGCCAAAAAAATTATTAAAGTAGGCCTACCAAGGAGTCTACAATGCACAACAGTTGGTAAATAGTGAAGTGACGATTAAATAACGATATAATTTGGTCGGAGTGAAGAGCGTTCAGTGAAAAATGTTCTGGACAACATCGTACATAACATTTGGATATTACGCAGAGAGGTAACGAGTGTAACGGCAAAATCAGTGGGCCAAAACATTAATAATTATTAATGAGCTCAAATTAAACGAGGGGTAAAGAAATGTGAAAAGAAAGAGTGAGAGAGTGTGTGTGCATAAAAATATAAAGAAATCGAAAAGTACTGGTTTGTAGTTAAATTAGTAGTCAATAAAGGAATTTTGTTTAAATAATTTCATGTTTCTAATTATTAAGGTAACAAATACAAAGAAAGAGTAAATGAGAAAGAAGGGAATATTGTGTTTGAATAAAATAAGATTTGATTTAATAGAAAAAAAAAATGTGTTAAGTAAATTATTACGCCTAATTACCATAACCTGTTGTGTTGAAAAGCACGCCTAAAAAGAACCTGGATAAGTGTTAAACAAGGGATTTAAATTATCTAAATTCAAATTAGGTAGAGTGTATCAAGGTTTCTATATTTATCCTTTTAAAAATATAAGTGGCGACCTGTAAGTGATTTTTGAATCTTCTGTTCGAGTCAAGGTAAGTGAAATGAAAAGACGTCAGAAGTGGGGGTAAGTAGACACGTGGTGAAATCGGTGGTTAAATATTTGGCATAAAAGTATAAAAAGGTTATATAGTTACAATACTCCTTTACATTCAGTCTCTCCATGGCATTTCTTCCACCAATTTTTTCATCTAGTGCCGTAACAATCATGTAGCTAATATGCCTGATTTAGTGCCCCAGCTATGGATGTTTCTGGTGAGGCATGCACGAAAGTGTTAACAGGAAATTGCATTTTCCAGGTTTTTGTTATTTACGTGGTGCCATCATAAAAAAAATTGTCTTAGAAAATCTGTCAAGATAATTTCTCTTTCTAAATATATCACTTATTCAAGATAAATAATAGCTTCTGAATGTATTCTTTTAGCTGAATCAGTGCAAAATAGTGTTTGAAATGTATAGTGTAAACATTTTGTGAGTAAAAAGCTGTTGCAATTTGGAAATAATGATCCATGCATGCCATGGATCAGTCTGTAGCGGGGCATTTTTGGGCATACCTGGGGTAATAACAGAATTTGTATTTTTTTTTTATAAATAATAAATAACTTGTTGAGTGATAGGAAAATTTTGTGACCGAGAGGTAAATTTGTTATTGTGGAAGCGATCGCAACGTGGCAGCATTGACTGTGACAATTATTTAATGATATTCATATAAACAGTTTAATAACAGCCAACAACTGTACCAAAATCAGTTCAAGGACAATGACGAACCCGGAAAACGTAAACACGTTATGTAACAAGATCTGTAAATACGTTACACAACCAGACATCAGGCGATGTGTTGCGTCAGCAAATTACATAACAACTGTGTGTCATCGGTTTCGTCAGAGCCTATCCTGGGTGTGTCACGCCAGCAACTGTGTGAGGCACCGAACAGACAGTCGCAAAACAACATCTGAGTTATACAGACGCTAACCACTGTGCGTCGCCGGTTCGCCGGTTTTCGGGCGAAGTTATTGTGTTCGCCGATGCGCCCGCAAAACCAATAGAATGTGAATAATATATTTCAAAATGTGGCTAAACATTCAAAATTCTTATTAAAATGTGATTAACAGTTTTATCCATAATATAACAATTCGGAAATCATGTAATAAAGTGAAAGTGCGCACTGAAAACGATGTGACGTCGTCGGGACTAAAATTCGGACTCGAGGCAGATAAGTCTTACACAACATTACCAAAATTTATTATCTTTGTCAGGAATTCAAAACACATGGGGAAGATTAAAACAAAATGGGAGTCTAAGGGGAAAATTTTAAAATGGATTGAATGTGAGAGTGTGTGAGGGGTTTTGTTTAATTATATATATATCATGAAGTGCTGGTTTCCGTTCGAAAATTAATCTTAGGTTTATTGTATATTCTAGTTTGAAATTGCTTAAGCAAAATGATCATTTTTACTAATACTTAAACATACTAAAATTGCGAAAGTAAAAAAGTATGAGGGAGAGAGGAAATTTGGTGTTTTGTATCAACAATATAACTTGATGATGTTTTCTTTTCTTTTTTGAAATTAATAAAGTAATAGTGATTATAACATTCAATGTGAAGTAATAGTTATTTCAGACAACCATGTGGTTTCCAACACGTCTAACGAGATCCTGGACATGATGAGTTTAAGTTGGTACTCAACAATATGGCTGCTACTCCAGCCTAAAGTATAAAAGTTTTACAAAGTGTAATAATAAATTTAAATAAAAAAGACGATTAATTATTAATATAACAGTGGCGCCCTTACAGCTGGACCGTTTGCATAAATTAAATTATGCAAATGTGGACCTGTTGAAGAAATGATATGGTTGTTTGGAATGTGTATTTACGTATGTACGTAAATTAGACGTAGACATGAGGTTATGTTTTGATAGTGTTATGGATGTAGTGAATTATTTGTCGAATTATATAAGGAGTATTATGAGATAATATACATAATAATTAGTATGTATTATAATTATTAAATAGTATAAAGGGTATTATAATAAAATCTTTTAAAATGGCTGAGATACAAGAAAATGATATGATCAAGATGATGAGATTGCTTTTTAATGAACAGAAAAACGATATGCAAGAGTTATTAAAAAATCAGAATAAAGAATTGAAACATGAGATACAAGAAATGAAGAAACATTTAGAAAGCACTAACGAAACAATAAGAAACAGTTTAAATAAGTTAGAACAGAAGTTCGAGAAATTAGGTGACAATGTTTTAAGTAAGACAAAATGTAAAAATGACGAAATAGTAGACAATTTTGAGAGTATAGTGGGGGTGAAGAATAATGTAGAAGCAAATGATGAAAATATAATAACAAATAGTACTGATGAAGTTTTAGAATGCGATAATGAAATGTTAATGAGTGTTTATGAAATAGAGAGAGAGTGGAAGAATAATGTAGTAATTGAATGGGGACAGAGGGCAAATTTTCCCCTTATTGTTTATAATGATGATGATGATTTAATGTTGTTTTTTCAGGGCAAGAGACCCTTATTGTTAAATGAAGTAATGTTGTATAATGTTGTACCCTCTGTCCGTAATAATTGTGAGAGTGTGATGTGGTGCTATGAAGAAAGAGAGTTATATGTTGAGAATGAAATAGAAATATATAAGTTAGAAAGAAAGTATGATGAATTGAGAAAATTACTAGAAGGGGTGACGATGAATCATGTGAAATACGTAACTGTTGAAAGAGAGACAGAGAATAATTTTGATAATATCTTACCTAACTATGATGACTTACCTGACGTAGTAGTTGAGGAATACAAAACCGAGAAAATAATTTACCTGACGTTAACAAATAACACTGATATAGACTGGACAATCCTAACCGATGGTAACAAGATTTATAGTGGTACAATGGATGAAATAGAGTTGATGGATTATTATGATAGTAACCATTATAATAATTTGTATGTTGATAAAAATGATGAATGTTACAAATACACTAGATATATATATGACGATGGAGGATGAGCTAAAAGATCAGTGTTGGGACATTTTTAAATATTGTAAATTTTTGGTAATGACCTTGCTGATTTGGACATCTGAAGTGAGATACACTTGAACAGTTTTGACGCATATTTTGTAAATAATATTGAATTCATGTGTGTATTGTGAAATGTTAGATAAGTAATGTGTATATGTTTTGGAAAATGTTGTGTTAATAATAATAATATTATTAATATTTTTGCATTCTAATTGAATAATAAAATAATTATGAAGACAATAATTAATGATTGGTAGAATGTTGATGATAATTGAGATATGTTATTTTAATAATCAAATGAATTAAATTAGTTGAGATGTTTAGATATTGTGATTGAATGTTATGTGTTTGAATTTTCAAAGGGAATTTAAATTGTGTGATGAGATTTTAATTTAATAATCATGAATAAATAAATAAATGTTAAATGGTTTATTTTGTGGAATTTTGTGGAACATAATGATTAAAAATATGTGTTAATAATAAATTTAGAATTTTTGGAAATTTGATTGCAACACAGGATAAATTCATCGTGATGATAAATAAAAGAGTTAATGAAAAATTTTAAATAATAATGTTTATAAATTTTTATATAAATTATTTAAAAGAGAATTGTTTGTTTGATGTATGCTAATAATCCAGGTTTATTGCTATTTGTGTATTGTGTTATGTGATGTATTATAACAGTGTAGTGTGGAACTGCTATGGGGGAAGGTTGTAGATTTTGTATATAATATGTTATGTTAATAATGGTTAAGCTTCCATATAAAGTGGGTTAAAACCCCATCTAAATTAATATTGTCATTTAAATATAAATTCGTAAATTTAATATTACGAAAGATATTTTACTTGTGATTCCCCAACTTTTCGGGCGGTCACGGCCTCACCGAACCCTGACCGTGGAATTGGTTTAGCTTTAACAGCTATGGTTGGGGCACATTACGATTACGCGCTGACCATAACTGGCCATAGCTGTTATCGTTGTAAAGGTGTATTTTGAAATTGATGGGGGGTAATAAAAAGGGGAATCACCAAACTATGGAACAGCGGCTGCCACTCTGTTCGAGAAGGAACAGCAGAGCCAGGTGGTAGATCCGTTTAAGGGTGCATGATTATTAACGAGAACATGTTGATGTTCACCAATTTTAAACTTAACAGCGGAAGCAGAGACACGGAGAGGGAAAAAACCCTGCTCCAAAATATACAGTCTCTGTGGAAGCGAAAAGGCGCCACAGTCTTACATAATTGAAATAGTGTGTGTGGCTGGGAGGTTATCCAAGGGGATAACGTATTAAAAATTTGATATATTTTAATTAATAATGATGATTTGCTACTCAATAATTTTGTTTGAATTTAAAAAATAGATGCACTAAATACTACTTATATTGTGTTATTATGTCTTATTGTGTTGATTGCATTAGTATGTTAGGAATAAGTATGATAAAAATATAATATTATGTTTTCAATGTGTTTATAGATTTTAAAATAAAATGAAAAATAGTTGTAATAAGTAAAATTTTCAATAGGTTGTAAAAGATAGAAATGGGTGATAGTAATTAGTTGAATAAAATGTTTGAGTCAATTCAAGTTGAATTTTGTGGGACATATAGATCTGTTCAAATCGAAGTAAAAGTTAAAGAGAAAGAGAGATGAAAATAATACAATGTTGTTTTGAGTTAGTATATGTTATAGAATTTTGAGAAATATAAGTGGAGACACAGTAGTTATGGAGATTTTATGTAGAGTTTTGAGCGATATATTGTTTATTTTGTTGATGTTAATTTGTTGTAGTTGTAGTGAAGTTATGAGAGTGAGATTTTTTGGGGATGGCAATTTTGTAGTAGTGGTAGTGTAATGTGGGAGTCCGCAACATAAGGGTTGGGACGGGATTTGGTATAGTTTTAGTGGGAAGGGGCCGCCTTAGGTAAAAATCCAGGGGCCAGAGAACGGGAATTGAGCTTTTTTTGGGGGGGGAAACACGTATCCTATGTACAAAGGGTTAGAGAGTATTTTTTTATATAAGAGTAGAAGGTGGCAATTGGAGTTAAAATAGTAAGTAGTTAGAGGTAGAGAAGGGTTAGTAAAATTTTGATAGTGGGGTGTCATACTAGTTAGAGATTTTGTAAGGGAACGTTAGAGTAATAAAAGGGGTAAGATTATGAGTAAATGCCAAGTTGATAAAGTGAATTATAATGAGTAATGTAGAATCACCCAGATTAATGAAAGAAAATGATAAATGAAAATGATGGGTAAAACGAAGATTGAAAAAAAAAAAAAAAAAAAAAAATTTTGTGATTTTGAGAAACGAATTAATAAGAGTAAATCAAGTTTAAAAGTAATTTTTTGATTTTATATGCCAATTTAATGATATAAAGTGTGTAACATTTTAATTGTAAGTTGTTTATTTTAAAATGAATTATTAATGTACTGTGTTTTCTTATGTTAAGTTATGTTAGGTATTCTGATATATACATGGTAGTAATAAGTGAGTAAAAACAAAACCAGTGCTTCTTAGCGCAAACCAGCACCGCTAGGGGGAAACAGATCAGTTGGGGATATGGTGTTGTATAAGGCCACTATTTGATGTTTTGATTTGTTGTTTCAGTGTTTGGTGGTGCTGTGGCGGCGGACCTGAGCTGGCCTGCGTGTCAGAGCAGGGGCGTGGAGTATCTGTCTGACTCTACGGTGTTGGGATCTCGAGAGAGAAGTCCAGTATTGTCATGCAGATGCGGTCACAGTCACCGGACCAAGGGTGAGTTGATTATTTTTTTTTTTTTTTGTAAACCGTACAGGGGGTTGTGGCGACATATCCTGGCTGATCCCTTTAGCAAGTATGAATGTGTCAATGAGATTTTTTATGCTTCGGCATAAAATATCTCATTGAGGGGGTATTGTAGCGGGGCATTTTTGGGCATACCTGGGGTAATAACAGAATTTGTATTTTTTTTTTATAAATAATAAATAACTTGTTGAGTGATAGGAAAATTTTGTGACCGAGAGGTAAATTTGTTATTGTGGAAGCGATCGCAACGTGGCAGCATTGACTGTGACAATTATTTAATGATATTCATATAAACAGTTTAATAACAGCCAACAACTGTACCAAAATCAGTTCAAGGACAATGACGAACCCGGAAAACGTAAACACGTTATGTAACAAGATCTGTAAATACGTTACACAACCAGACATCAGGCGATGTGTTGCGTCAGCAAATTACATAACAACTGTGTGTCATCGGTTTCGTCAGAGCCTATCCTGGGTGTGTCACGCCAGCAACTGTGTGAGGCACCGAACAGACAGTCGCAAAACAACATCTGAGTTATACAGACGCTAACCACTGTGCGTCGCCGGTTCACCGGTTTTCGGGCGAAGTTATTGTGTTCGCCGATGCGCCCGCAAAACCAATAGAATGTGAATAATATATTTCAAAATGTGGCTAAACATTCAAAATTCTTATTAAAATGTGATTAACAGTTTTATCCATAATATAACAATTCGGAAATCATGTAATAAAGTGAAAGTGCGCACTGAAAACGATGTGACGTCGTCGGGACTAAAATTCGGACTCGAGGCAGATAAGTCTTACACAACGTTACCAAAATTTATTATCTTTGTCAGGAATTCAAAACACATGGGGAAGATTAAAACAAAATGGGAGTCTAAGGGGAAAATTTTAAAATGGATTGAATGTGAGAGTGTGTGAGGGGTTTTGTTTAATTATATATATATCATGAAGTGCTGGTTTCCGTTCGAAAATTAATCTTAGGTTTATTGTATATTCTAGTTTGAAATTGCTTAAGCAAAATGATCATTTTTACTAATACTTAAACATACTAAAATTGCGAAAGTAAAAAAGTATGAGGGAGAGAGGAAATTTGGTGTTTTGTATCAACAATATAACTTGATGATGTTTTCTTTTCTTTTTTGAAATTAATAAAGTAATAGTGATTATAACATTCAATGTGAAGTAATAGTTATTTCAGACAACCATGTGGTTTCCAACACGTCTAACGAGATCCTGGACATGATGAGTTTAAGTTGGTACTCAACAATATGGCTGCTACTCCAGCCTAAAGTATAAAAGTTTTACAAAGTGTAATAATAAATTTAAATAAAAAAGACGATTAATTATTAATATAACAAGTCTCTTCACCTGTTATGCATTTCATAAACAAAAATTGAATACATTTTTATACAATAAAAATTGTTTAAATTATTTAAATGTATTTTTGAATATATTTGTATATAATATTAAAAACTTATATAATAGTCCAATCAACAAGAACTCCATTTTTGTAATAATGAAAAGCAATTGAAATAAACAAACAGCAGGAAAAACAATCTAATAAAATTTTAATAATAAACCGTCTTAAAAAATAACTTAACCTGGTATTGCTGAGTTATAATTATTTAAATATAAAGGTTATTAACACTTTGAGTACCATGACGTTTGTACATAGACCATACCCTATGACTGGCAGTTTTTTTTTTAAAGCACTGTTGTTTAAATATTCATAAATACTCAATACAATTTAATACTAAAAAATAATTATACCACACTGTTTCCCAGACTTTTCTCTTATGAAAATACTCGTAATATTTTTATTATTGATTTTGTATATTGCAACTGAAGCCGTTTAAAAATGCAACATTTCGTGCAATTTTACCAAAAGAAAATTCTGTCAAATGTTGTTTATCAGTTATGTATCTAATAATATAGTAATTGAAACAAACACACTCACTACTATCAATATCACACAAAATAAACACGAAATAACATCAGAAAACCTGCAAACCTCATATAAACAAAAACCGCAACTTCCACCTTGAACACGCAAAATGTAAACAAAGTCATGACGCTTGCCAACTGTACAAATTATTTCCTAAAAACTATTTTCTTCAGTCAGTCCTGCAATCTGATGGCAGAAACACGAACTAAAATGTCAAATAAAACTTCTGCATTCGTTATGTGGCATAATAGTAAGACGCGAAGAGTTTGAAAAAATTGAAAAGTGAGCGGCGTAAATGTATGCCGTCTGTCAAAATACCAAGTCCACTGGCGGCACAATATTACGCCGTTCGTCCTTAAAGTGTTTAATAGAAAACCATCAGACTTAAATCAAATTTAATGTGTTTCAATTACCATAACACATATAAGAAAAAAAAACACTGATTTAAAATATTGCACTGTCACAAACAACTTTAGTCAAAACTAAAAAAGCACAGGGTATCAACTTCGGGAATATTTACTATCAGCATGTTATACTGTATATGTGTACCCACATAAATATGAAAACACACATACAGATTTAAACAGAAGCATAGCTAAAACTTACGAATGTAAAGCTAAACAGGTGGCTATATTTAACTATATATTACACAGACCAAAAGTAATATCATAGAATATTATTAGATTACAATTCTCATCTTCAAGTATGAAGAGACTAGAAATGGATTCAATAATTTTTGTTTGAGTTTTTAGAGAAAACCATTTCTCTGCTACAAATATATTCTCTTGAATGAATCAGTACAAACTAGAACGTTTAAAATGTAATGGTGTTAACATTTTAAATGCAATTTGGAAGTGATGATCTGTAAGCGTTATTCCAAGATAGTTAATTAAAATATTCAATTTTATCAACCGATAACAGTGACACAGTAAACTTTGCTGGGATACATATTAAAATACGGTGTTTTTTTTTCAGGAGGAGGTTTAAATAAGGAGATGATGCGTGTTGCTCTAAAGAAACAGGTAACTTTCAGTAGTTTATTTTTGTTGTTATCATTGGGGAACCTATATTGCACTAGTATAATGGGCCATGGAAAGTAGTCTGTAGATGTAGATATGTGATACAGCCAGATAGTTGATATCACATCTGTATACAAGGTGTGGCTAGAAAATAATCGGGCTGTCATTATAACCAGTGGTGTAGCTAGGCTTTTTGGCGCCCAGGGCAAGAAGATCATCGGCTGCCTAGCCTTCACAATTAAAAGAGAACAAAAGAGAAAAAATGAAGGCACATCCAGTGAACAAAGTACTTAATAAGTCCAAATGTGTAGAATGTTATATGAAAGCACGTCCAGAAAACGTCTTAAGAATATTTGTTAAGTCAAAATTAAGAAATTACATATTATAAGTTTAATATTACCGGTGTTCAGTTTGTATATATTTATTAATAACAAATGTAGAATAAAAAAAGTAATATAACATATTTGTAACATAAAAATGTTCTAATAAATATGCAAATTCCTTGTATGTCTAAAGCGCATCGTCAAAACAATATCCAAAAGCAAAATAAAGTTAAACAAAGAACCACATTTAAAGTAATAAAATAAATCACTTACCATTACAGGTTAATGGTTCTGTCTTCTATTAACAAATGCTTAATATTTATTTTTAATATTTAATAAATATTTAAAACGAGACGTTCTAAAATGCAACTTTCCTGGTCTCAATTGCTGCAAAGTCTGTTATTAAATCACTATAATCTAAAGACAAAACAATGTCGTTTTCAGTTGAAAGTATCGCTAGATTTGATACCCTGTCCTGAGATGTTGTTGATCGTAGGTACGATTTAATCAATTGAAGTTTACTAAATGATCTTTCACAAGAAGACACAGACACTGGTAAAGTAGGCAAATTTTTAAAGCTGTTGCTAGTGTTTTGTAGGCTTCTGATCCCATTGAAGAAATGTATTGTAGCAGTCCCTGAGGTTCGCCATTAACTTTTGCCCTTTTTAATAAAAAAGCTAAGTCGTTTTAATAAAGTCTTTCAAGTCGCTAAACAATTCTTCACTGTTTAGGTCATGTGAATACAGTTTTGGCAGCACTGTGCACTTAATATTGATTTGAGAAATCTGTTCCTTAAAATCTATATCCCCATAATTTACGTACGCCTCAAATTTACAGAGGAACCCAAAGTGTTTTTCTAACTCTTTTATGTTAGAGAAATATCTTGAAATTTCAACTGACCGTTTGTCCAAAATTTCTATTAGAGAACGTCGCATTTCTTGCTGAACGGTTAATGCAAAGTCGTCTGCATACTCCCCTGGTATCATGCGCTTCTTTCTGTGCTATTATTTATTAATACATTTATATAATAATACATCTATCTTTCTCACCTACCTTAGCTTAGCCCAGGTTTCTTCGCACAAACTGTGAATACAAGCATTGGTTCAAGGTTATATCAGTAACATACTCGACTCGCATTTGTGTAAAACAACTAAAATTTTATTTCATTCTTTATACTCTTTTAAATTCATGAATTATTCATCTTTTCTCTCCAAATATCATTTTACTATTTCTTTCAAACATAAGTAAAACAAAACATTCATTTTAATATCGTTTGCTTATTCTAATATATTATTATCTTGTTGTTGCATCCTCTTCGTTCACTTATTAATTTAATAATATATATATACTTTCACTTATGAACTTACTATTGTCACTCGCCAAACGTTTCAAGATGTTGTTTCTCTTCTTCAGTGGGTTGAGTACTAACTGTCGATTACAGAATAACCGTTACGGAATGGAGTGTGTGGTGGGGGTGGGGGTTGATGGTGGGAAGGGGTTGGCGCTGAGGTTCGAATTATGTGTGTGGATCAGTGTGTCAAATAGTGTATGTGATTTGTAATGTATCTGTTCATTTAATATGTTGTTTGGTTGTAGTGTGTGATATCTGTATATTTCAAATTGTTCAGCTGTGTTTAGTTTTCTACTTTTTGGTAAGTAGTGTAATATTTCCATGTTGTGTTCTATGTTTGTGTAGCTGTGGTTTTCGTTATGTAAATGTGTGGCAAATGTGGAATGTATGTAGTTTGTAGTGAGGGCTTTTAAATGTTCAGAAAACCTGGAAGAAAAAGATCTTCCCGTCTGGCCGATGTAGAATTGTTGACAATCATTGCAATTTAATTTGTAAACCCCTGTTTTGCTGTATGTGTCAATGTCTTTGTTAGTATTGTTTATGTGTTTTCTAATGGTGTTGTTGGTTCTGTAAGCTACTTTATAATTTTGTTTCCTAAATGTTTTTGCAATTTTATGTGTATTGGAATTGTAGTATGTAAGTGTTATGTATTTACTGGGTAAAACACATCTGACCAACAGCACACAACCCAGTAAATACATAACACTTACATACTACAATTCCAATACACATAAAATTGCAAACACATTTAGGAAACAAAATTATAAAGTAGCTTACAGAACCAACAACACCATTAGAAAACACATAAACAATACTAACAAAGACATTGACACATACAGCAAAACAGGGGTTTACAAATTAAATTGCAATGATTGTCAACAATTCTACATCGGCCAGACGGGAAGATCTTTTTCTTCCAGGTTTTCTGAACATTTAAAAGCCCTCACTACAAACTACATACATTCCACATTTGCCACACATTTACATAACGAAAACCACAGCTACACAAACATAGAACACAACATGGAAATATTACACTACTTACCAAAAAGTAGAAAACTAAACACAGCTGAACAATTTGAAACATACAGATATCACACACTACAACCAAACAACATATTAAATGAACAGATACATTACAAATCACATACACTATTTGACACACTGATCCACACACATAATTCGAACCTCAGCGCCAACCCCTTCCCACCATCAACCCCCACCACACACTCCATTCCGTAACGGTTATTCTGTAATTGACAGTTAGTACTCAACCCACTGAAGAAGAGAAACAACATCTTGAAACGTTTGGGAAATGACAATAGTAAGTTCATAAGTGAAAGTATATATATATTATTAATATATTATATTAAGTAAGACGACCCAGCTTGCTCATTCACTCATTCATACAAATTTACATTCCCATTCTTTAGAGGGCTTTAAAATGCAATTATTAATACAGTCAAATTGATTTGGGTTTACTTAACCATCGGCATTCTTCCCCGTTTCGTGCCGCACTGAGTGTATGTCCAAAAGTTTTCCAATTCACCACATGTTTAATTTTGCTTCCTTCACTTCACTTACTTCATTCTGAGAGACGGTTTTACTGTTTCTGTGTTATTGTCACCTCCTACAGTTAAAGAAAAAATTTTGATGCGCACGAGTTCTTTTGTGCTCCCAGCCGGGTAAGCGTAGTTATTCGAACTGTTACTATTTTCACATTTTGATAGAAATTGAGCCCGGCCGGTGACGCACGCCACTATTCGCTTCCGTTATGTTTAGTTGTAAATCGTCGACTCCTCGTCATCTGCGAAAAGATTCCCCACTACTGGTTTTTTCTAAACAGGAACCTCACTGCCTTCAAGCGACAAATTATTCGTCAACTTTCATAGTGTACGTATTCGTCTATAGGCCACGTGGCTACTGTTGTCAAATGGAGACGATGGAGGAGGCTCTGGTGGGAGGAGCCCTTACTGTTTCCGCCGTCTTAAACGCACATGGCAAGGAAATGTTACAGTTTAGCCATTTTCTCGTGGTGTAGTTTTAAAGTGGTATGCGTCGCATCTGCGCACATGCTGGTGTTGCGCATACTAGTCCATGACAAAACACTTGATTTAACAAAACAATCTGGCATTCTTCAAGTACACTCGGCCCAAAAGTTTATTCCAGTGTTCATTGTTTGAATAGAACCCTTTTTACGTGGGACTTGCTGCGTTGATCACAAACAATTTTAAATAAATTTAATAAAAAAATAAAGACCCCCTTTTTGCCCCATTACAATACCCCCCCAATGAGAGGTTTTATGCCCAAAAGCATAAAAACTCATTGCTAACCTAAGAGGATCAGTGAGGATATGGCGCCAACAACCCCCCATTAATTTCCTAACACACCATGGGTAAACTAGCCCCCTAGCTCGGCGACTATGGCTGCACCTGAACGACATTACTGGACTTCTCTGTACGAGATCCCAACACCATAAAATCGGACAGATACTCACCATAGTACCCCTAACCTTCTATCATTCCGCCCAAAAATCACAACACTGGCCTTATACCATACCAGATCCTCAACCGATATGTTCCCCCTTACATGCATACTGGGTTGCCTTTAGCAAGTACTGGGTGCATACACATACTCATTATTATTGACTATAACATCTACATTCCATTTCTAGCTTTCAAATTTCAAAATAATTTCTGTTTTATTTTCAATTTCTTTTCTCAAATTTCATCTACTTGACATTGTTTTTTCAAATCAAAACAAATCGAACAAATCAGATTAAATCATTTAAATTCTGTTCAAAATTTAATCGAAGTCCAATATCAAAATGTTATATTGCCCTTAATTATATCAAAACCCCAAAATCTTTTCCATGAATCTACAATTCTTCTTCACTAACTACTAACAATCATAAAAGACAAAATAAACTGAACATCTTATTAAATCATAAATTCACTTATCATTACATTTGTTTTTAACACACATTATATGAATAACATAAATCAGTTAACACAGTAACAATACATATAATCCACAAAATATTCTGAAAATCAAAACACCATCTATACGGCAGGCACAATGAAAAATTAATTTTTTTTTCCTTTCAAAAAAAATTTTGATTCCCAAAAAGAATCATTTTGTCAACAAAATTCATTCTTCAATCATTTCAGTATGGATATACAAATAAAATCTACGAATCAATTGTAAAAAACACACTATATATCAAACATCAGTCATCAGCTGATTTCTCTGGGTCAAGTGAAAGACCTTGGCCTAGATACATCTCAAAAATTATACCAGGTAAAATACGTCACATGTTTATAACTTTTTCATTCAAACATAGTGCAACATAATAAAACATAGAAC
Source organism: Magicicada septendecula (assembly GCA_034769895.1). Taxonomy (NCBI): domain Eukaryota; kingdom Metazoa; phylum Arthropoda; class Insecta; order Hemiptera; family Cicadidae; genus Magicicada; species Magicicada septendecula. The sequence goes on along the minus strand of CM068375.1, from coordinate 37,283,465 downwards.
ACTTATAATTAACCTTGTGGTTATTGTCTTACAATAAACAATTCACATTTAATTTTGATCAAAATTTACACACCTTACAGCTTTATTTTTATTTTCAAATTCTATTAAATCTGTCACTGGTTTCATTTATTATTACATTTTACCTATGATTTTCTCTTTAACATTTTCATTATCAATTATTTTGGGTGACTCTTAGTTATTCGTAACAATTCGATTTACAAATGGGCAATTAAATATAACCTCAACCCCCTTCTGACTCTACCACTTACTAACAGATTTACCTAGTCTGACACCACTCTCTCAAAACATTTACCAATAATTCTCTAACTCCATTCACATCATTCTACCCTTATAACGAAATACTCTCTACCCTCTTTGTACTTAGGACGTGTGTTCCCTCCCTATACTCATTCCCTTATTGGTTCCTGGTTGCCCCTAGGTAACCCTGCCAACGCACATACGGTTCCCCTCCCGCCACAACGCTTTTCGTTGAGGACTCCTTATCACACTACCCCCTTCTACAAAATTCCCCATCAGCTAATTACTCTCCAATTACATCCCTCTCATTGCTCTACATATACTCCCTATCGCTACTATGTCACTATTAATACTCTGTTTTCTATACTACTTTTATTCCCACGAATCTTATTCTGTTAAACACCCACTTAACCTTAACTCTGACTGATTCAAATGCCTTATATAAATCTTTATCACCCAACTTCTAACCCTTATTACCCAATGAAAATTCACAACTATCTCAAATTAATTTCATCACTTAACTTAAAACCTCTTTAAACATATTGAAAATTTATTATTGAAACATTTAATTATATTAATAAAAATCACTTATAAGTGACATACTACATACAGTATATAACCCCGGCAGTCAGCTGATGTCTCACTGTCATGTGAATGACCTTTCTCTAGATACATTTCAAAATTATACAAAGTACACATGTTTATAATCCTTACGCCTAACATACTGCATACAATTAACACAAATACACAAAATTATATAGCTATCATCATAAAATGTTATCTGAAATCATTACAGTTGTATCTAGTACTTAAAATCGTTTGCTCTCCTAAGGGAAATACATCACTAATCATCGAGTCATAGTTATAGCAACTGTTACTGAACAGGAACTGGGTCGTCAACCACCAACTCTCTCTATAGAGGAAGTGAAATTGATCGCCCGCTGTTTACAGATGTCGTCACCCTCTCACTGATTTTTCCAGTTACCCTCCTACTACATCAATTTTCTTAAATTCCCCCCTTTACCCAGTTACAATTAGGTAACCACCCGCCGGGTAAACCGGATCGAGCGTTTGCCTTATGCACAGATGCGTTATCTGTGCCCCTGGCTTGTAACGGCCAGCTCCTTTTCCGCAAACACTATTGTTTCCTGGTGTTGGACTGTGGCGCCCATTTGCATCCCCAAGAACTGAAGTTTACGTATATATGGTATAGACGCTGCATATTCTTGGTTCAACGTTATATAAAATTCAGCATTACTGATGTCCGAGGACACCAGTAATCCTACTATAATGATTCACACACCCTTAAAACGGCACTATCACCACCTTCGATGATAGCCGCTGTTCCATAGTTATGTAGTTCCCCTGAGTTACCCCCCGGTTAATTTCAATGTTCACCAATTTAGAATATACTTACATTATAAATCCATAGTCAGGGTTCGGTGAAGCCGTGACCGCCCGAAAGTTGGAGAAACTACCAAAAGACATATAAGGTTCACACTGACACTGTTACTACAATTCTCGGATGGTAAACTCTTATAGGTTTGGTTATTTTATTAATTAAATTTTCATGTTTAACATCTCTTAGACTCCTCTACACTTTTAACTTTTAAACATCAAACCTTTTATCTTATTTAAATTGTATTATAAACTTCATACTTACAGTACATCACTCATATACTGTCATAGACACAACATATAAATATTTGTTACCCCCAAATCATGTACACAACTCCATTATCTTCTGAAACATTACAGCAATCATATGATTCCACAACGAAATACATTTTACATTTTTTCATTTATTATTTATTATCAAGTTCCAATCTCCTAAAATCATTTAAATTCATTATCAAAATCTCTTTATACAACATTTTAAATTAATCAGTTACTTCATCTCAAATTATTTTAATTCCATCAATTATTAAAACACAACATATTTTAATTACTTTACTCCAAAACAATTACAATTCATTTATTACCTTCATAATTATTCTCATTATTTATTTAGTCTGCCAAAATATTATCATTATTATCCAATTGATTTCTACTACATGCATACATTGTTTACATTAAATACATTTTACAACATAGACACAATTAATTTCACTATAAATTTATTTACTAATTCTTGTCATTATTTTTCTGTTTAACACCCTCATTTCATAAGTTAGCTAGGTCATTACCATAAACTAAAATATTTAAAATGTCCATTCACTGAGTGTTTATCTAACCCCCGTCATCATGTATTAGTCTAATGTTTTTATAACACAAGTTATTTTTTTAGATAATAACCCATTACCTCTATGTCATTTATTATACCAGTATAATTTATAGGATTCTTCCTTTTTATTATTTCATAAACCTTGTCAACATTAGTTAATTTTGTCCAGTCTCCCTTAATATTATTTGTTATTCCCATGTCATTTGTATCATCATATTCATTTACTATATCAATCACAACATAAGGTAAGTTTTTATCATTTACAACAGTATTATCAAAATAATCATCAATCTTCATTTCATAAGGTAAGCATTTCATATTTTTATCTTCTCCACTTCTAACCTCTCTATCGACTCTTCATAATTTCTCTTTAACTGAAATAATTCTATCTCCCTATCTGCACACAACTCTCTCTCAAAACATCTCTCATCATCATAACACCTGTCAATACCCCCCTGAACCAACTCATTCCATGCAAAGGGCAACATAAAATCACTAAAATACTTCCTGGCTTTACCAGATACATTACTACAACAACTTAAGGGACCCTTTAGAGACACCATGTCTCCCACATAACCTCTGGAGGAACCTTTGTCCTCATAAAACACATGTGGAGTCTTTACTCCACTTATACTACAGGGAAAATTTGCCCTCCATATTCACCTAACCTCTCTTCACGCTCTCTCTCACTCTCATTAACAACTACTACCTCATCACTACTTTCTACTCATACTAAACTCTCATCGCCACTATCATTATTCAATGTTTCACTCTCTGATACCACGTTTTCAATTACATAACCATTTTTAATATCATTGTTATCACTTGTTACCTTATTACTATAATTATCGTTATTACTCACCTTGTTAATTATTCCTTCACTAATTTTCGTCATATTACTACCACTGTTACTTACCGTTGTATTAACTATCTGATTTACCTTACTTTTAATCTGTTCCTCTACTGACTCTACCACTTGTTCCTTAAATGTCATTAACCGTTCATTTATTTCGTTTACGATCTCACTCTTTATACCACTGACTCTGGTATTTAATTCATTAAATTGTTTATCATTACGATTATTTAATTCACTAAATTGATTCAGTATAATACTCATCATATCATTATCAACTTTATTGTATTTTGTTGAGGTTGGGGTTAATTGAACCCCTGAATCCTCTGTCACATTTGTTTGATCTGTTATATTTAATTCAATTATTTTATCTTGACCCACATTTGGAGTTGAATAGGCTTCAAGGCCGCTCATAACAGCTGATTAAATTCAACTATTTCATTTATCTCATTTTCACTGTTTCCTGCCAATTTTTATAAATTTACTGATTTAAATTTGGTTACATAAAAAAATCCAAAACACTTAACTCTTAACACTTAAACAGTGACGTACCATTTTATGTATGCTACGTAATTTTTACGTATTGTTACTTAACCTCCAAACCATGCTTGTATTTACTGTAGGTGCAGTTTTGTATAAATTTTAATTTATAAAAAACTCGTCACAAGTTCGAGGCGCCATTTGTGCTATTATGTATTAATACATTTATATAATAATACATCTATCTTTCTCACCTACCTTAACTTAGCCCAGGTTTCTTCGCACGAACTGTGAATACAAGCATTGGTTCAAGGTTATATCAGTAACATACTCTACTCGCATTTGTGTAAAACAACTAAAATTTTATTTCATTCTTTATACTCTTTTAAATTCATGAATTATTCGTCTTTTCTCTCCAAATATCATATTACTATTTCTTTCAAACATAAGTAAAACAAAACATTCATTTTAATATCGTTTGCTTATTCTAATATATTATATTAAGTAAGACGACCCAGCTTGCTCATTCACTCATTCATACAAATTTACATCCCCATTCTTTATAGCGCTTTAAAATGCAATTATTAATACAGTCAAACTGATTTGGGTTTACTTAACCATCGGCGTTCTTCCCCGTTTTGTGCCGCACTGAGTGTATGTCCAAAAGTTTCCCAATTCACCACATGTTTAATTTTGCTTTCTTCACTTCACTTACTTCATTCTGAGAGACGGTTTTACTGTTTCTGTGTTATTGTCACCTCCTACAGTTAAAGAAAAATTTTGATGCGCACGAGTTCTTTTGTGGTGCCGGCTGGGTAAGCGTAGTTATTCGAACTGTTACTATTTTCACATTTTGATAGAAATTGAGCCCGGCCGGTGACGCACGCCACTACTCGTGTCCGTTATGTTTAGTTGTAAATCGTCGACTTCTCGTCATCTGCGAAAAGATTCCCCACTACTGGTTTTTTCTAAACAGGAACCTCACTGCCTTCAAGCGACAAATTGTTCGTCAACTTTCATAGTGTACGTATTCGTCTATAGGCTACGTGGCTACTGTTGTCAAATGGAGACGATGGAGGAGGCTCTGGTGGGAGGAGCCTTTACTGTTTCTGCCGTCTTAAACGCACATGGCAAGGAAATGTTACAGTTTAGCCATTTTCTCGTGGCGTCGTTTTAAAGTGGTATGCGTCGCATCCGCGCACATGCTGGTGTTGCGCATACTAGTCCATGACAAAACACTTGATTTAACAAAACAATCTGGCATTCTTCAAGTACACTCTGCCCAAAAGTTTATTCCAGCGTTCATTGTTTGAATAGAACCCTTTTTACGTGGGACTTGCTGCGTTGATCACAAACAATTTTAAATAAATTTAATAAAAAAAATAAAGACTCCCTTTTTGCCCCATTACATTTCTTATCCTTTTTGTGATACTGATGCCCCATTAATTACATGGTCCATCTTCATCTTCAGGAAAATGGCTGTCCTTGTTCTGCAACTGACGTGTTCCTCTGTTCACCATTATATCTCGGAAGGATTGAGATATCTCGCTAGGCCAAACTCCCATATCTTGTAGAGCAGCACCGAGAACATGGTCTACATTGTTGCTAGTAATGTTCTGTCCTTCATCGTCTGTAATTTCAAGACTGCACGATGCAACATCAACCAAGGTACTAGAGTCAACTGAATCTTGTAACTGTACTTTTGACACTTTCACAGTTTGAAGCATTCACGTCGTTAACTTTACTGTATTTACTCATCGCTAACAACTCCATTTTATGATCACAAGTTGATTCCTTCTTAATTGTAATATTTTGACATTCATGGTTCGATTTTCTTTGAATACAAGATTTTATAAATTCTTTGGAACTTGTTGTAGCTCTTAATCTTTCTTCCCTCCTCTTCCGAAACTGGGCGCCACCGAGTTTACTTCGTTTCATATCAGCTACAAATAAAATTTAAAAAAATTGATTTTCAATAATAGTATTAGAATGATGACATACACGTGAAGTACAGTAAACCCTCGATTTAACGGACTAATTGGGGCTAAGGGGTGTCCGTAAAATCATAAGTCCATTAAATCACGAATTTTGTTTTTTGGGGATATATTTAAATCAAAATAGGCCTATAACACTTGAAATTTTAATACTATTAATATCATGCTGTTGATAAACAAACTTAATCGAAATAAATAAATTAAATAAAAGCTGCCAGAACTTACCTGCGATCTTTTCGCTTACTTACCTTTCATATAAAAAAAACAGCCATCAGAAGTCCAGAGTCGCCACGATGTTTTAGGCTATACATCGAAACCTTACACTCTACCTTAATAAAACAAAAGGGACAATTTTGCAATCTGACTACCTCCCAATAATAATTCAGAAGAACCCGGAATCGTTAGACGAATCTTTCAGCACAGAATACTAGGAAGTGGTTATGGCGCAATAACTAAACTAACACATTTTATCTTATGGAACCAGTAGGTTTATTATTCAACTTTCTTTTTCTTCGAACATTACACAAAATAGAAAACAGAAACAAAAATAGAAAATTTACACAAAAACCAAATAGAAGAAATACAGTCACTCATTTCTGTGAATTGATATGATAAAACTTATAATTGATATGATATATTTATAAAGGCTGCCCAGTATTTGCGTACACACACTTCATTCACACACATATAAATTGTTCCCTTAATTTAGAGCGCTCTTTTACATTTAGGATAATTATAATAAAAATGGGTCGCCGCCTACTCAAGTTTCCGCTTCCTACTTCACCTCGTGCCGCACTGTGTACATATCCGAATGTTTTGTCTGTTCACCACATTTTCTTCACTCCACTTAAGTCACTCTGCGATATGGTTTCACTATTTTTTGAATATTTAAGCTTTTAAAATTGAAATAATTTATTTGGGGCAAGTCTGAGTCTTAGCGTGCGTCCAGCCGACGCAGCGGCGGTAGGTCGACTGACTGTTACATGCGGGCGGACGTCACTGCCTTTCTTGCTACCAAATTTCGTTGTCATTCACAGCCTTCATGTGGCAAATTGTTAATAGTGGCACCGGGAACATGGGTTGTGAGTGCTCCCAAAGCGTTGACGAAATTGCACTGCCACTGGTTACGTCACGCAAATGGATGTGACTTAGCCATACTTCCGCCAGCATCGGACCGCATGGCACAAAACTTTCATCGTTGCACCATTTTTTCACAAAGTCGGTTGAAGCTGCTTGGCGTCCCGTCCGCGCGCCTGTTTGTTGTTGCGCGCACGAGTGTGTCACACAGCACTACAGTTCTGGAAATTCAATTGTGTTCTCCGGTCACACCTTGCATTCCATTGTCCCAACTTCACATCACTGTCCCTTTGTCCGACGAAACTTTTATTTAACATGTGACTGGCCACACAGATGGAAAACAAATTTATGATTTTTTAATAAAATAAAACCCCTCTTTTTAGCCCCGTTACAATGCAAATATTTTATGTACACACCTTTGTTTATTTATGCTGGATAAAAGCATCAAGAGTCGGTAGTTTTCCACCAGAATGTTGCTTCTTTATTATTAGAGATCTAAACTGTCTAAAATGATCATAGTAAGCACACACTTCTGGATCTGAAGACTAGTTCTTTAGTACAAATAGACTAACACTGTTTATTACGCAAGGTATGACAACAGCAAGCTGGCTGGTTATGCTTCTTTTATGAAAAGAATAGTCATATAAAAGAAACAAGTTGTTTGTACTTTTATAAACTGAAAACAATTTTTTCAAGTCTATGCTCACTTTGCCGCCCTCATGGCTATGCCCCCTGGGGCAACCTGCCCATTGCTCCCCCTCCAGCTACGCCTCTGATTATAATATATTGTTATGACGGTCTAACTGATCATCGTATGGTACAATGGAAAACAAATACAAGACACCAATTATGTCACTAATCACCAACTTTAATTATCACAATTAAATAGTTTGTAATTAACAAGACAGTCTCTACAACAAATCAAATAAAAGTTGTTCACACAGAATAAAAATGTTAACTGATATAAAACACAATTGTATTACAATTATCTCGAACCATTATAAAACACATAATACTTCGCCACAATACTTCAAACCGCACTGTGTATATCGTCACTTAAACGCACTGTGTAATCATCCGACAATAACTCGAACCGCACTATAATATATCGCAACTCAAACTGAAACTGAACGTCACCGAGTACTTGTATTTATACCCCGCCGAGGTTCCAGAATATTCGCTAATAGGCATCTACTAGAAAACACTGCGTATCAGCTCTACACTGGGACGCAATTGATTGCGGTCTTGACACAGTGTTTGGGGCTGGCGACATTCAGAAAAGTCTCGCGAGCGCATATTGAAATCATGTACGCCACAACATTCAACCGGATTCCTCTGGAACATTCGATAAACACGTAGATTGTTCTGTAATGTCGTAACACTGCCCCCCCTTAAGCCTGTTCATTCCGCTAGGTGGACGACCTTGATCTTTCGCTGTCCTTTCTGTTGAATCCGATAAACAACATCGTTGATTCTTTTTTTCACAGTGTAGGGTACTTCCCATTTAGTCTGAAGCTTTGGTGATCCCACTACTGACACCGCTGTTATGACAGTCTATTGATCATCATATAGTACAGTGGACAACAAAATACAAGACACCAATTAAGTCACTAATAACCAGCTTTAATTATCACAGTTAAACAGTTCGTTATCTCGGACACTGTCAGTAAATGACTGCATTGCAAAACTCGTTCGAAAATCTTCTGGCGCTTAAGGATAGGCCAGTCTTATTAGTCTGTCGATACTTGCTTCAAACTCTTGAAGGTTCTTCCCGGAGCGTTGTTGTCTTGCTCTCAACTGAGTGCAGTACACGTCTCGCAAATGTTTATCAAGATACCGTAATTCTAGAGCTTTTATCAACTTGGCATCGAGGTTCTGGCTGTCAGGTGGCACTTTCCGTAGTAGTTCTACCCCAGGTCCCTTTAATGCGAGAACGAATGAAACTGCCTTGTCTTTCTCTGTCCAATTATTTGCGCATACAACAGCTTCAGATTGGCGGAGGTACGTTGCCCAGTGACTGCTTCCGTCAAAGGTTGGAGCTTAGACATGAACTGTCCCTACTGCAGGCAAAGTGACTTTCCGTATTAACTTATTTTCTGTGTATTTTTCTGTCTTTATCATTGGTACAGTCTGTTCAGAAAGTTGTTTTGGTTGTATCTTCGGGCACTGCTCAACTTCACTTTTAATTTCTTCTCTTATGTTTGCCATTGACTTTTCTACTGCAGATATTTTATTTGACACGGATTCTTCTTTGACAGATATTTTGTAGACATCGATTCTTCTATGACAGATATTTTTGTGGGCATCTATTCTTCAACATTCTAGACAGATTTTTCTACTTCAGCTATTTTTAATGACATAGATTCTTGTACCTCCGATATTTTAGTAACTTGTTTATTAAGCTCACCTTGTAGGAGACCCAATTCTCCAGTACTATGCTCTTACATCTGTTTCTGTTCCTGTATTAATGCTTTGATGTCTTCTGTTTCACTCTTCCGTTCCTCTGCTTCCAGCAGGAGGGGTTTCTGTCTCGCATCTGCTTTCTCATCTTGTCGTCTTTCTGCTTCTTCTGCCTCTTTTTGTTGTTCTGATTTTTGTTGTTTGTGTGTCTGCCGCAGCAGCAATTGGAAAGCTTCCATCATCTGGCTGGCATCCATTGTTTATGATTAATTATAAATTACTCTCGTCTTGTACAAAGTGTCCACTGGTTTCACCGTGAATGGTTCTATCCCACTTCTGACACGACTGTTACGATGGTCTAACTGTATGTCATATGGTACAGTGGAAAACAAAATACAAGACACCAATTATGTCACTAATCACCAGCTTTAATTATCACAATTAAACAGTTTGTAATTAACAAGACAGTCTCTATAACAAGTCAAATAAAAACAAATCTCTACACAATTATAAAACATGTAATACTTTGCCACAATACTTCAAACCGCACTGTGTATATCGTCACGTAAATGCACTGTGTAATCGTCTGACAATAACTCGAACCGCATTCTAATATATCACAACTCAAACTGAAACTGAACGTCGCCGAGTACTTGTATTTATACCCTGCCGAGGTTCCAGATTATTCACTAATAGGAGTCTACTAGAAAACACTACGCATCAGCTCTACACTGGGACACGATTGATTGCGGTCTTGACACAGTGCGTGGGCTGACGATGTCCAGAAAATTCTCGCGACCACATGTTGAAATCATGTACGCCACAATATTCAGCCGGATTCCTCTGGAACATTCGATAAACACGTAGATTGTTCTGTAATTTTGTAACAGTACTTTAATCATCATCTCGTACAATTGAAATCTTATCCCCTTTTTAACGTACTCCGCTCCCTGTTTCCTAAACTGCTTCATCCCAATTTTCCACTCCTAGAAATAATGCTGCAGGTCATTTTCTGATAGCTTCTTCTTCTTCTTCTTCTTCTTCTTCTTCTTCTTCTTCTTCTTCCAATTGATGATCATTACTACGTCTCCCTTATTCCCCATAAGGGAGCTCGACATGCAGCTCCTTTATTTTGCTGTTGTGCCGCTTGGTTGTATTCACCTTGGGGTGATAGTTTGGTGTAGGTCCATGCTTGTATGTACAGCCTATAGTTGGTCATGGTGGTGGATGCCAACTAATGTTAGCAAGCTAGCCTTGTTTATCTCCTCTTCTTTAGGCTCCGTGAGGTCGTTCCAAAAAATATTTTGGTTTGACTGTGTGGTTGGCCATGAGTCAGTGACGTCCCAATAGAACTTGCCATCTTAGCATCTGGTGTTGGTTGTGATATTAATTACTTTTTAACACATTAAATCATAAAATTATTTGTCTTCCACTTACCTTACAAATATTCTCCAGCCCAGACTTGCGTCACACGAACGTTGGAATGCAAGTATGATTATAAGGTTACATAACAAACGTACGCTAACTCGCATTTATGAAGCGAAACAATTAAAATTTTATTCCATTCTTTCAACTTTTTAACATTTTATTTCCTTACTTTAAATTTTACTCAAAGTTACTCAAATTTTCTGCTGACTTAAACTTCTCTGCCTTCACATCATTTATTATTACTTTTATTATTTAAAACATAAACAAGACCTTGAATCACTTTACACATACAAATATTTATTAATACATGACCCTAACTACCTTATTTTATTATAGACGACCCAGATTGCTGCACACACTACTCTCATTCCATTATAAAAACCCCTTTTGTGTTAATTACTTTACATCCCCCTTAAAACATAATTATAATAATTTTGATTCGTGTACCATACAGTTTACCATGGCATCTACATTGACCGCATGGCGCGTCACTCACACTACTCCCTTTTTGATGAAAACTGTTATTGTTCCGTTGATTTTGTACACTACACTTGTTCACCGATTCATATTCTTTTACTTTGATTACACTTTTTATTCAGACATCCTGTTATAGTCGGCCGACCTTTATATTGCCCGGGCAGAAAATTTAGTTGGACCACGCGTGGCCGATATTATTAGTCGACTGCCGGGAACGCTACCAACAATTTCTCCCACCAGCAGTTAGGCATGACGGAAATTACAGTGCCTTAGGCGTTAAAGTCTTCGTCACTGTTCATTTAACACGTGTTATTAACGTGTTTCAGGCGTTGACGAAATTACACTGCCACTGGTTACGTCACGCGAATGGGCGTGACTTATCCATACTTCCTTCAGCATGGGACCACGTGCTAACAAAATTAGTTACCATCGGGCCATATTGAGTTTTGTCTAAGCGTCCCATCCGCGCGCCTGGTTGTTGTTGCGCGTTGGTGTGTGTAACACAGCCCTTAAGTTCTGCGAATTCAATTGCATTGTCGCACAAAGGACGCATTCCATTGTAGCTGGTTGTTAGCTACAAAGTTTTTACTCTTCTCCCCAACGGAAAACACAGGCATATGCGCACTGGAATTCTGTGAATTAAACTGTTGTTGACCACACCGCATCCAACGCACTGAACCGTTTTATGTAGGTGACTCGCTGTTTTGGGCCCGTATAAATTGAATAAAACAGAATAAAATTACAACAAAATATAATACCCTGTTTCGCCCCGTTACAATACCCCCCCAATGAGAGATCTTCTGCCGAAACAGAAGAAATCTCATTGCTAAACCCTAAGAGGATCGGTGAGGATATGGTGCCAACAACCCCTCATTAGTTCTTACACATCATGGATAAACTACCCCCCTAGTTCAGAGACTGTGGCCGCACCTGAGCGATATTACTGGACTTCTCTATTCGAGATCCCCAACACCATAATATCGAACAGACACGTACCACAGTGCACCTAACCTTCTAACATGCCACCCCCCAAAATCCAAACCCTTGGTCTTATACCATGCCAGATCCTCAACCGATATGCTCCCCCTTGTTATGCATACTGGGTCGCCTTCAGCAATACTGGGCGCATATATATACTTATTAATACATCCTAACAAAAAATTTTATTTTTTGATTCAAAAAGTTCATTTAAATTGAAATCAAATTGTTATATCTCCATTACTTTCTCAAAGAATAAAAATAAAAATCTTGCATGAATCCATCACCTCTATTGATTCTCTTCAATATTAATAACAATCCTAAAGAAAACAAATTGAACACCTTATTAAAACATGAATTCACTTATCCTAACATTTGATTATACAGGCATACTAAACAATGTAATTCAATAAAACACTAGTAATACACATAAACAATAATATACTTGAAATTCAAACATCACCTATATGGCAGGCATAAAATCAATTTTTTTTTTTCAAAAAAATTTAAATTTATCAAAATATACTTTTCTCAATATTCAGAAAAACAAAATATTTAATGCAATCAAGAAACAAAATGGCATCAATCAACTACTAGAAACAGGTCTTGTCTATAACATCAACCATCAGCTGACCTCTCTGGGTCAAGTCAACGACCTTGACATACATATGTTACACAAAGTTACATCATAAAATACATGAGACATCTTTAAAATTTTTATCTTCAAACATAGTACAACGTAATAAAACAAGACATTTAAAATTAACATGGTTACTACTACAATAAACAATAAAATTGACATCTAAATTGGCCAAAAATCCCACATTTTATAGCTTTACATTATTCTCAAATTCTATCAAAATCTGTCACTTGTTTCAATTAATTTTATATTTTGACTATGACTTTCTTTCCTTAATATTTTCCTACTCAATTAGTTTGGGTGACTCAACTATTTATTACATTTCAATTTACAACTTGGCATTTATACATTTAATTCTTACCCCCCTCTGACTCTAACATCACTAACAGCTTTAACTAATATGACACCCCTCTATCAAATATCTACCAACCATTCTTTACCCCTAACTTACTACTCAAGCTCCATTCGCATCATTCTACCCTTATATAAAAAAATAAGGGTACTCAGGATGTGTGATAAGGAGTACCTTGTACTCAGGATGTGTGTTCCCTTCCCACTGCTCACTCCCTTATGTTGGTTCCTGGACTCCCCCTAGGTAACCCTTTCCGGCGCTAATCGGTTCCCCTCCCGCCACAACGCTTTTTGTTGAGGACTCCTTATCACACCACCCCCCTTACAAAATTCCCATCAACTAATTACTCTTCCATTACATCACTTTCATCTACAAAATATCTCCATTTATTTATTACCTCAATATATCACTCATTACTCTACATATTTTCCTCATAGCTACTGTGTCAATATTACCTCTCAAATTCTACATTACTTTTATTCATAACAATCTTATTTTATTCAACTCCCCTTTTAAACTTAACTTGGACTGATTTAAATGTCCTAACTAAATAATAATCACCCAAAATCTCACATTTACCATCTTTTACAAACCATTTAAAACTCTTAACTATCTCAATTCATTTTACCATCATTTAAATTAAAATCTTTTAACCACATTGAAATCATTATATTCAAACATTAATTATATTCAAACAGTTAATGGCATTGAAAAATTTGTAAATTATTTGTAAGTGACATACTATAGTTATAACTCCAGCAATCAGCTGATTTTCTTGGCAAGGTGAATGACCTTACTACAGATATGTTTTTAAAATTATATAAAGTGCCTATGTTTATAAATTCTTACCACTAACATATTAACAATAACGACACAATAAAACATACTAAACAGAATCTGATAAACATCTTATATACTTGAAAGTCTTTTAAGTATTAGCAAAGTCTTTTCTGAAATCATTACACAAAGCACATCACATTTAAATCACTTACTACTAAACAACCTATCTATTACAATAGTATTTTTGAATCAAAATAAAACATTATAATTGACTCTATCACTTAAAATCGGTTGCTCTCATAGGGACATACATCGCTACTCATTGAGTCATAGTCATAGCAACAGTTACTGAACAGCTCTATGGATTGTCAACCCCCAACTCTCTCTATAGAGTCGTGTTATAAGCTGACCGCCCGCTGTTTACAGAGGTCGTCACCCTCTCACTGCAATTACAGCTACACTCCCACTACATCGTTACTTAAAGTCCCCCCTTTTACCCAGTTACAATTAGGTAACCACCCGCCGGACGAACCGGATCGAGCGTTTGCCTTATGCACAGATGCTATATCTGTGCCCCTGGCTTGTAACGGCCAGCTCCTTTTCCACACACACTATTGTTTTCTGATGGTGGACTGTGGCGTCCATTTGCATTCCCAAGAACTGAAGTTACATGTATAAGGTATAATCGCTGACTATACCGTTCTTGGTTCAGCGTTACATAAAAATTCGGTATTACTGATGTCCGAGGACACCAGTAATCCTACTAAAATGATTCACACACCCTTAATCACGGCACTATCGACACCTTCGACGATAGCCGCTGTTCCATAGTTATGTAGTTTCCCCTGTTACCCCCCGGTTCAATTTCAACATTCACCAATTTTGTAACTACTTACATAATTCCACGGTCAGGGCCTGGTGAAACCGTGACCGCCCGAAATGTGGGGAAACTACCAAAAGACATATAAGGCCAACGCTGACACTGCTACTACAGTTCACAGAAGGTCAACTCTTATATGTTTGGGTATATTAATTACTTTTTCATTCTTAACATAACACATACAATACACTCATATTTAATGTGGCGATTCTTCCATTAAAACAAACAATTCACATTTAATGTTGTTCAGAAATTACACACCTTCCATCCTTATATTTGCATATAAAATTATAATCATTATATTTTACTTTCAATTGAACTTCTATTAATTAATTATCGATTATTTATCATTTACTATATCATTAACTTTTCCAAAATTTTTCTTTATAACATTTCATTTAAAATTTGCTATTTAGACATTGAACATTTTGATTTATATAAATTGTATTATAAAATTTCATACTTACAGTACATCACTCACACACTGTCATAAACACAAATATCAACACCAAACACCAATAACTCCATGTACCTTCTGAAACATTTTAACAATCATGTTATTCCATAAACTAAATACAATTTAACATCTGTTTATTTATTAATTATTCTCACATTCAAATCTCATAAAATAATTTAAATTCATCATCAAACTTCAATTATATAACATTGTAAATCAATCAAAAAAATATTTAAACATCTCAAATTACCTTAATTAAATCAATTATTGAAAACACAACATATTTTAATTACCTTACTTCCACAATGACAATTCATTAATTACCAGCTCATTATCTCTTTTGTCTGATAAAATATTATTATTATTAGAATCAATTTTTACTGCATACACATTGTTTACATTACCTACTTGTTACAATACAAATACAGTTAATTTCTCTAAAATTTATTTACAAATCTTCCTCATTAATTGTTCAATCTTACCACATCTCATTTCCTAATTCAGCAGGGTCATAACCATACATTAAAATATTTAATATATTTTAAATGTCCATTTATTGATTTCTTATCTAACCGCCATCATTGTATAATAGTCTTATTTTTTTATAACACTTCTCATTCTTACTCACACTCAATTTATTATTATTATTATTATTATTATTATTATTATAATCCATTAACTCTACGTCATTCATTGTACCATTATAATTTATGGGATTATTTCCTTTTATTATTTCATAAACCTTGTCAATATTAGTTATTTTTGTCCAGTCTCCCTCAGTACTTTTGGTTAACATCAGGTAAGTTATTCTATCATTATTATATTCCTCTACTACAACATCAGGTAAGTTATTATCGTTTATAAAGATATTATCAAAATATTCGTTTATCTCTCTTTCACAATGTAATTCACTTGTTTCATCTCTCTCAATATCTAACACCTGCACTAACCTTTCATAACCTCTATTTATTTCAAAAATCTCTATCTCTCTCTTTCTCTCATCACAACACCATATCACATTTTCTCTCTCACTCCATGCAGAGGGTACTGCTACATTAAAACATTTCCTGCTTTCTCCAGGAACAACAAAAAAATTCAAAAAAACAATTATTAGTAGAACACTTTTCTACCCAATACACTCGTGAAGATCTTTCTTCACCCCCTTTAACACCTCGAAAAAAATTTACCCTCTGCCATCCCTCTACTTGTTCACTCTCATCATACTCTCTATCTCTATCTGATCAACATCTACTTCTACCCCTTTGCAACCCATTACTCTCTCACTCACTATCTCACTAACTGTTTTCAATGTATCACTCTCTGATACCACATTTTCAATTACATTACCATTTTCAATATTATTTTTATCATTTGTTACCTTATTCTCTAATACCACATTTTTATACATATCATTGTAATTCTCATCACTTGTTTTACATTCATCATTTACCTTGTTATTAATTATTTGATTTGCTTTACTTTTAATTTGTTTCCCTACCAACTCTACCACTTTCTCAATATCTTGTTTCAATTCGTTACACTTACTCTCGTACTGATTTTTTACTTCATTGATATCAATTTTCAGTTAATTAAATTTTCTACTCTGTTCCTCAAATTTAGCGTCCAATTTATTATTTTGTTCATTGAATTTGGTGTCAAAACTACTCTTTTGTTCGTCAAATTTACTGTTAAATTCACTTTTAATTTCATTCTTTTGTTCCTTTAGCTTTGCACTCTGTTTTTCTATCATTGCTTGTATCATTTTAAGCATTTCATAGCTATCGTCCGGTTTTTTATTTTGGATAGGTGTTGACTGACTTTCTGTTTTATTGTCAGTGAAGCTGACTTCATCATTATTAACTTTACTTTCCCTACTCAATTTTGGGGTTTTTTGAATCCCTGAATCATCTGTAATATTTGTTTCACATGTAACATTCATATTTACATTTTTATCGTCTTTACCTACATTAGGTGTTGAATGTACTTCGGGGCTGTTTATAACAGCCGATTCATCAAAATTAATCATTTCATTTACAATACTTTCATCATTTCCTGCCATATTTATAAGTATATTGATTTAAATTTTCTTACATAAAAACATCTACCACTTAACTCATAACATTTGAACATTGATATACCATTTTATATATGCTACGTAATTTTTACGTAGTTACTTAACCTTCAAATCAAACTTGCATTTTACTTGTAGGTGTGGTCTTTATATTTTAATTTCAATTTATAAAAACTGTCCCTGCTTCGGACGCGCCAATTGTGATATTAATTACGTTTTAACACATTAAATCATAAAATTATTTGTCTTCCACTTACCTTACAAATACAGACTATGCACTGGCAATGACTACCTCCAAGCCCATTTACACCGATTCGGCCTGGTGAATTCCAATATCTGCCCGCTGTGCAATGGAGGAATGATGGATGGACAACACCTACTTGTCTGTCCTGAACTGGTGCACCTGCAACCGCGAACTTTGTCCTGTCTGTACTGGGAGGCTCGCCGCCGAATGGCTGAACTGCCGAGAGCGGGGATTGGATAAAGTAAAGTAAAGTACCTTACAAATATTCTCCAGCCCAGAGTTGCGTCACACGAACGTTGGAATGCAAGTATGATTATAAGGTTACATAACAAACATACGCTAACTCGCATTTATGAAGCGAAACAATTAAAATTTTATTCCATTCTTTCAACTTTTTAACATTTTATTTCCTTACTTTAAATTTTACTCAAAGTTACTCAAATTTTCTGCTGACTTAAACTTCTCTGCCTTCACATAATTTATTATTACTTTTATTATTTAAAACATAAACAAGACCTTGAATCACTTTACACAAACAAATATATATTTATTAATACATGACCCTAACTACCTTATTTTATTATAGACGACCCAGATTGCTGCACACACTACTCTCATTCCATTATAAAAACCCCTTTTGTGTTAATTACTTTACATCCCCCTTAAAACATAATTATAATAATTTTGATTCGTGTACCATACAGTTTACCATGGCATCTACATTGACCGCATGGCGCGTCACTCACACTACTCCCTTTTTGATGAAAACTGTTATTGTTCCGTTGATTTTGTACACTACACTTGTTCACCGATTCATATTCTTTTACTTTGATTACACTTTTTATTCAGACATCCTGTTATAGTCGGCCGACCTTTATATTGCCCGGGCAGAAAATTTAGTTGGACCACGCGTGGCCGATATTATTAGTCGACTGCCGGGAACGCTACCAACAATTTCTCCCACCAGCAGTTAGGCATGACGGAAATTACAGTGCCTTAGGCGTTAAAGTCTTCGTCACTGTTCATTTAACACGTGTTATTAACGTGTTTCAGGCGTTGACGAAATTACACTGCCACTGGTTACGTCACGCGAATGGGCGTGACTTATCCATACTTCCTTCAGCATGGGACCACGTGCTAACAAAATTAGTTACCATCGGGCCATATTGAGTTTTGTCTAAGCGTCCCATCCGCGCGCCTGGTTGTTGTTGCGCGTTGGTGTGTGTAACACAGCCCTTAAGTTCTGCGAATTCAATTGCATTGTCGCACAAAGGACGCATTCCATTGTAGCTGGTTGTTAGCTACAAAGTTTTTACTCTTCTCCCCAACGGAAAACACAGGCATATGCGCACTGGAATTCTGTGAATTAAACTGTTGTTGACCACACCGCATCCAACGCACTGAACCGTTTTATGTAGGTGACTCGCTGTTTTGGGCCCGTATAAATTGAATAAAACAGAATAAAATTACAACAAAATATAATACCCTGTTTCGCCCCGTTACAATACCCCCCCAATGAGAGATCTTCTGCCGAAACAGAAGAAATCTCATTGCTAAACCCTAAGAGGATCGGTGAGGATATGGTGCCAACAACCCCTCATTAGTTCTTACACATCATGGATAAACTACCCCCCTAGTTCAGAGACTGTGGCCGCACCTGAGCGATATTACTGGACTTCTCTATTCGAGATCCCCAACACCATAATATCGAACAGACACGTACCACAGTGCACCTAACCTTCTAACATGCCACCCCCCAAAATCCAAACCCTTGGTCTTATACCATGCCAGATCCTCAACCGATATGCTCCCCCTTGTTATGCATACTGGGTCGCCTTCAGCAATACTGGGCGCATATATATACTTATTAATACATCCTAACAAAAAATTTTATTTTTTGATTCAAAAAGTTCATTTAAATTGAAATCAAATTGTTATATCTCCATTACTTTCTCAAAGAATAAAAATAAAAATCTTGCATGAATCCATCACCTCTATTGATTCTCTTCAATATTAATAACAATCCTAAAGAAAACAAATTGAACACCTTATTAAAACATGAATTCACTTATCCTAACATTTGATTATACAGGCATACTAAACAATGTAATTCAATAAAACACTAGTAATACACATAAACAATAATATACTTGAAATTCAAACATCACCTATATGGCAGGCATAAAATCAATTTTTTTTTTCAAAAAAATTTAAATTTATCAAAATATACTTTTCTCAATATTCAGAAAAACAAAATATTTAATGCAATCAAGAAACAAAATGGCATCAATCAACTACTAGAAACAGGTCTTGTCTATAACATCAACCATCAGCTGATCTCTCTGGGTCAAGTCAACGACCTTGACATACATATGTTACACAAAGTTACATCATAAAATACATGAGACATCTTTAAAATTTTTATCTTCAAACATAGTACAACGTAATAAAACAAGACATTTAAAATTAACATGGTTACTACTACAATAAACAATAAAATTGACATCTAAATTGGCCAAAAATCCCACATTTTATAGCTTTACATTATTCTCAAATTCTATCAAAATCTGTCACTTGTTTCAATTAATTTTATATTTTGACTATGACTTTCTTTCCTTAATATTTTCCTACTCAATTAGTTTGGGTGACTCAACTATTTATTACATTTCAATTTACAACTTGGCATTTATACATTTAATTCTTACCCCCCTCTGACTCTAACATCACTAACAGCTTTAACTAATATGACACCCCTCTATCAAATATCTACCAACCATTCTTTACCCCTAACTTACTACTCAAGCTCCATTCGCATCATTCTACCCTTATATAAAAAAATAAGGGTACTCAGGATGTGTGATAAGGAGTACCTTGTACTCAGGATGTGTGTTCCCTTCCCACTGCTCACTCCCTTATGTTGGTTCCTGGACTCCCCCTAGGTAACCCTTTCCGGCGCTAATCGGTTCCCCTCCCGCCACAACGCTTTTTGTTGAGGACTCCTTATCACACCACCCCCCTTACAAAATTCCCATCAACTAATTACTCTTCCATTACATCACTTTCATCTACAAAATATCTCCATTTATTTATTACCTCAATATATCACTCATTACTCTACATATTTTCCTCATAGCTACTGTGTCAATATTACCTCTCAAATTCTACATTACTTTTATTCATAACAATCTTATTTTATTCAACTCCCCTTTTAAACTTAACTTGGACTGATTTAAATGTCCTAACTAAATAATAATCACCCAAAATCTCACATTTACCATCTTTTACAAACCATTTAAAACTCTTAACTATCTCAATTCATTTTACCATCATTTAAATTAAAATCTTTTAACCACATTGAAATCATTATATTCAAACATTAATTATATTCAAACAGTTAATGGCATTGAAAAATTTGTAAATTATTTGTAAGTGACATACTATAGTTATAACTCCAGCAATCAGCTGATTTTCTTGGCAAGGTGAATGACCTTACTACAGATATGTTTTTAAAATTATATAAAGTGCCTATGTTTATAAATTCTTACCACTAACATATTAACAATAACGACACAATAAAACATACTAAACAGAATCTGATAAACATCTTATATACTTGAAAGTCTTTTAAGTATTAGCAAAGTCTTTTCTGAAATCATTACACAAAGCACATCACATTTAAATCACTTACTACTAAACAACCTATCTATTACAATAGTATTTTTGAATCAAAATAAAACATTATAATTGACTCTATCACTTAAAATCGGTTGCTCTCATAGGGACATACATCGCTACTCATTGAGTCATAGTCATAGCAACAGTTACTGAACAGCTCTATG
Organism: Magicicada septendecula; assembly: GCA_034769895.1. Taxonomy (NCBI): domain Eukaryota; kingdom Metazoa; phylum Arthropoda; class Insecta; order Hemiptera; family Cicadidae; genus Magicicada; species Magicicada septendecula. The sequence goes on along the minus strand of CM068375.1, from coordinate 37,262,033 downwards.
GATTGTCAACCCCCAACTCTCTCTATAGAGTCGTGTTATAAGCTGACCGCCCGCTGTTTACAGAGGTCGTCACCCTCTCACTGCAATTACAGCTACACTCCCACTACATCGTTACTTAAAGTCCCCCCTTTTACCCAGTTACAATTAGGTAACCACCCGCCGGACGAACCGGATCGAGCGTTTGCCTTATGCACAGATGCTATATCTGTGCCCCTGGCTTGTAACGGCCAGCTCCTTTTCCACACACACTGTTGTTTTCTGATGGTGGACTGTGGCGTCCATTTGCATTCCCAAGAACTGAAGTTACATGTATAAGGTATAATCGCTGACTATACCGTTCTTGGTTCAGCGTTACATAAAAATTCGGTATTACTGATGTCCGAGGACACCAGTAATCCTACTAAAATGATTCACACACCCTTAATCACGGCACTATCGACACCTTCGACGATAGCCGCTGTTCCATAGTTATGTAGTTTCCCCTGTTACCCCCCCGGTTCAATTTCAACATTCACCAATTTTGTAACTACTTACATAATTCCACGGTCAGGGCCTGGTGAAACCGTGACCGCCCGAAATGTGGGGAAACTACCAAAAGACATATAAGGCCAACGCTGACACTGCTACTACAGTTCACAGAAGGTCAACTCTTATATGTTTGGGTATATTAATTACTTTTTCATTCTTAACATAACACATACAATACACTCATATTTAATGTGGCGATTCTTCCATTAAAACAAACAATTCACATTTAATGTTGTTCAGAAATTACACACCTTCCATCCTTATATTTGCATATAAAATTATAATCATTATATTTTACTTTCAATTGAACTTCTATTAATTAATTATCGATTATTTATCATTTACTATATCATTAACTTTTCCAAAATTTTTCTTTATAACATTTCATTTAAAATTTGCTATTTAGACATTGAACATTTTGATTTATATAAATTGTATTATAAAATTTCATACTTACAGTACATCACTCACACACTGTCATAAACACAAATATCAACACCAAACACCAATAACTCCATGTACCTTCTGAAACATTTTAACAATCATGTTATTCCATAAACTAAATACAATTTAACATCTGTTTATTTATTAATTATTCTCACATTCAAATCTCATAAAATAATTTAAATTCATCATCAAACTTCAATTATATAACATTGTAAATCAATCAAAAAAATATTTAAACATCTCAAATTACCTTAATTAAATCAATTATTGAAAACACAACATATTTTAATTACCTTACTTCCACAATGACAATTCATTAATTACCAGCTCATTATCTCTTTTGTCTGATAAAATATTATTATTATTAGAATCAATTTTTACTGCATACACATTGTTTACATTACCTACTTGTTACAATACAAATACAGTTAATTTCTCTAAAATTTATTTACAAATCTTCCTCATTAATTGTTCAATCTTACCACATCTCATTTCCTAATTCAGCAGGGTCATAACCATACATTAAAATATTTAATATATTTTAAATGTCCATTTATTGATTTCTTATCTAACCGCCATCATTGTATAATAGTCTTATTTTTTTATAACACTTCTCATTCTTACTCACACTCAATTTATTATTATTATTATTATTATTATTATTATAATCCATTAACTCTACGTCATTCATTGTACCATTATAATTTATGGGATTATTTCCTTTTATTATTTCATAAACCTTGTCAATATTAGTTATTTTTGTCCAGTCTCCCTCAGTACTTTTGGTTAACATCAGGTAAGTTATTCTATCATTATTATATTCCTCTACTACAACATCAGGTAAGTTATTATCGTTTATAAAGATATTATCAAAATATTCGTTTATCTCTCTTTCACAATGTAATTCACTTGTTTCATCTCTCTCAATATCTAACACCTGCACTAACCTTTCATAACCTCTATTTATTTCAAAAATCTCTATCTCTCTCTTTCTCTCATCACAACACCATATCACATTTTCTCTCTCACTCCATGCAGAGGGTACTGCTACATTAAAACATTTCCTGCTTTCTCCAGGAACAACAAAAAAATTCAAAAAAACAATTATTAGTAGAACACTTTTCTACCCAATACACTCGTGAAGATCTTTCTTCACCCCCTTTAACACCTCGAAAAAAATTTACCCTCTGCCATCCCTCTACTTGTTCACTCTCATCATACTCTCTATCTCTATCTGATCAACATCTACTTCTACCCCTTTGCAACCCATTACTCTCTCACTCACTATCTCACTAACTGTTTTCAATGTATCACTCTCTGATACCACATTTTCAATTACATTACCATTTTCAATATTATTTTTATCATTTGTTACCTTATTCTCTAATACCACATTTTTATACATATCATTGTAATTCTCATCACTTGTTTTACATTCATCATTTACCTTGTTATTAATTATTTGATTTGCTTTACTTTTAATTTGTTTCCCTACCGACTCTACCACTTTCTCAATATCTTGTTTCAATTCGTTACACTTACTCTCGTACTGATTTTTTACTTCATTGATATCAATTTTCAGTTAATTAAATTTTCTACTCTGTTCCTCAAATTTAGCGTCCAATTTATTATTTTGTTCATTGAATTTGGTGTCAAAACTACTCTTTTGTTCGTCAAATTTACTGTTAAATTCACTTTTAATTTCATTCTTTTGTTCCTTTAGCTTTGCACTCTGTTTTTCTATCATTGCTTGTATCATTTTAAGCATTTCATAGCTATCGTCCGGTTTTTTATTTTGGATAGGTGTTGACTGACTTTCTGTTTTATTGTCAGTGAAGCTGACTTCATCATTATTAACTTTACTTTCCCTACTCAATTTTGGGGTTTTTTGAATCCCTGAATCATCTGTAATATTTGTTTCACATGTAACATTCATATTTACATTTTTATCGTCTTTACCTACATTAGGTGTTGAATGTACTTCGGGGCTGTTTATAACAGCCGATTCATCAAAATTAATCATTTCATTTACAATACTTTCATCATTTCCTGCCATATTTATAAGTATATTGATTTAAATTTTCTTACATAAAAACATCTACCACTTAACTCATAACATTTGAACATTGATATACCATTTTATATATGCTACGTAATTTTTACGTAGTTACTTAACCTTCAAATCAAACTTGCATTTTACTTGTAGGTGTGGTCTTTATATTTTAATTTCAATTTATAAAAACTGTCCCTGCTTCGGACGCGCCAATTGTGATATTAATTACGTTTTAACACATTAAATCATAAAATTATTTGTCTTCCACTTACCTTACAAATACAGACTATGCACTGGCAATGACTACCTCCAAGCCCATTTACACCGATTCGGCCTGGTGAATTCCAATATCTGCCCGCTGTGCAATGGAGGAATGATGGATGGACAACACCTACTTGTCTGTCCTGAACTGGTGCACCTGCAACCGCGAACTTTGTCCTGTCTGTACTGGGAGGCTCGCCGCCGAATGGCTGAACTGCCGAGAGCGGGGATTGGATAAAGTAAAGTAAAGTACCTTACAAATATTCTCCAGCCCAGAGTTGCGTCACACGAACGTTGGAATGCAAGTATGATTATAAGGTTACATAACAAACATACGCTAACTCGCATTTATGAAGCGAAACAATTAAAATTTTATTCCATTCTTTCAACTTTTTAACATTTTATTTCCTTACTTTAAATTTTACTCAAAGTTACTCAAATTTTCTGCTGACTTAAACTTCTCTGCCTTCACATAATTTATTATTACTTTTATTATTTAAAACATAAACAAGACCTTGAATCACTTTACACAAACAAATATATATTTATTAATACATGACCCTAACTACCTTATTTTATTATAGACGACCCAGATTGCTGCACACACTACTCTCATTCCATTATAAAAACCCCTTTTGTGTTAATTACTTTACATCCCCCTTAAAACATAATTATAATAATTTTGATTCGTGTACCGTACAGTTTACCATGGCATCTACGTTGACCGCATGGCGCGTCACTCACACTACTCCCTTTTTGATGAAAACTGTTATTGTTCCGTTGATTTTGTACACTACACTTGTTCACCGATTCATATTCTTTTACTTTGCTTACACTTTTTATTCAGACATCCTGTTATAGTCGGCCAACCTTTATATTGCCTGGGCAGAAAATTTAGTTGGACCACGCGTGGCCAATATTATTAGTCGACTGCCGGGGAACGCTACCAACAATTTCTCCCACCAGCAGTTAGGCATGACGGAAATTACAATGCCTTAGGCGTTAAAGTCTTCGTCACTGTTCATTTAACACGTGTTATTAACGTGTGTCAGGCGTTGACGAAATTACACTGCCACTGGTTACGTCACGCGAATGGGCGTTACTTATCCATACTTCCTCCAGCATGGGACCACGTGCTAACAAAATTAGTTACCATCGGGCCATATTGGGTTTTGTCTAAGCGTCCCATCCACGCGCCTGGTTGTTGTTGCGCGTTGGTGTGTGTAACACAGCCCTTAAGTTCTGCGAATTCAATTGCGTTGTCGCACACAGGACGCATTCCATTGTAGCTGGTTGTTAGCTACAAAGTTTTTACTCTTCTCCCCAAAGGAAAACACAGGCATGTGCGCACTGGAATTCTGTGAATTAAACTGTTGTTGACCACGCCGCATCCAACGCACTGAACCGTTTTTGTAGGTGACTCGCTGTTTTGGGCCCATATAAATTGAATAAAACAGAATAAAATTACAACAAAATATAATACCCCTTTTTGCCCCGTTACATGGTTGTCAGGTCTCCAGTCACTTTGTCTGCTATGATGGTGGCGGTTGAGCAACATTGTTGGCTGTGCTGTGTTAGCTGGAGTTCCCGAGGCTCTAGGTAGAAGGTCAGCTCGCACGATGGCAGAGTCCAAGGCTGCTGTCAGCTTCCAGCTGGCAATCTATTACAATACGTGGTATACCTGTGCCCAGTTGGTTCACGAGTCTCGATGGAAATGCTGGGGCAGAAGTGGTTACTGGGAACTTGGCTGTTCCTTATTTGTTCCTCTTTGGTTATTCCTGAAGTTGATCGCCTGTGCTTGGACTGCCCTACTTGGTCCAGGGAGTCTTCAGCAGCTGTTGTTTACCTCATGTATGGTCCACTTGATGTAAGTCTTCTTTAATGCTAACTGCGCTTTGCAGAAGTTTCTCCAGTGTTGTCAGTGGTATGATCCTTAGCATCGGTTGAAGGTGTGGCTATAGTTGTTGTATAAGAATGTATATGCTCTTACATTCATTACTCCATGGGCACATATGGTGAAGCAGCTTGATCTTCTGCAGAATTAAGAGATTCCACTGCTTCGTGCTGCTGTGTCTGTCCATACAGCTCAGCCAGCAGCTCTTGGCCGGGTCTTTGTACTTGAGGCTATGGCATGTGGTGGTGATCACCGTGGCAGCATGACAAACTACAAGAAACCTCACTCCGCCTCATAGTCTGTGTCCCGCTAGTTGTAGTTGTTGGGCATCATGTAGTTTTGAGGGCTGACTGGTAGCCCATCGGCATGGCTGTATTGGGCATCTGGTCAATGATCTGAGCTCCATTTTGGGTACCATTTGTCACAAAGTAAATGATACCGACTGTACATCACATCCCAGTTTGGGCGTTGATGCTAGTTGTAGCTGTGGTGGAGTGTGGTGTGACTTCTGCTGGCTGCCCGCTGCTGTCCAATTGATGAGCATTACCGCATATTTTGTATTCACCCTCATTCCTCTCCTTTCTTGCTGATTCCACACTGGTCTTGTTACTTCCTTCTTGTTGTCTGATGGAATGAATGTTGCAGCTTTGCCCCAAATGCCTTTTATGTGATGAACAGTGCTGTTTTATAGTTATGCAACAGTTTTTAATGAACACACTGTTATGAGCATGCCATGTTATGTTTTCTGTTGCTATTTATATGATAATTTCTTATTTTTTGTTTAGTATCCAACCCTTACTGAAGACAAGTTAAACCACATGCTTGAAATGATGATGATACAGATGCAGTACAATAACCACATCCGGGCTCAACAGCAAACCCAGATTCAGGTAAAACAGTTTTGCTGTGTGTGTGTGTGTGTGTGTGTGTGTGTGTGTGTGTGTGCATGCGCGCGCGTGTGCGTGCGTGCACGTGCGCACCTGTGGATATGCACAAGTGCATTTGTTCATTCATGTAAATACATACGTATGGTTTAATATTGATAATTGAAATGATTGACAGATTATATGTGAAATATCATTTTTCTCCGAAAAAAAGACTGAAATAAAATTCCTCTTTTGCCTACGTGTTGTTACTGTGTTACTATCTGTGACTACACTCTCGTACCAGTGTTGAACTTCAAAGTAGGACTCACTGCAGTTATTGTTTCAGCATTCTTTGTGAAAGCATGTGCACAATTTGATGTGTCTAGATTCTTATATAGTCATAAGCTGTTCTTGTCAAGTTCTTTAATTTCCAATTATATGTGTATAAGTTCTGAAAACAAAGGTTTATAAGAACTTACAAAACGTAACCTGGTTTAATGCAGTGTATCAATGATTGTCTTGTACAAGGCTATAAAAGGGACTGTTGTTGTTTTTCATCATTATTCAATTTATTTTCATTAATAGTTAAGACTTCAATAACTATGTTTTGATTGCTTCTTGTAGCGATGTTTGGTGCTCCTGAATAGTATACACACTTCTCAACTCTTCAATGTCTTCTGAATCAACATTTTTGGTAGTTGTAATATTTAAATCACTGTACTGGGCTTGCCTATTATTTGGGTGACAATGCAGAATTCGTAAAAAACTTTTATCAGGCAATTGTGCATATTATCTTCAATTGTGAAGATTCATTATGCCAAGGGTTAGTATTATTAAGATATCGTATTGCTAATAATACAGGTTCCTTCCTTTCCTTTCTTTTTTAAAAATCTACATCTTAGAATAACATAATAACATAACATTAACATAATTAGTACAAGATTCCAGTTTTTTTGGTTCAAACTAATTGTAATTGTAAAAGTAATTTCAAACTAATGGCTTTAACAATGTCTTTAAATCATGTCATGGAGCAGATCTGTTTGTTAGCCAAACTGTCTAGGGTGCCGCACCGCATCAACACAGAACTGATCACGCTGTTTTAGTACCTTGCTTATAAGCACTGTATCTCACGTATACACACTGTATCTAAGCAAAACGTTTTTCCGTGTTGCTGGTTTTTATGTCTAAGTAGCTGGATTTCGACACATGAGTCTGGAAAGATAGAGCCGAGGTTGGCAGTGCTATAGGTAGACCACGCACATAAGAACCTTCGGTCAGAAAGCTTCGCGCATCTTCCCCTCCGTCCGTTCAAACACTCACTCCCCCACCACCTGACTGACATTTGTAGACTCACTTGCTCGCTATATCACAGTATTGTCAATTCGTTGTGTTATTTGCAAGTTGTTATAAAAGTTTTATAATTTAAAGTGTCATCCAAAATAATACATAAATATTGTATTCTATTTCGTTATCTAAGAAATAAATATTAAATTCTACATACCTTTAAACTGTTGTCAGTTAATTATTCTATATCAGTAGCGCTTGTTTCCGACTCCGAACTGCTGAAATCTGAATCAGATGATTCTCCATTTATAGAAATAATCAGTTCATCGACAGCTTCATCCATTAAACCGTCATTTTTCCAGTACTCATTTTCAATTTTAATTACATGGTCACAACACTTCTTCCACTTATCAACTGAGTATTCTAAAAACAACTTTTCACAAAGTTTCCGTTTCACTTCCAAGGATTCAGACAGGCACTCACGGATACTACCTTTTACGTCACCCCAAACAAGTTCGATAGGTGACAAATCAGGATGATACGGTGGCAAACGCACAACTGTGTGACCGGCATCAACGAACAGTTTATCTATCCTGTAAGTCGGTTTGGTTTGCACATATTTAACCAGTAACAGCAGCTCTGCTTTAGTTATAGGTTCTTGGAATGCAACATTGTTATGTCTAAGCCAATCCATAATAGACTGTTTAATAGATGACGAGGTCGGCTTTTTGTTCTCTTGCACACTGTGATAACTTGCATTATCCATAACAACGACAGAATTGGGAGGCAAATTCGGAATTAACATGTTTTGAACCCATTTAAAAAAATTCTCATAGTTCATGCCATCATGATAATCCCCACTTTTTTGTAGTGACTGAAAAATCAGAAGAGCATTTTTAACAAACCCACATTCCCCACCTGCATGTATTATAATTAACCTACGCCCCTTACCGGTCGCTTTAGCACTTCCAATTTCTGTTTCGGATTGCCAACAAGATGGAACAGATAGTGTGGAATGAATATAGGTTTCGTCAAGGTAAACTATATTTCTTTTATTATACCTGTGTTGTCTGATCTCTCTTAAGTATCTAGCTCTCCATGCAACATTTTCCAATCTTTCCATTAAAATCTTACGGGATGACTGACACCTTTTCCACTTAAATCCCATGCTTTTTAATAATTTTCGCAGGTATTCCCTCCCACAATGAAGAATGTCTTCATCCTTCAAAAGTCTGTTAAGTTTTTTTAAAGTTGGCACAGTTTTTTTGTTAATATAAAAGTCGTGTATTTTACGCCTAATCACACATTTAGTAAAATCGTCCACAATTACTTTTGTTACATTACTGCTCTTTTTCTTAGTAGGCGTAGAAAACTTAAGTTTTCCTTTAGCCAAATGACTTCTTGCTTCCACCAGAATACGCTTCACAGACGACTGAGATATACCCGTCGCTTCACTGGTCGACTGGACAACGTTATACATAAGGTTGTGGAGTTCTTTTTGCTCCCGTAAATGTTTTGCAACATTGTAAACAATTTCACGCGCTTGGCCCCTTAACGACCTTCCAGACGCACTTGACGAGCAGGATGCCATTTATTTCTTAATTCTACAACAAACGCACAACACAACACTTTAAGCAGACACACGTGATGAGTAGTGGGAATTACATTCAGTCACACACTGCTGTGGAGGGGTACCCCTCCACTGTACAGTGTTATGCGCCAAGCACGATGCTCAGAACACTTGATTCTGCGCAGGCTCTTATGTCTGTGGTTTTGCTATAGCTGCCCAACGCTGTCAGTCGCAGCCATTGATGCTTATGTAGCTGCAGCATATTGTAAAATGGCTCGTTGGCTTAAGTTTGGTTCTGTGAATCATCCTGTAGAAACTGAAAATGTTGCAGGTGCTAATGATATCGGAAACTTAGATTCTACGGAGACTGAAAGTGTTACAAGTGTTAGTAGTCTCACAAACATAGGTTCTTTAAATACAGAAAGCATTGCAAGTCGAGACGGAGGTGACGTACAAAGGTCTGATACGTACATGAACCTCAGGTTTATTTCCATTCAAAAGGGAGAGGTATTTTGTCTGGAGTGTGTTATTTGCTAATAGGTTTTATCAAAAAAGCATGAAACCAGCAGAAGTCTCCCGATATATGCAGACAAAACACCCAGAGTATGTTAAAAAAATCCGTCTATTCATTTAAAGCAAAAGCTGATGTATTGTGTAATGAAAAAAAAAACTATGTATATAGTAAGTGGTGGTTATAGTGAAAATGTTATTCGTGTTTAATATGAAGTGTCTCTACTGACCACTGAAAACGGGAAGCCATATACCACTGGCGAGGAAATAATAAAACCCTCGGCAGTTCTGGGCAAGAAAGCTAGTAAGTTTTTGAATTCAGTTTCATTGTCAAACAATACAGTAAGATGAAGAATAGATGAAATGGCACAAAATGTTAGGGAGACATTGATAAACAAAATTAAAAATTGTACATGTTTTGCTATCCAGTTAAAAGAAAATATGGCATTGTGAATAACGAAAATTTAATTGCGTTCATCCGCTATGATTATGAGAATAAATTACACGAGGATTTTCTTTTTGTAAACATCTACCATCACGTACAACTTCAGCAAAATTATTTACGATTGTGAATAAGTTCATGACTGACAACTGTATTAACTGGAATAAATGTGTGGGTGTTAGCAGTGATGCAGAAAATGTGATGTGTGGAAGAAATAGTGGATTGATTACAACGATAAAAACTGTAGCACCACTTGTTGAGTTGGTTTGTACAATCCACAGAGAAGCGTTAGCAACAAAGAAGATGCCACCAGAACAGAAGAGTTGCCTTGACGAGGTATTTCGGATTATGAATTATATTAAATCGCGCCCTTTGAATTCTCGATTATTTGGTATAATATGTGAAGAAATGGGGAGTGGCTAAGAGCAATTGTTGATCCACTGTGAAGTATTGCATTCACGTGGAATTGAACAGGTTATTTGAACTGAGGGATGAAGTAAAGCTCTTTTTATTTGATTCCAACTCCGACCTTAAAGACAGGTTCCATGACTTTAACTGGATTTTGAAGCTTTCATACTTTGCTGATATCTTCAGTCGTCTGAATGAACTCACTTTAAGCCTGCAGGGATCAGGCATCACTATTTTTCAGGTTCGAGATAAAACTGAGGGGAAGATAAAACAATTGAAGCTGTGGATTCAGAATTAGACTTTGAAATCTTCGAACAATTCCCTTCCATGACAGGTTTTGTCCAGATGTCTGGATAAAATGTTCCAAATGAGGTCCTCAACGTTATTAAGTTTCATTTGGAGCAACTGCACTTGCAGCTAAGGGAATGTTTTCCAGTGACAGATGATAGTGACATGTGGATAAGGAATCCATTTGCTGATGTACTGTCAACTAACCTCTCTGTTACACTACAAGAAAAAGATTCATTGGGAGAACTTCCAACAGACAGCTCATTAAAATTACAATTTTCGCAATTACAGCTAGCTGACTGCTGGTTATAAGCAGTGACCGACTGAATTCACAAAAAAAGCTTTCGAGTGTTTAACTGCGTTTCCCTCTACTTATTTGTGTGAAACCGTGTTCTCCCAGCTAACGTACTTGAAGTCAAAGTTAACAAATAAACTTGGTGTCAAATGTGACTTAATAGTGAAATTATCAAACATTAAACCCAATATTGCAGAGCTAATTGTTCAAAAGCAGCTTCATTGTTCACATTAAACTGTGTTTGATATCATTAATATTTTAATTTGCAAGTTAAGAGTTTTCATTTTAATATATTTTTCATTTAAAATATAAGAGTTTGCATCTTGTGTACGGTTTGTTTTATTTAAGAACTCAGACGGGGTCCGTGAAATTTTAAATTTGTTTGGGGGGGGGTCCGAGGACTGAAAATTTTGTGAACCACTGGTCTAGAGGGTACTTGTGTACTAGGCCTTGCCAGAGACATGCACCTTGAAATGTGTAGAGACAAGGCTAGACGAGAAATGTGTTGTAGAATGGCACTCTTGACTGGTCGAGAGCATGTCTTTACAATACTAATATCATAATAGAATGAACTTACACAAAAAGTTAATTTCAACAACAGTCATTTTAAAACATAAGTGGGAAACCTGTATCTATATTCTTTGCCTCACTAGACAGATTAATTGACTTTCAATTATGTATTTATAACAATGGTTATATGTATTGCAAAGTTCAAAAGATGTGAAAAGTTGCAAAATCTGAAGTATAATTTTCAAGTAAAATTGTAATATAATGTCTCATTTAATGTTGTTTAGTTGTTGATGGTGGACTTAATGTTGATTTCTCAGCTGCTTTATTTTTCTCTCATACAGTTGGATTCATTTTGGGTAGTTAGTGTATTCCAAGACACTGTACTTACAACATATTACATTGTGGTCCAAACCCTGGCATATTTACTAAAAGCATAATATACTTAAAATTATTTAAAAAAAAAAACACCAATAAAACAACCAAGTACTCTATCAAAAAAAAGCATGGTACTGTTTTGTGAAAATGAATCTTGGAGGCTAAAGTACAACTTGGAACTCTATAGCAGGGGTCTCCAAACTTTTTCACTTGAGGGCCAAATTGAAAAATCTTGGAAGTCAGGCGGGCCAACAACAACACACACACACACACACACACACACACACACACACACACACACACACACACACACACACACACACACACACATATATATTTTAAGTTTACGAAATAATCAAGAGAATAAAATAGGTATTTAAATAAAAATTAAGCAGACTTACCTGAAGAAACAAATTCATTTATTCAAAATAATGTAAAAAAAAGTAAGGACAAAAAATAACATTCAAAGATATTTCTTATGTATTATTTTTGGCTTTCTCATGTACTTATGAGATATGTGGAGTTGCTTCTGACATTTAATGTCTGTCCATTTTGGGTCAAGTTTTGATGCTCCTATCATTAGAATCAATTTCAAGTGTTCGTCTGACAAGGTAGCCCTGTATTTTGATTTTACAAAGTTTATTTTTGAAAACATTTGTTCGCAGATATAGGCGATCCAAACAAAGCATTGCTCTTACAAAGTTTTTTATTTCCTTAAAATCATCACTCAATGACCTGTAATGAAAGAAAACTAAAAGAAGTTTACCATTTAAAAATTTGAAGTATTTTGATGGTCTGTTTAAAACTGCACGCAGCATCGGCCGGGTTGCTGCGGGCCGGACAATGGCCCTTTGGGGCCAGATCCGGCCTGCGGGCCGTAGTTTGAAGACCCCTGCTCTATAGGCTGTTCCAAGGGGGAGATATTATGAAAATATTTAAAGTAAGTAGACTCAGATAGTTTGGCCATGTTATGAGAATGACAAAGGCAACCCTACTAGAAAAACATCGTTGGGATGGCCTTTTGGTTAACCAAGAACAAGATTCCTGGATTATATAGAATAGGACCTACAAACTATTGGAGTTAGAGGGTGGTGATGACAAGCAATGGATGGAGATGACTGGAGGTATGTCCTGAAGCATGTTATGGCCAACCAAGGGCTGTGACACTGAAGAAAGGAGTACAATTTAAGGTGTAACATGTTAACTTACTGTTCTGACCTTATGCTGAACAGCATTGAAATTCCATATCTGACAGTGGTACCACATGAAGAGTGGCTCTGTCAGTGTCTGTCAACTGGCTAGTAGCAGATTTTTTTCTACAGGATGTTGGACGAACTGTATAATGTTTACATAATTATTATAAAGCTCGAAAATAGTTTATATTACTTTATTTTGGAGCAGAATAATGTTAAACCTGTTCGTAGTCAGTATAGAAATAGGCCATCAAACTTTTTCCAAAAGTGAAAAATGTATTTTTGTGATTTTTAAACAGTAAATCGAAATATTTTACATCCATTCAATTTGTAGTAAAAGTACTATAATTTAATTTTAAAAGCTTTAAAACATACTGTAGTTTCTGGTATGTTATATGTGTCCAAAAGTAGTTAAAGCAGTGAAAGGAAAGTTGCCTGTATGATAGGAAACAGTTACAACTATATAACCAGTCAGAATGTAAAATCTGTTAGAACTCATGTTACTGTTTTCTGTTTGCAGCAGCAACAGCAACAGCAACAGCAGCAGCAGCAGCAACTGCAGCAGCAGCAGCAGCAGCTGCAGCAGCAGACAGCTCAAAATCGGATGGTATTCAACAAGACAGCAATCATTCCGAAGCCTGCGCACCAGGCTCCGGCACTGAGGTTTCAGCAGGTGTACAATTATGAAAGAGAGATGGCATTTCAACAACAGCTAAGGATGATGAGTGAGTGTGATATGGCTTTCTAGATGAAAAAGAATACTGAAAATCTAATACCTCTGTATTTGATCATGTAAAACGCACACCACCCTCACAAAATATACATTTTTTTGGAAGAAATTAAACAGTTTTTTTTTGTAATCACTTTTCATTAGTCTCAGAGTGCCAACTTTTACAGAACGCAATTCAAAATATTGGTTACATTAAGAAATTACTAAAACAGGGCTTCTTACTCAGACTAAAGCAATACTTGATGTTTTTGTAACAGACTTAAATAATGACAGTGTAAATATAAGAAGTAGTAAGTGGCATTTGTCACACTCATGAGTAAAAGATCTCGCATCCACTGGGGGTTTTTAATACTAATCATTGGAATTTGTTTACTATAATTAACATACAAGTCATCTGAATATAATTTAGTAGGATTTCATCACATACATTACTATGTTAAAACTCCTCACACCTAGAATTATTATTTATATAATTATAATTATTATAATTCTATTATCTATAATTGATAATATAATTAAATAACATAGCTATGAAACTTAACATAAAGATTTCTACTAGTACAAGGGTGATCAAATATAAACTAAATTTTTTTTTTTAACTTTTATTGATTCAATAAAAAAAAAATACAAAATTATTATATAATTTTTCTACAATTCTCCTGATTTGGAAACACATGTTATCCACTGAATTGACAATTTTTTTATTCCTTCCTTGAAGAAAGACGAGGTGAGTGTTTGGACCCAGTTGCACATTAACTCCTGTACCCCTGTATCATTGTCAAATTGCTGTCTTTCCAATGCTACTTTAAATGGTCCAAACAAATGGTAGTCACAAGGCGATAAATCTGGACTGTAACGAGGATATTCTAGGGCTGTCCAGTAACATTTTTTTAGTGTCTTACATGTTAGTGCAGAGGTATGGGGGCCTTGCGTTTTCGTGAAGGAGAATGATGTCATGCATTTGTCACCAACATCATTTGTTGTGATTAGCAGCTTTTTTATCTTGAAGCTTACAGTAATAGGTGGTGTTCACTGTTCTTCGTTCATAAAGAAAATCTGTCAACAGAACATGTGCGGAGTCCCCAAAAATGGTCGCAAGCACCTTTCCATCTGACAAGTGTGTTTCAGCCTTGATTGGCGCAGCTTCCCCTTTCTTCCACTGCTCCATGCTTGTTTGTTTTGATTTGAAGGTGTAGTGGTGGACCCATGTTTCATCACAAGTGAAAATACAGTGCAAAAAATCTTCCCTTTCCTCCCCATAACAAGTCAGGGGGCTTTCACAAATATCCAACAAACGGGGGTGTGACAGTACGAAAATCTTGATGTCAGAATTATGGTATGAGTGGTAACAAATTATCGTATTTTATTGTATTACACACACACATACATGGAGAGAACGATTCCCCTTTGTAAAGAGACAACGACGCAGATTTTAACAGATCAAAACGATTCCAAGGTCAGGAGCGGACGTGCAGAGACGAGCATACAAAATGGCCATCCAAGTGGAAACAGATTGTAAATAGCCACTCTCATTGGTCCAGATGACGGGACGTCATTAAAATCAGTGATGACTTAACAAACAACGACATGATAACAAGGCGTGAGCCGATATGAAACAAAAGACAGTGACGTGGATGTGCTAAGACATACGCAAAATATGTGCTTTGCATCCGCCCCCAGTCATCTACAAGTCGTCATGCAGTGAATACGTATTAGAGTGTACTGGTCCCAAATAGGCCAGTAATAGTGTTTTGTCAGTAGTTTAAAATGGCAAAGTAAACGAAATATAATTCTACTAATTAACTATGTAACAATGTAAAATCAGTGTCAACAAGTTAGACGACTAGAACCAAAGTACGCCGAACACCGGGCGAGACATGGCCAACATCTGAACCACACGGAACCTCAACATTTCAGGAAAGTGCACATTTAAATACTACCTTTTTCATTCTTTACCAGTAATCGAGCTCGAAATAATGTGAACAAAAAATTTAATGAATCAAAATTGTCAAAGATGTGTGAGAGAGAGAGAGAGTGATAGAAATTGGGAGAAAACAGGCCGGCCGTGTTGATTAACATATGTGTTGGTTTGTGTTCAATTACACCTTTCAATGATAATATTAGAGAAAAATTTAACTACTGCAGTATGAAATATTCTTGCTTGATGTAACAAAAGTAAGGAGAAAAAATTATGGTAAATGTAAGTTATTACTAAGGAGCGGAATCTAACTGGCCGCCATGTTGCAAATACGATATAAACAGCCATGTGTATGGTGAAAATTAATTATGCAAAATGAAGTAGTAATTAAAACAGAGTTTATTATACCTGGCAATGGTAATCGGTTTTATTATTTCGTACAACCTTAATGTTTCTGCACTTTCAATTAACAGATTTTGGACCTTAGGTATAAAACAGATATGTGTGGTAGCGTTAGTCTACGAAAGTATTATCAACATGCGGTAAGTACAATAAGTACATATTGTTTACTTTTACATATTTATGTATATATTATGTGTGCAAAAGTACGTAAAGGTACAGGGGGCTTAGAATTTCAACAAACCGAAGTTGTTAATGGTCAGAATAATTTTTGTTTTGTGACAGTCCTTGTGTACTGAAGATAGTAAACCAGTATTTACTAGGCAGCCCCAGTAATAATCACTTTCTAAACTTCCAGCATTTAGTAATAAAATAATGTGTAGACATTTTATTGGAGCTAATTGACCAGTGGTACTCTAAGTAATCAAAACCATGTTGAGATGATACTTACTATGATATGTCCACTATGTTAGAAATTTTTGTCTTCAGGTTAGAAAAAAGTAAACTTGTAGATGTATTCTTGCATAATTAACATCAAATGTTTCATTAATTCCGACAGCAGCACCTCTCAGTTGCACAGGCCTTTGGCCGGTACACAATAAATTAAAACTAGGCGTATAACCTAGATGGAAGCAAAAAGTTTGCTGGACTCAGACTGGCAGGATTCAGAATGAAAACTCTCATTTAAAAATTAACAAGTTATTGTTTTATTAGTGTTTCTTGTATAACATGCCTTACATATTGTTCAATTAATTTGATATTATATTCATTATATTTGGTCTCCAGTCGCAGTGAAATTGAAATTAATAAATACCTTTTTCTTTATCCGTGCTGCGACTACGTCTTTGATGTCTTACGACATGTTTCGGGAACACGTTCCCATCATCAGGTAAAATCGTTTTTTCTTCAAGTTCATAATGAACGTGTCAAGAGTATAATAATTAAAACACATCAATACACAAACACATAACACAGTGAGTACGACAGAACTCAGTCCACGTAACAGTGCGCACTGCCATACTATAACTGACCGCGTAGTCAAACTATATATTGTAATGTAGCGGTTTATCCGTTTTTTTGTTTTGTATTATTTACTTTTGTTAAATTATTTAATAGTGTGTAGCGAGCCGTTTTATACTTTGTCTCAATACTTACTAGTCGACCGTATTTCTCGCCGCTCAGTTCAAATTTTTCCGCCTCGCCGCCTGATTGGCTCACGCTGTCTGGCCGAGTCGAATTCGTCAACTGTCGTATGTTTATTGTTTGTATCCCAAATTCTTATATTGCCCTTTTTATATGAATCAAATATACAGCACTTGAGAAATATGAAAATTTATTGAACCCTTCTTTGTATTAACTGGTCAATTACAGTTGATAAATGATACATATATTTATTATAATTCCGGCGTTTACAAGTTGCTCGGTTGGCAGCGTCTTGCTCGTTCAGTTCATGCGTAAAATGCCACAATGGCGTACAGGTTTTGTTTTATAAAAATAATATTTTATCTCAGGGAATAAGTTCTTTGGACTACAGAAGTTGGATTACCGACTAATAAATGCACATAAATTATAATATTCCTTATTTCTAATACACAATAGTTGATATTTTAAAACATGAAAAGTAAGTTATTGGCAATGAGAAATAGTGCACGCTTGGTTAAGTTCTTTTTAGCAAGTTATGTTTTTAAAATTATTTTAATAGAAAATCAAAATTTAGTGATTGATATGTTTTATCGAAAGTGAATTTTTAATCGAGTTCAGTTCAAAAGTTAATTTTGTGATCTGTGAAGTGAAAATAAGATAGTTCGTTTACTATGGGTAATTGAAAGTTTATTTTTGGGGTGAAGTATTTAATTTATACTCATCGATTCCTTGACGTAGCTTCTCTTGTGATCTTCTTCTTCTTCTGGAACACGTCTAAGAGTCCTTTCTTCTTTGGATTGGCTGAAATCCCCGTTCAAATGGTTGAAATTCAATGTTCAGCTTCCATCAGTTCTTGTAGATGATCTTCTTCCTCAGGTTGAGTTAGGTCCCTTCAGTTCTTCCTCCAGAATTGGTCGGGTATTAATTTAATTTACTTCCTTCCAAGTTTTGGCCATGATATTTGTTGTATAAATGTTTTAATTACTGGTCATCTCATCAATGATTGTTTAAAATATTCTTCTGACACTTCTTCTTTCAAATTTGGAAAAATTTAAAGCTTTTAAAATTAATTTGGCTTCAATGGCTTCATACATCCACCCTCTATGTCAGTCAATAATGAAGTCATTAGATTTCAACGGTCACTCAAGACCAACTACAATATTCAGACCATAATACAGAAAAAACATGGCTGCCGTACCAGGCCAAAGCTGACATGGCGCCGAATAACCTAATAATAGTCGTGAGAAATTTATATTACGAAAATATTTATCGATGGTTTTCATAAACGCAATATTTGATGCTTAAAATAGCAATGCTAATTTAAAGTGCACTTCATCTAGGAGAGTATGATACATAGAGCAAATTTTAAAAGCTTTTAACAAACAGCAAGTTATCAGTACCTAACAAAATTCACTTCATTTAAAATACAAATACACACACTAAGCAACACAACACCAAACAAAAAATTAAAAAATCCTTTTTCCTCTTATTAACATTAGGACAACCTGCCCATTAGCCCATTATGCACCCCTCACCAAAATATTGAAGTCAACCAAAACTAGCACTGCACAGATCCAACAAACAATTTTAAATAACGTATCTACTCCAGAAAATAAACATTAGTTAATGAAATAAAAATAATTAAAATTTTTACCTTAATAATGAGGTTTACTTGCTGCTGAGCTTCAATTCTTTCCTAATGTGCTGTTTCTGCCCACAATTTCTGTCATCAGTCTTCCTCTTGATACCCTGCTTTTGAAGTTTCTTGGCAATTTCTTTGGAGATTTTCTTTTCATTTGAGACCTTCGTATAATTGTTAATAAAAATATTGGCCAGAATTTTTACACACTTCTTTATAATTTTTGTTAAAGGAACACCACGCTTGCAAACATCACTTAAATTATCAACACTACTTTCAAGGGCTTCAACTCCTAAAGCAACTACTGCATCCCTTTGGTTTTCTAATTTTAAAAATTCTGCTTCATAAGCACTACTTATGAGGACCTGAAAGAGCATAAATATTTTGCAACACATAGAAACCATGATCGGTGACGGGCACTTCAAGCCACCTCTGTTTAACAGCCTAAAATATGACATTTCATCAGCATCGCATTGTATCACCATTTCTTCTTCTGACTGTAGCATCTCTACACAGTCAGCACAGTTATTGTACTTCCTAAGCTTTTCAATGACCTTCATACTAGAATAGCTGGCAATACAAATGAGAATCCTCTGTGAGTGGGGTGGAATTGTTTCACACTCTATGTCTCCTAATGCCAGCTCTGTCCTGTCTAAATTCTGAACTTGTTTCTCCTGGACATTTTTTAGTTCAGTTGAAAAGTCATCGAGTGTAAATTCACCATGTTTTCCAGATTGCATTTTTAGTACACTCAGCACTTTCAATTTCCTCTCAGACTCCAGAATCTGTTCAACTGAAACATTATAAGTACACCCACTCAACCTTCTATAGGCACCAAACCTCCCTTCCAAACTGTCGGTCTGAAACTTCACTGTAAGTACATATGACCAGTTATAATGACTAAAAATGTACCTACACAACTGAACTAACGCTGTCAAAGTATGGGTAAAAGCAAGGTGAGTTTCATTACTAAGTTTCCCTGCAGCATGCGACATGTGCCAAATGTCAACGTAAACTTTCAAACTTTCTAGGAAAGTAAGTTTTGAATCATCAGGACCAGTAATGGGATTGGAGTCATCATTTCGGGTGTATTTTCCCTTCATTGGGTGCTGAACATTGGAGATTGCCCACCATCTACCAATCAGCTTCAAAAACTGGATTGTTCCAATAGAAATATCAACACCTTCACTTTTCAACACTTCTAGAGCTGCAACATTCTTTGGATAAAAAATATTTACTGCCAAGGAAACATTCTGTCGTTCTACTGAAGTAGGATAAAGGGCTTTTCTTGGTAAATTTGGTGCGAGTTTCAAAAGCATGTTTTTTTCTGAATGGAAGACATCCTTCAAGTCTGAAAACCTAGCTTCAGCTGTAGAATACTGACATGTAGCAGTGCCATCAGGAATACTAAGCATGTTACCAATTACTGGAAAAGTTTCTTCAACATTTGGAATGGTAAATGTTTGATTAGACCTATTGAGCCAGTTATTTCTGATACACTTGAGTATGTGTACATTATCAAAAAGAAGATAAATGAGACGCGATGAATTAAATGGATCTGGAATAAAAGGTTTTAGAGAACCACCACACAACAGTTCAAACATTCTTCTGTTTGTACTATGATTGTCAGAAATCATGCAAACAACTTCAAACGCTAATTCATTCATAAGTTTTAGAACTTCTATTGTGAGATTCAAAAGTGTTTCTGCATTTAGTTTTGTTACTGGGAAGAGAGCAATAACATCTTTGTGGTCAGAAAGTATTGAAGAAGACATAAAAACCTGGATGGTAGTAGCTGGATCCAGCTCAGAACTATTTTCTGCCACTCCTAAAATCTTTCCAGCTTTATATGTTAGTTTTGAACTGACAAAAACTTCATCCAACATTAATGTCACAACTTTGTCATTGTGTTGGAGAAGTTTAGCCTTCTCCTTCAAAAATGCTCTTTGAGAATGCCCAATACCAGTGCTATTTGGACCTATTTTTGTCAAAAACTGTCCTAAATAGACAGGATGCGGTAAAGTCACTACATGTGTATTCCTCAACATTCGATAAGCCCCAGGAAAAGAATAATAAAATGTTGCTGCCCATATTAGCAACTCAGAAGAATACCTCAATTGCTTCAGTAAACTAAGTTCCAACTGTTCTACTGCAAACTTAATTTTATTGTGTTTCAGTTTTTCTTTTTCACAATCTAAAGCAAGGGCTTCTTTAAGAAAATTCACCAAAATAAGGACCCTGTCACTCTTCATAACTACTAAGATGACTTACCAGAGTTTCAAACTTGCTCCATCTGTCACACTTCAGGCCATCCTGTCCTTCACATCCTAATATAAACTTTAATTTTTCTGCAGGTAAAGGAATGTTTTTATAATATGCTTGCACTTCTAGGTCACTCATCACTCTAAAACTCACTAGTATTGATGGAATGTCTTGGTGTTGAAGTTTTAAAAATAGAACACTATCATCATTCACAATCACACTGAATGGGCGTACATTTTTCTTCTTCATTTCTGTCGTGAAAACCTGAAAATTATTGATCTTGTCTTCTTCACACCAACGTTTAAATGCTTCTTCGTCTCTCTGTAGCAATTGCTGTTTACGTTCTTCAGGGTCCTTTCTTTCTTGAGGTAAACTTATGTTGTTGTACGAAGGCTGATTGTCGAATATGGTTGGATAGGCATCAGGTGTCAATTTAGGATTTTTCCTAGGGATGTGAATTGGTTCACCATTCTCAACGGGAAAAATGTCTTCGCGCACAATAAACTTAGGATCAAAATGTTTGATGCACACGACAGTTTTATTATTTACACTGAAATTGTCGCGATGAATGCACCGAATCCATTTGTCTCGTAAGACTTTGTCCTTCGGAAATGTGAAGGCAGAAATTCCAGAAGAATTGCCGTAATTTAACTTACAAAGGGGTACACAACACGATCGACCCATATTAATCTAATATATGTACATGAAATTCTGAAACGGCACTAATAATAATAAAAAAAAACACTCAAACACAAAGATAAACAAACACTTAACCTATACTGGTGTAACTTTTACTTTTCGGTATATTTTATTTATTCAAATTAAGTTAACACTCCCACTTACCTTACGACTTGGATCTGGCCGGATCGCGTAGTGTAAGGAAACCCATTTCGTTCGACGAACTCTGACGATACACATAACGAAATAAGGCATTGAAAGAATGTAACTCTCAATTGAGTGGAAGAGAAATCATATTTTATTATTGAAATGTTCTTATAATATTCAGAAATATTGAAAAGTTGAGTCTTCTTATTACATGTTGTGCAATTGTTTTATCTTACATACTATAGCTTACCTTATGTTTCACCAGACACAAACGCAAATATAAACACAAAAATACACAAAAGCCGCCTAGTTTTGCCACACACACATTCATGCCTTATTTATAACACCCTTAACATTTTGAATTATAAATTCCCCATGTCCACCACGCGGTCATCCCGCCCGTACACAGTCCTCGTTCACGTGCCCGGAAAAGAAACTATTAGTTCACTTGGATTTACTGATTACTGTTAGTATTCCATTTGCGCACTGTTGGTTAATATTTCAGATTTTAACTGTGAGGTCGGCCGATGTAATTATATTTTGTAATATAAAATTTTAACCAGACCGCAAGCGGTCGGTAGGTGAGACGCACTGGACAGAAGTTGGTTCTCTGTTCCCTCTCCACAGTTTTCAACACTGGAACTCACTGCCTTGGGCGTCGTCGCCGAAGCTTCAGCCCATGCCATGCATGTAGCTTTTTTAAGTCAATGCCGCATATGATCTTCTGTAGGCATTGGCTGACGTCATTTAAGTGGGCTTGGTCTAAACGACACTTCCGTAGTGAACCCAACGGAACGATGAAAATTTCACTATATGGCCATCTTACTTTTTTGCCAACGCTTGGGTAGGCGCCCATGCTTGGTGTGCGCATGGGAGCGCAATGCCACACTCTCGCATAGTTCTTGGAAATTTGTGGAGGTGAATTCTTTGCTCGTTGCGTTGCACAATGGAAATTGCGTATCGCCTTTGTCTCAACCAATCTTGCTCAACACCGTTCTGTTAACACGTGGTCCATTATAAATGAAATGAATTCGGTTGCACAATGATTTTATGAAAAGTCCGCCCAAAATGAAATACATAAAAATACATATGCCCCTAACTGTTAAAAATAAAAACACCCAAAAATGACCCGCTACAATACCCCCTCGATGAGAATTCTGCTGTTCACGACAGAAGAAATCTCATCGATGACCCCGAAGAGGACCGGTGAGGAACTGGTGCCAACAACCCCCTGGTTCTTAATCTGCATGGGTACACGACCCCCCTGGCTCAGCGACCATGGACTCATCTGAACGAGATCACTGGACTTCTCCGTAAGAGATCCCAACACCGAGAAATCGATCAGACTCGCACCACAGCGTGCCTCGCCTTTTACCATGCTACCCCCAAAAATCCTCAACCCCTGGCTAAAATTACTCCAGCTCCTCCGCCGATATGTTTCCCCTTTTTGCAAGCTGGGCTGCCTTTAGCAAATACTGGGCTCACACACTCTAACATTACATATTACCATAACACATAAGAATAAAACTTTCTTTTAAAATTTATCAAAAATTTAAAAAATTCACAATTCAAAAAAATGTAACCTTTTATCAAAAATTCTCTTCCTTGTTTTTTCTAATTTTTTGTTTCAAATGACTTAACCTAGACATTTCTAATAATATAAACACATCCTTACTCTAACATGAGAACCACTTATATTCTACCAATACAATACAATAAAAGAAACATGGTTCATGCACACATAATAAAAAATCATTATCTAAAATAGTCATTCGCTGGCAGGCGAAAAATCAAGTTTTCTTTTTTTTTTTTTTTCAATAAAAATTAAAATTTTCAAAAATTTTAAAATTCAAAAAAATTTAAATTTATTCATTAAAAAATTTTATTAAATTTATTTATTAAATATTTATTAAAACTATTCAAATATTGGTTTGAATTAATCAAACAAACAAATTAAAATTAGATTCCTACTATACGAGCTTAGTAGGTGTATGACCTCGTCAGCTGATCGTAACTAGGTCAAGTCCAAAACCCTTGACCTACATATGTTACGTATGAGTTCTGAAAACACATTGAACATCTGTAATATCCTGACTTAAAATACAAACATAATAACAAAATATTCAAAACAAACAAAATATTATTACAATAATCAAATTGGCATTTACATTATTTAAACCAAACAATTCTTGACTTTACATTATTTTCAAATTTTATCAAACTTCTGTCACTGGTTGAAAAAAATAAACAATTGTATAATCTTGATTATAAATTCCTCTCTTTAGTTAACAGTTAATTCTACCTTACTGGGGGTGATGTAAATTATTTATTCTCATTTTTCTGTATTAGACTTCTATACATATATAAACTTTCTCCCTCTGACTCTAATATTCATCAACCTCAACTCCCATGACACCCAACTCTATCAAAAATATCTACTAATCAGGACATTCTAAACCCCAACTTATCATTTAACACAATTCGCCGCCTTCTCTACATATAAAATACTCTCTAACCCTTTGTACATAGGATACGTGTTTCCTTCCCAAAACTCATTCCCTTATCTGGCGGCCCGGATTCTACCTAAGGCGGCCCCTCCTCACTAAAATCTATTCTAATCCCGTCCCAACCCTTGTTGCGGACTCCCCAAATACACTACCCCCTAATACAAAATTGCCATCCCCCAAAATCTCAATCTCATTACATTACTACAATTACACAAAATAACCTCATTAATTATAAACATAAATATGTCACTCAAAATCTACATAAAGTCTCCATTACTCCTGTGTCAACATTAATACTTCACCAAATTCTGTTATATCACATTAACTCAGAAACAACATTACATCATACTCATCTCTACTATTTCACATTCAACTTTTAATTCAATTTGGACAGGTCTGCATGTCCCATAACACATTTATCACCCATGAATTATCTTTTATTAACTTGCATAAATTATTATTATTTTATTTCTCATATTCCTTTTATCTTTACTTCAAAATATCTGTAGTACATCAAACATAGCATTGAACATTAATAACTTGTAACCTTTATAACTAACCTACCAGTGACATCATTGCTGATCAGCTGATCTCCGGACATAATAAAAATACCTCTTAAAATAGAACAAATTACATGGAATATACATATTTATTTTTATTTATCCTCCCTTCTCACCTCATTGTTTCCCATTTCTCTGATTCTGATGCTTATGTTAACCTGCCAGACGATTTACTTATTGGCTTAAACAAATACACACATAATAAAATTACATATTCTTATCAATGCTTATCTAATAGACAACAATAATATAATACACTTAAAATTATAGCATGAACACCTTAATTTACGAGTCTGAGCATATAATTATGTGGACAGAGCACAAGCATTTTTGATTGGATTAAACTTTGAATACGCAAAAACTTTTGTCATAAAATTTTAAATTCGTGACTCCTTTACGTCACCTCCCAGCCACACACACTATTTCAGATTATGGAGGACTGTCTCGCCCTTTTGCTTCCACAGAGACTGTATATTTTGGAGCAGGGTTTACCTCTCCGTGTCTCTGCTTCCGCTGTTAAGTTTAAATTGGTGAACATCAACATGTTCTTGTTATAAAATCATGCACCCTTAAAAACGGATCTGCCACCGGTCTTGCTGTTCCTCCTCGAACAGAGTGGCAGCCGCTGTTCCCTAGTTCCGGAGATTTCCTCTAATGTCCCCCCATTGAATTTCAAATATATACCAATTTCAAGTCAGCTATGGTCAAGGGACTTGGTATGACCATAGCTGGCCGCTAGCCAAAACCACGGTTAGTGCTGGTAAGACAGTAACCGCCCGAAAAGTCGAGGAAATCTAACTCTAATTTCACTGCCTGTTATACATCAACATTTTTATGTGCGACACTGTCATTTAGTAATGTGTGTAAAATTTTTATTTTACACGGATAAGGTGTGCCGCACATTTATCGCCAGCTCGGCCTCCGATGGAGGTAACACTCACTGCTACCCCCAACCCTTTTCGCTACTTGTGAGAGCACAGGCAACCCCCACAATAGCCGCTTAATAACTAACTAATTACTTAATACATGAAATTAATCTTTCTACCAATGCCGTTCAACACTCCATTGTTATTATCACTTCATTGAGCACCAAACTACCCCCCAAAATTATCCCCACATCTTGTATTGACAACAAGTTTATATTTTGTTACACATCGTTTCAAAACGTTCCCATATTCACTGATACTAAAACTTGACAATTATATTTGTTCACTTAATGCTAAAATTTATTTAAATTTACAATTATACATTTCCAAAAAATTTATATCTTTTTTTTTTTTTTTTTTTTTTATGTAAAATCTGTGACCGCCTGAAAATGGGGTTTTGCCGAGATGGAGTGGGGGACGGACAGACACCATACGTGAATTCACGTTCCCCTAATCTACCATTAACTCACATTACCTTGCTTTTTTTTTTTCCAAAAACCTTAATTACAATTTATACAAATCCGCTCTCCCTCTCATTCATCCAGGCCTGCTGTCTGTCTAGCCCCCAACCCATCCCCACAGAATCCGTTTTCTTAATATACTGGAACTTTTATCATTTGCTAAATTTTTATTTTGCAAATGACAGTGGTGAAATAATACTTGAAACAATGCCTCTTTTTATATAATCACTCTAAGGCAGTGCAGGCACGTGACAGGTACCTCAAAATTGTTGTACCCAGAGTGTATAAAAAATTTTAATTCGTCACGTACCTCTTTTGGGGTCCCCCTCCCCGTTCAAATATATGTGGTTAAATTTCTATTTTGTACCAATTTTGGTGGAGCCGGACCATCGTTGTTTTCACTGCCCGAAGGAAGATCCTGCCAACCATGGCCCGCCTCCGATTTCCGCATTCCACGGCCAGGACTGGTAAGATCGTGGCCGCCCGAAAATGGGGGAGGAGCCCTTCTAAAAACATAAAAGAAAAATTAAATAATATTCATACCTTTACAAATTAATAAAATCCTTATGCTGACCAAAATAATTTCAAATTTGTAGCGTTGTGCGTACCTGCCATCTCCCTGGTTTCTCTATTCTGTAACACATACGAATTTTTCATTTTTATTTCTACTATCTCGTACGGCCCCTCGTACAATAAGAAAAACTTCTTAATCTCCTTGTCTTGTGCACTTGATAAGTCATGTCGTCGTATCAATACCAACTGTCCAACCTCATACTTCGTCCACTTACCTTTCCTATCATGGCGCTGTTTTCTCCTCTCTCCCTTCGTCAACAAACTTTCATTCGCTAGTCTAAGTTTAACATCGTGACAAATAGTGTCGGTCTCCGGTGGATATTCGATTAATTGTTCCAGAATCCTCTGTGGACGCTTTCCTCTTATTAGCTCATAAGGTGTGAACCCCGTCGACTCATGGGTGGTGCAGTTTAGCCAATTTTCAATCTTCTGGACATAGAGTGGCCACTCGCTATGTTTGGCATGGCAGTATGTTCGAAAAATTCTGCCCAGCTCCCTCATGACTCGCTCTGCCTGGTTGGACTGCGGGTGATATACTGCGGTGTGCTTTGGGATGATACCTTCCCATCCAAGAGTCTGGCGCCATCTTCCGCTGATGAACTGCGGACCGTGGTCGGATAATATCACCCTCGGCTTTCCCACGTTGATCATGTAGTCGCGTGTGATTTTCTCGCTCAGCACCTTACTTGTGGCTCGCTTTACACTATATAGCCTGACATATTTAGAAAAAGTATCAAGTACAACAAAAATATGCATCACTCCACCCCTACCTTTCGGCAATGGGCCGTACAAATCTACAGCTACTAAATCGAATGGTTTTTCTACTTTAATATAATTTAGTTCTCCCTCTAACCTATAATTTACAACTTTGGATTTCTGACATAACTCACAAACTCTAAGTATTCTTCGGACTCGTTTCTCCATGTTCTTAAATAAACAAGATTCCTTTAATACATTCACACACTTCCGTGCCCCAAAATGCCCGTATCTAAAGTGACAGTCCCACACTATTTTCTCTATCAACCCTTCAGGTATGACTAACCTCCAATCTCTCTCTCTCCCCTCTACTTTTTTAAACAAACTCCCTTTAAACACTTGTAAATATTGTTTATACCCCAACTCATCTATATCTGAGTCTAAGCTAGTAATGATCTTATTTAATTTACCATCAGCTCTTTGCATTACATTTATATCTTTTAATTCCTCCCCAAAAAGTTTATCTTCCCGGGATAGTCTATAAATTTATATCTCTTTGATATCTCTACCTGTTTTATTTCTGTCTGTGTCTACTCGTGATAGTGTGTCTGGCACCCTGTTCTCTACCCCCTTGATGTATTCCCAAGAAAAATTATACTCTTGAAGAGCTAACACCCACCTGGTTATCCGACTGTGTGTGAGTTTACAAGTATTCAGGAACGACAGCGCTTTATGGTCCGTCCTGATGATGGTTCTGTTACCCAGCAGATACGTTCGGAACTTCCTCACAGCGAACACTATACTGAGGAGCTCCTTTTCGGTGGTAGTGTAATTGCGCTCTGCGGCCAGCAACGTCCGGCTTGCGAAGGCGATGGTTTTATGCTCTTTTGCCTCGTCCTCTTGGTAAAGCTCCGCTCCCAATGCTATATTACTAGCGTCTGTCTGCAAATAAAATTTGTCATTAAAATTGGGATGGTTCATTAGTATCATGTCTGTGAACTTAATTTTGATGTCATTAAACGTCGCTCTTTCGTTATCGCCCCATCTCCATTGCTTGTTCTTCTGTAACACTGCGCTGAGTCGGGCCGTCGTCTGTGCGTAGTTCCTCTGAAACTTCCTGTAAAAATTACAAAGACCAAGAAAACTTTGCAACTGCTTTATATTTTTTGGCTCCGGGAATGTCAAGATGGATTCTACTTTATCCGGGTTAGCACGTATTCCTGTAGGTGTTATTATAAAACCTAAAAAATGTATCTCAGTTTGCAAAAATTTCGATTTGTCCCAATTCACTGTCAGACCTCCCCGATATAACTTCTCCAAAACGTATTCCAAATGCTCTACATGCTCTTCAAATGTTCTGGATGCTATTAAAATGTCATCAACGTAAATAGTTAAAAAATCTAAGTTGTGTGGTTGCAAAATTTCGTCAAGACACTTGATAAAGCTAGCTACACTTGTGTTCAAACCGAATGGTAGTCTCTTAAATTGATAATTCTTTCCATTGAATAAAAAAGCTGTATATTTTCTACTATTTGCTGCCAATGGAACTTGCCAATACCCGGCGGTTAGGTCTAAAGAGGTCATATATTGTACACCGCTAAACTTCTGAAATATTTCTTCAATAGCTTCAGGTGACTCCCGGTCTGGAATAATTATTTGATTGATTTTGCGGGCATCTAAACATAACCTAACTCTACCATCTTTTTTAATCACTACTACTAAGGGATTAGAGTATGGTGACACCGATCTCTCAATTATATCTCCCTCTAACATTTTCTCTAACTCAAGCTGAACCGCTCTTCTCTTCGCATAGGGCACCGGATAACTTCTTTGCACATAGGGTGCGTGTTCCCTTACCTTTAACTCGCATTCATAGTTTCTTGCCCTCCCTGGTACATCGGCAAACACTTCTCTAAAATTCTCTACTACCCGCCACAACGATTCGCGTTGAGAACTCCCTATCACGCCACCCTCACTACAAAATTTCATTGCTCTTTCATTCCATAAGTGATCCACATTCTCATCATACTCTATCTTACTCTCACTGCATACATTCATACTAATTTCCATGTCTTGTTTATCATTCCGATTGTGTATCACCCTTACCCCTGAAATTCTTACCGCATCTAACACCCGTTCAAAATTAATACGGACTGGTTCCCCTTCACTATTTAATTCTAATACCCGTTTATGAAAATCAATCAACGCCTTATGTTTAATCAGAAAATCATTTCCAAGTATAACCTCAAGATTTAGTCCCCGTACAACTAGAAATGTATTATCATACCCTATCCCGTTAATTATCATGTTTAAATGTACTTGTTTCGTGACTCTCTTACTTCTAACTCCCGTAATACCTACAATCGTCACCCCCGCTACTGGTAAAGACGGAATATTTTTATTTATTTCTTTTAATTCATCTAATACATGTTCAGAAATAACAGAGATTTCGCTACCCGTATCGATTAGAGTTTTAATCTCCTTACCTTCTATGTTAATTTTCACCTCAGTCAGTCCGTTCTCCCGTCTCACTGCTTCGAAGTCTTCCTCCTCCAATAAATCTGTAATCACAATGTTATTTTGGTATCTACCATCCCTTTGGACCCCAGAAACTTCCGGCGACAACGGTCGGGTCCGGTGTTCCATTGTCCCTCTTAGTTTCCCGCAGAGGTGCCCGCCACCGCATGGTTGTATCCTCGCTCGTGCTGGTTTCCTCGTGGTTCATGAGTTTGGCCTCTCTGTGTTCCTCCTGGGCCCTCTCCCCTTCGTTGGTATGCCTGCTGGTTCTGTGCGGGTGGTGGTCCCTGTCGCTGACCCGGTCTCTCTCTCCTGCATCTAAAACAAAAATTTTGTGTCGCATAATTCTCTTGTGAACATGCTGGACAAGTCCATTTTGGTCCTCGGTTATTTTGTTCTCGTCTGGGGTATGCCGGTCCATTTGTAGGTCCCCTCAGCGGTCCCTGATTACCTCCATTATTTCCATTCTGCTGGTTCTGACGGCGACTCAATTCTTGGTCCCGGATATTCTGAAACACATCTAAAATATTTTCTAGTTCGCTAATATTAGCTACCTCCCTTGTCATAAGTGTTATCTGTACTTCCCTTGGCAGATGCTTGCTGATATGCCTCACAAAGGATCTAAATGGCAATGGCGGTTCTAAGTATTTCGCCTCGTTAAATATTTTCATCACATACCCTGTTATATTATTATTGGGCCCCCCGAAATTCCCTGTTCCCATGATTCTACTTCGTAACACTTCTTGATCTTCTTCAGACCAATATTTATTTATAAATGCATACTCAAAATTTTCAAAACACTCCCATTCCGTTTTATGTACCTCGGCCCATATCTCCGAACTACCTTTGAAGCATTTTAAAATTTTTAATAATTGGACTTCCCAGTTATTAGTGCTAAACTTATTGAACTCTCTCACTCTGCTTATGAACTGCATAGGGTGTACTTTTTTGTTATCACAACTGAATGTCTCTAACTCAACTTCACTGCTTACGTCACGAGTCATGATTACTCGCTCGGTAACAGTGTTAACTTGTTGGCTGATGGCCTTGCTCAATTCATTTTTAACATTCATTAATTTAAGGTTATTATCACATTCAAGGTCACTTATTGTATTATGTATGGTCTTAAATTCGATCTTACAATTGTTTTCTATTTCACTTATTTTAAGGTTATTATTTTCAATCTGACTCATAGCGTAACTAACCTTACATTCAGTATTAGTGTTACATTCACTTATCTGTTTCTCAACAATTGTATTTATTACGCTATATTGTTCCGTGATCTGTTTCTCTACTTTATTAGTTATATTATTGGTAATATCAGAAACACGGCACTCTAATTGCTCAGTTAATGACTCTGACAGGTGTAATTTCATACTTTCACAACGTTCATCAATATGTTTGTCTAATACACTACTCAAATTATCAAATTGCATATTAATATTCTGCTGAAACTGAATATTCTGTTCTTTAATTTCATTAAAAATAACATCATTTTTAATATTCTGCTGTTCGCATTTTATTTTCTGTTCTTTGAATTCGTTACTTAAAATCTCAAGTTTCTCGTCATTTCTATCAAGACGCTTATTTAATTCATTATTCTGCATGTCAAATTTGTTGTCCATTTTTCGTAAAAAACTCATTATATCTAGTTCCTCTGATTGTTTACTTTTATTAGTTGACACGGGGGTCAATTGAATCCCCGAATCAACATCTGTTTCGTTTGGTTGTGGTTGAGACGCAATCGGAGTGGAATGAACTATTACATTACTGCCGATAACTGTTTCTGCAACAGTACCCGTCTCCCCCCTCAACATACCACTTTCATCAAGCGATTGCGACTCAAGGCCACTTTCACTCATAATTGAATTTACTATACTACTTTTTTCTGTATTCTCGGACATTTTTGCTTTATCTATTTTGTCTTACGTAACAACTACCAATGATCAGTCTTTTTTTTCAAAACTGATATTACAACATCAATTTACTTTCACAACCCTACTTCGCTATGCTTCGTCAGATGTAGGCCGGCGTTAAGATAACCCCTCTTCAGTTATATTAAATCCTGGTCACGCCGCACCAATTGTAACTCTTATATTTTTTGGTAAAATTATTTTATTCAAATTAAGTTAACACTCCCACTTACCTTACGACTTGGATCTGGCCGGATCGCGTAGTGTAAGGAAACCCATTTCGTTCGACGAACTCTGACGATACACATAACGAAATAAGGCATTGAAAGAATGTAACTCTCAATTGAGTGGAAGAGAAATCATATTTTATTATTGAAATGTTCTTATAATATTCAGAAATATTGAAAAGTTGAGTCTTCTTATTACATGTTGTGCAATTGTTTTATCTTACATACTATAGCTTACCTTATGTTTCACCAGACACAAACGCAAATATAAACACAAAAATACACAAAAGCCGCCTAGTTTTGCCACACACACATTCATGCCTTATTTATAACACCCTTAACATTTTGAATTATAAATTCCCCATGTCCACCACGCGGTCATCCCGCCCGTACACAGTCCTCGTTCACGTGCCCGGAAAAGAAACTATTAGTTCACTTGGATTTACTGATTACTGTTAGTATTCCATTTGCGCACTGTTGGTTAATATTTCAGATTTTAACTGTGAGGTCGGCCGATGTAATTATATTTTGTAATATAAAATTTTAACCAGACCGCAAGCGGTCGGTAGGTGAGACGCACTGGACAGAAGTTGGTTCTCTGTTCCCTCTCCACAGTTTTCAACACTGGAACTCACTGCCTTGGGCGTCGTCGCCGAAGCTTCAGCCCATGCCATGCATGTAGCTTTTTTAAGTCAATGCCGCATATGATCTTCTGTAGGCATTGGCTGACGTCATTTAAGTGGGCTTGGTCTAAACGACACTTCCGTAGTGAACCCAACGGAACGATGAAAATTTCACTATATGGCCATCTTACTTTTTTGCCAACGCTTGGGTAGGCGCCCATGCTTGGTGTGCGCATGGGAGCGCAATGCCACACTCTCGCATAGTTCTTGGAAATTTGTGGAGGTGAATTCTTTGCTCGTTGCGTTGCACAATGGAAATTGCGTATCGCCTTTGTCTCAACCAATCTTGCTCAACACCGTTCTGTTAACACGTGGTCCATTATAAATGAAATGAATTCGGTTGCACAATGATTTTATGAAAAGTCCGCCCAAAATGAAATACATAAAAATACATATGCCCCTAACTGTTAAAAATAAAAACACCCAAAAATGACCCGCTACACTGGAACACGTGCAAATAGGAAATAACTTACTTAATATATTAAACTTCTAAGCAAACGAACTGAACGACTCAAATACTATTAAAATACTATTAAAAAATACAAAGAACGAGCACAAACAGACTCAAAATACTTCTTTCACAACGATTACTTTAAACTGGCATTCACGATCACATTGAATTCATGCTTGGCCTGCGCTTACCGCCGTATTGCCACTAATCGAAACCTGCCTTAAGGTCTGAGTATTGTAGTTGGTCTTGGGTCACTCTATGTAACAAGCATGAGTTGTCATGGTAACCTTTCAAATTATACTAGTTCTCATTGGTCAACATCTTATAACATTGTTATAATCTAACGTTTTATTTATGTTCAAATATGTAAAAATCCTTTAAATTATGATTACTTCCTTATGCTAGTAGTACTATTAATTATACTAACACCATTGTTCTGCTTTTTTACTAAAGATTATTTTGATATCCCTCATAGTTACTTTTGATTAGTTAATAACATTTTTCTTATTGATATTTCTTTTATAATTATCTTTAAACTGAATAATATTTATAGATTTTTATACCTGATACACTTGCTTAAGTACTTATACATTTTACTTCCATATTCCTTAAGGAATGGAAGTATGGTGATGGCAAAAAAAATTGTGTTCGAGATTATTGCAGATTCTGATTCTACTACACTCAAAACATGAAAAAAAGTCGTTTTCCGAAAACTGTCTGTGTGTGTGTCTGTGTGTCTGTCTGTCTGTGTGTCTGTCTGTCTGTAGATTTTTTTTCTATGGCAAACGATAACTGCCGCAAATTCAAACAGAATCAAATAATTTTTTGCATACAGCCCTGATTTGTAGAGGACTCGCGACCTATTGTTTTTGGTGAAGATCGGTTGAGGGAAAGGGGTAGTTTACCTGCAACGGTTTTTTTTTATCAAGGGAAATTTTTTTTTTTTGGCACACGATAACAGCCGCAAATTCAAACAGAATCAAATAATGTTTTGCATACAGCCCTGAATTGTAGAGTTCTCAAGACCTATTGTTTTTGGTGAAGATCGGTTAAGGGAAAGGGGTAGTTTACCTGTAACGTTTTATGTTTTAACAAGGGTATTTCCTATGGCAAACGATAACAGCCGTAAATTCAAACAGAATCAAATAATGTTTTGCATACAGCCCTGAATTGTAGAGTTCTCAAGACCTATTGTTTTTGGTGACGATCGGTTAAGGGAAAGGGGTAGTTTACCTACAACGTTTTTTTAACAAGGGTATTTTCTATGGCAAACGATAACAGCCGCAAATTCTAACAGAATCAAATAATTTTTTGCATACAGCCCTGAATTGTAGAGTTCTCAAGACCTATTGTTTTTGGTAAAGATCGGTTGAGGGAAAGGGGTAGTTTACCTGCAACGTTTTTTATCAAGCGTATTTTTTATGGCAAACGATAACTGCCGCAAATTCAAACAGAATCAAATAATTTTTTGCATACAGCCCTGATTTGTAGAGTACTCGCGACCTATTGTTTTTGGTGAAGATCGGTTGAGGGGAAGGGGTAGTTTACCTGCAACGGTTTTTTTTTATCGAGGGAAATTTTTTTTTTTTAGGCAAACGATAACAGCCGTAAATTCAAACAGAATCAAATGATGTTTCGCATACAGCCCTGAATTGTAGAGTTCTCAAGACCTATTGTTTTTGGTGACGATCGGTTAAGGGAAAGGGGTAGTTTACCTACAACGTTTTTTTAACAAGGGTATTTTCTATGGCAAACGATAACAGCCGCAAATTCTAACAGAATCAAATAATTTTTTGCATACGTCAGTGAATTGTAGAGGACTCAAGGCCTTTAGATTTTGGTAAAGATCGGTTAAGGGAAAGGGGTAGTTTACCTGCAACGGTTTTTTTTTATCAAGGGAAATTTTTTTTTTTTGGCACACGATAACAGCCGCAAATTCAAACAGAATCAAATAATGTTTTGCATACAGCCCTGAATTGTAGAGTTCTCAAGACCTATTGTTTTTGGTGAAGATCGGTTAAGGGAAAGGGGTAGTTTACCTGTAACGTTTTATGTTTTAACAAGGGTATTTCCTATGGCAAACGATAACAGCCGCAAATTCAAAGAGAATCAAATAATGTTTTGCATACAGCCCTGAATTGTAGAGTTCTCAAGACCTATTGTTTTTGGTGAAGATCGGTTAAGGGAAAGGGGTAGTTTACCTACAACGTTTTTTTAACATGGGTATTTTCTATGGCAAACGATAACAGCCGCAAATTCAAACAGAATCAAATAATTTTCTGCATACAGCCCTGATTTGTAGAGTACTCAAGACCTATTGTTTTTGGTAAAGATCGGTTGAGGGAAAGGGGTAGTTTACCTGCAACGTTTTTTATCAAGCGTATTTTTTATGGCAAACGATAACTGCCGCAAATTCAAACAGAATCAAATAATTTTTTGCATACAGCCCTGATTTGTAGAGTACTCGCGACCTATTGTTTTTGGTGAAGATCGGTTGAGGGGAAGGGGTAGTTTACCTGCAACGGTTTTTTTTTATCGAGGGAAATTTTTTTTTTTTAGGCAAACGATAACAGCCGTAAATTCAAACAGAATCAAATGATGTTTCGCATACAGCCCTGAATTGTAGAGTTCTCAAGACCTATTGTTTTTGGTGACGATCGGTTAAGGGAAAGGGGTAGTTTACCTACAACGTTTTTTTAACAAGGGTATTTTCTATGGCAAACGATAACAGCCGCAAATTCTAACAGAATCAAATAATTTTTTGCATACGTCAGTGAATTGTAGAGGACTCAAGGCCTTTAGATTTTGGTAAAGATCGGTTAAGGGGAAGGGGTAGTTTACCTGCAACCTTTTACGTTTTAACAAGAGTAAAGTACTTGAAAATTCATTTAAACTTTTTCAAACAATGGTAATTGTTGAAAATAAAATAATTTTGTTGCCAGGCATTCTGAAAATTTCAGATTTTGTCCCACAAAATCTGAAAAGATTATACGATAGTTTATGAAATGGTTAATAATACGTCAGTGGAAGGTGTAATGAGAAATTAGCAGAAATGGAAACCTGGGGAATGTTAACTGTTCTGTAGATACAATTTTGTCAGAATGTTTGGAAATGATCATCAACATTGAAGAAAACGTAAGCATATTAAGAAACATATGTAAATACTTAATATAAAAAAATAATGTTTGTTTTTTGATAAAGTCATTTTGATTATAAAATATAAATATTTACAACAAGAAAAGAATTTTCAGTTTTCAAAATTTAAATATATTTTTATAAAACAATGGGTTCTTCATTGAGGTGGGGACCATGTCACTCACTCCATCTCAAGCCTCCTCTCCCATTTTGCAGAAAAAGAGGACCCTGTCAAGGCTGATACTTTGACGACAGTGACAGGGCTTTCCACCAAATTCAGCAGAGTGACAGGTAGGCCCAACTCTGATTGGCTCCTCAGATTTCCCCAGCGTTAGTAGGTTCTATGAAAATATTTTATTTCAAAAATGATTTTAAATATAAATCTTAGATATGTTTTATAAATCTCATGTTTTATGTTTTAACATGGGTAATTTTTTATATGACGAACCATAACTGCCGTAAATTCAAACAGAATCAAATAATTTTTTACATATGTGCCTGAGCTATAGAGAACTCAATGTCTGTTGATTTTGGTGAAGATCGGTTACGGGGAAAGGGCAGTTTACCTGAAACATTTTTTGTTGTAACATGAGTAAAGTACTTAATTTTGATAAAGTATCCTGATAAGATCTTAATAATCCACTGTAGAAACGTAGATGAAATATCTATAAATGAAGAGGCTAGTTGAACGGGCTGGGGGTAATTTTCTATAAATCAAAATTATAGTTGAAGGGGGAGGGGATAATATTTTTTATATGTGTACTACGTTATTGGCAAGAAAGAAGTATTTTTTTGTTAAAATTCCTTCCCTGGCTGTTTGGCTGAAAATGATTTTAAATATAAATCTTAGAATATGGAAGTCATGTATGGTTCTTCATACCGATATTATATACTCTAATTGACCCTTGGTTATTGTTTTCTTTTTAAACTTACAAAATTTCTTCCTTCATGCTAGGCCTAAATCCTAGGTTTCCCAATACTCCTATTCAACATTCTTTACAATTCATAAACTTTATTTATTGGATAAAATATGCGGGTTATTTATTTATTTATATGCGGGTGATCCAAAACATCGCATTTCCAACTGCACGCATACTGCACGCGTGACCTCTGCGCTGCTCGGCAGTTGGAAATGCGATGTTTTGGATCACCTGCCGCATGGCCCGGACCTCGCGCCCAGTGATTTTCACTTGTTCCTTCACCTGAAACAATATCTGGCCGGAAAAAAGTTCGATAACGATGACGAGGTAAAAGAAGAGGTCATGACATAGTTCAAATGGTTGGCGGCAGACTTCTATGACACGGGGATACAAAAGCTGGTTCCCAGACTTAATAGGTGCTTGGATAATGACGGTAATTATGTAGGGAAATAAAGATATATGTATTTACGTAACTGTCAGTTAATGATTTGTAAATAAATATTTTTAGACCAATTACGACCTTTGTATCTTTACTTTCCGGACACACCTCGTAGTTAGAAGTTTAATTTCAGGCTTGAACCTGGTAAGAAAATATTTTAATAATAAAAGGTGTGTTGTTAAAAGCACCAATGTTTTTTTGTTTGTCTGTTTCTATAAAAAAAATGTTCAATGAACCAATAAATAAAGTTTATGAATTGTAAAGAATGTTGAATAGGAGTATTGGGAAACCTAGGATTTAGGCCTAGCATGAAGGAAGAAATTTTGTAAGTTTAAAAAGAAAACAATAACCAAGGGTCAATTAGAGTATATAAAATGTATAAGTACTTAAGCAAGTGTATCAGGTATAAAAATCTATAAATATTATTCAGTTTAAAGATAATTATAAAAGAAATATCAATAAGAAAAATGTTATTAACTAATCAAAAGTAACTATGAGGGATATCAAAATAATCTTTAGTAAAAAATCAGAACAATGGTGTTAGTATAATTAATAGTACTACTAGCATAAGGAAGTAATCATAATTTAAAGGATTTTTACATATTTGAACATAAATAAAACGTTAGATTATAACAATGTTATAAGATGTTGACCAATGAGAACTAGTATAATTTGAAAGGTTACCATGACAACTCATGCTTGTTACATAGAGTGACCGTTGAAATCTAATGACTTCATTATTGACTGACATAGAGGGTGAAGTCAATGGCATTGCCGAAACGTCTGGTTTTGTAGAAAACATTGGACTACGGCCAAATATCCCGGGAAGGAATTTTAACAAAAACTACTTCTTTGTTGCCGATAACGTTGTACACATATATATAAAAAATATGCATAAAATTAATGGCTTGTATAAGTTAATGATTGATCTCCATTAAGTAGTGCTCAAGTTTCCAAGGTTTAATATTATGATGTCCGTAATTAAAACATCAGAGCAGGTTTAGTGTGTATGAGGGTTCACAGTGGACAAAAATTTTCAACATTTCCTATTGAGCGTTGCTTAGAATAAATCTGCGAATCTACAGTGTACGTTTCACAGAATAAACACGCGGAAAAGAAGGAGCGCTCCGAAGTCACTCATGGACCCTCAGCGTCTTGCAGAGGGTTCATTCCTTAAAGACGAAAAGTCTGTCTATGAATCGTTCCTCTGTAAACACGTGCAGTTACACTGCCCAGCGATCCACAGGAAGCAAATCGCTATCCACGCTGGACACTTTTT
Organism: Magicicada septendecula; assembly: GCA_034769895.1. NCBI lineage: Eukaryota > Metazoa > Arthropoda > Insecta > Hemiptera > Cicadidae > Magicicada > Magicicada septendecula. The sequence goes on along the minus strand of CM068375.1, from coordinate 37,222,906 downwards.
CGGCTTGCATGCGTTATGTTGGTATGGGTTCGGCACTTTCCATTTAAAAAACCGTGCAAATGTAAGAAAATAAACATGAATGAGGCCAGAAATAATGAGAATTGTGTGTGTGTGTGTGTGTGTGTGTGTGTGTGTGTGTGTGTGTGTGTGTGTGTGTGTGTGTCTTCCCTGCCTTTTTATTGCGGTAGTGATAATAATAAAATGGAAACGTAAACAGTACATAACTGAGATATGCTTGCCTGCCACGCACGATATATTTTCTCTTATACATGACTAGCAGAATACCCGTGCTTCGCTACGGAGTTCACGTTGTACGTAATGAAAATGTTAGTTTAATTAATAAAGTTTAATTAAAGTAGGCTTCTTAAAAATAAATAGCTGTTGCCCACAACTTCGTTCGCGTGGTCTTCAATTTAATGCGATAATATATTTAGAACAGAATCTATTCTATTGGGTTGCCATAGTAACCAGATCTAATAGTTTTTTAAGACCGCAAAGGACCCCCCAGAGGATCGTATCGAAAAAAACACCTGTCCTATGTTGGTTCTCCCATTGCGTAAAATATTTGTGCCAAGTTTGGTTGAAATCGGTCCAATGGTTTAGGTGGAGACGTGGAAGACCCCAAAGGACCCCCCAAAGGATTGTATCGAAAAAAACACTTGTCCTATGTTGGTTCTCCTTTTGCGTAAAATATTTGTGCCAAGTTTGGTTGAAATCGGTCCAGTGGTTTAGGAGGAGATGTGGAAGAAACCTTCGCGGACATGCGCACAACAACTCACCGAAGTTTCATCACAAATTGGATGAATGGTATAGGAACGCATATGGGACAAACAAAGAAACATTCATTTTTATATATAAGATGTAAACTATACCACTTAATTGACATAAACCGTGATAGCTAAGCTAATGTACAACATATATGTATTAATTATACACATAAATGTTCCTCGATAGACACTCTATCTATTGGCGAAAACTTGAATAAAATCCGTTCAGTACTTCCTGAGATTAGCGATTTCAAACACAGAGAGAAAACGGACCGACTTTACTTTATACTATGTACAGATTTACATTAAAATGAAAAAATTATAATTTTATTGCCTGGCAACAAAATTATTTTATTTTTAACAATTACCATTGTTTCAAAAAGTTTAAATAAATTTTCAAGTACTTTACTCTTGTTAAAACGTAAAAGGTTGCAGGTAAACTACCCCTTCCCCTTAACCGATCTTCACCAAAATCGAAAGTCCTTGAGACCTCTACAATTCAGGGACGTATGCAAAAAATTATTTGATTCTGTTTGAATTTGTGGCTGTTATCGTTTGCCATAGAAAATACGCTTGATAAAAAAACGTTGCAGGTAAACTACCCCTTCCCCTTAACCGATCTTCACCAAAAACAATAGGTCTTGAGTACTCTACAAATCAGGGCTGTATGCAAAACATTATTTGATTCTGTTTGAATTTGCGGCTGTTATCGTTTGCCATAGAAAATACCCTTGTTAAAAAAAACGTTGCAGGTAAACTACCCCTTTCCCTCAACCGATCTTCACCAAAAACAATAGGTCTTGAGAACTCTACAATTTAGGGCTGTATGCAAATAATCTTTTGATTCTGTTTGAATTTGCGGCTGTTATCGTTTGCCATAGGAAATACCCTTGTTAAAACATAAAACGTTATAGGTAAACTACCCCTTTCCCTTAACCGATCTTCACCAAAAACAATAGGTCTTGAGAACTCTACAATTCAGGGCTGTATGCGAAACATTATTTGATTCTGTTTGAATTTGCGGCTGTTATCGTTTGCCAAAAAAAAAATTTCCCTTGATAAAAAAAAACCGTTGGTGGTAAACTACCCCTTTCCTCAACCGATCTTCACCAAAAACAATAGGTCGTGAGTACTCTACAAATCAGGGCTGTGTGCAAAAAATTATTTGATTCTGTTTGAATTTGCGGCAGTTATCGTTTGCCATAGAAAAAAAATCTACAGACACACACACAGACACTTTTCGGAAAACGACTTTTTTTCATGTTTTGAGTGTAGTAGAATCAGAATCTGCAATAATCTCGAACACGATTTTTTTTGCCATCACCATACTTCCATTCCTTAAGAAATATGGAAGTAAAATGACTTTTTTTCATGTTTTGAGTGTAGTACAATCAGAATTTGCAATAATCTCGAACACGATTTTTACTTCCATATTCCTTAAGGAATGGAAGTATGGTGATGGCAAAAAAAATCGTGTTCGAGATTATTGCAGATTCTGATTGTACTACACTCAAAACATGAAAAAAAGTCGTTTTCCGAAAAGTGTCTGTGTGTGTGTCTGTCTGTCTGTGTGTAGATTTTTTTTCTATGGCAAACGATAACTGCCGCAAATTCAAACAGAATCAAATAATTTTTTGCATACAGCCCTGATTTGTAGAGTACTCACGACCTATTGTTTTTGGTTAAGATCGGTTGAGGGAAAGGGGTAGTTTACCTGCAACGGTTTTTTTTTATCAAGGGAAATTTTTTTTTGGCAAACGATAACAGCCGCAAATTCAAACAGAATTAAATAATGTTTCGTATACAGCCCTGTATTGTAGAGTTCTCAAGACCTATTGTTTTTGGTAAAGATCGGTTAAGGGAAAGGGGTAGTTTACCTGTAACATTTTATGTTTTAACAAGGGTATTTCCTATGGCAAACGATAACAGCCGCAAATTCAAACAGAATCAAAAGATTATTTGCATACAGCCCTAAGTTGCAGAGTTCTCAAGACCTATTGTTTTTGGTGAAGATCGGTTGAGGGAAAGGGGTAGTTTACCTGCAACGTTTTTTTAACAAGGGTATTTTCTATGGCAAACGATAACAGCCGCAAATTCAAACAGAATCAAATAATGTTTTGCATACAGCCCTAATTTGTAGAGTACTCAAGACCTATTGTTTTTGGTGAAGATCGGTTAAGGGGAAGGGGTAGTTTACCTGCAACGTTTTTTTGTCAAGCGTATTTTCTATGGCAAACGATAACAGCCACAAATTGAAACAGAATCAAATAATTTTTTGCATACAGCCCTGATTTGTAGAGGTCTCAAGGACTTTTGATTTTAGTGAAGATTGGTTAAGGGGAAGGGGTAGTTTACCAGCAACCTTTTACGTTTTAACAAGAGTAAAGTACTTGAAAATTTATTTACAATGGTAATTGTTAAAAATAAAATAATTTTGTAGCCAGGCAATAAAATTATAATTTATTCATTTTAATGTAATATAATATTTTTCATTTAATACAGCAATAAAAAGGCAGGTAAGACACACACACACACAATTCACGTTATTTCTGGCCTCACTCATGTTTATTTTCTTACATTTGCACGCTTTTTAAATGGAAAGTGCCGAAACCCACACCAACATAACGCGTGCAAGCCGAAAAAATGGACATCAATTTGCTTACTGGCGAAGCTAGTAGTTAATGAATGGGTAGGCAAAAATCTTATCTTAAATTTTTTTTAAGGAATCACTAAAAGGACGGTGGTTCAAATCGGACGCTGAGGTAGAGTTTGCTGTAACCGAATGGTTCCACAAACAGCCGTAAGAATTTTACTAGCAGGGAATCTACAGGTTAGCGCAACAGTAGAACTCATGTCTTAATGTTATTGGAGACTTCTTTTAAAATCGTTGAATAAAAAATGCTTTACAGCTCTATACGTGTTTCTATTGAACAATCCTTGTATTAGTCATACACAATAATACAACTGATTGAACTTCAAATTTTTTAAACTTGATTAGTTTCTATATATATGTTTAATGTTACAAATAATTCAAATAACAATCTTGATCATGTGTTAGTTCAGCGGAATAACAGTGACACTTTTAATAACCGCATAAAATAAACACGTAGAAACAACACAGGCGCTTTAACTTAACTGTTTGGACCACAGAAGTGAGGCATGCCTCAACGCTCTATGTGTACAGCGCGGGACAATCCCCCCTCCCTACACTTCCCTATCACACCACTACATTGCTTACATACGATGTATACAAAAAACGCTGAGGCAGTTCAGGTTGCCTCATTCGCTTTAAACGAACTATGCCGAATCTCACCTGTCACCATCTAGCGGTCGCTCAATAAAGCACGTTTCGGTTTAATAAATTTAACAGTCACAGTAACAATGTATAATCTTTACGTTATGTAGTTCATACGTATTTATAATTTTTATTCTACAGAATTTTTTAGGGTAGGCATTGCCTCAATTGCCTCCATGTAACTTCGCCACTGATATATATGTGTACAACGTTATCGGCAACAAAGAAGTAGTTTTTGTTAAAATTCCTTCCCGGGATATTTGGCCGTAGTCCAATGTTTTCTACAAAACCAGACGTTTCGGCAATGCCATTGACTTCCATCATCAGTGAAAATCGAGTGCGATAACGTGAGGTGGTATATATTAGTGACCACAGTACTGTGGTTAAGGCTGAAGCAGTAAGTAGAAAGAAGTAGTTTCTATGGTAATATTCCATTTCGAAAATGATTTTAAAAATAAATCTTAGAATATGGAAGTCCTGTATGGTTCTCCATACCGATATTTTACTTCCATATTCCTTAAGGAAATGAAAGTATGGTGATGCCAAAAAATCGTGTTCGAGATTATTGCAGATTCTGATTGTACTACACTCAAAACATGAAAAAAAGTCGTTTTCCGAAAAGTGTCTGTCTGTGTATCTGTCTGTCTGTGTGTAGATTTTTTTTCTATGGCAAACGATAACTGCCGCAAATTCAAACAGAATCAAATAATTTTTTGCATACAGCCCTGATTTGTAGAGTACTCACGACCTATTGTTTTTTGTGAAGATCGGTTGAGGGAAAAGGGTAGTTTACCTGCAACGGTTTTTTTTTATCAAGGGAAATTTTTTTTTTTTGGTAAACGATAACAGCCGCAAATTCAAACAGAATCAAATAATGTTTCGCATACAGCCCTGAATTGTAGAGTTCTCAAGACCTATTGTTTTTGGTGAAGATCGGTTAAGGGAAAGGGGTAGTTTACCTGTAACGTTTTATATTTTAACAAGGGTATTTCCTATGGCAAACGTAACAGCCGCAAATTCAAACAGAATCAAAAGATTATTTGCATACAGCCCTAAATTGTAGAGTTCTCAAGACCTATTGTTTTTGGTGAAGATCGGTTAAGGGAAAGGGGTAGTTTACCTGCAACGTTTTTTTAACAAGGGTATTTTCTATGGCAAACGATAACAGCCGCAAATTCAAACAGAATCAAATAATTTTTTGCATACAGCCCTGATTTGTAGAGTTCTCAAGGCCTTTTGATTTTGGTGAAGATCGGTTAAGGGGAAGGGGTAGTTTACCTGCAACGTATTACGTTTTAACAACAGTAAAGTACTTGAAAATTCATTTAAACTTTTTCAAACAATGGTAATAGTTGAAAATAAAATAATTTTGTTGCCAGGCAATAAAATTATAATTTTTTCATTTTAATGTAAATCATGTATAAGAGAAAATATATCGTGCTTGGCAGGCAAGCATATTTCAGTTACGTACTGTTTACGTTTCCATTTTATTATTATGACTACCGCAGTAAAAAGGCAGCGAAGACACACACACACACACACACAAAATTCGCGTTATTTCTGGCCTCATTCATGTTTATTTTCTTACATTTGCACGCTTTTTAAATGGAAAGTGCTGAACCCATACCAACATAACGCATGCAAGCCAAAAAAGTGTCCAGCGTGGATAGCGATTTGCTTCCTGTGGATCGCTGGGCAGTGTAACTGCACGTGTTTAAAGAGGAACGATTCATAGACAGACTTTTCGTCTTTAGGGAATGAACCCTCTGCAAGATGCTGAGGGTCCATGAGTGACTTCGGAGCGCTCCTTCTTTTCCGCGTGTTTGTTCTGTGAAATGTACACTGTAGATTCGCAGCTTTATTCTAAGCAACGCTCAATAGGAAATGTTGAAAATTTTTGTCCACGGTGTACCCTCATACACACTAAACCTGCTCTGATGTTTTAATTACGGACATCATAATATTAAAACTTTGGAAACTTGAGCACTACTTAATGGTGATCAATCATTAACTTATACAAGCCATTAATTTTATGCATATTTTTTATATATATGTGTACAACGTTATCGGCAACAAAGAAGTAGTTTTTGTTAAAATTCCTTCCCGGGATATTTGGCCGTAGTCCAATGTTTTCTACAAAACCAGACGTTTCGGCAATGCCATCGACTTCCATCATCAGTGAAAATCGAGTGCGATAACGTGAGGTGGTATATGTTAGTGACCACAGTACTGTGGTTAAGGCTGAAGCAGTAAGTAGAAAGAAGTAGTTTCTATGGTAATATTTCATTTCAAAAATTATTTTAATTATAAATCTTAGAATATGGAAGTCATGTATGGTTCTCCATACCGATATTTTGAAGTGTGTGTGTGTGTGTGTGTGTGTGTGTGTGTGTGTGTGTGTGTGTGTGTGTGTGTGTGTGTGTGTGTGTGTGTGTGTGTGTGTGTGTGTGTTTTTTCCCTATGGCAAACGATAACAGCCGCAAATTCAAACAGAATCAAATACTTTTTTGCATACAGCCCTGATTTGTAGAGTACTCAAGACCTATTGTTTTTGGTGAAGATCGGTTAAGGAAAAGGAGTAGTTTACCTGCAACGTTTTTTTTCCAATCAAGGGTAATTTGTTTCTATGGCAAACAATAACAGCCGCAAATTCAAACAGAATCAAAAGATTATTTGCATACAGCCCTAAATTGTAGAGTTCTCAAGACCTATTGTTTTTGGTGAAGCTCGGTTAAGGGAAAGAGGTAGTTTACCTGCAACGTTTTATGTTTTAACAAGGGTATTTTCTATGGCAAACGATAACAGCCACAAATTCAAACATAATCAAATAATTTTTTGTATACAACTCTGAATTGTAGAGTTCTCAAGACCTATTGTTTTAGTGTAGATCGGTTAAGGGAAAGGGGTAGTTTACCTGCAACATTTTATGTTTTAACAACGGTAATTTTTTTTATGACGAACGATAACTGCTGCAAATTCAAACAGAATCAAATATTTTTTTGCATACGTTCCTCAATTGTAAAATACTGAAGGCCTGTTGGTTTTGGTGAAGATCAGTTAAGGGAAAGGGGTAGTTTACCTGCAACGTTTTATGTGATAACAAGGTTAATTTTTTTTATGACGAACGATAACTGCCATAAATTCAAACATAATCAAATAAGTTTTTGCATACATCCCTAAATTTTAATGATCTCAATGCCTGTTGATTTTGGTGAAGATCGGTTAAGGGAAAGGGGTAGTTTACCTGCAACATTTTACGTTGTAAAGAGAAATTTTTTCATGACGAACGATAACTGCCGTAAATTCAAACAGAATCAAATAATTTTTTACATATGTGCCTGAGTTGTAGAAGACTCAAGGCCTATTGATTTTGGTGAAGATCGGTAACAGGGAAAGGGTAGTTTACCTGAAACATTTTTTGTTGTAACAAGAGTAAAGTACTTAATTATGATAAGTAAAGTATCCTGATAAGAAGATCTTAATAATCCGCTGTAGAAACGTAGATGAAATATCTATAAATGAAGAGGCTAGTTGAACGGGGTAGGGGTAATTTTCTATAAATGAAAACTATAGTTGAAGAGGGAGGGGATAATTTTTATATGTGTACTACGTTATTGGCAACAAAGTAGTAGTTTGTTGTTAAAATTCTTTCCCGGGCTGTTTGGCCGTAGTCCAATGTTTTCTGCAAAACCAGACATTTTGGCAGTGCCGTCGACTGCCATCATCAGTGAAAATCGAGTGCGATAACGTGTGGTGGTATACATTAGTGACCACAGTACTGTGGTTAAGTCTGAAGCAATAAGTGGAAAGAAGTAGTTTCTATGGAAACATTTCATTTCGTAAATGATTTTAAATATAAATCTTAGAACATGGAAGTCATGTATGGTTCTCCATACCAATATTTTTCTTTTACTTGAAGACACATAACCTCTTATTAATATAATATGAACCCAGTAATAGAGCTTACCTGAGATCTTTACGAGATTAGTAACACATAGTAAGTCACAGCGAAGCAAAGACCCTGCCGTCAGACCACGAAGAGCACTGTCAGAGGGCAAAAGAGCGAATAAGGCAGACACAGAGTTTTCGTCAACCCAGCATGGTTTGCGAAAGCGAGCAGGAAATTGTAAAAACAGTTGGGCTGCCGGTCTGCTTTATCTCATCACCGTTCCCGAGCGGCAACCTTGATTTAGTCATCACTGCTGCATATATTGCCCCGGCACGGCGCGACCTACTTAATAGCGTTGCTGTTCAAGGTCACTGTGACTGTTTGACCAAATAACATCGTCGTTGACTGCCACAGCCTATTGATCCAGCCCGATAGTATAGAGAGATTCACGTTTAACTTGCCGCGGCAATTTTAATTTGTCACGGCACACAGTTAATAAGGTGAACTTCTAGTCTGAAATAGAGAGGACTTCAAATTAGTGGTATCCAGACTATTATGATTTTACTGTAGGTTTCATCTTCAACAGGTAAAACTTGGTGTAGTCTATGTAAGTTTTTCAGTACAAATGTTTCGTCTTCTTCAGGCTAACCGACCGGACAGGTGAATAATAGCTGGTTAACTTGACAATGACAGTTTGAAGTAGTTGAAATATTTCTATTAAAAAAATTAAAACTGATATAGATATACAGTTTTCTTGATTTGCTGGTACATGAATATATCATATGTGAAGCTAATTTTAGTTCCTTCAGAAAAGATACTAAACATTAGAAAAGAAAAATAATGTCTTAATTTCTTAGTTGGCTGTTGCCAGGCATATGTATGTATCTTTTTTATGTCGAGATTCATTATACATAGTGCAAAATTTTCACATAAGCCAATTAGTTAACAATTTAAAAAATAGGGTTTGAAAATGAGTAGAAAAAACCAAATATTTCTTTGGTAGATGGAGAGCAAGGAGAAGACTTAAACAGATACATCAATAACTAACAGTAACGTAGAAAACAGATACATCAATAACTAACAGTGACGTAGAAAACAGATACATCAATAACTAACAGTGACATAGAAACAGATACATCAATAACTAACAGTGGCGTAGAAACAGATACATCAATAACTAACAGTGACGTAGAAACAGATACATCAATAACTAACAGTGACGTAGAAACAGATACATCAATAACTAACAGTGACGTAGAAACAGATACATCAATAACTAACAGTGACGTAGAAAGTTGTGTAAATCAAGGGCGAAGAACTATAAAACAAATAGAATTTGTTGAAATGAAGGAATGAGAAATGGTGTCAAAAAAAAATTACCGTATAATATTAGAAGGGATAGTGCTGTATACGTGTGAAATGCAGGAAATAAATAAACGTCGAACGTAAAGATTGAAGTTCATAGGGATGGATGTACTCGGAAGAAATTGTAGAATATTAGAAACGTCAGGTTGCTAATACTGCCATGAAGGAAGTAATGAAGGTAAACAGCATACAAAAAAAAAGGATTTCTGTATTGTTTGATTTCTGTATTTAAACCTCGCTGAAGAAGGTGAATAGCACACCGAAACGTACGAGGACTTTAAGAAACATAAGTGTTCACAAGGAAAGTTACAATTTATCACTAATATTAAGTGCGTGAATGAAGAGGATGAACCAACAAAACAACTAAAAAAAAAGATGATGTGATAGGAGCACATTAAGTGAATATACGGTTCAAAGTGGCCATTGAAAATACTAGAGTAGAACTCAGCTGAAGGAAGGAAATGAGGAGAACTACAGAGTTCATGGAACTAGGGAGTTGAAGAGGCCATGATGAGCAGATATATGACATAGGGAGATATTCTGGACAATCCAAAATGGCACGTGCAGCAGATGATGAATGCTGTAAGTTGCTAGCAAAAAAATGAAATTTATGACATAAAAGAACTGAATATAGATACACATTAGTGAGGCAATGTAATTTTGACTTTAGGCCTATCACCTTCGTTTTTGAAAAACTTTGTTCACAACTGTAGCTGCTTATAAAAACTCAGATATTTTCTGGCACAAATTTATAAGCCATTAGTTTACTTTTACTGCGTGTGTAACTTTAATTATTTTTATGTGCTTTTATTAATTGTGTAGAATACTATTTACTTCTAATAGTAAACATTTCGTTTGGGCGCCATCTTGTTGCTAACACAAGAAACTCAAATGTGCTTACCTTTTTGGGCCAAGTTCGTTTAAGCGAACCAGAAGTAGCGGAATTTGTTACCTGAAATAACTTACTCTCAATTGTAATATTTACCAATGACATTACCTTTTATTATTAAGCAACACACAAATAAATTTGACTCTACTATGCAAAACAAGCACAGTACCATTCGCCATGAGGCGTAGTTCAACTATTCAAGTTAAAATTTCTTTCCCCTTAACATTTTACATGTCCTCCAAATAAACATATTCAATCATATTTTAATTATATCATTATTAACTATTTCATAACCCAGCACTTCTTAAATTTAAATCTTTTATATTCACGCACTCACACTCTCATTCATGCAGTACAATTTTATTAAATTCCCAAATTGAGCTCATTTTATTGAATTGAATAAAATACTGAAAATTATGTTTTTGACCCTTATTAAATCTTTCTTATACCCCCCATTTGTCACTTAGCTGGAAAATCAGTCCTGAAGACGTCCCATTGCTCCACTCGCACTACTAATATTGTTTTTTACCAGATGTTATTTGTATTTACTTGTTATATGTTTAAGCCAAACTGTTATTTCACTTTAGATTAATTTCCACTTATATACCGTATTTTCGCGTGTACCACGCGCACCTTTTTTACCAAAAAATATTTCGTAGAAATGGGGTGCGAGTGTTACACGAGGAAACTAACTTGCCAGTCTTCATCAGAGTGGTCATTGACCTTATGCTACCGCAATTCCTGTTCAAACCTCAGTCACTACTATGTACCATACATCAGGCGGATATTGACCTTGACTAAAGCATTGCACAGACAACTCTTTCAACCCCCACTGCAAAATAGCAGGTAGCATTTCATAGTGTTTCTAACAGTCTACTGTTAAAATTCGGTTCGTTCTGTACCGGTTTGTGAAAACGTAAGCTGTGTTTTGACGTGTTTTACGGTATTCATCAAATGTTTATTGTGTTATTTACGTTATTTAATATCGAATTTACGGCAATCGTAATTACTACGGTATATCATACTATATCATATCATTTTAAACAATTTATCTTCGTTTGTGTTTTGTGTTCTTTTAATTTATCAAGGTGTTGTTTCGTTTTACAATGGAATGTGGGAAAAGATTGTGTTCGTTTACTGCCGGTGAGAAGTTAAAAATTATAAACGAAGCAGAGGTAATAGGAAATAGAGCAGCGGGTCGAATATACGACGTGTCGGAATCGTGTATCAGAGACTGGCGTAAGAAAAAAGAAAAATTAACGAAGCTCCTTTAAAGAAAAAAGCTTTTCGAGGTAAAGCTGCAAAATATTCTCAACTAGAAGTTAAACTTACAGCCTTTATAGATGATAAGCGTCAATATGGTTATGCTGTGTCCACAGAAATGTGCCAAATAGAGGCAATTAAGATTGCGAAGGAGCTGAATATTAACATAAATGAGTTTAAAGCAAGCAGGGGATGGCTTCAAAGGTTTTTTAAAAGAAGTAACCTTTCTGTTCGACGGAAAACAACAATATCTCAACGTTTACCAGAGGCGTATACTGATAAACTCTTGTGTTTTCAGCGTTACGTAATTCAGTTAAGAAAACTGAACTATGAAAACTGAAAAATGAATTATCCACTATGCCAGATTGGCAACGCGGATCAAACTCCAGTTTGTTTCAAGACGCCTGTGGATACGACAGTAAATAAAGTTGGTGACAAAACTGTAAAAATTCATACAGCTGGTTGCGAGAAACAACGGTGCACTGTAATGCTTACTGTGTTAGCCGATGGAAAGAAACTGCCTCCTTATGTAATCTTGAAGCAGAAAAACCTACCAAAAAATGAAAGTTTCCCACCAGGTTTGATAATGAAAGCTCAAGAAAAAGGGTGGCTGGACAATGAGTTAGTGCTTGATTGGATAAAGCGCGTTTGGAATCGGCAACCTGGAGCATTATTAAAACGCCCAGGGATGCTTGTTATGGATAGTTTTCGTGGCCATCTGACTGACGACGTTAAGAAAGTTTTATCAGAAACAGAGACTGAACAAGTGATTATTCCAGGTGGAATGACTTCGATGCTCCAGCCACTTGATGTGTGCATAAATAAGCCCATCAAGTGCCAGTTAAAAAAAATGTACACCCAGTGGATGAGTACTGCACCACACGAGCTGACGCCGACAGGAAGACTCCGAAGGCCATCACTGACGCTGATCTGCAGTTGGATCATCAAAGCATGGGACAGTATACCAGAAGACTTAATAAAGAAAAGTTTCAAAAAAAACTGGCATTTCCAACGCCTTGGATGGCAGTGAAGACGATAAACTGTTCGTTAGTGAAGATGAGGCAGCGTCTGCTTCTGATGAAGACTCCCCATTCAACAGTAGCAACGACGAGTGAAAATCAGGTAAAACACTAGTAAAGAAATTTCATAAACTACATCAAACATATCGGTATCCCTTGGGTTTATAACTGTATTCGTTTTCATTGATTTACTGTTCTAATGCACACTTAATTTTCTTTAGGTTGGCAAACCCGAATTTACAATTACCGCTGGTTGTGTAACGATTGCTGTAACCTTCGCTTCTAATTACTGTATCTAATTGTAATAAATATTAATTGTCATTGTAATAAACATACATTTTTTACTTGTAATAAAAAATAAATCCGTAAGTTAGTGTAACAAAAAAAGTAACTTGACATTTATTTCATTAGTTATTACAGTTTTTCCCTTACAATAGATATATGGTAATACTATTCCAAATACCAGTATATGATTTTTTTTCACATTTTTGAATACGCGATTTTTTTTTTTTTGTAGGACCTAAAAATAAGGGGTGCGCGTGTTACACGAGGGCGCGTGGTACACGCGAAAATACGGTACTTCACATTTTAGATGTATTACGGGCGGACGTCCGAGATTTCGTTCCGGAATTTTTATATATGGCCGGCCGGCTCAAATGATGTTGCGTGACTGAGAACGAGTTGAACCGCTTCAATTCCGAGGTAGAGAGGGGGCTACGTCACCAATCTCTTTGTGTTTGAGTATGACGTCTTGGTTTTTTAAGGTGCAGCAATTACGTCTGACATTCTTTAGATGACGTTTTCATAGGTGCGGCCTGTTGACACATTCGTCTGGCAAAATTGTGCTGTTGTTTCTGCATGTATACCACTGACCTTGACGCAATTCCTGGCCACTCGATATTACGTAGTTGCAAAACTTTAATATAACTTTACTAGTATTTATGTATAACTTTGAATAAAATAAAATTTACATTGGTTATCCCCCAAAACACTGTAGAGCTAGAATTGTACCGTTACAAGACCCCCTCAATGAGAGGTTTTATGATGAAGCATAAAAACTGTCATTGACTCATTCATACTTCCTAAAGGGATCAGCTAGGATATGTCGCCACAACCCCCTTACTGTTTATATAAAAAGAATATCATTAACTTACCCCTTGGTCCAGTGATGGTGACAGTACCTGCATGACCTTACTGGACTTCTCTCTCGAGATCCCAACACCGCAAGGCCAGTCAGGCACTTGACGATCCTGCTCTGACGTGCTGGCCAGCTCAGGACCGCCGCCACAGCATCACCAAACACTGAAACATCAAATTAGCAATTAAATAGTGGTCTTGTATACTACCATATCCCTAACTGATCTGTTTCCCCTTAGCTATGTGCTGGTTTGTGTTAAGAAGCACTGGTTTTTTTTTCTTTTTTTTTTTATCTCTAATACATAGATGAATACAACATTTATAGATGTATCTTTCTCTTATTTCACTCCAAAATATTTATTAAAATTTCGATTCTAATCGATAATATTTAACTCTTTTCCACTTTCAACAGAAGAAATATAAATCTTTACCCTAATGCAATGATATTTAAAACAATTAATTAAGTTTAAGAGAATAAACAAAACAATTTATCTATATAATTCTTACACAGAACAAAACATAAGCTCACTATTTCAGAACAATCTATCTATTTAAAAATTATTAATCATCCTTCATGATCCTTTAAAACAAAATCATAATTATTTTTATGACCAACATCGACATTATATATTTTTAAAATTAATATTTCTAAAACATTACTACCCATCTAGTAACCTCCTTCCACACACACTATGACCCCCCTGGACTGTAGCACCCAGTTGCTTCCACAAGGACTGAATTTGGGGAGGAATTTTGGCATCTCCTGCCCTTGCTTCGGCCTTACATTTTCAAAATTCCAGATATCATAATATCTGATTACATAGTTATAACCTTAAGACGGGTCTATCACCTGTTCAAAACTAACCCTGATTGACCGATCACCCCCATCTAACTCTACTACTTTCTCTTTAAAATTTATGACAGCTTTATTTCTCTGTAGAAAATCATTACCTAAAATTATATCTAGACTCAGCCCTTTTACCACTAAAAATACATTTTCAAATTCTGCATTATCTATCATGAAATTTAAATGTATTCGTTTGGTTACTCTTTTACTACGTACTCCTGTAACTCCCACTACAGTAACCCCTGCTACTGGTAAAATCGGAATATTTTTATTAGTCTCCCTTAATTCTCCCAAAATGTTTTCAGCAATTACCGAAATCTCACTACCTGTATCTATAAGTGTTCTGTAACTCTTACCTGCTATGGTTACCTGTACTTCGGTTAATCCAGTTCTCATCTCGATCGTTGTATGATTCTCCTCCTCCAATAAATCCGTCACGATGTCAGTTTTGATTACTTTGCTCTGAAAAGCCTCCTTTGGTTGGACCTCATTCGCTTCCCCGACAGTGGTCTGGTCCTTGCTACCACTGTCATCTCTAGTTTTCCGCTTGGTTTCTATTAGTACTGGTATTTGGTCCATTGTGACCCCTTGGTGGTCCCTGGTTATTCCCAGCTGTTCCCCTGGTGCTTGGTATTCCTCTCTGCTGCTGGACATACTGAGTTGGTCCTCCTCTCCTCCTTGGATCGTCTCTCGCTTGGCTGCATCTGAAACATTTCTGTCTGCTTGCATAATTTTCGCACCTACATCTGGAACATCTCCAATCCTCTTGGTTGTGGGAATTATTTATCCGTCTCCCTCCATATCTGCTAGGATTAACTCTATGGTTATTATGTTCATAATAATTATTATTATTCGGTTGTTGGGGTCGCCTACCCACTTCTGTGTCTCGAATACTTTGTAAGACGTCTAAAATTCTTTCCAATTCATTCATATCATTTATTTCTTTAGTCATTAATGTTATGTGAACTTCACGCGGCAGATGTTTGCTTACGTGTCTTACAAATGATTTAAAAGGTATTGGTGGTTCTAAATACTTTGCCTCATTGTACAATTTGGTGACATATATTGTGATATTATTGTTTTGGTTCCCTACAAAATTACCTGTTCCCATTATACGGCTCCATAAAATCTCTTGGTCGTCTTCCGTCCAATATTTCCCCTTAAACGCCCTCCCAAATTCGTCATAACAACCCCATTCTACACGATGCGCTTCGGCCCATATAGCGGAACTCCCTTTAAAACATTTAACAATTTTCATCAACTGCACTTCCCAACTACTATTGCTAAAGCGGTGATATTCTCTGGTTTGACTAATAAATCTCATTGGGTGTATCGCTCTGTTCTCATAACTAAATGTCTCTAATTCAATTTCATTATGTAAGTCGCGGGTGATGATTACCCTTTCTGCTACCCTGGTTAGCTTTTTATTGATCTCCCCCTGTAATTCATCTTTCACACCAGCTTAAATTACCTTCAATTGAAGTACACTTATCATATATGTCATTGTTAGTTTGAATATTGAAATCATTTATCTCTTTAATCTTATTTTGTATGATACTTATTTCACTGCTAGTATTCATTTCATGTTCTGAAATAGCTTTATCGATTATTTCGTTATTCTTTGTCATATTTGTTACATTAAAGTCACATTTCTCTATTTGATTTTGTAAAATCTCTGTCTTAATATTTGCTTATCAACTTCAAATTTTGTTTTAGTTTCTATTTGCTTATCAACTGCATCTAAACATTTACTCTCTATTTCTTTACTTTGCATTATAATTTGACTTTGAACTTTCTCAACTATTGTTTCATCTACTTTACTTATTTTGTTTTCTAAACTGTTTATTTGAGTATCAAACTTCTCACTGACTACTTCTACTATCTGTCCTTGCATATTCTCATAACGTGCATTCATTTCGTTCATTTGTTTATTAAAATTAAAATTTTGTTTCTTAATTTCATCTTTTACTTCATCAAACTTTTCATCAAATTTATTTAACTTTACACTCTGTTCACTGAAACTAGTACACAACATTGTATTTTTCTCTAAAAGCAATTGGATCATTTTCAACATATCCTGATCCTCATATTTTTTAATCGGGACTGGCGTTGAATGAATTAATTCATCCATAATTTTCAACTCAGTTCCGCTTAATTCAGCATTCATTTGGCTTTCATTTTCAATGTCAGTTAAGCTGACATTCTCGTTATTCTCTGCCATCTCAAATTTTTAATTATATTTCTTTTCAAAATATTACCATATATCTAACATATACTACAATCACAACATAACCTTATTATTTACGTATTAATTACATACCCATTTCCAACAACCATTCTGTTTCTGTATGCAGGTTTATTTTATATAAATTTTATTTATATAATGTCCGACTGTTCTGGCGCCATTTGTTAACTAACTACATTTTGAAATTAGAATTGTCCCTGTTCGGGCGCCACTGTAACTTTAATTACTTTTATGTCTTTTATTAATTGTGTTGAATACTATTTACTTCTAATAGTAAACATTTCGTTCGGGCGCCATCTTGTTGCCAACACAAGAAACTCAAATGTGCTTACCTTTTTGGGCCAAGTTCGTTTAAGCGAACCAGAAGTAGCGGAATTTGTTACCTGAAATAACTTCTCAATTGTAATATTTACCAATGACATTACCTTTTATTATTAAGCAACATACAAATACATTTGACTCTACTATGCAAAACAAGCACACTACCATTCGCCATGAGGCGTAGTTCAACTATTCAAGTTAAAATTTCTTTCCCCTTAACATTTTATATGCCCTCCAAAATAAACATATTCAATCATATTTTAATTATATCATTATTAACTATTTCACAACCCAGCACTTCTTAAATTTAAATCTTTTATATTCACGCACTCACACTCTCATTCATGCGGTATGAATGAGAGTGTGAGCTCAATTTTATTAAATTCCCAAATTGAGCTCATTTTATTGAATTGAATAAAATACTGAAAATTATGTTTTTGACCCTTATTAAATCTTTCTTATACCCCCCATTTGTCACTTAGCTGGAAAATCAGTCCTGAAGACTCCACTCGCACTACTAATATTGTTTTTTACCAGATGTTATTTGTATTTACTTGTTATATGTTTAAGCCAAACTGTTATTTCACTTTAGATTAATTTCCACTTACATACTTCACATTTTACATGTTATACGGGCGGACGTCCGCGATTTCGTTCCGGAATTTTTATATATGGCCGGCCGGCTCAAATGATGTTGCGTGACTGAGAACGAGTTGAACCGCTTCAATTCCGAGGTAGAGAGGGGGCTACGTCACCAATCTCTTTGTGTTTGAGTATGACGTCTTGGTTGTTTAAGGTGCAGCAATTACGTCTGACATTCTTTAGATGACGTTTTCATAGGTGCGGCCTGTTGACACATTCGTCTGGCGAAATTGTGCTGTTGTTTCCGCACGTATACCACTGACCTTGACGCAATTCCTGGCCACTCGATATTACGTAGTTGCAAAACCTTAATAAAACTTTACTAGTATTTATGTATGACTTTGAATAAAATAAAATTTACATTGGTTATCCTCCAAAACACTGTAGGGCTAGAATTGTACCGTTACAAGTGTCTTGTAAAAGTGTATCAGATTTCTTTCAGCAATATAACCTTTAGTTTGAAACTAGGCTGTAATTTGATAAAGAAGGTCATAGTTGCACATGTTACGAGTAAAGATGTTATGAGTTGCACATGTGTAACATGAGAACAACTCATGTTCTCTACAAAGAGGTGTTCAAACAAGTGGATTTTTCCTGCAGACAAAGGAAAGAGTTCAAATTGGTGTCTCAACCAATTCTTTGTGCACAATGCCACAGCTGAATTTTTACTTATCGTTTTCACCTGGATCTGATTATGGGCGCTTTCTTCAGACGAGGAAAATTTTTTGTGGTAACAGTGCTGTTTTATCTCAGAATTCTATTTGTGTACATGTTTGATTCATCTTCTGTTATTGTCTTATCCAATATACTAGGCTCAATTTCAAGTTCCCGTGCAAATCCTGACAAACTTAACTTGTAGCTGCTTTGCTTAAGCTCTGTAGTAAAAATTTTAGGCACTTGTTCTACATAAATTTGTTACATATTTGCAAATGGTCTGTTAGAATTCTGTGAACTGTATTTTTATCCAAACTCATTTCTTCTGCAATTGTTTTGACACACATTGCCATGATGAGGTCTTTTTCCATCATCACCACGTTCACATTTAATCATTTGTTGACGTGGATCGGCCTTTCAGAAGGACGTTTATCTTTAACATTATGTTTGCTTCTTTGGAAAAAATCCTTCATAAAGTGATATACTCATAATGCTCAGTTCAAATTAAAATGACGTGGTATCATATTTGTTGAGTTTTGTATACAATTTTATAGTGTATCATTGTCTCATATTATACCCTGCATTGCAAATGTAATGAGGTTACAAAACATGACATTACATAAACAACAGTACTGGACAATTGACTCACCTGACCCAATTGAATCCAGTACCAAC
Organism: Magicicada septendecula; assembly: GCA_034769895.1. Lineage (NCBI taxonomy): Eukaryota > Metazoa > Arthropoda > Insecta > Hemiptera > Cicadidae > Magicicada > Magicicada septendecula. Next base: position 37,203,898 of record CM068375.1, on the reverse strand, counting down.
ATAAATCAATGAGGTCCTCCTACATTGTCAAATTGTATGAGGTGCTACCAAAAAGTTTGGGGAATTCGCCCATAAAATTAAAATTGCTTACCGTAACTCCTAGTTTCCACTGTCTCCTTCGAAATAGTCCCCTTGGGCATGGATACAGCGATCCCAGCATTTTTTCCATGATTCCATGCATTGCTGGAAGTCGGCAAGTGTAAGCGTTCGAAGCACCTTCTGCAATTCGGCCTGGATGTCCCCAATTGTGTCAAAACGATGGCCTTTAAAGTTAAGCTTCATTTTGGGGAGCAGAAGAAAGTCGCATGGGGCGAGGTCAGGCGAATAGGGTAGATGGGGAATCAACCGTATTTTTGGAAGCCTAAAAATGCTGAACAGCGAGCCATGTGTGGGTGAGCGCATTGTCATGGTGGAGAACCCATCTATTGTTCATCCACTTTTCTGGACGTTTGCGCCTAATGCTCTCACATAGCCGCTTCAAAACTTCACAATAAAACTTCCCATTGACTGTTTGACCAGGGGGGGGGACCAATTCCTTGTGGATAATTCCTTTGATGTCAAAAAGAAAAACAATCAACATGGACTTCACGTTGCTACGAACTTGACGTGCTTTTTTTGGCCGCGGTGAATGTGGCGACTTCCACTGTGACGACTGCTGCTTAGTCTCAGGGTCATAACCGTAAACCCATGACTCATCTCCGGTTATGACATTGGAGATGAAGTTGGGGTCATCTCTTGCTGCAACTTTCAATTCAGTGCAGACAGCCACGCGGTGTCCTTTTTGGTCACTGCTCAGCAGTCTCAGTACAAACTTTGCAGCGATGCGTCTCATGCCCAAAATGTCTGACAAGATGCGTTCCATGGATCCGTACGACATTCCTACAATCACGCAAACATCATGGATTGTTTGTCTATGATCTGCAACAGTTGCTTCTCACACTTTCACGATATTTACCGGTGTTGTGCTTGTTGATGGTCGTCCTGAATACTCATCATCGTCAACAGACTGTCATCCATCCTTAAAGCATTTGTACCATAAATAAGTTTTACGTTGACTCATAGCATTGTCACCAAATGCTTCCACAAGGATGCGATGGGTTTCTGCAGCAGTTTTTTTAAGTTTTAAGCAAAATTTGATGCAGGTCTTTGCTCCATAAAATCGCCACAACACTAAAACACAACATTACAAAAGCGCACAAAACTCAAGAACGTGGCCTCTCACCTTCACAGCTGTTGGCACACTAATTCACAAAGAGTACTATTCGCACCCTCTAGCGGCAGCAGGTCATACCACAACCAGTTAGTGCGTGGCATTCAAATTCCCCGAACTTTTGGGTAGCACCTCGTACATAGGAAAATCAATACACCTACATTTTTGACAAATCCTGTAAGAATATTTTGTAAGTTTTTATTAATATAAGATGTTTTTTTGTTATGAAAAGAATAAAACATTGAATTATATTTTGTTATAGAAGCAAAGAATGCCCCTGGGGGTGGTCAGATGGCGACTGGAGGATTGCCAGCTCCTGCTACCAGCATGTATGCTACCCAGAAACCGCAGAATTACGACCAGCTGATGCAGCAGAGAGCACAGCAAATGTACATGCAACAGCAGCAGAGAAATCCTGGTGGTAGTTCGCTCCAGACGTTGTTGCAGCAAACTCAAAAGGCAGCAGGTCAGGAATTACCAACAGCACCAGCGTCATTGACATCGACCACAGGAACACTGCCAACACCATTGGGAACTTCGACACCAACAAAATCGTCAGATCCGACCAGCGAAATATGAAGTGAGTGCGCTTTGTTTTTGTTTCATTTTATTTTTGAAGTAACAGTCATTATAATTCAATATGTACTTCTTGTACTAAAGTTTCTCTTTTAGTTTAGTATGTGTTTAGTGTTTTGTAATTTTAGTTGAACTTTTCCTGTATTCTGTTGAACTGCATCACATCATTTACTGATCATAATCGCCATGGTTAGTTTCAATCTCATTGATTTAAAATTGAATGAAGTTCAGTCCTCTCCATTTCCCTTATAGTTCTGTTTATGTTTTGTTTGCGTTTTGATATTTTTCATATATTGTGTTTACAAAACACAGTGTGTTATTGCCTTCGTTTTGTACTGTGCATTATCATTTTCTGATTTAAACTGAATGAACTAGAACTGAGACTTTTTTGTTGATTTGATGGTATTAGCTTTATAACATGGTCTTTATTCCTACATGTGGCATTATA